>OZ012681.1:68324498-69599723 GCA_963942445.1 Argyra leucocephala | reverse complement strand
ACTTAATAAATAGATTTATCTTGCTGGTATTATTTAGTTAAGATTATTGTAAATATAGCTATTTTGTTGTAGAATTATCATATAAATTGGGAGGCAATGCTGAATCTTTTTGATATAACGTTCTGTTTCTGTAATTTAAAAAGTATTAACAATAATGAAACATATACATATTATTAAAGTTTTTATATTTTAAGCAAATAATATTTAAACCTTCACATGTAAGAACAGTTCACGAAATTTTTAAAATTTGATACAGTTCTTAGCTAAATTTTAAAACTTACAGTGTTATAAAAGTACGAACCAAAATAAAAATTAAAAAATAATAAAATTTTATTCAAATAAGTTTTAGTCGTATTTATTTGCTTTTTTTACATTATAATATTAAAATCTAAAGATATTTACTTGTTATTTATATACCTTAATCTATATTATATAAATATTATCATATTTTTAATTACAAGTTTTTAACTTTTTCATATTTAAAATACCTAAACATATATATATATATACATAAAATTGTTGTAATTACAAAAAAAAAACGCAGAATTAATTCAATTACAAATAACTTAAAAATATACTTCCTTTCATTGTACTCAAAACGTGAAACACTGAAAAACGTGTTTTTTGTCGAGCGAGCAATACCTTTGAGGATTTTGTGTTGTGCACTTCGAATCGCATAGATCACAGATGAACTAATGGTTCCATAATCTAAATTTTTATAATTTTCTTCTTTTAATTTATTTTGTTTGTTTTTTAACTTAACTTTTCTTTTTTAATTTATTTTGTTTTATTTTTTTAATTCACTTTTTTGTTTTATATTTTATTTTGATTTTTTAAGCATTATTATTTATTTTATTATCACATAATTATATATTTTCTTTTTTCTATTTTAAAAAATTCACATCTATAAATTATGGTCAATGTTAATCTGTATCTAAAAATTCATGCGTTATTTGGATAACCTAACCAAACTATTTCATAACAATTAGGCTAAGTATTATTTTTGAATGTAAATTATAAATCTTATTAGTTCATATACTATTTTGATTTAATCATTTAATTAATACTTTTATTATGATTATTAGATATTATTGCACTACACTACATTCAATTATTTATTTAACTAAATAAATTAGCTATTAATCACTTAATTCAACTTTAAAACGAGCAAATCAATCAAAGGATATCTATCTACTGAAATAGATAACAAAAGTGCATTATTCTGTATTCACTAAAATATTTTCTTTCACACAAATTCATATTTTGCGAATTTGCTGAAAAATTGTAAAAAATCGACCGTAAGAATTTTATATGCAAAAGAGAGACGACAAATACTAAAAGCTAATTTTTGGTTAATATTGCTATGTGGCTTTAGAAAATTTGTGTTACAAGATAATTAAAAACCGCAATTAAGCATATCTAACAATTTATTTCAAATTAGGCTAAGCTTAAATAAATACTATTGTAACTTTTGTTATGTGCCCAAATCAAATATAAATAATCTACATAGAAAATTTGCAATGCTGATGCTTTACAAAAATATCAGTTTGTGAAAGTAAAAGTTACTAAAATAGTAATATAAAATAACAAATATTTTTAGTTAATATAGCTAAACTTTTTAAATTCAATGGAAAATTTGTTATAATTATATTTTTAAATTTCTTTTAAAAAACATTATAAATGTTACTATCTTTTTTTATAAAGAAAAATGTTATGTTACATATGATATTATGCATTTAACTTTTTGTAATACATTTTATTACAAGTTAACAGTGCACAATGCATTTGAAGTTAATAATTAAGTATTTTTTGCCATAATTACCGTCACAAAACGTTTTTTTTATACTGTCATATTTTTTTTAGCAAATTTAGCATTCAGTTTTTTTTTCAGTGATAGCCTCTTCAAGCTTTCACAACAATTTAGATTTGCAAATTTTGAAATTAAAATATACGAAATCTAGAAAATATTGCTCCTAAAAATGTTTATCAACTTTCAATCCTACCCATAATTTTTTCAGGCTATAGCACTCCAGTAACATCCTTGGAACTGAAACGACACACTCCGACTGATACTAAACGATGGTTGTACCTCAACCATGACTTGGACAGTATTTTCAACTGGTCATAAAGTAAAAGGGTTAAGTTTAGAGTTTCTAAAACTCAACACTGTCTGGTATCGCGTAAACTATCACGTTTTTTCTTTTAATATTTGGAGATATAGATCCAGCGAAATGAACACTTACATAGACTGTAAGTAAATGGAACACAGACAAATTGCAGATTCTGCATAGAAGAAGAGGATTCAACATTTGTTTGCGATGCAAAATAAAAGATGGGGAAGTACAATATTGGTCTACATAGAACTTTCCATAAAAAAAAAATTGCACAAAATTCCAATTGCACCACTTCTAAATCATTATATTTAATATGTATTAAAAGTAAACTATTAGATTAAGTATAGCCTGGTAAGCCTAATTATAATAATTGATAATTTGTAACAGTTAAGTTAGATATATATTAAATATTATAAGTAAACATGTTATTTTAGTTTTAAGTTTGAACTCCAATAAAGAACACATTAATATTGTTGAAGCTTTCGCTTTTGTATGAATATTTCGTATGTTTAGGTACTTACTCAGAGATAATAAAAACTTTAATCCAACTACTTAAACATTTCCGCTGAGGAACAAGAGAGTAATTAAGTGCCTTTCACAGTGAAAATTCTTAGGTCGTTCAAAACTGGCTATGAAAATTTCTTTTGCAGTAAAATTTCCTTGAATATTTCGAATCATATTGCAACGAACGTGTTTCCACATTTCAGAAATATGCCTATATGAAATATTCAAAAGTTTAAAAGAAATATTAATAAGACTATTCAAAATGTTCACCCCCTTCAGATCACAGGGATATTTCCCTTTTCACAATATTCCACTGCTCCAAACTGTTCATTTGTAAATAAAACTATCGCTTATAACTCAATGTTTGGCTAGACTTAAAAAATAAATAAGTAATTTTCTTAATTAGTGAAATTATTTTGGCGTAAAAATATCTACACATTTTGTGACATTTTAAAATTACCCGTAAATAAATGTTCAATTCGGAGTAATTAAAAAAAAAAAAATTATCGATATTATTGTTAACGTATTCAAATTTATGATGTAAAAAACGTTTGTTCACTGTTTTTTATTTTTGTTTTTGTTTTCGTACTTAAAAAAAAAAATTGAAATTAAAGTTTTGAACTTGAAATTTCATTGTTGAACGAACGTAACAACCATATCAGCATTTTTTGTTGTTGTTTTTTAGTAGCACTACAAAAGTGTATATCAATACAATTTAAATAAAAATTAACGGTTATAATATAGTATATTGTATAACAGTTTCAAATTAAATTAAATTAAATATAAATAATACTCATGTATAAACAAGATAAAGTGAAGTAGAAATGAGTTAGAATATTTGCGAATTGATGATTGAGATTTGAAATTACTAGATTTCAATTTTATTGTCGTGTGGGATTTGATCCGCAATGGTTTTATATATTGTTATCATCAAAAGTGATACTGAGATGCAGCTTAAAATAAATAATGTTTGAGAGTGTAAGTACCGACTTTTATATAATATAACCGAGTTACATTTAATATATCTGAAACAGATATACTACAACTCAGAGACGAATATAATAGTCGATTCACTTTAGATATTGAATATTACACAATTGCCACAACCGAACCTTATTTTTTTGTTTTTTTAATTTTAAATTTTTGTTGTGAAAGTTTAACAAACAACACTATTGTTGAAATAGCTAAATAAAGTTTAATGCAGCTAAAAAAATGTTGATGATAAGAAATTTTATTTTGTAATGTAAATTCTCTTGTTTCAACTTTAATTTTGTGATTCCAGCTGCTCTACAAGATCAATTGTTTTGCAAGACCAACCAAGCGTATAACTCAAATTTCTAAGCCCCAGTTCAAATGCTGTATGTATTGAGCTTCAACATATTTGTGTCTATAACTTTGACTTCTTTGTTTGTGGCGGCTTGAGTTAGGTAAAATCAGATTTAAAGCTCTGCATTTCGATACAAAAATAAGGACATTTTCGAAAGAAAAATTAGATAACTATTACAATTTTAAATAACTATTACAATTTTAAATAATATTGTTTTTTTCTATATATTTTTTATTAAAACCTTAACGTCTGAGTAAGACCGTTGGCAAGTCACAAACTAAATTGCTGAGATCTAAATTGAATATAGTTTTTACTATAATTTTAACACCTTTTGGCATGTTTAGCAATGGGACTCTTGTATTTTGTACATGAATAGAATAAAATGTCCGTAATAGGAAGTTCCATGCCTAAGCTTATAATTTCCTTTAATTATTTCTTAATTGTCATATAATGCTAAATTTTTATCCAAACACAGTTTTAAATCAACCTCATTAATTTGAATAACATATTTACAGTTCATTAGCATTTCAAAACTTTATAAATAAAAAATAAAAAATGCTTAGTTTGCTATTTTTGTCATTACGAAATTATTTAAAAATTACATTTTGTGTAAAAAATTTTGAGATATAAAAGAGTGGTGTTATTTGACTAAGGTTATCAGTTAATCTTCTGAATTCAAAGAAACTAATTCTAAAATCAAAATGAAATTCTTTGCAATCTTTGCTTTAATCGCTTTATTCGCTGTTGCTGCTTCAGCTCAACAATACTATTATGAAGATGATTTGGAAACCATGGAATCAAAACCAGAACCAATTGAATTAGCTCGCCCAGAAAGATCATATGGTGGCGGTGTTAAATGTGGAAAAGCTGTTGTTGTATCATGCGGACCATCAATCCAAAAAGTTAAATGCAAGGGAGGATATTAACTTGATCAAAGACTGTTAATGACTTTTTAATAAAAACTAGCAAAATTTATTTTATGTTTTTTATTTATTTCTTACTTTACTTATTCGACAAAGCACCTGCTGTAGTAAGACTAATCAGACCTAGAAAGTTAATTACTTACAAGCACTGAGGAACAAGTATATTGCTTCCGAAATATTGATATTGATAATTGAAAACTAAATTAATTAATAGTGAACGGAACGGCCTGACAATCATTAAATTATTAATTTTAATGACAATTATATTAATTATTAATTTAAAGATATTTTTTAAATGGAAATATATATAAATGTGGTTTGTGGGTGATGGAATTTTGACGTCAGCAATACTCATTTGATAATATTATATCTTTTATATATTGTACTATTAGTAATAAATTACTAGACAATTTTAAATTCTTCAAAATATTCAATATACAAAGGTTATTTTTAAAATAAGTCAGAATTTATAAGGTAATATATATTATATGTATATATATATACATATATATGTATATATACGGATATTTAAAGATAATAAATTCCAAAATAAACTTCAGACATGCACAAATGTTTGTCTTTCCATTCATAACAATGATTTGTTGCATATTGATTTTTCTTGATTGTTTATCACGAATGATCTCTACAGTTACTAAGAAGAGCTTTTGTATTTGATACATAATATATATATATAAATCTAACAAACTCAGCATAAAGCGAACCTTTAATTTTATGATTATTTTTCTGTGTTCTACAAAAAACATGGTCGATACATGTAGAAGAATTTGACGTTATTCTAGTCGGTTCATTAATAAGGGAAGTAAATCCATTTGACGCCTACAAAATTAAAATATCTTCAGGCTATTAATGAATAAGATAGACCAATAGTTCTATTATAATCAATTAAACAAATGTAAATTTTTCCAAACATACTTAGAACTTCACGAGAATAGAGTATAATTACATCTGGTTCTAGAAAAACCTAATCTAGATGCTATAACAACTTTAAAGAATTGCAAAAGAACAAATTTATTGATGCTGATGAACATATTTGTGTCTATAATTTTGACTTCCAATAAATAACAGTTGCGTACACCTTTTTATTTGTAGAAGCTTGAATTATGTAAAATCAGATTTAAAACTCTTCATTTCAATACAAAAATTAGATAACTTGTGCTTTCTTACAGCTGTAGAAATCCATTATGGATAAGTTTATACAAATTAAATTTGTAGTACCTATATTAAAAACGTATGCTAATTGTTTTCATTTAACCTATTAAAATCACCGTTTCTAATAACATCAACAATAAATAATTTTAAGATTAGAATTTTTTATAACTTGAATTTGTATTGACTGAGCTTTATACTATTTCTAGCTTTTTTTTTCATAAAAGGTTTCCATCACAAAATATACATATTTGCTATATTTTAATGTGACACGACATCGGTTGTATGAACTTATGTAGTTTATTACTTTCTTTCAAAATTGTTGACTATAACAGAATACAAACGTTTTTGATTATAAACGAATTAAAATACATCGATATACTTTGTTGAGAGTAATGGAATTTTAATGTGTTGAGTTATATTGAAATTAGTATTAATTTCTTCATAAAGTATTAGGTATATTACATTGTATATATATATATTCAAGAAAGTATGTATATTCAAGAATCAAGCGATTCAGAAAACAACTACAATTATACCAAAACAAATATTTTTTTTTATATGAAATTGTATCTGAAAAACCTACTTCTGTGCAATTGCACAGGGAATTCCCTAGTAAAATTATAAAATAAAAAGGAAAGAAAAATTAATATTAACTTAAACATGTATGTATAGGTTATAAGTATGACTCCTTAGTACTAGTTCTAAGGTTTAGTTTAAACAAACTTTTTAGCGCTTTATTCATTACTGTTCCAATCTGTTTTACCTAAAAATTTGAACAGTGCTCCAACTTCGTATATTATACCTAATTCTTGCTCCGATATGCCTTTTATACACAAGTTTAGCTGCATAATTAGGAATACCACCAGATCTCTCTATATCCACACCTTTTTCATATTTTTATCTCATCTTAAATTTTCATCTATTATCATTCCTATAAATATTTAATTTTATCGACTCTTTTTATTATATTTTCTTTTACCTTAATTATACTTTTTAGTCTGTTTTTTAAATATCTTGTTATGGTAGTTTTTTTAACGTTTAAACATAGTTCATTATAACCCAGCCAATTGCATAAGGTTTTTAAGTCTTTATTTAATGTAACTTCTAACTCGTTCATTGTTATAGCTTTTGCAATCAGATTAGTCTCATCTGCACAAACATTGTAATTTGATATAAATTTAGTTTTAGGCATATTCATTATGTATAACAGATACAACAGTGGTCCTAGAAAAAAGCCTTGTGGTGCTCCTGTTTTAGTTACGTCGTCGCTAAATACTTCATTGATTTTAACACATTGTGTCCTATTTTTTAGGTAACTTTCCATTAAAAGATTACTTATTCCTCTGATTCCCATTTTTTCTAAGTAATCATGGATGATTCACCACGAGAGCTTTAGTTAGATCAATAAATACAGTACCTATATAGAAACATTCATCTAATGCATCATAGATCTATTCCAAGGTGGATGTAATTGCTGAATCTGCTTCACTATTTTCCAAGAAACCATATTGATTTTTATCAAATCCAATTGTTTGTGTAGTAAAATTTCTGATTCTTACGTTAATTGTTTTTTCATATACTTTTGATATAGAATTTAAAATCGATATATAATTATCACATACTTCTTTGGATCCTGATTTATGGATTGGAACTATGAAGGCATGTTTCAATGAATCAGGAAATATTCCTTCTATAAAACATTTATTTATCATTTTAGTTAAGGGCTGATTACCAACCAAAATGATGAAGTGTTATATTATCGTATATGATTTTATATACACACAGACAATGTATTGTTTTTTTTTTTACTCCTTTTAGGAGCATAGGGCTTCCACTTGACATTTCCATCGTACTCGATTTCTAGCTGTTTCTACTGTAGAAAACCACTTTGATAACTCTATTTGCGCCTACGTGATAAGACGACGTCATATTTTTCTGCAAGTTGTCGCTGCAATTTTATCCATCTTTGACACTTAAGATGCCTGATGTTACCAATTTTACTGGGTACGTCATGTCACATACTTTTGTCAGTTGTTGACAATTGTGTAATTATTATTAGTGTTTGTCCAATATAATTTATTGTGTTGTATGAGATATATGAGTATGGATATAGATATTGATATAGGTAATATTTTTTGTTATATAAAGTATTAATTATTCATTATTTTTTATTGATTATAAATTTTATATATAATATTTTGCTATTTTTTTTAGTTATATTTGATACCGCCCACGGAAATCGAACCCGTAATTGAAACACATTTCTGTGCTCCAACCGAATAGGCCACGGCAGAGATAATATAGTATGTTATAGAGCTAAAATGACTACTCTGCATCAAATTTATAAATGTTTCTATATTTTAAATTATGTTGAAAGAACTTCCAAGACCTTTCTTTTAAGCAAATAATTGGTTTAGAGGGTCTATAAGATTAAGAATTATTAATATTTAAATTAACTGGAATTGAATATCGAGACAACCAAGGCAATGAGGACAAACAACAGTGACAGTGAGCCAATAACAGTGAGTGGACAACAGATAGAATACGTAGAAGAATTCAACTACCTGGGGAGCATCATAACATCAAGAGGAGGTACAACAGAAGATGTCAACAGCCGTATAAATAAGGCAAGAAGAACATTTGGGAGCCTAATGAAGATATGGCGGAGCAATCAAATATCGAAAATAACAAAGCTAACAATATTCAGAGCATGTGTTAAGTCAACATTAATAAATGGCAGTGAAATATGGCTCACTTCGGTCAGAATCAAACAGAAACTACAAGTATTCATCAACAAGTGCTTGAGAATTATATGCAGAATATTCTGGCCGGCAAGAATTAACAACGAGGATTTATGGACGATAACTGGAGAAGAACCGATCAACAGACAGATAAATAGGAAAAAATGGAAATGGATAGGTCATACATTAAGGAAATCAGAAAGTGATATAGCAAGAAGAGCTCTAGAGTGGAATCCACAAGGACAAAGGAGACCCGGCAGACCATACAACACATGGAGACGCTTAGTCGATCAAGAATTAACAATCAACAATTATACCTGGGACGATATTAATGGAGGTTCACTATCGAAGCCCTATGCTACCACGCAGAGTAATAGGAAAAAAAAAAAAAGATTAACGTGTTTACAGAAATTTTAAATGGTAAATTGAAATCCTTAATGTCACATACACACAATTAGACTTTTATTTGCAGTTACAACAATTTCTTTGTACAAAATTTAACATAAAAATCTGGCGAGGAAGATTTTTTCAATTATTTCAACTCAAAATTAATGATTATAATGTCTTATTAGTTATTATTTAAAACTGATACTGATACTATACTAATTTTATTTATTCTTACCATAATAGACTTTATCGTCCCTAACGAAATTAATTTGAAACAGTTGGAAACAAAACTTTCCAAAAAAAAAAACCTTAAAAAATATATTACTCTTTGAATTATCGGTTTATTATCAAAACGTAGGGGGGTAACGCACAAAAACGTCAAATGTTTACATAAACTCAAACATTTTGAACTCTGATATATTTGTTTTAAATGAAACTTGGTTACATTCAGCAATCAATTCCCTGGAATTATTTGATCTCTCATATGCAGTATATAGGAATGACAGATACAATACCCTTGTTAGTAATTTAATAACCCCTAAAGGCGGCGGAGTTTTAATTGCGATAAAATATTCCCTAAATAGTTCTGCTATTGTGCTTCCACCCAATATCGATTTAGAACTAATTGCGGTAAAATTTGAATTTTGAAAGTAGTCAGTTTTTATTATTTCTTATTATATGCCACCAAATTCTCCTCTTGAAAATATATTAACTTTATTAGTACTATTGATTTTATTTTATCTCTATTCAATCGAAATTGTGGTTTGTAAAGGATTCCAGATGATGAAGAACGGTTTTTAATTCCAAGCCACAGTTCAACTAAATTCGAAGTTTTGTTAATAGACGGCTGTAATGCTAACTCTCTGCAACAGGCTTCTACAATTAAAAATTGCTACATAAACAATTATACCTTATTTTCATATCAAACTGGAATAATGTCATAATCAATGAAACTTCAACAGCAATCCTCGTTAATATTGATAACTATCATACCCTTATTAGCTTCACTTACCGCTACGACAATGTCATTAGTGTTACACCGACTATATCTTATAGTTATAAGTTTAGTAACACAAACTTCACAGGTCTTAATAACTTTTTATTATGAGTATATTGAACGAGTCTCACACACATCCAAAGAATTGAAGCTTCACAAAAAATTTGTTTGAGATTCGCACTGCGTAATTTACACTGGTCAAATTCAGTTATTCTGCAACCTTATAGGAACCGGTTAAAGCTATTGGATCTTAAATCATTAGAATCCAGAAGGGAGGTTGCTGATATTATATTCATTATTAAAGTTTTAAATAATGAAATTGATTCTCCTTATATTAGAGATATGATCCGCTTACATATTAACCGCTTTAGATCGGAACCGCTTTAGATCGGAAAATATTTTTCGTCCAATATTTCATCGTACCAATTGTGGTAAATATGAGTCTGTTAATAGGATGTTTATGTTAATAACCACATCGATTTTACATTAAGCACAGCCCAGCTAAAAAAAACTGCATTTACATATATCTTAGAGTTAGTATAAATTTATAATTTTCTAACATAAAGAATGGTAATAAATTACAAAATTGTATAAATATCAATTTTAATATTAAGATCTAGAATAAGATTAAGCTTAAAAATTATATTTTGTTTGTTTTCTTTTGTACATTTGTAATTGTACATTTGTATTGTAATATGTTTGTATTAAGCATAAATAAATAAATAAATAAATACTTAAATCTATACTGATGTCTTACATTTTGTCTTCACTCTTCCAACAAAACGCATAATAATTGCTTTAATAAATTTTTTTTATATTTAATTTTTAATTTTTTTAAATAAAAGCAAAAATAAATAATTTTTAAAAAATTATTCATATTTGATTGGAATTGAAAATAATTTTCCATTTCAAATAATATCATTATTCTTATATTATGTATCAACTTAATTAATTTTTGTGGTATTATAAATTTTATGATATGCCATTAAATTATAACTATAGATCTACATTTTTCTATGTCAATAACAAATAAAACCAATTCAATTCAATATAAATCAAAATCTGATTATCTTAAATCCATATTTAACTAAGAAAATTTTTATGAAATTATTGAAAACCTGTTAAATTCAAAAGGACCAAAATTTCAATCAAAAAATTAATTATATTATTTAAATACATTAATTATAAAATTAAATTCTAAATCAAAATTTTGAAAAATACACACACATGCACACACACATTCTATAAACCCACATAAATTAAATTTCTATAACTATAGATATATTCTAAGGTATGGAAGATATTTGTACAGTTATGGCCAACTAATTTGCACAAAATTAAATATCAAAATTATTATTTGATTGATTGACTTATGGATCTATATGGAATAAATTGCACTCCTATACTATCCCAATTCTATTCCTTTTCTAATGCAACCGGAATATGTTCAGTATAAATAAACAATATAACATTATTTCAGTTTTGCCATACTTAATAACTATAGTTATAGTTAATATCTATATATTTAATATCTATAGTTCAGTTAATTATAAAATGCGCTGGGAGGCGCAGTAGGTAGAGCACCCGGCTTTCAACCGCAAGGTCCCAGGTTTGATTCCCGATGAAGCCAAAAAAAATGCTTTTGTATTGATTTTTCGACCTAGTCTATTTTGGGATATAGTCGAAATGATAAATGACAAAAAAATAATTGAGAGTACAATTTGGTAACAAATTAAATAAAATGAAAACTATTCTACTCAAGAAGGCTTAGTTCCGGACAATAGCAGTAGCTTTCCACATTTAATGAGTAGATAAGCCAGTAATTTGATAAATAAATGCTCGAAATATTGTAGATATTGTAGTATAAAATTGCAGTAACGTACTTAATTAAGCACGAAAAGGTGATTCTACCTAAGTTACTCCTTGTGATTTTAAATTAGCTTCTTAGAGACCGCTTTTGCTGTTAAACATACCAGATCTAAGCACAAGATTTTTTGTTTTTTTTTTGTATGAGAATTAAAATAAATATTTTAATATAGTTTTCTGGTGTACACAAACCTGGTATAGGTATAATGTGGAAAAATAATATCCTGGATCTTCTTATAATATATTCTTCCATTTCATTTATATCAGCTAACACAATTAGACCATTGAGGTTTATTGTGATAAAGTATAACATATAAGTAAACATACACTGTTCATGCTATACCATACTTTCATAAATTTTACAAAATGTTTTATGAACAAGAAAAATTCAATTAAACATACATGCCCTAACCGGGATTAAAATCCAGAATTTTCTGAATATTAGTGATAGATGACATAGCCACTGCACCATGTAAGTTCTATAACAAGATGTCTATTGTCTATTTATTAAATTTATTTTTCTTTCATATTATAAACCTATACTATTATCTTTCATGTCAACATCATATTTCCATGCAAACATTCTATACAAACAGCTCGGAGCTCCAACTTCATATTGACTATTAAAAACAATTTTTTTTTTTGTTTATTTACATTTCACAGATTTTATATTGATTATTTTCACACACTTTACATTGATTCCCTTACATGTTATTTGTTTCGTTACAAGATAAAAGCTTTTATTAAGACACCAAGTCTATATTTCCAAATTTCTATACAGAGTCTGAACAATAAAATGTAAGATATTTGGTTCTGCTCATCAACTCGAAAGTATATTATTTTACTTTATAATACTTTTATGATTTTGTAATTAGGTACCTCCTAGTAACTGTCAATAATCAGGTGTCCTAACCTCTAATTAATTTAAATTTTGATGACATGCAACAAAGCTGTAACAAAATCTGTAATGAATAATTCATCTTTACATTAGAAATTTTAGCCAAAATATTTTTTTTTCATTTTATTTCTAATTAGTTGGCCATAGGTGTATACATATATATATACATATATATATATATATATATATATTTACATATATGATGTGGTAACACCCTAAGGGTATTTTTAGAACCACAAAATGTTTTTCGCGGTAATCAATTTTATGGAGATTAATTATTACTTTATTTCATAAATTGTACATATTGTTTATAAGTTGCTGTTGCTACCACTACTACTACTACTACAACTACTGGTGCTGGTGATAATCATGATGATTATGGTGATGCCTTATGGTGTTGCTAAAAAACAAAAACAAACAATAAAAATTTTGTTTGGCTATAGCTTTATTTGGCATGGTTTTGTTTGTTAATTTTCAGATATACTCGTACACATATACATACATATATATATATATATATTTATATTGGCATTACGTACATGTTCATTGTCGATTGCAAGGTGTCACCTAAAATTAATTTTTGTATTCGATAATAATACTAAAATATTATGTTGGAGGTTTTAATGTATATAATGTATTTAAATTTAATAAATATATATATATTTATATTATATATATTTTAATACCTTGAAATTATTTTTAAAATGTTAATTGTAAAGAAATTAGATTGGAAATTCAATTTTTATTAGATTAGTGAGATATTTTATTTGTCAGTATCATTGCAAATAGTGTGAGCTGTAACAGATATCAGATTCATAATTGAAGGCAGAAATAAAGTCTTAATTTTATTCATAACAATTTTAAACTTCTATTGAGAAATTCAATTTTGAAATTCTATTGAGAACACAAAATATTGATGTATGTCTCTTGACAGAAACACATATGACAGATAAGTCATCGCTTAAAATAAATGACTATACATGCTACAGCGCAAACCATCCGAGTAATACACCCAGAGGTGGTAGCTCAATTTTAATAAAGAAAGATATTAAGCACCACGAGGAACTTAGTCTAGAAATAGATGAATTCCAACTAATCGTGCTACGAATTATGTCTGTTAAACAAAGCCTTTGTGTCGGTGCATTATACTGTCCACCCAAATACAACATAAAGAATAACATGTTTGAAGAAATTCTTAAACTACTTGGCGATAGATTTATCCTGGGAGGTGACTACAACGCCAAGCACATAGATTGGGGGTCTAGAGTAACCTCTACGAGAGGAAGAGAGCTAAGAAAAGCTATAAAAGAAAAAGGCTGCATTTACCAATCTACCGGTAAGCCAACCTATTGGCCAACTGATAGAAATAAAACTCCTGATCTGCTTGATTTTTATATAACAAAAAAAATTTCACCCAATTATATTAAGCTAGAAGATAACCATGATTTGGACTCAGATCACTCTGCAGTCATACTAAATCTATATGAAAAGGTTATTAAGAAACAGTCGAAACCTCTGCTAACGAACAAGACAACTGACTGGGCTAGCTTTAAACAAGAAATAGAAAAAATTTATCAGCTAAAAGAGAAAATAACTATTCGTTGTGGAAAGCAACAAAGAGTACAAAAACCTCGATCTCTCAAATCCCGCCAATCAGAATGAAAAGCGGTGAATGGGCGAGAGATAATAAAAATAAAGCTGAAACATTCGCAGATCGTCTTGAAGAAATTTTTTGTCCAGATTGGCAAGAAAATGTTATATCACCATTTTCAGAGAGTGAAATAGTGGAACAAATTAAAAAACTCAGAGATAAAAAAGCTCCAGGTTTTGATCTAATTACATCGGAAGTCCTGAAAGAACTTCCGAAAAAAGCTATAACAATGCTAACACGCATTATAAACGCTGCTATAAGAATAAGGTATGTGCCGAATATGTGGAAAATAGCAGAGATAATTATGATACCAAAGCCAGGTAAGCCCATAAATGAGGTCAAATCCTACAGACCAATATCATTACTACCAATAGTATCAAAATTATTTGAAAAACTATTATTGATTCGAATGAGACCGATCATAGAAAATAGTAATCTGATTCCAAATTATCAATTTGGCTTTAGATCTAAGCACTCGACAATCGATCAAATTCATAGAATAACAGACATAATAGAAAAAGCTTTAGAGGAAAAGAAAGTATGCTCTACCATATTTCTAGATGTAGCCCAAGCTTTTGATAAAGTATGGCATCGAGGCTTAATAAATAAACTAAACAATATGTTACCTAAACAATACGTAGATATACTCTCATCATATCTAGAAAACAGACTATTCAGAATAAAACAAGACGAAGAGTATTCTACTATTAGAGATATTAAAACGGGTGTGCCTCAAGGTAGTATTCTGGGTCCCATACTGTATTTGCTCTACACCAATGATTTACCAGAAATGGAAAATATAACTGTAGCTACATTCGCTGACGATACTGCGTTGATGGCAGTAGGATCAAATATTGACGAGGCTACAATTAAATTGCAAAGAGCAAGCGACAAGCTATACCTCTGGACAAAGAAATGGAAAATTAAACTCAATGAGTTAAAATCAGTACATGTAAATTTTACAAATAAAAAATTAGAAAATCAACCACCATTGGTAAATCTGAATGGGGTCAATATACCCCAAGAAAACAATGCTAAATACCTAGGAATGACATTAGATGTCAAACTTAGATGGAAAGAGCACGTTAAAAAGAAAAAATTTGAGCTTGAAAATAAGTATAGAGAAATGTACTGGCTCTTAGGTCGTAATTCTAAATTACCTATACATAACAAGATTTTGTTATATAATCAGATACTCAAACCAATATGGTTGTACGGCATACAAATATGGGGATGTGCCAAACAAACACATGTACTTTGTATACAAAAATTCCAAAATAAAGTCTTGCGCAACATGGTAAATGCCCCCTGGTATGTTCGCAACAGTGATTTGCACAGAGATCTAGAAATTCCTTGCATAGAAAATGAAATAAAAAGATATGCAACAAAGCATATAGCTCGTCTGGAGGGACATGTTAACGTTGAGGCCACTCAATTGCTAGATAATCAAAATGATGTCAGAAGGCTTAAAAGAACTAAGCCACTAGATTTAATACGATAGAATTTCGTAAAATTTTTCTTTAAGAAAATCAAAATAGCAATAAATTAATGGTTAGTCCGTTGGACTAGTATTAATGGGAGGGGTGTGGTTTAGTCAGTAAAAATCTGGCACACAATGGAAGCTACGGGGCTCATTGTGTCTATGAAGATTCCCACCAATCCACGCAAAAAAAAAAAAAAAAAAAAAAAAAAAAATAACAATTTTAAACTATAATTGTTGTTCAGAAATTTCAAACATAGTATGTATTTCGACTGGAAAAGTACATCTGCATCTTAAAACACTTTAGATGAATTTTATTTTACACACCAACAAACTCCGGTTGATCATAGAGCAATCTGTGAAATGGCGCTCTCCACTATACTTCATCATGTTCATCGATTGAAGATGACTTTCGACACGGTTAAACGCATTGCAATATGGAAAGAATTAATAAGAAAGAGAATTCCGGAGAAATTAATAAGATTTACTGAAGCTTTGTGTGAAGATGCAGAATTAGCCGTTCTTCACTGCGGACAAATAAGTGACACGTTCACCACAGATTCCGGAGTAAGACAAGGGCGTCGTCTCTCACCACTTCTATTCACGCTTATATCAGATTAGATAATGAAAGAAATGGGTTCTTCCTGTAGAGGTATAAGGTGGGATCTCTAAAGGACACATGAGGACCTTGACTATGCGGATGATTTATGTCTGTTGGTGCATAGATTCTGCGATACTCAACATAAAGCACATCTACTTCAGCAAATAGCGCGCAGAGTCGTGTAGATAAAATCTAGATATAGATAAAATCAAGGACATTAGGATAAATAATACCAATACAAACACCATAACAATAGAAGGTCAAACAGCCGAATAGGTAATCTAGGTAACATTCTAACAACAAACGGAGGTACAGAAGTAGACTATGTAAGGCCACAGCTGCGTTCGGTGAATTAAGTCCAATATAGAACAATGGCCAAATAACTAGAAAAAAAAGATTAGAATATTAAAAGCATGCGTGTAATGTCAACAGTTATGTATGGCAGAAAAACTTAGATGACTAATCTTAAATGAAACCCCAAGGTAGCAGAAGACGTCTTCCACCCAACAACACCTGGCGCCGTACTACAACTTCTTGGGAGACGATCTTGGGAGCAAATAAAGATCACTGCGTACAACAGAGAACAATGGAGGAGGCAAGTTGATGTCCTATGTTCCCACGAACAATAACCGGCAAAAAGGAAAGATATGGATTTTATTAAGTTTATCTAAGGTCTCATTTATGATAATACCAGCTAGTCACGGGTATATGATAATGTGAAATCTCCTTAGTATCAAAATATATTTTAAACTATTTTTTGATAATGAGATATCTTCTCAGGGCCCAAATGCATATGGTAACGTATTGTTATTGTTATGTGTTTAGAACCAATTAATGACGAATCAACCAAATACCCATTGTTAAATCGTCAAAATTATTTACTGAAAAAAAATATTTTATTTTTTATTTACCGGGTGTTTCAGAGCATGCGTATCAGCTTTTTAAAAGGAGAAGGAGCCGTTATTTTGAAATTTAAATTTCTTATTTTTCACGTGAAATTCGAATTTGCACCTATATCTTCCATCATCGGATTGCTTAAGCCTACAAATTGACATAAAAAATTTCGCTTCTTGGTATTCAAAAAATGGACTTGAATTGAACACTTCTAAATGCCAAGTCATTACGTTTTCTAGGAGAAATTCTGCTGGACAGTTTGGTTCAACTACCAACTAAATGGCTGTTCGCTTTCAAGGGTAAATTTTATTATAGACCTCAGATTAACACTTGACCCTAAACTGAGCTTTATGGTCGTTTATGATAAGATAGTGATTAAAGCCAATTTTTCTCTAGATTTCATTAAACGATGGTCTAAAGAATTTTCTTATTTCTACCTCACGAAACAACTTTATGCCAATCAAGTATGGTCCCCACTTTACTTTACTGACATTAATCGAGTTATAAAAGAATATTATGCTACGATATAATATAATATTAACTTGAGCAACACAGTTAGTTGTTAAATGAATTCGATTGGGATAACTAACAAAAAACGAATAACAAACCATGTTTTATTCCAATGAAGAATATGCAGATAGGCATTTGATTTACGACTTTTGCTCTGTGCTGCACAACAAAAGCATCGCACAAAATTTCCAACGCAACAAGTTCCATCAGTCTGGACATTTTTACATCTTGCAAGAAGACTACGAGAGGCGGGCAGCTCAAGAATACTTCAAAGTTGAACCCTTCAAGGAATCACCCTTTAAAATATTTTTGCTGTAAAAAGGACCACCCTTTATAATTGAATCACCATCAATATTGCTTTTAATGCACGGTTAAATTTATTATATTGCAACCATGACAATCAACCATGACAACCAACCATGACAACAATGACAATCACTTCCTGTTGATAACCCGTTTGATATCAAGGATTATTTTGATCAGTATCTACTTTTATTTGTTTTAATTTTACTGGTACTTACACACCCACCCTAATTCAATCAATATTTTTTTTTATATTTGGTTGTTAAATATTTAAAACTTATAATTGCAAAACACAAACAAAAAAAAAATAGAAAAATTTAAAAAAAAACAACAATAAAAAAATAAACACAAAATTTTCTACAAATTTTTGGATAATGTACAATAATTACGAATTTTAATTATGGAAAAGAAAACATATTTTTGGCAAATATTTGATTTTTATACATATTTTTGTTCATAATAAAATCATGTCATCCAGCTATTTACTAAAATATACAATAAATATTTTTAAATAACGAACAACTAACTACTAGTAGCCCGAGATAATAATAATGGGTTGTTGGTCTTTTGTATAAATAATTTGTAATAAAAAAAACATATAATAATATAACTGCTGATATTTTGTTTTGAAGCTGTTTATAATTGCATATTCAATGGAAAAATATATTTTTCAATCCTCTTTTTCGATTTACCTACGGACCTACTCAATCCTTAAAGGCTTCAAATACACATAAATTATCTGGGAACATATTATTTAAATTGAAAATTTTTGAAAATTTCAATAAAAAGGATTCACACACATTATTTCAATTCATCATCTCTTCCATCTCATTTGTTTTTTCGGTAAATATAATTAATTAATTCGGAAAAAGTGATGCCCATATATTTAGATTAGATTTTTGTTTTTTTTTTTATGTTATTTTGATTTTTTAAAAAACAAAACAACAAAAAAATCAAAAATTAGTTTTAAAATATTTGCCAAATATGTCCATTCAGTTACATTTAAATTATGAGTGTTTTCGTTGGCTAACATTTCTCTATTTAATTACTCAAATGATGGTTTATATTGATATTAGGTCGCTAGGTAAATGGTTAACCTTAAAAATTTGGTTAAAAGAGGTGATGATGTGTTCATGCACACATGTGTGATAATTTCGAAAACAAAAACAATTATAGAAAATCAAAACAAAAACAAATTTTCAAAATTGCAAATTACCATTAAATTGGAAAGCCACTAAAATGAAAATTTATTGAAATTAATAATTCATTAATCAAATTCGATTTTTCAAAATATTTATTATAATAAATTTACAAACAAAAATGAAAAAAAAAAAAAAAACTGCAAAGTGAATTTATTAGAAAATTGTGGTAAATAAAAAATAATTAAATAATATTTAATACAATTATAATATCGTAAAACAAAAATATTTTTAGCAAGACTTCCAGAAGTGATTAAATTTTATTTGTTTCAAATTAAACGATCATATAAAAATAATCGAGTATGAAAATCAGACAATTACTGAGGAAAATGAAATATCTGAGTGCATAAATGAGTTCTTTACTAATGTAACGGATAATTTAAACATATCAGATGAACTCATTGATCAAAATTACTTCGACAATACATTGCGAACTATATACAAGTCTTTTGAGCTAACACCGACTACAACTGAAGAAGTAGAAACAACCATTATGTCCTTAAAATCAAACTCAGCAACAAGGCATGATAATATCTCAGCAAAATTTGTCAAAAGGTTTGCTGATAGACTTGTACCCTTATTGACCAAATTTATTAATACTTCTTTCGAAAGCCAGATCTTCCCGGAACCACTAAATACTGCTATTGTAACCCCAATTCATAAAAAGGATAATACAACTGATCCGACAAACTATAGACCAATATCTGTTTTGAGTACCATTTCAAAAATTTATGAAAGAATAATTAAAAAGCGACTGTCTGTGTTTTTGGATGGAAATGGAATATTACATCCGGAACAATTTGGGTTCGAAAGGAATTCAAACCCAACTGCAGCTTGCGTCTCTCTTACAGATTCTATTTCTAAGAGCTTGGACCAAGGAAACCTTACTGCCTGTGTATTTATTGATCTTCAAAAGACATTTGATTGTGTGAACCATGATGTCCTATTATTAAAATTCAAGAAATTTCATCTTACCCACCTTCAAATTGAATTTTTTAAAAGCTATTTAGTTGGTCGGGTGCAAAAAATTAAAATAGGAAAAACTTACAGTAGTTGTAAATTAAGCAAAAAAGAAGTGCCTCAAGGCTCAATTCTCGGTCTTGATCTTTTTAAAATTTATATCGATGATATAGCACGACTAGAGATCTGAAAGGCAAAGTGCAATTATTTGCCGACGACTTGGCTATAAAATATTCAACTAATAGCGAGACCGATCTTAAGTCGTCAATACTATACGATTTATTTTTAATCGATGAGTGGTTAGTAAAATATGAATTAGTTATAAACCTAAAAAAAACTAAAATCCTCTTATTTGAAAACAAAACTTTTGCTCTTCTTATTTAAAAATGATCAAATTGATGTTGTTAAGAACTACAATTACTTAGGAATGGTGATTGATTCTAATCTCAAATGGGTAGAGCATATAGACTTTGTATGTAAAAAAATTACCCCTTATATATTCATATTAAAAAGACTGAAACAATTCTTAGATAAAAAAAACCTCTTTGTTATTTTCTCATCCTATATTATTTCCAACATTACATATCTAAATCCAATCTGGAGTAGAGCATCAAAGACCCACATAAGTAAATTAAATGTTCTTCATAAAAAAGCTATCAAAATTATTAATACTACAACCAACCCAATTTACCCAATACTACATCCAACAAACTTACTATACTCCCCTGAATTTCCAAGCCTCGATTTTATATGCAACAGAGAATTATTCATATTAGCTTTCAAAATTATAAATAACTATATCAAACACAACTTCATTCTTAACAGAAATATTGATCTATATACTCACAATACAAGAAATAAATAAAACTATTATCTTTCATTATTCCGAACAGAAAAACAAAAAACAAACTGCCTTTACAGCTGCCTAAAATCCTATAATGACTTACCTACAAAGTTAAAAGAAATAGAAAATTTACCACACTTCAAAAAAAATATTACTTTTTCTTGTTAAGCACACATAACATTACCTAAACAAAACAAAGTAACACATTACTAGAAAAATTGGGTAGTTTATATTGAATAGGTCTAACTGCATTTTAAAATTCATGCATTTTAGTATTCAAAAGTATATAATTTTGATTTTTCAGTTTTTTTTCTTTTTTTTTTTTCACATTTTAAACTCTATGATTTATTGGCAGAATTGTATTATTTTTATTTATTGTTGTTTTTTTTGTTTGTTTTTCTTCTTCTGGCTCTTATATCTTGTCTTTATACTTCTTTCAATCCATCATAAAAAATATAAAATGTAATTAAAACAATAGAAATAGCAATGCAAAAAAAACAAAATAATTGGTAATAAAGTAATAAAATTAAATGCAAGTAAAATTATATTAAAAGGATGAAACTAATTAAAATGCACTTTTGCATACATTTTACATTAATTCTATATTATTATTGTATATTCATGTGATCGTTTTAACACGTATTAGGAAAATAAAAATTGATTTATAATACACAATTCGACCAGAAAGCTTAGGCTAGGTCTTAAACATATATTTTTACATTTTAAATTAATTAGTATATAATGTTAATCTTAACCTAAACTACTTTCTTTTATCTTTTTTATCTTTTATTAAGTCAAATATAAATATTCTCTATACTTAAGATCATGTTACTATTAGATTTAATAATAAAATTGAACTTTATCTTATAAATATTTGAATAAGATTACAATTATAACAAAATTTGTATTTTACTCGTTTGAAATAATAAAGAAAAAAAAAAAACATGATAAAACTAAATCTTTGGGAATAACTTGTCCCGTAATCAGGAGTGAATGAATAGTGGTGCGTGTCAGAACTTGAATGCTGTTTTTAATTGCCTGGTATTATTTTTTACAGTAGAGAAATATAGAGTCTTAAGGGAAATTATAATGATAGCACTACATATATTGATATATACGCAAAAGCTACCACTTTTTTCTACAACTTTTTTGTTTAAAGGAGGTAATAAAATTCCATCTTTTTTACATCATTTAGTAAAGAAAAATTTAAATTTCATTTTTTAATTCTTAAATATTCATTTGAAAAGTAGTCCTTCAAGTATTTTTAGGATTTTTCAAACAGATTTCTCTCACAATACATACAGTATTTTGGACGTCAATATCGTCAATATCTACATATTTCTTCTAAAATCAGGATCAGAGAAAACCATAATTTATATGACTGTGACATAAAATGAACATATCTGCATATTTACAGTCGACGTATATGGTACCAAGTATCACCAACAGTTTACAGGATGTAATCAATATTTTATCAGACTACTTTTATGAATGGAAAATTTCCATAAATGCCCAAAAAACTACCGCTATATTTTTCACATACAGTAAGTCACGTTTTTTACCTACTACTAACATCAAACTTCTATAATACTGGCATATTATGGATTGACTTAGTAACATATCTGAAAGTCTACTTAGATAAAAGATTGACATTTAACGAACATATTAATAAAACTTTAGACAAAATAAATAAAAAAATTAAAATATTATAAGCCTTTATCAATGGGAAATCTCATCTGTCAATAGCCAATGAAATAATAATTATGGAAGTAATTTTCCAGGCATCATTGCTATATGCGTGTCCTTTGTTCAACGTTATCGGTGACATCCTATTAGCTGAAAATGATTTAATAAAAAACTTATATCAATAAATTGTAAAACATATGGTTTTAAATAATAATAATTATTTTAAATAGTCGTAAGTAGCCGTAAGTAGTGGAAGATAATTAGCTGTAAGTTTTATTAAAAATATACATTTTAGTGAGATTTTTCCTATTTTTCCCTCGAAATGAAATATTAATACAACAAATCTTAGAATTAAGAAAAAAAAAAATCATATTTCAGTTAAGTAGATTAATTAGTATAAGCTCTGATCTCCGTTAAATTAAACATTTTCCGTTAAATTAAACATTTTCATTCAATAATTATATTTACTTCAACGCAATAATTATATTTAATTCAACTCCATAGTTATATTTAATTCAACTCAATAATTATATTTAATTCAACTCAATAGTTATATTTAATTCAACTCAATAATTATATTTAATTCAACTCAATAATTATATTTAATTCAACTCAATAATTATATTTAATTCAACTCAATAATTATATTTTATTCAACTCAATAGTTATATTTAATTTAACTCAATAATTATATTTAATTTAACACAATAGTTATATTTAATTCAACTCAATAATTATATTTAATTCAACTCAATAGTTATATTTAATTCAATTCAATAATTATATTTAATTCAACTCAATAATTATATTTAATTCAACTCAATAGTCATATTTAATTCAACTCAATAATTATATTTAATTTAACTCAATAATTATATTTAATTCAACTCAATAATTATATTTAATTCAACTCAATAATTATATTTAATTCAACTAAATAATTATATTTAATTCAACTCAATAATTATATTTAATTCAACGCAATAATTATATTTAATTCAACTCCATAGTTATATTTAATTCAACTCAATAATTATATTTAATTCAACTCAATAGTTATATTTAATTCAACTCAATAATTATATTTAATTCAACTCAATAATTATATTTAATTTAACTCAATAATTATATTTAATTCAACTCAATAATTATATTTTATTCAACTCAATAGTTATATTTAATTCAACTCAATAATTATATTTAATTTAACACAATAATTATATTTAATTCAACTCAATAATTATATTTAATTCAACTCAATAGTTATATTTAATTCAACTCAATAAATATATTTAATTCAACTCAATAATTATATTTAATTCAACTCAATAGTTATATTTAATTCAACTCAATAATTATATTTAATTCAACTCAGTAGTTTTACATTCAATTATATTCAATACATTTTATCTTTTGTTGACTTCTTGGCAAAATTATTTTAAAAAAACCATAGTTTTATTCTACTTTTTTTTTTATAAATGTAAAACTTATTATCTATTTTAACTTATATTTCTTAAATCTATGCTTAATTTAATTAAACTATAACTTAACTAACTTATGACTAATGTTAGTAACTTATATATATTTTTATTCATTAATCTACTCACTTCTCTATCCACCAGTAATTTTTGTTTATATTATTATCTATTGGCGGTATGTTTGTATCAAATTTTATTTTGTTCTAAATTGATGCTATTTGGGTTGAAAATGATTTTTTTGTCTGTTGCTCTTCTATTGTAATGATATAATGTTGGAATGTTGTTATTGTGTTGAAAAATATTATTTGAGTCTAGATAGTAAAATGCTTCTGGTGGGATAAATCCAGATTCTAAAGTTTGCTTAATATAATTGTCGTTGAAATATTAAATGTGGCTTATGAGACTGTTTCCTTAATATTCAGTATTCTGTCAAAATGTTTTCTATTCAAATTAATTATAAAGTTATCTATTCTACCTATGTTTGCATCTTTGTATATTATTTTGTTTGAATAATATGTTACTTGGTTATTCTGATGTTTTTTAATTCTTTTTAAGCTTATTCTTAAATAATTTCTTTCGAATTTTCGAATTGATTCCATGATGGATGAATTAATATTGAACCAAATTGGAGAAGCATAAGTTATGATTGGCCTAATTAATGACATGTACGCCAATATTTTTACTCTCGTTGTTAGATGTTTAGAAAAGAACATTTTTTTTGTAGCCATGCATGACAGCCTTATTTCCCTTTTCGACCTGTTTTTTTATGTGAAATAAGTTTTATGTGTAAGTATTTTACAGTTTTTCTATTTGTTAATGTTGAACCATCAGATACTCTAAGAGAAAATTATTTCCAATTTTTCCGGATCTCTTGGTTCAATTTATCTACTGTGTTTCTAAATAAAATCATTTCACATTTACTAAAGTTGATTTTAAATGTTCAAAAATCACAGTAATAATTTGTTTCATATAACATATCTTGTAGGTCTACTTGGGCTCCAATAACTAATTTATTAGCTATATATACAATTAGGTCATCAGCAAATGCTACTGCAAATTTTGCACCAGACATGTTGTTAAAATAATTTAAAAAGGAGCTTAAAAATACATTAAATAGAATGGGGGAGAATTAACAGTTCCCTGCTGTAGACCATTTTGTATTTTGAATGTTTTTTTCGAACTCTCCGCTCCATTGTAAACGACAAAAGTTTTATTTTCTGTCATATCAGTTATCAGTTTTATTATATTTGTATTCAATTAATTTTATATTAGTCGATTTAACCAGACTGTATCGAAAGCCTGTTTTAAATTGATGAGGCATGCCCTACACATTTCCTATTGTTTATGAATCAGCAAATATCTGAAGTTACTTTTGTAATTGCTTGGATGGATGTTTAAATTTAAAACCGAACTGGTTATTTGGTATATGTTTTTTTTATTTATATAATATAGAATTATATATAATTTATCAATGCTTCATATACCTTACTAATATTAGACATCAAGCTAATTGGACGGTAACTATTGGTGTCATATGGATTTTTTCTCGGCTTCTTGATTGGTATAACCTTACCTTTTTTCCAGCATCCTGAGAAATAAGATAAGTTTAAGCAATTATTAAATATAAAATAATAATGCCTAATGATATTGTCTGTAAGGTTCTTAAGTATTATATTTGGAATTCCGTCTAGCCCACAAGATGTTTTATTATTTAGAGACTATTAAGTTTTGATTTTAATGTCAAACTATAGGCCCATAGCTATTACTTCCATTATTTCAAAAACGATGGAAATCTTAATTAATCACAAGCTGAAGAAATATCTTCACAGTAGAGGTATAATTCATGATAACCAATACGGCTTTCGAGCCCAACGTTTCACCGGTGATCTCATGCCTCTGCGAGAAGCTCAACACCAGCCTGCATCAATCTGGTGAAGCTACTGTTGTAGCTCTGGATATATCTAAAGCTTTTGATCGAGTTTGGCATTCTGCTCATATAGCAAAATGCAACGCTATAGGCCTTGGTTCAACCTTTTCTAAATGGATTGAAAGTTTTCTTTTAAATCTATCTATCATAGTTTCAGTTGACGGTTCTTTTTCCGACCAACTTCAAATCAATGCTAGTGTTCTACAAGGCTCTGTCCTTTCACCCACCCTATTTCTCATTTTCATTAATGACCTTCTCAAATTAACTTTCAATCAAATCCATAGTTTTGCCGATGACAGCACTCTAGTAGCATCATATGATTTTCTTAAAACAAATAATGCTACAGCTTCAGCAGTCACCTCCAAAAGAACAATAATGGCCGGCGCGCTCAATCACGACCTTGCCAAAATTGTCGACTGGGGTAAAGCTAACAGAGTTGAGTTTAACAGTTCAAAAACTAAAATAGTGTTGTTAGTAACAAGCTAACAGCATTCGAACCTGCTCTCCGGTTTCAAAATAAAGGTATCCAGCGACTCAAAGATCTGAATATTCTCGAAATGCGAGTGAATCAAAATATGCACAGCAATGAACATATTTTCGATATTGCGAAAAGCGCCGCAAAATGTTTAGGCTTTTTGAGTCGCCGCAAAACTTATTTTTCATCTCGAGACCTTTTAAAAATCTATAAAGCATATATACGACCCAAGCTTTGGGCAGGTGCACCAACAACTGCTTTAAATTTTTTGGACAAAGTTCAAAACCGCGCCATTCGTCTTATAGGCGACATAAATGTGACCTCATCCCTTATACCACTTGGTCATCGTCGTATTGTTGGAGCACTTACTCTATTTTATAGATATTTGCTTGGTGTTGGCACTTGTTCCGAGGAATTAATATCACTTCTTCCTCCTCTTAAGCAATTCCATCGCACAACACGAGAGGCATCAAGTGCCCACCCTTTCACAATGGAAATTCCGAGATGGTTTAAGTCCGGTTATGGAAATTCTTTTATAGTAAGAACATCCCGATTTAGGAACCGCGTCCCAATCGAAGCATTCCCAATGAGAGAAGGATTTTTTATTTATTACTTACAGAGGTTTAAGACGAATATTAACAACATTGTTCGCTCTTTCCCACAAAACTTTTCTTCTTCCCTTTTCTTTTCTTTCCTCTAACTATCCTTTCCTTTTTCAAATAGTCAACAGTACGCAAGTACTTAAAAGTTCAAAACCTAAGTTTTGGCTATAATAAAAAAAAAAAAAAATGTATAAACATCGGTAAAAATATTATTTTCATACTGAGGTCTATCTGAAGGGTTTGCTTGACTAAAGCTTACAATAATCTCTCTATTTTTGCTCTTTTTTTAAATGTATCAATAAGTTTGTCTATATTCTTACTTAGTAGTTGGTCTGTCTCTTTAATTACAAAGTTTTCATGTTGATCTATTTCTATTGAAGATGGATCAACTTCAGCTGATATTAAAATTTATTTTTAGTTTTTGGTATTTTTAGTGCTATCATATTTTCTTTATATTTTCCTCTAAATATTTTATTAATTTCGCTAAACAAATTTTTTAATTGAGTATTTATATCTTGAATTCGATTTTTCCAGTATTTATTAATTGAAAGGTTTATATTTTGTTTATAATAAGTATATTAATATTAAATAGTAAACTTTTTATAAAACGATTTCTGAGCTGTTCATGTCTAGTTTTTTTCTATATATTTTGTTAAAAGTGTTATTTACATCGGAGGTACTATCTCTTATGGAAAAAGGTCTACAAATCGACACAATATATACAGACTTTAGCAAGGCATTTGATCGAATAAATCACGATATATTAGAAATAAAACTGGCAAAACTAGGTATCAGTGGCGCTATGTTAAATTGGATAAAATCTTATAATACCAAAAGAGTTCAATTGTTTAAGTTCCAAGGTATTACGTCTAAAACCATATATGTCTACTCTGGGGTACCCCAAGGAAGCCACTTAGGACCACTTCTCTTCAATATATACATTAGAGACCTTTCTAATTGCTTATCTGGCTTATCTCACCTTTTTTATGCTGATGATCTCAAATTATACCACATTATAAATAATTTTAGTGATTTTTGCTTCCTCCAGTCTAAACTTAAATGCTTAGAAAAATGGTGCTCTGAAAACATGCTAGACCTCAACGTTAGTAAGTGTTACGTCATGAGCTTCACTCGTAAAAGATCTACATTTTTATATAACTATACTTTGCATAGCCTCAACTTAGAGCGTGTAGATCATTTTAATGATTTAGGAATCATCTTGGATAATAAATTAAATTTTTATCTCCACTATGAAACAATGATATCAAAGGCTAACAAAATGCTAGGTTTTATCAAAAGAAGGGCAAGAGAATTTAATAATATATGGGTAACAAGAACTTTATTCTGCTACCTAGTGCGTTCAATCTTAGAATATGGTTGTATTATCTGGGATCCCACCTTTCCATAGTACAAGAATTGAATCAATCCAAAAACAGTTCCTTCTCTTCGCCCTAAGACATCTATATAATCCCAGAGACTTTAATAACCTTCCACCTTACACTGAAAGGCTCCATTCTATAAATTTACTGAGCTTAAACTCGCGTAGAATTTTACTTTCAAGCTGCTTTACATTCGACGTTCTATCTGATAAGGTTGATGTTGACCTTATTAAATTAAGAATCAGAATCAATAACGATGTTAGACCTACAAGACACACCAAATATCTAATCGAAACAAAAATATAGAACTGAATATGGGAAAAATGAACCCATCAACAGGTGTTGCATACTATTTAATCAGTTCAGCTCCCTTTTCCATGACACACTTTCAAAAAATGCTTTCAAATCTAAATTAATTAACAGTCTCAAACAATTGTAGATAATGTATCAAATCCTAAATTAATATATAATTATAACTAACATTAACTTAATAATTAATTGTCTTATATTAAAAATTAACTAAAATAAAATGTAATATTAATTTCTAAATTTTTTTCTCTCTCTCTTTCTATCTAATATATTAAAATAATGCAAATCAATAAAATGTATAATTAGTATATTTAACTCTTAATAAGTAAATTCCTGCTAAAGTAAAAAAAAAAGGTAAAAGTTGAAGAGAAGAAAAAAAAAATTAACTAGATTTAATTTGATCTAAAATAATTTTTTATATATTATTTATTGTATATATGTAATCTATGTATTATTATAATTACTAGGGGCCCCTGGTGACTAATTATATTTCAAGTTGAAGTCAAATTTAAAGTTTTTAAAAAAACAGTAATTTACGTACTGACATAGACTTCGCACGATGATATAGCAGAAACCACTCGTGTTTAATAAAAAGTTTTGTGGTTAGTAAGTTTTATTTAGGATACATAAATACACGTCCCTCATATACTGCTTCGTTTCCGATATATTCCCTATAGTAAGAAGCATTTAGTGATAAAATTACTAAAAATAAAAAGTTTTGTTATTAAAGAGGTACGTATATATATATACCTACATAATACATAATTTTAATAAAAACTATATTATTACTACAAATAACAAAAATTTAGAAATTGTTACTTAAAAAGATAAAAATGAAGAATTCAAGTGACCTACTATATCAAAATGAAGTACTCTAACTCTACTATATAAAAATGAATTTGCTAGTCATATGAACAATTCAACTGATTTTTTTTGTTTTTGCTTTTTTATATTTTTTATTTGAGATGAATTTATTTCTTTGTTTTTATTTGGCATATATAAATAGATTCATTTGAAAGTACATAATATAAAATATAATAACTCATTTGCTTGCTTTTGTTTATTATTTTCATAAGATCTCACTTATGCATAATGTATTTGCTGAATAAAAAAATCATATGAGTACAAAATTTTCAACTGTGTGCGCATTTTTGTTTTATATACAATCTTATATATTATATATGTTAGAAGTTCATTAAGGAGTAGGTGAATCGAAATAAAATAAAAAGGTGTCTACTGCGCAGGACCTTAAATGCTTGTCAATCATAATTATAGATTATGTATCTTTTTTTTTCAATACCTTGTAGGTAATAAAATAAAATAAAATAAAATAAAATAATTGTGGTTAAAATTTTACTTTTTTTAGTTTTCAGAACTTTTATAGTAGAATTCTGGTTTTACAACGAAAGATGATAACTGCAATTTTGTCGAATTTTAGTTATGAATGCCATTTTATATAAATATTTAAGCTCTTTCAAATAAAAAAAAAAAAAATTAATAATATTAAGTAATTTATGAATTCAAAACTGAATAACTAACAACTGCCGTTGTAAATTTTTCTAACATAAGCATATAACTTCACTTATGCAATTATAGAGGCAACACTTACCGAAAAGCACAAAACAAAAAAAGTTATATGTTAAGATATACAGTTTTGCATTTCAATGTATCTTGAAAATTATTTACGGCGTATTAATAACTGAAGTTATCATGTTCTTCAGCAAAAACTTTTATGTAGCAAAAATTAATAAGTTATTTAAAAATTAAAAAAATTAATTTACGAAAATTAAAAAATTATTAAAATGACTTCACAGATCACATCTTTTTAAAGATTTTCAAAAGATTTTCATTAAAAATATTTTTTAAAAATCAAAAATAACTAGAAAAGTTTAGCAAATTCTATACTAAATTTTATTCAATTGCGATTTACAAAAAATGCCAAAAATGCAGTTATCATCTTTCGTCGTAAAACCACAGAATTTAGATATTTCTGTGGTCAAAATCAATAACCGCTTAGGTCATCACTGTTTCGTGTAATTGCAATTTGAAAAATTTGCAAAATTCAAACATTTTTCTAAAAAAAATTTTGATAGTTATTAAATAAAGACTTTCATTAAAAGAAACGTTTTTTAAGGAGAAATAAGGCTATGTAGGTTTGAAATTAAAAGGAATAATATTAAAGGAGTTATTCAAGAAAAAAATTTAAAGCGATTGTAAAAACACAATAAAATTTTATTTAACATTCTAAAGTCGACATAAGTCTTTATTGCATATGTAATAATTTCGTTTTCTCACTATTAAATTGAGTTAAGCTGTTTTTACGAAATTAAATTTTTCCTCTGATTAATGTTATGTAGAGTTAAGCCATTATTGTAAAAGTGCAAAATTACAAAATCTCAAACTTAAGCTGATAAGCTACCAAAAAAGCTAGCAAACAAAATAAAACAGTAACGGATAGATGTTTTTTTTTTCTTTTATTTTATTTTACAAAAGAAATAGGCATTTTATAACATACATTTTTCCAAATTCATTTTAATTTTTTTTAGAATAAGATATATTATTAATTATAGCTATTACTAATAAAATAATCAAAAAAACTAAATAACATTCTTCATTGTTTGGTGAAATAAAGAAAAAACAAAAATAACATTAACATAAAACAAAGTGTGAATATCTAAGTAAAAATGAAAAGCAAGTAATTATGATTTTCAAATAATAGATCACGTCTCATAATTTTATATACTTTTATATTAACTTACCAGTTTATATATATGTATATATGTTTGGTAGGTAGGTTAGAATTTTTGTTAATATTCAAACCAAACGCAAAAAGAAAAAGAATAATTTTGTTTAAAAAATTAAAGATAGAGTTCTGAAATTTTGCACAGTTACAAAGCTATCAAATGACAGGTTCGGGTTGCTGCCGAACAACTTCTAGCGTCTCAGGCATATTTGAAAACCAATTGTATTACAGGCATGAAAATTTACACTTAGATACTTTTTTTACAAATAAAGAAATACGACTCATACCGATTTAAAAAATTTGGACTGGTTCGGGTTGCTGCCGAACAACGCCTAGCATGTCTCATGGATATTTCAAAAACTAATTGTGTTATAGACAGAAGAGTTTACACTTATATACTCTTTCTGAAATTATAATACCTATAGGTTTCACTTAAAACTAAAAAGTATAAAATAAAATAATAATGTAAAAATAAAATTTTTTTAAATATACTTTTATCGAAACCAAACTAGCCCCCTAAAAAGTAGAAAATAAAACTGGTGATGGATGTTGAGCATCTAGAACTACTATAAGATAAAACACAAAAGTATATAATGAATCTTGCTGGAATCTTGCTATGAAAATACTTACAATCTGTATCTCACCTCGAATAATGGTTCTCGTAGTGAGGAAAACTGTTTATATGGTGTTTTACCGCATCAATAGTTTTTTTTTGAATAACTTATTTAGTGTTCCATCTGACCCGCGATGATCTGTAAATTCAATATTGAGATTACTACCGTTTTAAGAAAGCTTTCAATTTCATCGACGCATTGACGAAAACACTTCTGACAAACTTTTATTTTATTATTTTCAAATTCCAAATTATACTCAATATGATCATTTCGGTTGCGGGATTTAATTGGATGCTTAGTAAGAGTTTCAGTTTTTTTATTTTTTATGTTCAATAAAGATCCAATGTACAAAATTCTATTGTTGTAGGTTCCCAATGACCAATATTTGTCAAAAAATTCTTGTTGAAGTATAATGGGAACTTTATTTTTGCACTTATTTCGGCAATTATTTAGGGGCTTTAATTTTCTCTGTGAAACCACTTTTTTTGTTACACTTATATATGATTCGCCCTTATTCCGTTGCTCTTTTGATTTTTTTCTGTTCCATTTCTGAACCACATTTAAAGTATTCTGTAGATCCGGAGAAGGACAATTTTGCTCTATTTTCCTTCCCATTTCGGCTTTTTTTGCGAATTCATCACCAATATTATCTATTTCTTTTTCTGGTAATTCCGAGTTTAAAGAAGACGTATCACTGTCAGAAATTTTGTAATCAGCGTCTAGCCAAAATCGCTAGATTGTTCTACATCAACATCTGGTACAAAAATAGACGTGTCACAATGTTTTTTCGAACAAGAAGCCAGATTATTTTCACAAAAACTATTTTCTTTATTTTCATCAGCAGCTTCTTCTTTCTTTGATCTATTTAACAAGAAATATTAAATAAAATTAATATTTCTGATGTGTTGAAAAAGTTAGTGCATAATATCAATTACATTAGTAAACTTACCTATGTCTAATTTTTGAACAATATTTTTGTCTTTGCGAACCAACTCTATCATTTTTAATGCACGTGACAACATTTTTTTTTTAATTTACTTTTTTGTTATAATTTTACTAGGGGCCCCTGTTGAGTAATTATATTTTAAGTTGAAGTCAAATTTAAAGTTTTTAAAAAAACAGTAATTTACGTACTGATATAGACTTCGCACTAGCAGAAACAACTCTCAGTGTTTAATAAAAAGTTTTGTGGTTAGTAAGTTTTATTTAGGACACATAAATACACGTCCCTCATATACTGCTTCGTTTCCCATATATTCCCTACAGTAAGTGGCATTTAGTGATAAAATTACTAAAAATAAAAAATTTTGTTATTAAAGAGGTACGAATATATATACCTACATAATACATAATTTTAATAAAAACTATATTATTACTACAAATAAACAAAATTTAGAAACAGTTACTTAAAAAGATAAAACTGAAGAATTCAAGTGATTTGTTTTTTTGTTGTTTTTATATTTTTTATTTGAGATGAATTTGTTTCTTTGTTTTTTTTTTGTCATATGTACATAGATTCATTTGCAAGTACATAATGTAAATTTTAATGACTGAGCAAACAATTGTTTATTATTTTCATAAGATCTCACTTATGCATAATGTATTTGCTGAATAATAAACTCATATGAGTAAAAAATTTTCAACTGTGAGCGCATTATTGTTTTATATACAATCTTATATATTATATATATTAGAAGTTCATTAAGGAGTAGGAGAATCGAAATAAAATAAAAAGGTGTCTGCTGCGCAAGACCTTAAATGCTTGTCAATTATAATTATAGATTTTATAAAAAAAAATATCAACCCTTACACACAAATGTCTGCACTTAAGTGCCACAATAAATTATTATCAATAAATAAATAATCAACAAAAAGTTAACTGAACTTATACCGCTAGTTAAGAAATGTTTTGCACGTGTTATAATATCTTAAGACGATATAGTTTTGATGTAATAATATTTTTATACATATAATAAAAACTTATTTCGAGATAAAATATCATGAATGGTTATTTTAAAAATTCAAGAAGCGCTTATTTCGACATAAATTTCCAAAACGCAGTATTTTTAGAATACAATAAGGGCTTAACTCTAAATAATTTCTCATAAAATATTATTTTCGAAAAGCAATAAGCGCTTAATTCGATATAAGTTTTTGTTGAAGTTCATATATATGGTGAATATATGTTATCATAAGCGATATGCAATAACAACTTACGTCGATATAAACTTAAATTGTATAAAAAAAAAGTCTCTATTATAATTCTTAAGTCATTTTACGCTTTTATTGTATGTGTAAATTGGTATATTAATTGGTATATTCTATTGAATTTATTGCAATTTGTTTTTAGATAGTTATACGTGAATTCATTTTTATTAATTTCTAAGGTGAAATCTTCGCTATTTATTCCGTAAAATTGAACATACTTGTATATAAATGTAAATATTTAGGTACATAAATGAATTCAATTGAAATAAATTGTATTTAAATAAAATTAGAACAAAAATGTTACAAGGCGTTTCCATAAATTTATAATGCCCAGCTAATAACCGAAAGATCATTTACTTTATTAATATAATTCGGCACTAACCAATAATAAAACATTAAACAAAGATCATTATGCACTTTTATATAAAATTGCTAAAAAATCTGAATCCTTATTTTATTTATTTTTCATTTTCAATTCATTTTATAAGAAAATCACAATTTCAATTATTCAAAAACAAAAAAAAATTATTTAATATCATAGGAAGTAGGAATAGTGTCACTTCTTACACGTAATCCATCTTATCATTTCATTATATTTCATTTCAACCTTTTAATAATCCTTATTCAAATAATGTTCAACATTTTTTCAATTTCATTTTAATTCTTCAGCAACTCTCAGAATTTCCATTCCTTAATTCAATTCTATAAACAAAACAACACGAACAATCACTAATCTTGTAAAAACAAAAAAAAAACAATCCCAACTACACCAACAACCCATACTAACCCATACTACAATAACAACCCCATACTACAATAAAAAACAAAAAAAAAAAAGGAAACAAAAATAAAAAATAGCCCATGAAATTATGAAAATTTCTAGTTGATGTGGTAACTAAATATGCGTGCCAATTTCAATAGTTTCAAATAATTCATAAAAATCATACAGCAAGAAAAAAAAACAAATAAAAAGAAAATAATTTCGTGCCCATGAAGCCCATAAAAATATTAAAAGAATTTTTTTTTTTTTAATGCTTCAATCGAGTTTATCAAAATATATTCCTTGTTTACAATAAAAAACAAAAAATATAACAAAAAAAAAAACTAAAAATAATAACGGTAATTGTTATTTTTGCAAGTGTTAAGCTCCCATCGAATTTTCTTTATCTCTTTTTCTCTTTATACTCATTCGAATTCCAAATACAACCAATAAACAGGAAAAAAAAATTGAAATTGAAATTTTCCCACACATTTCATCGTTTACAGTTATTTCCTTCTTAATTCCTTTACTCATGGAAAAATACATTGTATTTAACAAGATTTGAAAATACTATCAATTCGGTTTTAACGTTTGTAATATTAAACTGTCACATAATATGAATTCAAAATTTTCTGAGTTGGAAACATTTATGATATTGCTTCATCATCATTTATTGGTGTTACAGCTCAAATTGTATCCAGAGGTCCTTGTTGTTTATTAAGTTTACTCGATACTAACCGGTGAATAACCCATAGCGCAAAAAATTAGAAGAAGAAAATGGAGATGGATAGGCCACACTCTCAGAAAGCTATCAAACAACATCGTGCGAATGAACTTGGAATGGAACCCACAAGGCACAAGAAAACCCGGTCAGCCAAAGAACACCTAAAACAAGAGCTTGAACATAACGTGGGAACAAGTGGAATTAGCAGCTAGAAATCGAGTACGATAGAAATGTCAAGTGAAAGCCCTATGCTCCCAAGAGGAGTAAGGAAAAAACAAACAGCTCAAATTGAGCCTTATCTTCATTTACAACTTTCCTACATTCTGTTTTATTTTTGACAACTGTTCTCTATCTGTTAACTTCGATCTTTCAACCTTCGTTCTTCTCGAAATCATCCAGCCAACTTCATGTTCGTCTACTTCTCTTGTGATGTACGGTACCTCTTGGCATCTTCTAAATTATTCATTCCTACCTCCTGTCAATTTTTCCTTTGAACAATAATCAATTTTACAATATTGTGCCCTTCAATTAGTGTTTCAAACTGCTTGTTTGATCTAATTTGGTATTTACCATTTTCATTTACTTTGAAACCAATTATTTTTCTCAGTATTTCTCTCAATTCTTGTCCATGCTTCGCTGTTCTCAAATCAATTGCCTTTTTAATTTAACTGTCCTCTTTAATAACGTAGATTTGAAATGGGATTTTTGTACGTGTCGAAACATTTGTGGTTTGCTTAACTTGTGTTAGTGATTGTCAAATGCATTTCCTTTTTATTATTTATTATGGCATCTGGGTATGACAAGCTATTTTTAAAATTAAAGTAATTTATTGTAATATTTTCTGTGACCGCTCGGATTATCGTTCGTATGTTCTCAGATTATAGCTTTCTGTTACTTTAAAGTTTAAAAACTATAATGTTTATTATTGTTAATTATATCGTTAAATAGAGTAGCAGTTTCTAATTCTATTGTAGGAAATATTTCTTTTAATTTGTCAAAATATGTGGCTACGCACTTATTATGGATGACTTTATTATTTACTTAATTATGTATATAGACTTAATTATACGAATGGATGACTTTTATTGTAAGGTTAAGCATAAAATTAAAAATTGTTCTTAACACAGCATAATTTTGTCTGACCAATCTTTCCAAAAAACCAATTAAACCAATCCAACTCGTTCAAATTATTTATTCTATTGATTGTGCCTGAACTTATATAAGCGGATATAACTGTGTTATATCATTAATACAGAACCCATTACCAAACAATTGTTACTTCTCAAGGTGTCCCCTATTATATGCCGAAATTGTCTAATCAAGAACAGAACACTTTGTATACCTCTATATGAAAAATATATCTTACAGTAAACACTACAAAATGCAGATACTTTTGAAACTATTTTGGGACGAAAATTTATTTCAAAACAACTTCTAAGAAAAGTTATAGCCTAACACTTTTAACCTGAGCATAGTTGTGTTATAGTAGCTTTACACGTTGGGTGCAGCAGTAGGTCGCCTGCTTTTCAACCGAAAGATTCGATTACCGATAAAGATAAAATATGCTCAATGGGTTTTTCGGCCTGATGCAGTACCCTTTGTCATTTGGATAAAATAAATGGCAAAAAATAATTGAGAGTACAATTTGGTAACAACTTAAGTAAAATGAAACAACGTTGTATTAAGAAGGCTTATTTCATGACAACAGTAGAAATTTCCTCATTTCATTGGTTGATACAAAAAAAAAAAATTTTTTTCTCTCTTAACTGTATCTATTGGACCTTTCTAAAAGAAAATTACAATAATTTCTAACAAATGTGACCTTTATGGTTTATTCAAATCTTAAAATATAAAAATGTTGGAAGATCTAGTCCATTGTCTTAACCCTTCATATTTGCTCGTTCATTCCAATGTTGTGCCTTACATTACTGCTAGCGATTTTTTTTTTTTAACCTGCTGCTTATTGGAATGTTTTGTAGATCTCTTGCCAAAGGGTTAGGGTGCTGAATTATTCTGGTTGCATATCTGCTTTTAGCATTTTTCAAGTTCTTCGTTAACTTAAGGTATATTCAAATCATTATGTAGATTGATATTTCTAATGTACCAAGGGGCCTAAGTTATGGTATTTAAAATTTATGATTGCATTGTTTGAATTGTTTTGATGTTACTATTAGAAGCAGTTCTCCATAACTGACTCCCATAGGACCAGATTGGTTTTAGAATGGATTTGTATAGCAACACTTTATATTCCAGATCTATAGTGTGGAATTTTTCCCAATAAACCAATAAATGCTGTTGAGTTTTAGCTGCTCTTTTTTCGCGGTGATGTTCTTCTTCCAAGTCAGCCTTTTCGGTCTAGGGGAATTCACAGGAATTTAACCTCGTTGGCTTGCGGAATAGTTGTCCCATACATGCTAACTGGAGAACATAATTCTTTCTTTAACGGGAAAGTTATATGCACACTTTTATTCTCATTGACCTTCGTTTTCCACTTACAAAGTCATTCCTGTATCTGCTGCAAATGTTCTTGTAAATTTTGTAGATGCCTTATGAGAATTTGAGTGGAAGCTTAAGATTGCAGTATCGGCAGCGAAGGTGGATGTTAATGTGTTTCTGTAATGTGTTCCTGTAGTTCCGGTAGATCAGACGGTGGACTCAGTACACTACCTTGTGGGACACCAGCATAGATTTGATGTTCTTCTGTTACATAGGATTTGAATCTAACTCGAAAGCGTCTATTGGTTATATAAGAATTTATAAGTAGATGAGCCTCAGCTGGTAGCTTTTGTTTTATTTTGTAGATTAATCCAGCGTACCAAACTTTGTCGAATGCCCGACTGACATCCAAAAACATGGCTGAACAAAAATTTCTTTCTTCAAATCCTTGTTTTATTTGGACACCAATTCCATTTACCTTTTCAATCGTGCTATGTTCAGCTTGAAAACCAAATTGATTCCACAATGATAGAAAGTAACTTTTTCTGAAGATGGTATTGGAAATTTGTGTGTATGCTTAAAACTACGCCTGGGAGCTTTATCAGCATTCTAGCTGAAATGCCATCGTAGCCTGCTGCTTTTTTTGGGTTGATTTTTTTCTTGATTGTAGATTCGACTAACTTCGTATTAATTCTATAACACGGTCTTGCTGTTATATTTTGGTTTCTAGATGGTAAGAAGTCGCATGATGAGTTTATGTTATTTGGCTTGAAGACATCTTCCAGGTGAACTGCAAAGGCTTCTGCTTTTTCATTTTCTCTTTTCGCAAATTCTCCACTATTTAATCTGATTGGAGGGTCATGTTGATACCAAAATTGAATAAATAACTTAAATACAATTTACCCAAACTTACAATAATTTTGTAGAAATGTATTTGTGTAGGAACAAAAACTCGACAAACTTTACACGTTCCACTTTAGGTGTAGTAAAAACTGCTGTACCGTACTTAATGTACGAAAAGTTAATTTTTCCTAAGTTAATGTCAAAAACATAAAAAATGGTACACCTTTTGTAATATCGACCAGTAAAATATTTTACATCCCCATGTTCGATGATTTACAAGGACAACTACAATCCTATAACACAAAAATAACAAGTTTTCGTTTACATGAGTATAGAAAATACTACAACAAATTAGTACAATAGACAATCCTTGTGAAATTTAAAGAACAACAAAAAAAAGAAAGCAAAAATAACAAAACAATAACAAAAATTTCCGCATGAGAAGAATAGAAATAAAAATAGAAAGAAGAAATAGAGTGAAATAAATAAAAATAAAAAATAAAAACAAAAACAGATAAAAAAAAATACTTGGGAAATACCAAAACATGAAAATAAAAAAAAATGTATCTAAATAAAACAGGAATATGCACCCGAAGGGTAATCTTTAGAAAAGGATTAAATTAAAATTTGAATTATTTCTTTTTTAACAAGAATAATTTTCAAGTTCAATAAATTTCCTAAAATTTAATGGATTCGTCCCTGGTCATAGAATAATAATGTAATTGAAATATTCAAAAGTGTAAATCATTAAATTTTCGAAACAATTTTAAATACGAAATAAAAAATGTTTAAAATTGGAGTATAAGAGCTTCTACGAGCATTAAATTATAATAACGACCTAACTATGTAGTCTAATTCATAGGGTTTCCAGTACCGAAGAGTTTCTTTAAAACCGGTATTTCGGTACTGATATCAATACCGAAACCGGAAATACCGGTATTTTCGGTAATAAAAAAAGCTTTTTATTCAAGTCAGCGATAAGAAAAACACAATTTTAAAAAAAAAAAAATTCTTTATTTAATTTTTCGAAAAATTAACTGAAATTATAAATTAAATAAGAAAATTAAGAATAATAAAAATCATTTAAATATTATTTTTATTTTAAGAAATAGGCTTCTAAAAAGCATAAATTATTTATACTGTCATACGAAAGCATCGACCGAATTTTGGTTAATAATAGCCCTGCTGCTGAAAAGGCCTCTTTCTGCTTCAACACTGGTAGGTCGCACTGTTTTTAAATAACATTCAATTGTACTTAGATACTTGCCCTTGCAATCTTCCTCTTCGTAATATTTCACTTCTGCTCGAATAACTTTTAGAAGCTCTTGTTTTGATTTTATTTGTTGGCTGACATTACCTTGCCTGCATTCCGACCTTTCCTTAAATTTTGCTGAAGAACTTCTTTTAATAACATCTGTTTTCTCTCTTCCTCGACTATAATTTCTGAATTAGTGATCACTTAAACGTCCGCATTTGATTCTTTTAAGTCTGGTGAAAGCGTGCCCAATCTTTCCAATAGAAAAAAAATTTGGGACTGCAACGTTGTTTTTGAAGTTAAATTAAATATGTCATAATCTTCTCGTTCATTGTTAATATTTTTAGGATCCTTCAGGAAACTGAAAAGATCTGTATTATAGAATAATTTAAGCGGCGTTCTATAATTCTACGTGTTAAGGCGATTTTATTGAACGAATTTAATTGCTAAGAAAGTTTATCAAACATAAACTCCAATGCAATGTCGGCTTTATACAAATCAGCATCTTGACAGTATAAACTTTCTACAGCTAGCTTAATAGGAGTTAACGCTGTTAATTTACGAAAAAATTAAGTCAAACTCTTCTTTTGAAACTGCGATGTCCATTTGTAAATCAATCAAAGCTTTTTGAATAGAGCTTTTCAATTTATAGAACCATTCAAGCATAAACAAAAGACTACTCCACCTGGTTCTACAATCTAAAATTAAATTCAATTCTTTTCCATATTCTTCTTTGACATGTTTTTGTAAATACAAGTAATTTTTTGTTGGAGATTGCCGAAATATTTTTACAATTCTTCTTACTTTGGACAATTAAGGGTTCAATATGCTCGTTTAAAGTTAGGTCAACTTTTTATTCACAAAATCGTTTCCAATTTGAAAATATGATTGGTCATAATCATCATCAGATCATCTGGGTCATCATTATCAACAGTTTTATAATTATCTTCTACATATTCTAATAGCTTTTTTTTAAAAGATAATTATGAAAATATACAATGCTTTTGATTTGAAAAAATAGGTTGCTGTTGCTGCAAGTCAAATTCAAAATATGTTGAATTTTGGTGCACAAAAAAAGTTGAAAATTAAATTTTTTTTAAAGAACGCTCTGGTGTAAAATTCCAAGAATTTTACAAATTTATTAGTCAATACCGAAATACCGGTTTTCTTGATTCGGTAGTGTCGGTATTTCGGTTTTAATATTCTTCGTTAATACCGGAATCCCGGTTTCGGTAATACCGGTAATGGAAATCCTGAATTCAATTACTTGTACATCTGATTTCGAAACTAATTTTAAAAATACGGACACTGGCCAGGCCGGTTGTACATTTTTTGTTTTGTTTTTTTTTTTTTTAAATTGAGGTCAACATAATGAGCCTTCGCAGAATATATGCCATTTAATAGATAAAAAAAAGGTATTGTAAAGAAATAATAAGCAAAATTATAAAAGATAGAATAAAATAAAAGTAAGAGTTAGTAAAGATGAAATGTACAGCTTAAAAGATATTTATTTATTTACCCGTCTCTTGAAAACTTCGAAATTATATATTTGGGGGAACAGATAAGATAGTAGGGTGTTCCACAGTTTCGAGTTTAGGTTGCGGAAAGAATTTTTATATTTCACAGTTTTAGTTCGAAGAAGTTCTACTACAAATTTAAGAAAGGACTGTCCTGCCAGTATACTACATTGGAATGCTAGTATTTTGGGTATAATACTTTTTATTTCGCCAAAGCAACGGCCTAACACACATTTATAAAACTGTGTAGCTGCTCCGCTAAATCCGGCGATAGCGAAATGCTTTTAGGGGTTGTGTAACATCTCTATCGTGATTAGCTCGCTTTTGTACCTTATCTAAGTACTGTAGGCTGGCACTCGGCATATCGCGCCTCAAATATGCGAGTTAAATTCAAGCCGTAATATTATAAGCATATAATTGCTAAAGAAATTGTCCAAAAATACCAATTGTAGTTCGGGGATTCGCTGAAGAAATTCAAAATGAAAGCAAACGCTACTAAATCGGTACATTAGACCTTTACTTTGCGATAGGAATCCACAAGCCGATGATGCAAAATATCTCGGTTTACACTTGGACCGACTGCTTACTTGGAAAACTCATATAGTTGCAAAAAAATTAGCTTGTCGTCAAATGAAGTTCTCCATACTGTGGGACCCAAATCCCACCTCACTATAAAAAACAAGTTACTTCTTTATAAAGCTAAGCTATTATTATTTGGACATATGGGATGCAATAGTTGTACAAATACAGCGCTTCCAATCAAAAGCCTTAAGAATGGTAGTACAGACTCCTTAGTATGTTGCCAATAGTATTATTTATCTTAGGATGTAAAAGACGAAATAGAAACTTTAATATAAAACAGAGGCTAAAAAAGCATTCAAATATTCTTGCCAACAAATCATTGGATACAACTGAAACTCAGCGAAGAATTAACCAACTTCCACAGAAGATTTAGATTTAAGATTAGCTTAATATAAAAATTAAATTTACATTTGTTGTTACATGTCAGAAATTTTTAAATACTTAAACTTTTTAATTTTGAACTTTGGATGTTTTATAAATTATAATAAAAAAATAGAATACCTATAGCGTGGCAGTCTGACTTCCTATCGCCCAGTGATTTCTATTGTTCTAACTATGATAGCTTGCAAATAAAAAAAAACAATAAAAAAAAATTAAGTCGAGCCTAATGAATGCCTTGTATATTAATATAGCAGGTAGGAAGATGTCAAATATTTCGTATTTCTGCTTAAGAATCCTAAAAAAATAAACAATTTAAAGAATTGATAAATATCGGTGGTTAAAGGAAAACTAAAAAAATATAAAAACAGATATGCAATGAGACCAAAACCACACCCCAATCTTTTGGTAAAAAAATTACAATAAAAAAGTCATTGGTGGTTGTTATACCATCAGGAAAAACTAGAAAAGTTAAATGACCAAAATTTTATACCAAATCAATTAGCTAAGCTATAAAGTGATCGAGATTTAAATAAAGTTTCAAGATCAATTGTGTTAAACTCTACATAAAATGTAAATTAAAAGTAAATTCTTAATATTTCATTGCGTCCACTTCCTAACAACTCTTCTGCAGTACCTCAAAATTCAGTTCTTTCTTTACATGTAACAGTCACCGGTTCCGCGTCCACTTATTTATAACACAAATAAAATTGACATTTCCTTTTGTTCAAAAAAAAACTAACGTTAAACTTAAAGAAGTTAGACTAACCACGGTTCACGAACACGAAAATTGTTATAGACTAAATAACATTACATAGTTATTACTAGGAAAGCATGCCCTTCGTATAACATCAACAAAATCAAACAACTTTTAGCCAAGTACCGTACGATTATATCCAGAATAGTAGCTAGAAGTTACGGTGCCACGCTAGGTATTTTATTCAACCCTCCTAGGCGCAGCTGCACAAACCACAATGAGACAGAAACTCTTGAACACATTCTTAGCAGTTGCCAAGCATTAGCTAGAATCAAACTCCGAACTTGAAGCTTTCCCTAACAATTTCAATATTATTATAGAGAGCATAATTGCCTGATAAACCTTCTAAATCGCACGTGGTAGCTTTAATAGTGAGCTCCGTGAAAGAGTGATAAAAGGAAAGTAATCTAAAATCAACAACAACAATTAGGTCAGTCGAGTCGTGGTATCAAAAAGGCACAATTAAGTGTTAATTAGTTTTACAGAAGCAACTGAAATGGTATTTACGAGTAAAACCATAATCAATGCTAATTCATTTTAATTATTTTATTGTGAAACCCCTTCCGTGCATAATTTTATACGCATTTATTAACGAATTGTTGAAGATTTAACAATCCAATATCGTGTAGTTTTTATGGAAGGTCACAAGTTCGAAATCCGCTCAGAACATTGAAGTTTAATTAAATTTGTTTACTCTCTTTTAATATTCGTATACAAATGAATTTCTATAGAAAATTTTGTTGAGACTATAATTTGGTAATAATTCAAATAAACTGAATGTATGCTATTTAAGAAAACAATTTCGTGGTCTAGAAACTAAAATATTAATTAATAAATATACGTAGTCGTTCCACTTTATGAAATAAAAATAACTTTCTCTCTTTTTGGTTCCGTTACTGAATGTTATATAATTTGTTTCAGATCAAATCATCAAAAGAGCCTTAAACCTATTGTGCTTTTTTCCAGAGGACTACAAAATGAAGGACTGTGCCAACTTTAATGTATGAAAACTCCAATCTTTTTATTCAAATTATTACTTTTATTAATTTCAAATTAATGCTTAGAACAAGCACATTAGACGTCTATTACTAGAAGAAAGCTTACTATATTTGATTGTCCAATAAATCATCATTCAGAAGTGTTAGTAAAACACCGCCACCTTTGATTAGAAAAATGATAAAATAAATTAGATACAAGCGCTGTTAGTACAGAAAATTAAAGTACTTAATGACTAAAATTTTGTTATATACATTGCGGTTCATTACTGTGTATACATTTTAATCAACGACATCTGATACATCTCTCTAGTTATTATAGTACTGTATAACTATTTAAATTGTTTTCCACTAAATCTTAATAATAGAATCCACTGAAATTAATATCAAAAACTCAAACATAATATCAATTTAAAGAAAAAAAAAATACTGAAATTTAAAAACTGATAATTTTAAATAAAATTTAAAGAATTCCTATAAAACCATTTCTATAAAAACAACTTTTTCACTTCCCATAAATTGATTCAAAAATGTTCTCACTTTATATTACTTCACAATCAAGGTTATAACTTTATAGTTAATCACTGAACAACACATTTAATAAAATTATCAATATTAGGACACAATCAGGATAATCATTGTGTATATATGTGTGTGTGTGTGACATAAAAAACTTACTTTCCAATAATAACAATAACTATTTAAAATAATTTTTACTCAAAAACTACATGCAATTTTAAATAATGTAAAATTATGTGAATAAATTCCAAGCATAAAATTGATTTATTATAAATATTTAAATAAATTTGTAGAATTCCAAGAAAAAAACAAAATTAAATAAAAAAAAAATTAATTGATTTTTTGAAAAGTTTTTTTTCCAACAAAGAATTTTTTTTCAATTAAAATGTTAAAAAAATATAATAATAATAAAATCTCTGAGAAAATTAACAACTGCTGGCAACTCTATTACATTTTCATGTAAACAATCATTAAAAACTTTATTATTATTATTATTTTGTTTTTCTTGTTTTTATTTTTATCTTTTGTATCTATAAGAATGCCATTTTTATTATATTAAACAACAATTTACATTTAACTTTTATAGAAATAGACTTAAATAAACTTTGGAGAAAATTTACTGACTGTCTGTCTGTATCTACTCTTTGCTACCCTGTCTATGGTTCTTCAATATTACTTGTAATGAAAATAATTCACTTATGTGAGCGAACACGTGCAAATCAAAAGTTACTACTTTTTTTCTATTAATTATTTATGTAATTTTTTTTTTGTTATTTTGTTTTTTTTTTTGGTTTTTTTTTTTTGGAATTGTAATAGCAAGCAAGTTTAACGATTTGAGAGGTTTGAGCAGTTAAAATAACAAACTTTAATTTTAAATTTTTAAGAAAAAAAAAACAACCAACCTCTATGAGTAGGTAAGACTAGAGTATAGGTGGATGGGTATTATGCAAATTAAATTCAATTAAATTGATTTGGAAAATAAAGTATAAAAAACGAAAAATAATGTTTGGGTCTAGGCAATAATTGGTTGGAATATTGTAAGTGAATAATTTTGTTGTGATAAATATAAAAAAACTTTTGTGATAGCTTTTATGATATTTTGAATGGTTTTTATTGAGTTTATAGGTTAAAGAAAGTTATCGAAAGGGAACCAAAGACTTCTCTTAAATCAAGTTGGGGCCCTCTAGTAGCTCTAATGCACCAAAGAATCCCCCATATCTCTCATTAACAATTAAAACTAGTTAAATTTGAGGGTTGGCGTCTAAGTCCCCAAAAACAAAAGCCCCAAATCAAAATCCCCAAACACAAAATCCACAAACACAAAATCCCCAAACTCAAAATATCCAAATTTTTATTTTATTTTTAAAGTCGGAGGCTGCAGCCCTCAAGCTTCCGCTACACATTTATTGAACCTTGTTTTGGCCGACGGCAGGTAAATGCATACGGGCACAGCTTTAGTAAAAAATATAAAAAAAAAGAATTATTTTATTTTTAAAATCGGGGGCTGCCGCACCCAAACCCCCACTACTCATTTATTGGAACCCTGTTTTTGTCAACGGCAGGTAAATGCATACGGCACAGTTTTAGTAAAAAATATAAAAAAAAATTATTTTATTTTCAAAGTCGGGGGTTATCGCCACCAAACCTCCGCTCCATGTTATTGAAACCTTGTATACCGCAATACAATTTTTCCCATTTCTTGAATTTACGTTATGAATTTGTAATTTTTCCGATATAAATTTAAAAAAAAATGTTGTGGTTTTTTTTTGGGACTTCGAGTTTGAGGATTTTAGTTTTAATGCTTTTTAAGAATCTGGGGATTTTTTGTCTTGGAGATTTTGATTTTGGGTATGTTGATTTTGTATCCAGCATAGCTAAATTCAGCAAAGACTGTCAGTTCAAACGATTTCTTTCATCTTTCAATCATCTAACAATGTTTTAACAACCCCAGAAAAACGAACGTAAATCTTCTGAAATAAAATTATAATAATTTGTCTGATTAAAATAATGTTCGTATACCGAATGTCTCTTATAGAAGAAGTTCAACGGTCATACCGTTAATTTAATAAAATTAAAAATTAAATCCTCTATATCAGCGATCATGTCAGTGAGTTCGTTTGTTCGTTCGAGACCGTTCTTCTTGTTGCTATGGGTTCTTAAGCCGATTCTACTTTTAAGTCCTTTTTAATCTCTTCATTTCTAATAAATTTTACTATTGACTGCAACACTTTGGATTGAAATCTTTTGTCGCAAAAGTTTGGATTGAAACCCCACAGTTCTATATACCATAATACCAGATGGGTTTCAAAACAATCTTGTATAGCAGGATTTAGGGAATTGATAGCTGCAAATAACGTCCTTTTAGCCAGTGTGGACTCTTAAACTTCAGTCTAAGTTGCTTGTTTTTGTTGAAAATACGTTCTCTCCAATTTAGATGCTTATCTAAATGTATATCAAAGTACATTGAAGAAGAGTTATTTAGTGTTACAACCTAGTAATTTTATCTTCTAGTGGTGTAGCACTGATTTGTTTACATTGGCCTTGATTCTTCATATTTTCAACCAATCATAATTTTTTTATAAATGTTCTTGGAATTTGTTCTTGCTTAATACTACTGTGTCATCAGCAAACGTTGCAGGAATGGTATTCTTTGTTGTTGGTAAATCCCCCGTGTATATTAAGTTTGTTATGTGATTTAAAATCTAGTGGGATTGTTTTATGTTAAGCTTTGATTCAAAAATCAGACTCAAATAAATCATTTCCCACCGAAAAAAATTACCGAAACACGAAGTGAAATGGATAATCTCGAATAATGGATATGATTCAAATTCAACATAATGAGATATTGTAACTAGAGCTGTGTATTATATTCTGTTTCAAGAGGGAATTCTCTACATCATCGAGTGCTTGTTAATATGGTTTTTTTTATCAAATAATAACAACATGGTATTCAAAAGAAAATTCAAAACGTGTTTCCAGAATCTCTTCTTTGATTACATAGTTTCAATATCAAAATTTACCATAGGAAATCAATAAATACTGGGGTAAGTCTTAAACGTTGGTTGAGTATTAAAATATCGCGAAAAAATATTCTGACACATAACGAACATTTTTTTTTTACTTATAAGCAGTATTAGCCTTGGCTGTAACTCAAATGTAAAATCAAATGTTTTTGAATGTTTTGAAAAAGGCAAGTGAAGTTGGACAAATTTTATGTAACATCCAATGTTTCTCACTATCATCGTTTTTACTATTAACCATGTGATATTAAAACTAATTGAATTATCAGAGTACATCAGAGACATCAGAGAGCTTATTTCAAATATTCTCAACAGTGAATAAAAATATTCAAATATTCTGGGTTTCATTATTTTGCATTGCATTTGTTTGAAAAGTAGCATTAGTCCTAAAACTATTCCAAGTACAAGCCAATACCTACAAATATACTGACATTGAAAATATTCACAATAAAAATATATCTATGATATCTATCTAATAATCTGAATGCTCTTCTCTGACTTGCGTTTCTATCTTTTAAAGTTTCACGATCACAAATTATAGCTGTTATTCAAAATATTTATAATAATTCTTTAAATGAGTTTTAAAATGCCATTAGATTAGACATGTACATATTTCTGTGCCCTTCAACCGATTTGTTTTTTGTCTTCGTCATAATGAGCTGCTATGCAAACTTCATATTATAGAATTGTACCCAATCCACCATAAACAACATGAGTCTAAAGCCATAAGCAACATGAAAACTATTGTATATGATATTTTATAAGAACATTTCATAATGTTAATTTCGGACTCCACATTTTTTATGGATTTGCACTCCAAATCAGGTTGATCTATATTCATAAACTCATCAAAACAGAATGAGACTTAAACTCAATTAAAACTACTATTAAATAATTATGGTAACAACTTGTTGTTGCTGACACACAGATAACCTGATAATAATCTGTTATAGATACAAAGGTGATTCATAAGGTCATAAGAAATAGAAGAATTATATAACATTTCTTAACAGTACTTGACAATAAAAAACAGAAGATTATTATAATGTTGTAAAAAATGGAACATACACTCTGCATCCTCCACCATACTAATAAGTAATATATACTGTCACACAGTCCTCATCCGTAAGCAACATAAACAAGAAAGCTAACAAGGCATGTTTTTATACCAACATCAATTAAAGATTAGAGTTATCTCCACAAATGACAGTATGGCTTTACAAGTCTATATAATAAGACTTATAATGTCGTATGCGACTTTTGTATGATTTTCAAAAATAAAATGGCTAAAAGCATGCGTCAAGTTTACTAAATAAAAAGACTAAGATATTTTGAGCAACTCGTGCAGTTAAAATACACCCTGTTTCAGCCGTGAAAAAAATTCTAGAACTCTTATCGATTAATCTATTTCTGACGAATATGGAAGTATAACTGCTACATTTATTTAATAACCTCACATTTAAAAGTTCAGGACCCAGTATGATTCTACAAAAGATTAAACTAGAAAACGAAGCAACAAAGATGAGTCGGCAATATATGACAATAACAATTGTTTGCCGCCAGAGCCTTATTTTACTAACATCGAAGAATTAATACGACCCTTATTTCTAACAGCTTCAGTGTGGTATACTGATGCCTCGAAAATCGGGCACAAAAAAACATCGGTGTATTTGTATCAAATTTAAAGCTCAGCAATGCGCTTGACATGTACTCCACTATTTTTCAAGCTAAAACCTATGATCAAAATGTCCAGTATTTGCAGTGAAATAAAAGAGGGCAGAAGGGTGGTAGCATATACGTATTTTCAGATAGTTAGGCTTCTATTATTAAGTTTTCAAATCGAAACTTACTCATAGCAGTTACAAAACCTTCATAAAATTAGCATAAGAAAATAGAGTCACTAATATGTGCACTCCTGCACATGAGGCTGAATATTAGGTAACGAGGAAACAAATATCTTTGCAAAAATAAGTGCTTGGTTACTTGCTAAACATTTTTTAAATTTAATATTAACCAGTTGAATCAGGTAATCAGGCAGAGTAAATACAGTCCAAGGACAGTACACTGATATGTTTCATCACAGGACAGGGTCATTTCAACAAATATCTATTCAACATTGATAATGTCTGTTCGAGCCGAATAATTATATAGGTGAGTAAAAATATTTTAGATATAATTTTTAAAAGAAAAATATGACTTTACATTGTCGAAATTCAACTTGCAGCGCGTAGAGTCGGTCTAGAAATTACAACAGGCTAATCAACGCCATGAGAATAAAAAGCACCAATACAGATACAATCGAAATAGAAGACCAAGCATTCGAATATGTGGAAAACTCATAATTCAATATAATAACAACAAACGGAAGAACAGTTGGTGTATTAAATTCAATATGGAAGAGTGATCAAATAATCAGAAAAACTAAAATTAGAATATTCAAAGCTTGTGTAATGTCAATACTTCTGTATGGCACCGAAACGTTTTTTATGTTTTTTTTTCTAATGGGGAGTTCTATGTAAGCAAGACTTTTTAAGATCTGTTGTACTTCACGTTTATTATCTCAGAATTGTAGGTCTACATATATCCTTGATGAACGCTATGATTGCTTTGATATTAATTTTAGAATCAGCTAATGTGTACTCCTAGCAGCGAAACTTGAATGACGACAAAAAAAAACAAATCAAAAGCGTCAAGTATTCACGATTAAATACTAAAAAAGAATTTGCAGAATATTCTGGTCCAACACCATTACTCATATATGAGCTAATGGCTGCTAACAGTTAAAGAGCCGGCACTGAACCAAATTAAGCTTCAATAAGCTTCAATAGAAACTGAAAACGGATGGATCACACTGTGAGAAAACTACCAAAAAATATAACCAGGCCTTGAAATTCCCAGCGTCCTGATCCCTGGCAGCCCCAAACACCTAAAGTTGAACAATAATCAGCTAGTTATGAACTAACTTGAGAGGCACAATCAAGATAACTGTGCATAAAACAGAGAATAGTAGAGGAGGTAAGTTGATGCCCTATGCTTTCACGAAGAGTAACAAAAAAAAAAAAATTGCCGAAATAAATATCTTATGTTAAGTAAATCTCTCTGTTATACAAAGGTTGGAATTTGGGGACCCTCTTTTGTTTTTCCTCCTCCAACCACCTTAATTTACACAAAAACAACCTACTTATAAAATGAAAAAGTATTCGTACATATGGCGAAAATGTCACCTGATGAATAATTCGGAAACAATTAGCCTGCACCGAACCAGAGAAGTTGATAGAAAAATAGTAGACAAAATATATTCAATAGAAATGTAAGGTCGAGATGTCGAGGCCGAGGGTTACTACCTATTATTGGTATTCGATTAGAAAATTGGTATTTAAAATTTTAAATATCACACAATCATCATCATAATCATTATCATTATCATTATGTATAAAAATTTACATTAAAGTCCTTAAAAATAATAAAAATAAAAAAAAAACACAATAACATAAAAAATTAAAAATAAAAGTTTCCAGCATATTTAAAAAAAAAATCCTAGAAAAACAGAGTACCTACGAAAAATTAATTGCTCATCATTTTCATCATCATCATCATCATCATCGTCACTGTCAACATTCCCATAATAACTATCAATATTATTTAATCATCATCATTATTATCATTATCATTAGTAATAGTAGTAGTAGTAGTAGCAGTAGTAGTAGCATTAGTAATAGTACAAAAATCTAACATCATCTTGAATTGACAATCAAATATGGTTCTGATGGTATTGGCATCTATTTTCATACAGTGAGAAAATGCACAGCTGGTTTTAAAATTTATTTCTAGTTCTTTTAACAAAAAAAAAAAAAAATTAGAACAACAAAAAATAAACAAATAAATTCAAATATGTACCAGCATGTGCGCCTCTTTTTTTTTTTTTTTTTTTTTGTTTGGTTTTATATTTTTGGGTTTTTAAGAAGCTTTTACAACAAAACACTATACTATACATCATAACAATAATAATATAATATTATGTAATATTGTAGTGTAAAATATATATATAATATATGTAGGTATATTCTATGGAAACGTACTATTCAATATTTTTTTTTTTATAAGTGTATATACACATTTATACAAATAATATCTAGAAAGTCATTAAGGATGAAATTTAATGTTTATTCAATATATTTGAATTGTATGTGTGTGTTTGTGTGTGGTGCAATATGAGAACTCAATATACTTACTTACATATAGGAAGGAGGATGAGGGGTGTATATTCCATTTTTTACAACCTTATAATAATTTTCTGTTTTTTTTTTTTCTTAATTTTTAATATGGGTATGTGTAGGTTTTTCTATTTGGGTGTAAGAATGAATATGTTGTGAAAAAATTATTGCAAGGTGCTATCCATTTCATAATAATTTTCCATTTAACATGAACAACTGTGTGTATAATAAATTTTATTAAGGGATCATAAGTTGGAAAATGGATGTATGAAATTTAAATAAAAATTTTTTACCAAGATTCTTAGTAAAAAAATATATATATATATATTTATTACATATATATATATATATGTGTAATTAGAAATTATTTGATTTCTCATGTGTTTTGAATGTCCTTTAAAATATATGTACTTGTATATTAAATAAAAGTTTTGAAGTTTATTATTTTTTGTTTTTGCTTTTTTTTTATTTCTTACTGTTAGCATATATAAGACGATGAGGCTTTATAAGTGTGTACAAATGCTAAATACATGCAAACTTTGGTCAAATTGTTAATTTTTATTTGTTTAAATTTTATTGGATATTGTAAGACTTCTTTTTCAACATGTTTTTTCTACTCAAAATATTTTTGAGATCTGAATTCAAAAATTTCATTTTACTTAAGCCAATATCCAAATTTAGTTCAAAATATTCCACAGTGTTAGTGAAGTTTAGCTTAGCTTAATCTTTTCGACATTAATAGGTTTTTATTTTCTATATTCTTATTCAGTAACCTAAGTAAAAATTACATTCTAGTACATTAAGTAAGGTACTCTATTCGAGTTATCAACTCATTAAATGTATGCTAATTTATACTACTATTCAAGAAGTTCCATTTTAGGACCTGATTTATTTAAACTTTATATAGACGATTTAAGCCCGCCTTCCATTACTAGGATCTATTCAGCTTTATGCTGATGATGCTATCATAACTACTCGGAGAGTAGTGACAAACCACCTTTCTGCTGCAATATCCGATGGCTTAAAAGTTATTGACAAATGGCTTATAGATAATAGACTACTAATGAATGTCGATAAAACGATAATCTTACTTTTTGACAATAAAAAATTTATAAATATCAAATTCATGTACAATAATATATTATATTCTTAATAATCTTATTTTTTGTGAATTGGCTCACCGCTTGTAGCGTTAGACTCTTACTATCCTCCATTAAGTTTCACCTATTGTTTACCTAATTCCTCAGATCATGAAGCTGCAGATTCCTACAATTTTAATTTCGGTAAAACCAATTTTCCCGGACTAATAAATTTCTTGAACTCCTATGACTTTACGTCTATATTTAATAATATAGACTTGAATCAAATGACAACTCGGTTTTATGAAATAATGTTTGAAGGTTTTACGCAATTTGTTCCTATTTCACAAAACAGAACCTCTAGCTCTGGTTCACCATGATTTACAAAAGAACTTAGGTCTCTTAGAAATAATAAAAACAAAGCCTGGCGTAATTATCTGAAAACAAAAGATATTAATGACCACAACAATTTTATGATATTTTTTCAGAGTTTTAAAATCTTGTTTTATTTGTTTTGTTTTTTTAATTTTATTAGTTCAATAAAAAACTTTTATAACATCATATTTAAAACAAAATTTACAAATTTAAAGGAATATTGAAAGTTTTAATTTTAAACATTCGTATATAAAACTTTAATTTTTAACTATTTAAAATTTCAAAAGTAAATAAAATCTAAATACTTTATATCTCATTGTTCTTTATAATATCAATTAATTTTCTTTTAAATCTTGAAATACCCATATCATTTTTAACTGCATTGGGTAACAAATTAAAAGATTGTGTACCCTTATAGAGTAGACTATTTTGTGTTCTGGTTCTCCTGTATAATGGGAGTCTGAAATCACCCCTATTTCTTAGAAAGTACCTACATATCTAATATTCTTTTGTAAATATTGCGGCATCCTATCATATTTCAACTTATATACGAACATTATTGCATTAAATTTTAGTCTTTGATTTACGCTCATCCATTCCAATTTATTTAGCATATCCTTACTTCGTGTTCTTCTGTCACACTTTAATATAATTCTCATAGCTCTATTTTGAAGTACTTGCAATCTATTTAAGCTTTCAGTATTACATATAAATAAAATCGAGGAACAGTACTCAAAATGTGGTAAGATAATTGCATTATAAATTAATATTGCACACTTTAGTGATATTTTATTTCTGATTTTTGCCAAAAAACCAAGTTTTTTCGAAATTTTTTTACAAATATTATCAGAATGCATATTAAATTTAAGCTCTTTATCTACAATGACTCCTAGATATATAATACTGCTAACACACTCTAATCGTTCATTATTAATATTTATATTTAAATTTTCTACCATCCATACAATTTTCTACCACTCATATAATGTTTCTAGGTCCCTGTTCAATTTATTTTCTAAGTCTAGCAAATTATCCCCTACTAAGTAAATTAATGTGTCATCCGCAAACAAAGACACTGAAGAAAAGGCAACACTATCCTTTATGTCATTTATGTATAATAAAAACAACATTACTCCCAAAACGGATCCTTGTGGAACTCCTAGTTCTACTCGTTTTTTGGCTGATACATCCTCTCCTATTTTTGTTTTTTGGAATCTTTCATTTAAGAAACTTTCGAACCACTTCTTTTCAGTGCCTCTTATTCCGTATTTATACATTTTTTCTATTAAAATTTTTCGATCCAGTGTCTCGAAAGCCCTTTTTAAATCTAAAAAAACCACGATGATAACTTTCCCAGAATCAGTTTCTTTCTTCCATTCATTTATTATCCAATTTAAAGATGTTTCAGTTGAAAATCCTTTTCTGAAACCAGATTGTTCTTCACACAACTTTTTCGAGAATTTTTTCATACATTGGTAACATATTTACAGGTCTTAAATCACATGCCATCTTTGCATTTTTAATTTTTTCTACGGGCACTACTATGGACTCCTTCCATGATCTCGGAAACATTCCTTGCGTCAATGAGGTATTAATAATTTTCACTAAGATAGAAATCATAGAATTATAACTAGTTTAAAGAACTCGAACTATGAGACATCTGAGGATGTTTCAAATAACATCCTAAAGAAAATCTCCTTCCAAATTGTGGACATTTTGGCACATATTTTTAATAAGAGTGTCTTATTAGGGCAATTTCCTGAGAAACTAAAAATTGCTGAAGTTATTCCCTTATTCAAGAAAGGCGATACACTGGATGTTAACAATTATAGACCTATATCTCTCCTATCCTCTTTCTCGAAGATTTTTGAAAAAGCAATGAAACGGAGATTTTTATATTTTCTCAACAAAACCAACTTCTTCAGTGAAAATCAATTTGGCTTCTTGAAAGGCAAATCAACAGAAAGTGCGTTACTTAAATTCTGTGGAGAGATATATGGTGCATTAAATGAGGGTAAAGTATCCTCAGCATTATTTGTTTGATCTTGTGGATCATCATATTTTATTAAATAAACTATATAATGCTGGTTTTAGAGGTTTTATTTATAAATGGCTTAGGTCATTGGTAAATGGCTGGTAGAAGACAGAAAGTCAGAATTGGGAATATTTATAATGCCATACTTAATCTATCCTGTGGTGTTCCTCAGGGCTCTGTGCTTGGACCTATCTTGTTCCTAATTTATATTAACTCGCTTTTTTTGCAACATTTTAGAGGGATGGTAACCGCATTTGCAGATGACACTGCGTTTACATATACTTGTAAGAACAATTTTGAGATAGCTGCATGCATGAACTTTGATCTGGATTTAATTAGGCACTGGTTTAATAAACATAAATTAGTAATAAGCTGCAAAACTAAGCAGTATCTATAATCCTTCTTGTGATAACTTTGATATTTATTATCATGCTCCCAATTGCGCCAAATTTCCAATAGACTGCACTAATAACTGTTTTGGTGGTACTATTCAATGTGATAATAACTGTTTTTTAGTTGAATTTGTAAAATCGTTCAAATATCTTGGCTTATGGGTTGACTCCAGTTTGGATTGGAATGATCACGCTTGCTATTTGAAGAATTATCTCCGTAATATTATTAGACAGCTTTATCATCTAAGTCTATACTGTTCGGAAAAAATTATATGCTCCGTTTATTATGCGCTTTTTCATTCAAAAATTCAGTATGGTATTACTTGTTGGGGAGGAGCATACTTTACTAAGATTAGTCAATTACTTGTGTCACAAAAACATGATATTCGAATAATTTGCGGGAAAAGACGTACTTGTCCGTCTTTTCCTTTATTTTTTAAATTAAAAATACTTCCCATTAGAAACTTATTTTACTATAAAACTTTAAAAATGTTTTTTATGAAGTCTGGATATTTAGATGTTAGATATACTAATAAGTATAACTTGAGAGTTAATTATCGTAATTTGGTTCATGTTCCACGTTGTAGGAAAAGTCATTTTTGTCGTTTCTATGATATTGTAGCACCTAGAATTTTTAATAAACTTCCTGACCACATCAGGCAAATTAGAATTTTATCGAATTTCTTAAAATTATTGAAAGCTTGGCTTTTGGAAATTAATTTTGATAGTAGTGAGGAGTTATTAAGAGTAGTTGTTTAGCTGAGTAAGATTTTTGAAGTTCTTGCGATTTATATATGGTGTCTATTTTCATGATTAGCTTAAGTACAATTTTTTTCAACTTTTATCATATTTACTTAATATTGCACTGCATAAAATTATTTTAAATTTTGTATTTTTTATTTTTTATTTTCTCTTTGTATTTAAATTTTAATTTCTCTTTTGCACTTTCCCCACTAATGTTATTTGTTGATTTTTTTTTTAAGAAATAAGCATCATTCGATTCTTGCTGTATGCAACAGAATGGTGACTAACTATTTTTATTTTTTTATTTTTTTTTCTCTATTAATTAATACTAAATGAATTTGTATTGTACAGATATAATTTTGAATTAATATAACTTTTAGCTATAAGATTAATTTTATTATTTGTATATACCTACTACATGAATAATATTATATCATAGATTAAGAAAATACGGAAAAATAAAAATATTGAATTTAAATATTTTGAGTAAAAAAAATACATTAATTCCTTAGATTCTAGCATGATATTTATATTCACTCCATTAAAATCATTTTTACTATTCATACTTTTCATAATTTTATCTAATTCAGATTCATCTATTTCCTTAAACTTAAATATTTCATTTATTTCTTGTATACTATCACTATAATTTATATGTGGAATGTTCCTATTTAGCTTATTAACGCTATCAACAAAATATTCATTTAATTTATCCACTAAATCTTTGTTATTATTAATAATTTCATTATTTATTTCTATTTCATTTATGCAATTTTCTTTCTTTCCTAACACATATTTCTTTATTTGCTTCCACATAGCTTTCTGATCTCCTGCTTTAGCACTAATTTTCTTTTCTATAAAGTTATTTCTAATTTCTACACATTTCCTTTTATAGATATTTCTTGCGAGCCTATATTCTTCCCAACTCTCGCTTGTTCTTAGTAATGAGTGTCTGTTGTACAACCTAATCTTAACTCTTTTCATTTCTTCTAACTCCCTGCAATACCACTCTGCTGTATTACTTCTCGCTATAAATGATGTTGTTAATTTCTCAATCGAATTTATTATATCCTTGCTAAATTTTTCAGCAGTTAAATCTAAGTTACTCCAGTTTATTAAGCTAGTGAACCCACAATTATTTAGTTCAGTCAAAAATTTTGCTTTATCAAATTTGACGTATTTAATTATGCTTTCTTTTCTCACGTAGTTATTATTGATTATTTTAATATTAATAGCCTCATGATCAGAAATAGAAAAGTTTTTATTTACTAGTGCTTCAATGTTAGAAACATAATCCGTTAGTACATAATCAATGAGAGTTTGACTTGTATTAGTTATCCTAGTGTAGTCATTAATAATTTGCTGGATACCAAAATCTTGGAATAGTTGCTGTATTTGCCTCTTTTCACTATTTTCATTTTTGAAATCTATATTGAAATCACCAGCAATAAAACAATTTTCAGCCAAATTTACATTAATTTCTAAATATTCCCTTAATTTAATACAAAATTCATTTACTCCTAATTTATTTGATCTGTACAAACCTATTATATTCCAAAATGTTGTATCTAATTTAATCTTTATATTTAAAATCCATAAATGTTTACTTATACTTAACGAGCTTATTTCTATTGCTTTGGAACAATTTGATGGAACATTGATAGGATTGAGGCAGTACAAAAAAACTTTCTTAGATTCGCTTTACGCTACTTGTCATGGTCTAATCCTATTATCTTACCACCATATGAGCAAAGGTTAAAATTAATTGATCTGTGTACATTGAACTTTAGACATGAGGTTTCTGATGTTAGTTTTATTACAGATATTGTAAAGGGCGATGTCAAATCAACTTTCATTTCCAGCAGCAATATCACTATTAGAAATCTGCACCGTCTTCGCTGATTCAATTTATTTAATATCAGTAATCATAGGGCTAATTATGGCAATTTTAAACCTATTAATAGAATGCTTATTATAGGTAACAAACATAAATTTAACATTGACTTTACACTATCAAAACATTCCCAAAAGCAAAAATTGTACAATCGCTATTGTTAGGATATTGCTATTCTTTTTTTATGTTTTGTTGTTTTATAAGAGTGTATGTAATTGTTTATTCAATTTTAATTTTAGCTTTAATTCTCAATTTTTAATGTAATTTCTAGCAAATATGTAATAACTTTTTTTTGTAAACTGTTTGTGCTAAGCAGTATAAATAAATAAATAAAAAATAAAAAAATATTGAAGTAGTTTAGTTGAAAAGTTACAAATATCTTGGGTTGATACTAGATAAAAAATGAAGATGGGATGAACATATTAACTACATTGTCAAAAAAAATAACACCATTTGTTTTCTTATTAAGACGATTGAAAAGATTTTTCAATTCTAATATACTATACATCATTTATTCGTCATATATTATTTCAAATGTAATCTACGTTAATCCTATTTGGAACAGAGCTCCACAAACCTATCTGAACAAAATTGATCTTCTTATCAAAAAAGCAATTAAAATCATACATAATTACTCTACATTGCACCCCACTCATATGCTCTATTAAGAAAAATATATCAGTTTCCATAAAATATGTAAGCAAGAACTGTACATGGTTGCGTTCAAGATAATAAATAACAAAATAAAGCATAATTTCATTTTAAATAGGAATATTGACATACACAATCACAATACACCCAACAAAACTAATTTTTATTTAACATTCTTTAAAGCAGAGAGGCAAAGAAATAATTGCGTATATAACTAACTGTCTTAAAGTCTATAACGAGTTACCAAATGAAATCAAAAATATTGAAAATATTTTGTATCTTAAATAATAAAATTAATGAATTACTTAATCTACTTTAAATATTGGGGATTTCGGGTATGTACAGTCATTTTTTTGATTACTCTGTGTTTTATTTTTTTTTTGTTTTATTTTTCTTACTCATTAACATAAAATATTTTTTGTAAACATATAAGAATCTTAAAAGTATGATATTATGCTGTAAGATTCATAAAAATAAGACCAGACGGCGAAAGCTTAGATCACCGAATTCTCACATTTATCTGAAACTAAATAATTAAAAAAAAAAATGTGAATTATTCTTAGTCTATAAGTTTAAACATCAATGTATTATTATAAATTAAAAAAGAAATATATAAATTAATAAGAAAAAAAAAATAAGCCTTATTGTGGTGTCTGCCCTTTTAGTAAACTCCATTTAACAAATTGACATATCGTCGGTAGCATGCTTGGTTGATCCATACGCCATTTTGACATTTTTGACATTAGAACATTTCTTGGGGTTTTGCGACATGCTCTTTCTTTCTGTCTTATCCGTTTTCTTCTATATCTAATACTTTTTGCTATAATGAGAGGTAAGTTTGAACCACATCCACTTATTTTTATAATTTTTTATGCAACTTTGATCTATATCCAAAATATTGATGTTTGTATCACAAAATATATGAAATATCCACTTTTGAAATTATATGTGGCTTATTTGATCCACGTTATTGTATAATACACATGGATCAGTAATTTATAGTTTTTTTTTTTCAATTCAATGTTGATCCACAACCATTATCAATGTAACAAGCTATCCAATTTTTCAATTCACATGGATAAAAAATAAATGGTTTTTTTTAATGTCAATTTGATTCATGTACATTTATATAAATAAACTATATATAAAGAGCGTATATATAAAGCATTTATATATTCAACATGTTGAAGTATAATGAAATATTCAAGTGGTATATTACAGTAATTCAAAAAAACTTGGAAGTGCATAGCCCCTTGCATCTTGTAAAGTTTCTCAACAGAATGCAGTCAAAGAAAATTTGTTTGAAAGTAATTCAGATGACAAGACACGCCGATTTTAAATTTTTTGCTACCCCTGCCGCAAAATTTGACATTAGCAAAGGTTCCATTTTCAAAAATAAAATGCATATTATATGAAAAGATGAACCTTTTGCTATTAAATATAAAATATAAAACATTCTTTTTAGGTTTGGATTCTAATTACATTAGAATAAATCAAAGAAAAAAAGCCATCCAAAAAGATCCTTCCAAAACCACAAAATTTGTTTAATGTTCAGCCTCTTACTTCGAAGCAGTCCAAAATTGACAAAAATAAAATCAGTGACATAAAGGACTTCCTGAAATACCTTCCTCGTGAAAACGTAACTTATCCAACTGCTTTGCTTAAATAATTATTATACTATTTCAAACGTACTATCAATTTACACAAGATAATGGCTGTGAAAGCTACAATTACTTTAAAAATTTCAAATTACATACCTAAGTATAAAACTATTAATTTCTTAGTTAAGATTAAGGTGCCTATTATGTATTTCGATCGATTTTAATCGAATCGTTCATCGTTATCGTTAGAGTTATTCGATTGTAATCGTTAGTGCCATTATGTATTTCGATGAAAATTTGATCGAAAGAGTTTAAAAATGCTGCAATTGTAAAATTCAAATCTACGATGAAAATGACATATGTTTGATTCTTTAACTGTCAAATTTAAATTATTGTACGAAAAAAAAAAACAAAATAATTGTGTTATTTTTGAAATTTTTAAGTTGAAAGTGTTTAAATAAAATAAAAATTATTAAATTAAAAGTTTTTATAAATAAAAAGATTTTAGCAGAGTTAAATTTTTCAATTTCAGATAGTGCTGAAAAACGCTATCAAATTGCAGAGTTAAAAAACAAGCGAACATAATATATTCGGGATTATTCTAATCCACTAGATTTGGTATGTTATTTGGTATGTTATTATATTTGCCTTAATTAACTTGCCTTGGACTTTATATGTTTGTTTCAATTTGCTTCAATTCAACAAAATACCCATTTCAATAACCATTTAACCAAAGTATATCCATAAAAAGAGCATGAACTCATGTATGTATTCATTTGTTTGCATACAAATTCATATGCAAATTTGATAAGCATTGTCAGAAATAGACGATAATAAGAATTTTACATGTAAGAAAAAGAAAAATATAGTAAAGAAAAAAGAGTAACAAAAAAGTTGGCTGAAGGTAAATAAATAAAGTTTATAACTTTGAAAAAAATTTTCGACAAAAATTTCGTTGAAATATTTAAAAATATTATTTTCTAAATTGTATCAACTATGCATAAGATTTTTAGGAGACCTAACTAAAACAGCGTTATCATATTCTTTAAATTCTGTGATTTGTAAATAGATGTTGTCCTCAGTATTATTTTATAATCGTATACCAATATAATAAATATTTAGGTTTACTAATATAATTAATAAAAAATAATAATGTTTGTAGCTCCAAATTATTACTGACAAAAATATTAATAATATGTTATATAATTGTAATGTAATTTAATATTTTTAATAGGTATATACGAAAATATTAAAATTATAAAAGATCAGAATTAATCATCGTATAAGGAAACAAACTAAATTAGAACTAACATTTTTTGCCACCTTGCCTCATATAAATAATGGGAGGGAACGGAAACAAATCCAAAGGAGAATAATGAGAAAGCTAAATTATTTTAGAGTATAAAGCAAACAGTAAACATCTATTTTGTACCTTTTCTCTCTCATAATAAATTTGGTATACGATAAGTAAATGTAAATTTTACCTCTTTTAACTAATGATATTTTGCTCGGTTTGATATTTCTTAAAAATTAGGTTGTCGTAAAATGGGAGTGCGTATTCTTGTTAATATAGATTATAGATATTCTTTGCATTCAACTAAGGTGAAATTTACATATGTGTGTGTACTAATAATGGAATATGGATATTTGATAAAGTTAAAATTTGATTTCTCTTTAAATTCACTATATTTATTGACATTTCTATGGTGTAAAGAAGCAAAAAAACAAAAACAAAAAAGTAATACAAAATAAATGCGGCAATACAAATCATTATCATTATATTTCAATCATTTTCTATTATTATTCAATTTCAATTATTTTCAATCATCATTTTCATTATATTTTTTTTGTGTTTTTAATTTGGTTTCTTTTATTAATCTCTTTCTTTTATTATTTCTCATTCTCTCACTAAGTATATATAAATGTACGTGCATGTGTGATATAGGGCTTGCATTTGCTACATACATAATCATATGGCTTAGTTTAATTGAAAATAAAATGCAAACATTATTTATGGAAGAAAACAAAATTTGAACCTATCAAGTATCAGTTATCTATCACTCAGTTAGAAATTACTCTTCTCGAATGTAAAAAAGTTCAATTTCGATTTATGCATGCATATATTCTTTTATATGCCAATTTATGCTTAGGCAGCGTTTACACATCGGACAAAATCGAATTTTATCGTAGATAAAGTCGGATGAGTGTTTACATTTCAGACTTTTTCTCAGATTTTATCTACGAATTTACGTCAAATATTTTTTGTATTTAACAAGATTTCTTTTTATAAAGTGCATAATCTTTTATTGGTGAAAATTCTTTAATACGTAAATTAAAAAATTCAAAGGTATCTAATCAAAAATCTCCAAAAATTTTTTAAAAATATACATATTTTTATAAAATTTGTTACAGTAATATAAAATATAATTACACATTTGAAGTATGAGCAATAATAACCAAATTGCGTTAGAGCGAATTTTAGTGCCATTTGATTATATGTGTTGTTCTTTGAAAATATATTATTTTTCATTAAAAAAATATTTTCACTAAAAGGTCAAAAATAAAATAAGGAAAAAAAAATTTTTTTTTAGAAATATTTGCCTTCAATTTAAGCGTACTAAAACTACAAAAATAAACTTTAGAATCGCAGCTTGATATAATGTTTTCATAGCAAGTTATGATTGTAATTACGGAAAAAGCAAATTAGCCGACTTTTTTTAGACTTTTTACCAAATCTCTTAATTTCATCTCAAGACTTCCTAGAATTTCGGCTAATTTGCTTTTTTCGTAATTACAATCATAACTTCCTATGAAAACATTATATCAAGCTGCGATTCTAAAGTTTATTTTTGTAGTTTTAGTACGCTTAAATTGAAGGCAAATATTTCTAAAAAAAAAAATTTTTTTTCCTTATTTTATTTAAACATGAATTTGATGAGTTATTATCTACATTATTAAAACTATTAAATTAGGGCAAAAATTGAAATAGCCAATAAGTAATACGTCGATTCCAAATATAATTAAATTGGTTAGTGTATTAAGATTCTGTGCGGTTTGTACCAAGCAAATGATTTTCAACGTAGGAAATGATTTTCATGTCGAACTAGCACAGCTAATTTTTTTTTGTTCTTAAAGAAGTTTTATATGTATTTGCAGTTTATAATTATGTGCAAAATGGATCAAATTCCATTACGCACGAGAAGAAAAAAGTCAGGCAAACATTATTTTAATGATTAAAGCAGAATTACTGAAATAATTGGAGCAGTAGATGGAAAGCGTATTCAAATTAAATCACCGAAGCAAAACGTACAACATTTATGTTATAGTAGAAAGCGATTTTTTAGCATTTATGCAATTCTGATAAGTTTATACTTTATTGTAATTAGTTTACATTGTTATAACAGTCTTTGTTTTTAGATATGTGATCATAATCAGGTAATTGGTTTTGTGAGTGCAAGATATCCTGGTACCTCTTTGGAAAATTGATTAGGGTGTCTCATTATTTACAATAACTTTTCATATTGCAGTTTATTTCTAACAGGCCTTTCATTCCTATTAAAATTTATTTCAATAAAAAATAATTATGGAGAATAAAGTAAAATACCTACTTTCATTTCAACTTTTAAATTTATTTTTATTTCAAAAAATATCATAAATATAAAACAAAACACCAAGTGTCCAAGCGCACTCTTTTATTTTATCCTTTCAATTCAAAATTAAAATAATTTGTACAAAATCTCTCTTTTGATGTCTCTTTCGTGGTAAAATTTTACATCGATAAACTTTATCGATTTCGTTGACAATTTCCGAACGATATCGAAATACATAATGGCAATTTTGCATTTTGACATTTCGTTCGATCAAATCGTAATCGAAATACATAATAGGCACCTAAAGCTACTCAACAAACCTGTGAAATTATTTTTAAGATAAATGAATTTGTCATTTTTGATTTTATTTAATAAGATGAATGTTGTTAAACAAAAATATTAATAAAAAACTGTTAATATATAATATTTAGAATAAGATTTTGCTATGAAAGCAATTTTTAATTTTTGTTAGAAATATTTTTTTTTGTTTTATTTAATAAAAACTAAAAATTAAACAATATCGTATTTTATTTTTATGTTTTTTGTTTTGGTGAATATATAGAACTTTCTTACTTCAAGAAAAATTTAATGTTTGCTTATTTGATCCACGTGCGCCACCCTTGATCCACGTCATACAATGAAAAACTAAATTCATTTTAAAATTGGATATGGATCAAAGGTGAAAATTTAATTTTCTTGATGAACAAACCAAGAGTTATTAGTCTAAAAATTTGCATGATCATATTTTTGGGGCATATACATACATACATAAGTAGGCCAAATTCGGAAGAATTCTATCGAACAGTTTAATTTTCACAGTCTTTCAAGCTTTAAACTCATTTTTCCAAATATGACTTTTTGGCGTATGGATCAACCAAGCTTGCGACCAACGATATATCTTATAGTTTTTCTTAATAAAATAAACATTTGGCAAATCAAGCTTTACCAATATAAACACTTAGCAAAAAAAAAACATTTTGCAACTCAACATTTGAAATATGGACATTTGGTAAAACTCTATAATTTCAATATTTACTTGTAATTGCTCTATGCAGTGCCGTAACTAGGCAGGTGCAACAGGTGCGCAAGCAGATATCTGAGAGGCCCTGAAATATGAAACTTTTACTAATTTTTTCTTTTAGATTATAACCTCATAAAACTATAAAAATAAATAATTACATAGGGACAAATAAAAAATAGTGGTGTCAATACAATATAATAACTATACTAAATAAATGCAAAAGTAATTGGAACTACCGACGAAAAATTCGCGTCGAAAAAATGAAAATACATACGCTCTTATCTAGCATATAAAATTTTAAATAAAATAGCAGCTGATAAATTGGATATTCATGATGTCAGACGACAAGGCTACGACAACGGTTCTAATATGTCTGACAAATATAAAGGTGTAAGAGCACGTATTTTTGAAATCAATAATTTCAAAATTTGTATGCCTTGTTCGGCTCACTGCCTCAATTTAGCTGGTGTTCATGCTACGTCTACAACACCACAAATGATCACTTTTTTTGTTGCTGTGCCAAGATTATTTAACTTTATCTCATCATCGAGAGCACGATGGGAAATTTTAATGAAAATATTTAAAATTAACACTTAAAAATTTATCGGATACAAGGTGGTCATCAAAGGCCAATGCAATTCAATTGTTAAGTTTATTTTTTTTTTATGTAAAAACAGCATTGGAATCGATTGCAAATGGTTCAACTGCATCAAATCCAGAAACTATATCAAACGCAAAAAGTTTGCTCTTACTAATTGATTATAAATTTATCTGCAATCTTTCTGTATTGAATAAAATTCTACAATGCACTGAGCGAACAAAAAAGCATTACAATGTATCGATAGACCATGCAACAAAATTAATTGATGGATTACGTTGTACTTTGCAGGGACTACGAGAAACAGGTTTCGAACAAGATTTTGAAAAAGAAAATAATTTGGGTAAAACTATGGATTTACAAGTTGGATTTCGCAGTAAACGGCGGAAAATAGTTTTAAAAAAATGGAAATTGAAGGAAGTATAGCAGGACGTCCGAAAGTTTGTTTAAAATGCAAATGTACAATGCTTTTGACAAGCTGATGTTTCAATTAGATTGGCGTTATAAACAACTTAGAAATATTTTTAAAGATTTTAGCTTTCTATATGGTTCATCTTTAGAAAAAGGCAGCGTTGTAGATTTAAAAAAAGCGGCTGCTAATCTTACCATTAAGTACAGCAAAGATTTAAATATGTACGAGCTCGCATGTGAAATTCAAAGTTATAAATTTGAAGCATCGATATTAGTAGACAATTTAAAAATTGCAACACCACTTGAAATTTTACAAGGTCTACGTGACTTTAGATTAATAGAGTCTTATCCAAATATTAATATAGCTTTGCGACTATTTCTTAGTCTTCCAGTATCAATTGCTTCATGTGAGAAAAGCTTTAGCAAATTAAAATTAATAAAAAATTATTTAAGATCAACTATCGGCTAAGATAGGTTATCCAATTTTGCCATAATATCTATTGAATACAATATAGTTAAATATATACCATTTGATGAGATAATTAATGAGTTTGCTGAAATGAAGGATAGAAAAATCCAATTAAATAAATGTAATTAAAATTTCGCATATAAAGTGTGATGATTTCTTTTTCCATAATAAATGTTTTTTTAAGTTATCTCACACATTTTTATATCATAATTGTACCTTTTTCCAAAACAAAATACAGGGGCCCTAAAAAAATATTGCACAGCGAATTGAAAAAGCTAGTAACGACGCTGGCTCTATAAAATGTTTCATTGGAAATCCAGATGGTGTATATGTGAGATTCTGAATTAATTCTACTTAGAATTTTTGATACCAAAATCCGCAGACCAATATAACTTAGCAGTTATATATTATCTGATTACTACCGCTGATCCAGGTCATGAGCAGAGTGGAGTGATTTAGAGTTAAAATTATTTGATTTTTTCATTATGAAATACAAAATTTTGTTGAGAATGTGTAATTTAGTAAAAAGTTAAATCAAATGAAACCATATGGCTCTTAAAACATAATATACTAATTAAGAATTTTGTGAAAAACTGATATTATTTGTTTTGTTGATACAATGAAATCAATCCGTATGCTGAAACCATATTACTTCTAACAAAAAAAAAATGTTGAATAAAACAACAAAAAATAATAAGTGCTATTTATAAAGTACTATAATCCTTCATATAATATGTAATATCTCTTTAGAGATATCTTCATCACTAATATTCAAAAAATCAATTAAATAGTGTTTTCCTTGCTTTTTATCACTAATTTTTTATTAAATTAAAACACTTTTTGAACTTAAAATCCAAACTGTCTTGAACAATTTACCTTTAAATATCTATAAATATAATTGACAAGCATTTAAGGTCCTGCGCAGTAGACACCCTTTTATTTTATTTCGATTCTCCTACTCCTTAATGAACTTCTAATATATATAATATATAAGATTGTATGTAAAACAAAAATGCGCACACAGTTGAACATTTTGTACACTAAGATCTTATTATTCAGCAAATACATTATGCATAAGTGAGATCTTATGAAAATAATAAACAAAAGCAAACAAATCAGTTATTATATTTTATATTATGTACTTGCGAATGAATCTATGTACATATGCCAAAAAAAAAACAAAGAAACAAATTCATCTCAAATAAAAAATATAAAAAAGCAAAAACAAAAAAAATCAGTTGAATTGTTCATATGACTAGCAAATTCATTTTTATATAGTAGAGTTAGAGTACTTCATTTTGATATAGTAGGTCACTTGAATTCTTCATTTTTATCTTTTTAAGTAACTGTTTCTAAATTTTTGTTATTTGTAGTAATAATATAATTTTTATTAAAATTATGTATTATGTAGGTATATATATACGTACCTCTTTAATAACAAAAATTTTTATTTTTAGTAATTTTATCACTAAATGCTTCTTACTATAGGGAATATATCGGAAACGAAGCAGTATATGAGGGACGTGTATTTATGTGTCCTAAATAAAACTTACTAACCACAAAACTTTTTATTAAACACGAGTGGTTTCTGCTATATCGTGCGAAGTCTATGTCAGTACGTAAATTACTGTTTTTTTAAAAACTTTAAATTTGACTTCAACTTGAAATATATTTACTCAACAGGGGCCCCCTAGTACTTATATATTTACATAAATGTTATTCTTTGTTTACAAGTTTGTAAGAAAAAGAACAGTGAAGATAAAACGTGAAATGACTATATGTCAGTTATTTAAAAATATGTTAATATTTAAAGAAAATATATGTTCGGGAAAAACCGTGTACCCAATCCAATGTAAGTATAGCTATGATGTACTGTTTGTACCTATGTAGATACATAAAATATTTACTCAATAGTAGAAATAAGGTGTAAAAAGTGTAATAGCATATCGTATACAAATAAATAAAATTTATCTTTTTCAAATTAAAAAAAAAAACTTTATTAAAAATTGGTACAACTACAATATTGCAATTTACATATTATAAAATTACTCAAAAAAAATTGAGAGTTAAGAGTTAAAAATTATTTGAGTTAAAAACTGAGTATGTTTTGTATTACATTTACATACATTATTGGTTAGTATAGTAGAGAATAATGATCAGTATAAAATGAGTGCTTTTGTACAAATACTGATTTATGAAATGTAATGCAACAGTCAGGTTGGCCGAGCGGTCTAAGGCGCCAGATTTAAGCTCTGGTTCCCAAACGGGAGCGTGGGTTCGAACCCCACACCTGACAAACAGATTTTTTTTTTATTAATTAACATTTTAAAGATTTTTTTTTTGTGATTCTTTGAATTTATTGAATTTTTTTTCTATTTGAAATTTACAATAATGTTTCGTGAGATAAAAATGAAAATCCTTTAAGGATGTTGGTATTTAAAAAAAAATGTTGGTTTCATACTTTTTTTATGATAAAAATTTATTTTTCTGCTGGACAGCTAAATTCTTTAATTTTTAGTCTGATGGTGGTAGTTTAGATATTCAGTAGGGTTTTGACAATGAATTTGGATGAGGCGTGAGTCTAGTAGCATAGTTTTTTTTATTTAAACTTTTAAATCTCTTCTTTCACTGCTGATAGGACTTGTGCAAGTTTCTATTTTTCACATAGCATGGGTATTAGTTTTTAAATTTTTTTAAATCAATCTTTTGTATTATATCCACATTAGAGTTAGAAGTACTTCTACATAGCTGATATCCATATGACCAGATAGATTTTAGTATTGAATTGTATATCATTATTATGTTAAAGATTTAAAACAAAATTTCTTATTTACCTCCATTTATTCTAAATACAAAATACTAAATAAAAAACTTTCAATCACAAGCACTTGGTGTAATTTTTTTTTTTTTCTATTTTTTAATATCCTTCCAATATGCTGCAATAATTTTAGAGTCACGGCTGTTTTTTATATGTTATAATAATATTATATAACACAAATACATTATGTATGTATGAAAAAGCTAGAGATAGCAGTGCAGTGTCCATATGTTGAGTTGATTGTGTGCTTCCACTAAAATAATTAAAATTATTTTTTATTTAATTTGAAAAATTTATAATCGAATAAAATTAAATTGAACAGTTAGAACATTTTAAACAATGATTAAAAATAATTCTTCTCAATGGCAGTATTCTTAACGAATTTGATTGGAAAAACTGATAGAAAAAAAGATAACAACAACAACAAAAAATCAAAAGAAATAAACATGGCAAGATTTTGTTGAAACTACAAAATTCAAATCTATTTTTATGATGAGAATGCATGTAAGGAACTGGATAACGCAATAAATGAATATAATTTAATAATAAAAGAGTGGATAGATTAACACCGGCTTATTATTAATTCCATTAATAAGGTCATCATTGTATATGGTACAACATATTTGGTATAACATCAACGAAAGTAGGTACAGAATAATTTGTACGATAGTATGTAGAAAGTCTGAGTCCGCGTAAAAGCATTACTATTCTAATAAATACTTGTATATAACGAATTAAATATAATCAGGATTGACAATTTTCTAATGAAATAAAAAACACAGTACATAAAAAACACTTTACTTACGGGCTTCATAGCTCTTTATTTTTCTGGATAAAAATAGTTATATTCAAAATCATATTAATGGGTTAGGCCAAAATAAAAAAAGGTCAAAATAATGGGATCAGCCAAATCAAATAATAAAGCACTGCAAGAGAAGGCAGTTAGTTAGGTTATTCCGTTGTTTTGGCCTCATATTTTTTTTTTATATTTGGCCAAAATAATTTTTTTTAATATTAGGCCAAATATAAAATCATGTCTCTATATTTTGTCATAACAATATGCCGGGTCCACATCTATAATCTATTGTATATAGCCCAGGCAATATAAACAAAGAAAACTTGAAATTCGATATGTCAAAACCTGATAAGGACAAATTAATTCGAATTAAATATTTGTGGTTGGATAACTTTAATATTAATTAACACTAGGTACTACAAGCTACAAGTATAATGCGTGCTAGTTAAGATAAGTATATTATTAGGATTTACTTAGATTAATTTAGTTTAGTTAGTCTAAGTTTGTCTAAAATTTGTAATAACATGAAAATTTGTTAAATAGAAAAATAGTGAACAAAATTAACAAAAAAAACTTTTAAATCTGTTTAGATGTTAATACGAGTTAAAGTAAAAAAAAGCAGTTTTTTTTTTGTAAAATTTTATAGGTTAAGATTGTAAAAAACTTATGAGAATACAAATAAACATTTATTTAAAAAGAAAAAAAATGTTATACCAAAATGGAGGTTGATTATGATTAGTTTTAAATGCGAAAACGTTGGAAAAATTATATTCATTTAAAAGATAATTCCACTATTTTTGAACTGTGATCAGATTGTTTTTCGGGCATATCTTCTCTTGGAATAAAAAAGTATTGATTTAATTTATAAAATATTAATAAAAAAATTAAATGTCTAAGCCGCTTAATGCAATGCAACCTTGCATTTAAATCGACATCATTAAAAATCGAATCCATTGTATATCATACCAAAACTTTACTTGTAAATCTAAATGGCATGCCGTATAGTGCACTGAGACACACGAAGCATATATATAGAAAATATTTAAAAACTATCTAATATCTTGCATTTAAATAAGCAACATTCAAAGAAAAGTAAAAATTTAAAAAAAAAAAAAGCTAGAAGTAATGATCACGCAACGTCTCTGCTTGTACATACATTCATATAATATTACGTAATTGATTACAAATATTCTAGAGTAGAGTATTTAAAATCGAAATTATTTGCAAAATTGAAGAAAATAAAAATAGGGAGTTTTTTTTTTTAACCATATGGGCTTCAATCATATCTTGTAAACAGACAGAAAGCATTAGCAACCACTTCAACAACCACCTCAGCACTCTCAGTATTAAATTTTTTTAATTTTGTTTTTATTTTTTGCTTGTAATAAGAATGTTACACCACTATAGGTACAAGTAGAATATCCAAACGAGTAGCAGTGTACCCCATTGTACTCAATTCTATTTCTATGTTTATATAATTTTATTTTTTTATATTTTTGTTTAATTTTTTTTTTCAGAAAATTTTTCTTTTACTACAAAAAAAAATAAAAATAAAAAATAATTCCATCACTTTGATATTAGGAACAGCTGTGACCTGATGTCATATAGAAAAACATTTGATTTTTATTTTTTTGTTATTATTGTTCTTTTTTTGTTTTTCTTGTTGTATACCTTCATGCCCTTTTGAAAGCTTAAAAAATTATAAAATAAATATAAACCAAATTTTCTAAAAAATAGAAAGGGTTCTAGATTGTGAAAATGTTTTATTCTAACTTTTAAACTTTTCTACATTTCGTATTGAGCTTCAAGAGAGTTCAACCAGTCAAATAACTACTATTTCAGAATTTATGTTTTAGAAGCAGTTCTCATTTTTTTTTTTTCAGTAACCTAATATGTTTCACAGCTCTATTACTGATTACTAAAAATGGGCTCCATGGGCTTTAACTCTGAATTTTTTGAAATTTCGGGTAATTTTTTATTTTAATTGAAGCAAAAATAATGGGATAAACACACTAACTGCCTCTGCAGAATTCAATCTATTTAAAAGGTTAATATGAAAAAGAAAGAGAGTAAAAAAATAAACAAAATTATCAACGAAATAAAATAGAATAAAATAGAACAGAATAGAATTAAATAGAAATAGAATAGAAATAGAATAGAATAGAAATAGAATAGAAAATAATAGAATAGAATAGAACAGAATAGAATGAAGTAGAATAAAATAGACTAATATAGAATAAAATAGAATAGAAGAGAATTGAATAGAAAATAATAGAATATAATAGAATGGAATAGAAATTAATAAAATAGAATAAAACAGAATAGAATAAAATAGATAGGAAATAATAGAATATAATAGAACAGAATAGAATCAAATAGAATAAAATAGAATAAAATAGAATAAAATAGAATAAAATAGAATAAAATAGAATAAAATAGAATAAAATAGAATAAAATAGAATAAAATAGAATAGAATAGATAGAATAGAATAAATATTTTGGCAAAACGGAAAACCCTAATTTTGATTACCTCTGACTAAACTTTAATAATAATCTTGATTTAATAATGTAGTTAACTTCATCAGTAGCTCCGACGATATCTTCTATCTTAATTACAAAAGTAACGGTCATATTTACGATTTTACTGTTATTTTTGTATCTGTGAAAAATAAGGTTCCTATATGCAGAGGTTAAGAAAGGTTTTTCTCATTTTCAAAAGCTCTGGTTTTTCCAGTTTTTAAATCAAAGCTTATCTATACCTGTTACAGAAGCTTAATAGAGCTAGCCGAACGAAACAGAGTTACTCTTATGTGGACTCCTGCACATGAATGAATACATACAAGACAATGAAGAGGCAGATGACCTTCCAAAAACGTGTGCGAAGGGTTAATTCTTGGGACCAGAGCCAAGTATTACTGTTCAAACGCCTACCTGTAAGGAATTGTTTCCAAGTGGGAAACCACAGAAACCCAAACCTTTTGGGATAGTTTCCAAGAACTTACGCAGTCTAAATTTTTTTTCAAACTAAGTATTCATAATTTTAATCAGATAATCAGGGAGACTAGATTCAATGTCGGAATGCTGACATGGTTTATCACAGGTCATGGCCTATTCAACAATCATCTCCCATATTTGATTGCGACGCTATAGCTCGAAAAAGATACAAATACTTCAAACGACAGAAGTGTAGATTAGTTAGTACCTATAAGATCTAATCTCTATACAATTAAATGTAGATATTTGGATAAATGAATAAATTGAATTGACTTTCATCTGAAAATTGAATAGCTATGTATACGCTAAAAAAACTTTTGAAAAAGAATTAGATTCCATTAACTTTAATTCTTTTCTCTACTTGTCTTTTTATACCCTTTTAAACAGCTATTTAAAAAGTACATGGACTGAAATACCTTCGACTTAATTCACGCCATCAAAAAAAAAAGAAGTAAATTTACCACAAAGAAGCCCCTTGACATTATTATAATGAACTCCTATGGGAGTCCCTGTAAGCGTATTTGATATTATAAGGGTTAAAATATTATTTTTAAAATTTCTGTTAATATACTTACAATTAAGTTGTTTTTGATAATCAGTTTTGTTTTTAGTGATATGTTTAGATTTATGGAATAAAAGTCGAGTTTCCTTTCACTAATCATTTGTATTTTTTTTGCAAATATCGATATTTCGGAAGCAACTTACTTCCTTCATCAGTGCTTTGCGACTTAACTTACAATTAAGATTTAAATGTGTATCACAATGGACCTCACTGAACTGAACTAATCAGTGTGTCGTTTATTACCGGAAGTCAATACTTCTTTCCTCCAATTAAATGTAAATATTTCCTAAGCTGCTGAGATAATATAAACTTGTACTAATGAGATAGCTCATTTACATTTTTTCATATTTTGGATACAAACTATTTCGTTCAGACTTAGGCTAGGATGATCAAAACATATTTTCAAACTTTTTTTATTGAACTTCGAAGTGAGTTATATTCAAAATAATCCACTAAATAAATATGAACATATGCTGTCTGTCAATCTAAAATGTAATATGAATGTTTTGAATCTACTCAGTGCTTGAAAAGTAGTAGATGATAAAATACGTAAAATGTACCAAAAAGTTTTATTTTTAGTCGGATAAAAAAACTTTTAATTTTTTTTTTTTTTTTATTGATGCCAAAACGGAAATATGTGCTATTTTTAGAGTTGAATTTTTCTTTTGCCCAGCCGTTGTTGGATACAAAATATATATGTATCTGCCTTTTGCAGAAAGTTATCTTCATTAATAAAGTTGGTACGTGGACTTTGGTGGACTTTTGGGAATTTTAATTTTGTTATTTTGATGTTGGGATATCGGACTCTAGTGTCAAATATGCTCATACGCATAAAATGTCAATTTTAATAGTTTTGACAATATTACGCTTACTTCTATGTAATTTGCTAAAAACTTCCTAATGATAAAATAATTACCTGTTCTCAGGACCGGTCCTATCCGATTTGGCATTCTGTGCAGTTTTGAAAAATTGATTTAAGTATAAATTAATTAGCTGCAAACCATTTCCCCATTACTCAGGAGATAGGCTATTTTAATGGGGTTTTAATTTTAAAAATTTGCACAACATGATTCCGTTATTAACTTCCAGCATTAGACAAAGCTTGTACATTCTCTTTTTAAAGAAAATACAACGATACGAACAATAAACGGTATTTTTAGAAATTGAGTATGTCAAACAACACCAAGAAATGTGTACAATGAAATATTAATGTCTCAGGTACTATGTGCAATTGCACAACTTACATCTATAGATCAGCCCTGTCTGTTGTATTCCCATTTTATTCTGTCATACTCTTTGCCAAAAATTTAAAAAAAAACTATTGTCGGTTCTTTTCTACCACTTTAGTATCCAAAAAATATGTTTTGTGAAGACGACAAAATTCAATTAAATTAATTTATTTTATCTGAAACTGTTATGCCAAAGTTTTTGTACTATCTTCAAACAGAAGTTTAGCCACCTCTAAATCAATTTAAAAATTAATTTTTATATTTTTCGATAAATCAATTTTTTTGAGTTATCACATTTTGGTTTTATAAATTTGCTTAATGTTTCGGAAATGCTTTTATTATACTTTTTTTTTTACAAATGAAACGAAAACTTAAGAAGTTTGCTTCGACCCTGTTAACGGAAGTTATCTGAACAAAAATAAATTTTTTATTTTTTACTTATTGGAAAGAGATGGATACATACACCATATGTTGCTGACTATTTTGTGGTGGTATTTTAAATGTGCATATTACAAATTATTTCAACTTACCTCCTTCTTCAAAGTGTTTTTTTTTTTTTTTTAAATCCTTAATAGTCTTTGAACCGCCACCCCAATAGGGTTTTGTTTTTGGTAAATAGTTTACAGAAAACTTTTTATAATTTTTAAATTCTCTCAAACTAGATCCTGTTCCTGTATGGAATATTACACCGGTGTATTTAACGTCTATTTAGATTAATAACGGTAAAGTATGTGTCACAATATTTGAATTTTTTTCCTTTTGATATTTCTAAAAAGTCAAATATCGTTTCAAAGAAGGATACTTCAACTACTCAAAATGTTTTTATGGTAGAAGGGGGGGGGGAGGGGGGGGGGGGGGGGGGGGGAGGGTTTGGACTGTATTAATAATTGGACTGTAAAAATAATTGATATAATTTTGTGATTATGATTGGATTGAACTGGATCTTATAACTGTCAGTTTCTTTCATACAGATTCATCTATTATAAAAAATAAAGTATTATGTGTTGTTTCATAATGAAGAAATAGTATAAACCTGGTTCAGATTTTACATTGATCAACACCTACAAACCTTTACAAAATAAATTTCAAGTGTGAGTAAGTTTATTTCGTAAATTTGAATTTGAGAGTATTTTGTGTTCCCTGCAGTTACCACTAATTTAATCTAGTAGTAGTTTTGTTTGTGCTCTTTTTAATTTTGTATTTGAATCGAATTGAACCCCTGAGTTCAAAATTAATAAAAAGTAAGGACCTTATGTTAATTCGTTTATAAAATTATGGAAAACTAGGCCTTGAAATGATAAAAATGTACGTTTTAACATAATTAGAGATAAACATCGAAAGTAGAAGAAAAATATACACCACAAATGCCGTGATGAGTCTATTGGTCTGTAATAGGCTCATTCACGGCATTCTAAGTGTATATTTTTATCATAGAAAAATATAAAAGTTTTAATGGTTTTAATCTTTTTTTATATAGGTAGCATGTAGCATACACTATAAGTTCACTTGAGTTAATGAAAATATTTTAACAGACGCAGACTATCAAAAATTTCTGATATAAATGAAATACATCTGGAAGATGAACTGTCGATATTTTCTTCTGTTTTACACACAAACCAATCTCAGAAAGTGGTGACATATATTTCTATACCTACTTATAATTGTAGGTACTGGTGAAACAAATTTTTCTAAATTAAAAATATTAAAATTACTCAAGGCGACTACCATGTATTTGCGATAACATTACATAATCTACAAGTTAAGCTTATGTGATTCGGACACCATATGTTTGACAACCTGACCGCAACAGAGATCTCAAACATTAATTTTAAGGATATCCACAGAATTGCTGATGCTTCAGTTCGTATAGTGATGTGGTGAAAAACTCACTACGGGTCCACACGTGTTGTAGTGGCAAAATAGAAGCGATTTACTGTCACTGCCACCCACTTCAATTTTAAATTAATTTATCCAAACTTCCTATTATGTTATTGTTAACTAACTGCCTACAAACACATTCTTTTTTTATTTTTATAGAACCATGGTTTTATAGAACAATAAAAAAAATGAATGTGCAAATCTCCTAATTGTTAATAAGACACGAAAAATTTGCCTTTTATAGTTTTGGTGTTATTCAGGTTCTTTAAAACTGAATTTGAAAGTGAAAATTCATCAAAATATTACGGAATGGTACTAAATAATTGGTATGTAAATGGATCAAAATGATTTGCACACAATTGTCAGTTTCACAATAAATGTACAAACAAATATAAATTTTTTAGAGTAGTTTGCTGGAAAAAAACGGCTAGAATCATAAAAAATCATAGAATCATACTTCCTTCATACTACAATCTATCACTGAGTACAACAACTTAGTACATGTACAACCAACTTTTTAATTAAATGGAAATAAATTCATAGCAAAATTTAAATTACAAACATTTGAGAAAATGAGTTCTTTTATTTTACTCCAATGTTAAAATTATTACTCAAAATTTTATTATATTACTTTTTCCTACCATTCCTTTCTTACTCAGTTATTCTTTTTAATATCAAGGTCACAAACCAATATAATTTTTTGTTTTTACTTTTTTTTGTTTGTATACAAAATTTTTGTTAACCAATACCGTTCACGTTACGGCAAATTGCCAGTAGAGGCATTATGAACGCATAATAGAAAAAATTCTTGAAATTATTTAATATTCTTACGTTTTGTTTGAAAGCTTGGATTGGAATGTCAAAAAAATTGTCAAAATCAAAATTTGAAGTGCTAAATGCATATATCCATATATCCTCCTAATCAGTTGTCAGATTCAGTAACAGTGCTGCCAACCAATCAATTAATGCAATTAGTTTTAACTTTTAGTTGTTGATCACAGTCAAGATTCTCTGAATTGAAGCTCATAAATTCGTTGTTAAACATCATTTCATTTATACAAAGTTTAGTAATTTCGTTCATTATAGGTTATGGAAGTACTAGATGCACAAAGAAGAATTCGAATAGAACTAGATTTTAAAATAATTTTTGAAAATGTTATTAATAATTGTTTCGATTGTCGGTATAATTCATGAATTAGAAGATCACTTCTTTGAAATAAGGAACTAAAGCGATTAAAGTGTAATAAAATATTCTTGAGAAATATTTAATAGGCTTTATATTCTAGGTTATTAAAAACTTGCAAAATTTTATTAGCTTTTTTTCTTTTCGTAAATGTAGCTTCATAAATAAAAAAAATGTTTTAAAACTATCCAATTTCTTAAGATATTAGCAATACAAGGTTGCAAGGTAAGCCACCGGGTTGCTGCTGAAGAGCTTATTTTATCCTTGGAAGTGTTAAGATATTTCTGAAATTCCTGAAGTTGAGCAGAACTTTTTGGACTTTCTGATATATATGAAGATACACTTTTTAAAAATATTTCTAAGCCATCAGGCATAAAAACCATTCCCCCTTTTACAATCAAAGATGATGAATGACAAATACACTTCATCAGTAATAATTTGTGTTTAATATCACTTTACATATGGGAAAAGAAAGAATTATTTTCCCCTATCATTGCGGCAGCGTTATCAGAAGCTAACGCGATAATGTTGGTAATAGGTATTTTTCGCTTTTCAAAGCATCCTTTTACTACATTCCACATTGCCAGTCCAGAACAATCAATAGCATTCATTTCAAGCAATTGGTATAATTGTGTATTTATTTTATAATTTTTGGTAAATCTAACTAAAACACATAAATTTTTTTTATTCGTGATATCGGTAGATTCATCTACAAAAATAGAAAATTGTTGTTGTTTTAATATTGAATCCAGATCATCATTCTCGACCTGACCTATTGACATTTGTAATTAACTTTTAATAGTACATTTTGTTCTACCTAGATGTAAATCCTGCGCTATTTTCGAGTCCTCAAATATATTTTTTATCAATGGCACTAGATTGTCAACAATTCTAAATGAAACATTATTTTCGGCAAAAAAATGCGCTTAGTTTCGATTCTGCATTCCGTAGCTTATCTTTAAAATTATTTGTATTTGAAGCAAAAAAATTGCTTCTCGATGGAGTGTTTAAACACGATTTTAAATTTGCTAAATGTTTCGCACCTTGATGATGCTTTAATATTTCACTTATTCCACAGAGAAATTTTGTATTAAATGCTCGGCAGAAAGCATTATTTTTTTCATTTTCGATAGGACAAAGCCAGGATTTATACTATAATGACTTCAACCAACTTTCTTGAAATGTTTTTTCTTTTTGTTTTTGCACTTTCTTTGTGGTTTTCTTTTTTTTGCTGGTGTTTGATAGGAATCTATCAGTTTTAATTCCGATGAACTTTCACTTGACATCTAAAATTAAATACATACTTAGTTTATATCTTTTAATTAAATTTAATTAAATTTTCAATATCTTACCTATCTAAATATCTGTTTAATAATTTCCAAAAAGTGGCTTAAAAGTTTGAATTTGAAACAGCTACTTAAAACGATTCAAATTTCAAATTCTTAAATGTCAAATCAAATTTTAACTGCAAATTGTCAAATAAAAGAAAGCTTAGTGTAATCTAGTAATCTAATAAGAATATGGTACGAACCAATTTTCTTTACAAATTGCTTGGTAAAAATAAAAATTATGAAAAAACAACAATAAATTTTATTTGGAATTTTGCACGAAATTTCCCACGATTTTTAACCTTTTTCCCTTAGGGCTTCAAAATAAAATGGGAAATTTCCCACGATTTGGCAACACTGTTATAGATATTCTTTGTCCCACATTCCGTTCAGTTTCAATAATCAGATGTTCGGTTCGGGTTCAGTCAGGTCAGTTCAGTTCAGTCAGACGTTAGCAGTTATTTGTTTCTAGTTAAATACATAGTATTTTAATCAGCACTCAACAGGTGTTTTTAATTTTAAACATCAAAATTAAATTTAATAAATAAGTGATATTAACTGTACATATGAAAGTAGACAATTAATTAGTAATTATAAATAAATAAAGGAAAAAATTAATTTGTGTTCAAAATCATTATTAAATTTAAAGTGTATAAAGCTGTTTTCGGCGCCATTTCTAGTTATTATAATTTTTATTCCAATTCAAAATAAATTTTACAAGCGAATAGAAAAAATGAAACCCACTATTTTACAAAATGAAAAGGAAGTTATTGATCGTTTGGCTAATGAAATTGAAAAACTAGCTTCAGATGCAATTAATTCTAGCGGGATATTTCGCGTTGGACTATCAGGTATGCTATTAATATTAATCTAATTATTGATCTGCTTTAAAGAATAAATTTCACTTTAATTCTAACCTATCAGCTACAGTACAGTTATAATTAATACATATATGTACATATTTATATTTTCGAATATTTAAGGTGGTTCTTTAGTAAAATATCTAACAACCGGTTTGCCTAATATAAAAACGGATTGGAAATTGTGGCGTTTATTTTTTTGTGATGAAAGATATGTATCAGAAACAGATCCAGAATCAACATTTGGTGTTTATAAACAAAATCTAATTGAAAAAACAAATTTAAGCGAATCACAATTTATTAAAATTAATCTGAAATTGCCATTGGATGAATGTGCAAAAGATTATGAAGAAAAAATTCGTAAAGAATTTAATTTATCAAATAATGATATTCCAAAATTTGATTTACTTTTACTTGGTATGGGACCAGATGGACATACATGTTCATTATTTCCTAATCATAAACTGTTAAATGAAACAGAAAAATTAATAGCATCAATTGATGATTCACCAAAACCGCCACCACAAAGAGTTACAATGACATTTCCACTTATAAATAATGCAAATACTTGTATATTTGCAATGTCTGGAGCTGGAAAAGCAGAAATGGTTAAGGTAATTTAATTCAATTGTACAATTTTAATAAAATTTCATATTTGTTTGTTTGTTTTTTTTTAGAAAATTTTTGTTGATAATGAAAAACTTCCAGCTGGATTAGTTAAACCTAAAACAGGTAATTTACAAATTATATTAGATAAAGATGCTGGTATTCATTTTTCTAAAATAATTTAATCTATTTGACTTTGGTCATAATTAAGCAATATAATTAATTTTTGTAATTGAATTTAATTAGAATAATAGATTCTATTTAATTTGGGTGATAGTTGAACATTATTAATGTGTTTTATTTTTGTAATGGGATATATTTAATTAGAATAAGGAGATTCTGATTTTTTTTTGTTATAAACTTTTTTAATGTTTTTTTCTAAATAAAGATCTTAAACGAAATTTGATTTAATTTTTTTAATGTTTAATTATAATAACTTGTATTTTTTGTTAGCTATATATTTTAAAGGTTCTCATTTTCTCTTGTAGTTTGATATATCCTTTATTTTTTTTATGTATATATTTTCTGATCGGAGAGATTCCATCAACTTTTTTTTAAACTCAGTATTATAATTATACAATGAAAACATCAACTTGAGTTGAGTAATATCAGCGAATATAATTATTTAGTCTCTCGTAACATGTTTTCTTTTATTTGTATGTGCATAAATATAAATAATAGGATTTAAATCAATTTTAATATGTAAAATCATCTATATTGTTTCATAGAAGATATTGAAGGTAGATAGGTAGAATTGACCTTTCCAGTTGCTTCTGGAAAATCAATTTGCACTTAATTGTGCCTTGATACAATGACTCGAGTGAGCTATTTGTTGTTGGTTGTTTTAGAGGATCTCCCAAGGAACTAAGTACCATAAGGTTGATCAGATCATCAAATTTGCTTTCCGCAATAATACCTCTATACCTAATAGAGTATGCCCCACTTACAGATTACTTTCGCTAACGCTAGGCAGCTATAAAGGAAGTGATCAATGGTTTATGTCTTATTTTCTATTTTGCTGCTGCAACAATGGAGGTTAAATTGAATACCTAGCATGGTAGCGTGGCTTGCTGTCGGGTACTAATAGCTACTACCTTATCACTACGGGGCCTGAAGTTGCATGTATCGGGCAAAATAGTTTTTGAGATTTAGATTATAATTTTAAAAATATAATCAACCAGAGTTTGGATTTGAAGGACTAAGAATTTAAAAAAATTTAAATTATAGCTACATAGGAAAATGTGGTCACACACAAAAAATCAACGTAAACGATTATGAAGTGAGTTAGAGTTTTGTACAATTTATGTAAGTGAAAATTTATTATTCCGAAACTATTGGATATTTTTATAAGTTTATTAAAAATTATTTGTTAAATCATATCAGATAATAGAATAATATATTTTTTCAGAGAGACAGGAAGCTCAACTGGCAGTAGTTTGACGAGGAATAGGATCTAATTAGTTATTCATTTATTTATCAACATTACATACGTCAGGATTCTTATCTTTATTTTATTTTTCTTTTAGCAAAATCATTAAATGCTTATGTTTTCTTGTAAACGACACATTTTTTAAGGCTTTTCACTTATCAGTTATTTTTACTAACGATATTATCTAAAATATCAACATTTAATTATTAAAGTGTTAAATTACTGAACTTTACTATTGAATCAAAATCAATGTGTTTTAAGATATTTTCAATTAGCATAATTTACCTTTTTTTTCCCTTTTATTTTGGTCTTTTGCATGGTATTGCAGGATTTAGCATAATAGGAGGAATAAAAAGTAGTCACTGCAGCATATTAATTTTGCAGAAATCCAACATCATGATTTTAGTGCTACATTTGAATTTTTCTTTGTACCTTTATTATTGTTGAATCTTAGGATTTTAATTATTAATTTTATTTTTCGAAATACAACATGTTTTTAAAAATTCTGTTGCTGAAATAAATGTTAAGTCAGATTAAATTATGCATTTAACAAAATTAAAAACAAAACAATTTGTATATTAGTTTAGGTTTCTTGTTTAAGTTTTTTTCAATTTTAAAAATCACGGTATTTGATTTCTGATTTAGATTGTTTTGAGTTAGAAAATTTTTGTAATAAAATATTTATTTATTTAATGGCAATTTTTTATTTTATTGTCTTTACAAAATATTTTACTTAAAATATAATATATATAATTAATAATAAATATGCACAAAAAAATTACAATAATAATTACAATATTTGACAAATTTTCAAATTTTTCCAGACTTATTAATTTTTTGTTTTAAATCATTAATAAATCTTTGATTTATGATCACAAATTCATTTTTAAAAATTAAAATTATTAAAATTAACAATGTCAAATGGTTGGGCTTATTGTCTGGACAATATCGAAATTTTTAACTTAATAAGGTATTAAAAATGTATTAAAGCAAAAAGAAGAATAAAAATAATTTTTTTTACATCACATAATTTGTTTATGAAACTACTTTATCGTTTTTATTTTTTTATTAAACATCTAATGTCTATTTTGGTAAATTCTTATGTAAAACTTAAAATTATTTTAAAAATTTACTTTCTAAAATGTACCTAATCTAAATAAAATAATTAAGATAATATTTAGAAAAAAAAAAAAATTTAATTAGAAATTTTAACCATAAACATTTCTTTTAATACTGTGAAAAACTCCTTGACTTCTGAAAATATTCTCTTGATCTAATGCCATATATTTATGATATTGTTCTTTTAAATTATTATCTGTTGGACCCCAATCACGTTTTGGTTTAAATGCTGCTGAAATTTTATCTGACAATTTGTCACCCGGTTGTTGAATAACAGCTACAGCTATCCAAATTGGAACTTGAATAATACCAATAGCAGAAATTGTCCAACCAATTGCTAAAAAGTAAATTTAAAATTATTTAAATAAAATTTAAAATATAAATTTTTTACCATAAGCCCATTCTGGATATTTAATTCCTTTATATTCAATTGGTACATATGATACAAAAGTATAAATTAAAATTGCTGACATTATAAGTGGTGTTATAAAACCCCAACATGTTCTCCAATACCATCCCGGATTTTTTCCAATCATAAATTCTGTATCTTTACATAATCTATTTACACCATAAATCCAACCTAAAACTATTAGTTCCATAATTCCCAATACTAAACAAATCATTGATGCACCAAAATAATCAACTAAATTCAAAATGAATTGACCACCCTAGAATTTAAAACAAAAAAGAAAAATTTCGATCTCGGGGAAAAAATTTATAAAAAAAAAAATTTTAAATTTTACCGGTGTTATATAAAGTAATCCAAATGCGAAACTAAATACAGCTATTACTAAAGCACATTTCCATGTTTTCACTGTTGGATATCTATCACGAATTGCTGTCATAGTACATGATGTCATTGCAATGTTACTACCAACTCCAAGTACAAATAACATTGCGAAGAATAAAACTGAGAATGCTTGTGGTAAAAATTCAAATTTAGCAATTGCATCTGGGTATGAAATAAATGCTAAACCAGCTCCACCTTTTACAACACTACCAATATCAGTTGTACCAATTTCATGCGCTAAATGTCCTAAGATACCAAATATAGTGAAACCAGCTAATAAAGAAGTGAACGTATCCAAAAGTGTTACTATTGTTGCATCCCTATTAACGTATAACAAAATAAAAATTTAAAATAATTAAACATTCATATTATTGAAGAACAAAAAATGTGTTTATGTGAAGGTAAAAAAGAAGTTATTGTCCTGATAAGATATTTCAATTCCATTTTTATGTTTATGGTTTCGTTAAATTAGGAGTGAATTATGTTATGGCATAATATTATCAAAAGTGTTATTACACTTTGCGATGCAGCAAAAGGACTTACGAAGGAATATATAATTAATCATATTACATTTGCTATTTAAATTAATGACTACAATCTTATATGATTACTCTATGCTAAAATCCATTTCTTAAGAAGTTAAAAACACCACAGAACACGAAAGAAGTTTATAATAAAGAAAAAGTAAAAACATTTTGCAATGAAACTCACCTATAAACATTGTGTCCAAATTTATTATAAGACGAATACATAATTATATTACCAAAACAAACTGATAATGAAAAGAACACTTGAGTTACAGCCGAATACCAAACCTAAAAAACAAAAAAAAAAAACAATTATAATTAAAAATTGAAAAATTTATAATTAAAATTTCAAAATTTCACCTTTGGATTTAATAATTGATCCCATTGTGGTCTAATAAAATACATCATACCAGCTCCAGATCCTGGTAATGTTACAGCTCTTATTAATAAGATTAAAAGTACAATATATGGGAATATTGCTAGAAAATATGATGCTTTGCCAGAACTTTTAACACCTCTTACAATAACTGTATATATAATTAGCCATGATACTAATAAGCCAACAACAAGTTGCCAATTCGGTAAACCAATACCATCATTAATGTTATCATATTCATGTAAAACTTCTTTCCTAAAAAAAAAATTAATTTAATTTTTTATTATATATTTAATTTTATTTTTAATCATTATTATTCTTTTTCTAATTTTATATTCTATATATTACCATTACCAAAACAAAATAATTTAAAAATAATTTTAATACATTTATTACTTAAATTATAAAACTTACTGATAATATAATTCAGAACTTGTAGAAATACGAGTTCCGTTTAATGAATTTGTTACTTTATAAGCTGAAATTAACATATCAATATCGATATTATTATTTCCGGATGAATTTAAACATGGTACATTCCAATTTGGATTACATTCAGCCCATGGTAATGGATTCATGAATGATTCCACTAAATAACGTAATATAATACCTAATAATTATTTTTTTTATTATAATTAAATGAATTTCTACTTAAATAATATACGTGTTATATATGTACATACATAAATATTTATAAAAAAAAAATGTATGTAGATATATAGGTACATATATTTAGACGTTAATTTCTTACTCATTAGCGACGCATAATATGTTGAGAGAAGGAAGACTCCAAATAATTGACCAACACCAACACCTTAAAATTATTTTTTTGTTTTTTAATGAAATTATTATTATTATTATTTTTTAAAAGTAGTGATGAAAAACTATAAATGTGTGCTTAAATGAATGGAATTCGAAAAATTAGTGGATGTACAAGGATATACGTCGTAGTATTATAATAAAATTTATAAATTGTTTATTGTTTATTTTATTAATTTTGAAATTCATTTGAATCCTGTTTTTGTTTAATTTAGAAAAAGTGAAATAGAAATTGAGTCAAAAGATGGATATTTGTATCACAAATAGGTCGCTATCTTTTAGAAAGAAGTGATGATTACATCAGTACATATTGAAGAAAATTTTATTTATAAATCTTTTTTACATTTTACTGTCGTTAGGTAAAACTAACGGATACTTAAATATTTTTTTACTTTTAATTTAGTATTTATAGAATTAGAACAGTTAAATATGATTATTGATACATTTTTTGGGTACAAGTCTCAAAGTATAATAATGATACAATCATTATGTCCATTTTAATTTACGCTTCATAAAAATTTATATACCTGTATTTTTTTATGAACGCGTGCGTCCTTTACTCTTTCTTACCTAGGGTGGTGTGAAAAAAATGATTTAAAATATTTCAAAAATACTAAAATATAAAAAAAAAAATACAATTTTTTTGAATTCAACTGAAAATTCAAAATTAAATTTAACTACTTTATTGTCACTACTGTACTATTCATTACTCTCTTTGAAGAGCTTTGAATAGCTTTAAGCTTGAGAAAAAAATTGGAAAGAATTTTTTTAAATTCCATTTAAAATTAATTGAAAACACAAATTTATTTTCTTGTTTCATTCAAAGTGATAAAATACATAGTTTAGAAGTTATTGAGGATTTTAGAAGCCTCTTGCTATTTTCCCATAAAAGCTAATGTAAATAAGAGCATAAAAACAGCTTTGGTTGTTGCTCGAATGTACACTGTGTTACTGTTATGACAGCGAAAGCTTGTAAGTTTGAATGGTGTGCGTAAGAATTTAATTTTTAACGAATTTATAGTGTTAAAATAATTGTTTTTTTTTTCTATGTACTGCTCTAACCAACTCTAACTACAAAATCAGAATCATTTTCAATTTCATTTCAATTTTTATTGCTCCTGTATGTATTAGTAAAAAACAACGGAGATGACCAAAAATTTCTTGATTTTTTTTAACAACTAAAGCTCATATTTAAAAAAAAAAAAAGCTCGTATGTTTGTTGATGGAAGGGTATGTGAGGGAGAGAATAGGAAAAGACAACACGCAGGGAAACAACAAGTGTACATAAAGCCATTCAGTGAAAAATTATTTGATATTTTTTTCACATTTTATTTTAATATTGCTTTGCATGGCTTAATCCGAATAGCTAATAATAGCTTTGTTTTAAGTTAATTATTTACACTCATTAGGGTTGCCTGAAACTGTTGAAACCCTATTTAAAAAAAAAACATTCTTGCTTTTATTTCTAATTAAAATTTACGTTGAAAATTGGTAGGAAGAAAACTTGAAAAATTTTTTTTTAGCTTTCCCTTCGAGCTTTACTCCGAGTATTTGTTTAGCCAACAAAATTTTTGTTTTTGTACATTAAGTTTTGTTTAAACAAGTTAGAAAATGAGGAAAAATTATGCTGTGCCTCTGTACATTGGTATTTTCACTGCCTGTTGTTTCAATGTCGCTCGATTGTACATTGATATTTTTAATAGCCGTCAAAGTTTGAGATGTTTGAATAATACGAAAGAGCAATAAAAAGATTTCGCTTGTACATTTTGGCTTATGATGATCTCTTGAAAACAAATTTAAAATTAATTTTTTAGCATATATTAAAATATCTTGAGCTTTGACTGATATTAAAAACAGCAATGTACACTGAAGCGGCTGTGAAAAACCAATGTACAGAGGTACAATAGTTATTAGAAGATGTGTCATCTGACTACATGAATGCTTGGCGTTTTTCTTTCTTTCATTATTCCTAAATAAATTAAATTTTACAAAATTGGTTAAAAGAGTATAAATTACTATTTTAGAAGATCAAGTTAGTAGTGGTGATAACATTAGTATGTATTTTCTTTTGATGATATAAAAAGAGATTTGGTTTTGATTTTACTTGACTGTCCATATATGACATAACATACTAACTCTTTACGAATCATTGTGTAGAGAAGAGGAGGAGGATGAAACTGTCCAACATCTACTCTATTCCTGCACTGGTCTTTATCATGAAAGGAAAACCTTTCTAGCAGCCTTCTTTCTGGACTCGCTAGGTGACTTTGAAGGCACTAAAATCAAAGATCTCCACCGATTCGTAAAAAGCTCAAATTGGTTCAACGAGTAGAGTTTTATGCGAGGAAAGTTTCCGTGGTATCACAGTGGACCTTACTGGTCTAAGTTTGTCGGCATCCACTACTTTTTTAAACACCCTGTTTACAAACTTTCAATAATATAAATTTGTGTAACAGAATTCATGTAAATAAAAAGATTTAATAGTTGCCTAAACATTGGACATGTAATTGACGTGAATGCAATGTCATTGTTGCCGATTCAAATATTTTTTCTATAAATTTTCTAAAACCAACTCAAGGTCAAGAAAATCTTTCTTTCATTAGGTCAATAACCGTTCTAACTTAGTTTTCATATAAAAATATGGCATGAAATAATTGTTCGTTAAATGATGTTTATTTAAATCAGTGAATTGCATAAATATTGTTTGTATATCTTAATACATACATATATTACATACATAATAATTAAAATCATTGGTCTTGAAAGTGTACTTTAATTGTTGTAATAGTAAAAGCTTTTTGATTTGTATATCTGACAAATTGGGTGATTGGTTTGAATTTCCTTATTTAAATTATAATTGTCGCCTTCTGAATTATGATATACGTATATATAATTTCATTAATTTCTAAATTGTCTATCCAAAAAAAACATGACTCTGATAAATCTGATAAAAAGCTTTCACTTCAATTTTAATAACATCTCTTAGAATCATTTTTAATTTCAATTGTTTATAGAAAAAAAAAGTGCTTTTAATATTATTCTTTTTATAATAAAACTTTGGTTTATTGAAGTACGTACAAATATTGAAGAGTGATCATAAAATTGCGTTAAATAACTTTTTTATTAATTGACAACAATTATTATAAAAATAAAATATATATGAATGGCAAAGCGACATTTATACAATTCATTCGTAAATTAATTTAATTTAAACTCAACAGACAAGTCTCATAATGTTTACATTATTATATATGACTTAATTTGTATAAAATATTGCAACAGATTTTTTTTTTTATGATTTAATTACAGTTAAGAAATAGTATAAAGAAGGTGGCTTACTCAATATTAATTGAAAATTTCAAATAAAGCAAAAAAAATTTAAAATATCAATCGAAATGTCAATAATTGGCAACTATATTCTCAGTTTGATTTTAAATTTATATAGAAATGTTTAATTTATTTAATTAATAGCAGTATGTATTGCTAAATTTAAATATTTTTAACGAAAATTAAGTTTTAGTAATAACAACATGTTAAAATATAATGTTTATGTACTTTATTATACATCTTTTGAACACATTAATCCAAAAATTACTATTTGAGTAAATTTGTATAATTTACAAGACTAACAATCAAGTAAGTAAGACTGAACTATTAAATAGGCATATTATAGTAGTAATTTTGAAATAGTAACTTATATTAGATGAAACTTCCTCCACATCTCTGAACTCAATGGAGGTCGATCTTCAAAACGGACGTAATTTATATGAACTTAATAGTAAAACATTTAATCTTTTATCCCACAGTGTCATTTTGCTGAAGGTCCGCAAACTAGGTTTCCCTAACTTTATTTTAAATTGGATAAGTTTTTACCTTTCAAACAGATCTTATAGAATACTGTTTAAATAAACCCTTTCAATTACGCACAACGCTAATTCTGGCGGTCCTCAGGTTAGCCATTTGAACCCTCTAGTCTTTATTATTTCCATTAACGATATAATTTCGGTCATCAAGAGCAATAATATCATCATTTGTATGGGTGATATGAAGATTTTTAAAGAAATTACAACAACTAATGATTCAGCCGTACTTCAAGCGGACTTGAATACTTTCATAAACTGGTGTATATAGTTAACAACCTTCCTCCGAATATTGGAAAATGCAATTTTTCATCCGCAGCGGCGCACCATTCATTGCTAATTACACCTTTGATAACAAAGTTGTCAAATGTGAAAATTCAATTCAAAAACTTTCGTCGGTAATTTTTGATGATAAACTGTCATTTGTTTATCACTTAAACCCTATTGTAATTAAAGTAATTTTAATGTTAGGATTTGTTAAGAGATAATTCAATAGTCCCGTCTGGTCTTCTTATTACGCTATCTATAGAAATAGAATTGATGCAGCTCAAAAGAATATTCTACGGTTCGCTCTCCATCTCTGGAACTCACTTGTCTTACCACCATACATCCATTGTCTTAAACTCTTGCAATTTAACACCTTAGAAACGAGAAGAACCATGGCTGATATCTTTTTCAAGTTTTTCATGGTCCACCTAATAGATTCCAATACTATTAAAACAATAATCGGCTAACAATTTATTTCCGTTCAAATAATATTTTTAACCATACTTTCCATAGAACCAATTATGAGAAGTCAGAACATATTAACCAGAATATTCGTCACCACAAATTAATACAAACACTTTATTGACTTTTCCTTCATCGCTCACCACCTCAGTAATATTATTTTATCCCAATTGCCATAGCTTTTATTTGTTTTTATTCTATTTCTAACATTTAGTTTTGGTAGCTGCTATAGTCTAGCTTCAGTTTTAATTAATATTATTCTCTTCCATGTTTTAACTTTCGTTTTTTTTTTTTGTTTTGTGAATATCATATTTTTAATGTTAATTTAATTTAAAATTATAAAATATATTTAAAACCCTAAATGTAAATTTAAATTTAGAAAAAGAACTTATCGTGAAACGTAAATTAAAATATAAATAAATAAAAAGCAAATATACTTTTGTGCATCAAATTGAAAGGGAACAGATTCAAAATAATTTACACAAAGCAAAAAAAGGGTAATGAGAAAATTTGAATGAAAAAGACACCGCCTGTGGCACTTAATCGTTATTTTATTTGCATAGTTCAGTTCTTGACTTAGCGCTGAATGTTTCAAGAGAATAAAAAGAGTTGGTGACATAAGACTGAAATTGAAAATAAAATTATTCTTAAAAAAAAAAATAAAAAATAATAATTTTTCAACATGAAAATAAAATTTATAATATTTATGCAGGCAAATTCGAAGACAGAAAATGAGCTTAATTATTTTTCCCTGACTAACAACGAAATTTTAATTTTTCATATTCTACCAATTAAAAACAGGAACGTTCTTTAATGCAGTTGACCAAAGTTATAGAATGAATTTCATTATTTATTAAATAGTTTATTCAGCGTCGTAACTAGCTTTTCCAGTGCCCTATGCAATATTTTTTTTAGGGCCCCTGTATTTGTTTTTGGAAAAAGGTACAATTATGATATGAAAATGTGTAAGATAATTTTAAAAAAAAATATTTATTATGGAAAAAAATATCATCACACATTACGAAATTTTAATTACATTTATTTAATTAGATTTTTAGAATGATATCCTTCATTTCAGAAAATTCATTAATTACGTCATGAAATGGTATATCTTTAACTATATTTTATTCAATAGATTTTATATAGCATATAGCAATATTCAATAGGCAAAATTGGATAACTTATCTTGTCCGATAGTTGATCTTAAATAATTTTTTATTAATTTGAATTTGCTAAAGCTTTTCTCACATGAAGCAATTTATACTGGAAGACTAAAAAATAGTCGCAAAGCAATATTAATATTTGGATAAGACTCTATTAATCCAAAGTCACGTAGACCTTGTAAAATTTCAAGTGGTGTTGCAGTTTTTAAATTGTCTACTAATATCGATGCATCAAATTTAAAACTTTGAATTTCACATGCGAGCTCGTACATATTTAAAACTTTGCTGTACTTAATGGTAAGATCAGCAGCCGCTTTTTTTAAATCTACAACGCTGTCTTTTTCTAAAGATGAACCATATAGAAAGCTAAAATCTTTAAAAATATTTCTAAGTTGTTTATAACGCCAATCTAATTGAAACAACAGCTTGTCAAAAACATTGTACATTTGCATTTTAAACAAACTTTCGGACGTCCTGCTATACTTCCTTCAATTTCTATTTTTTTAAAACTATTTTCCTCCGTTTACTGCGAAATCCAACTTGTAAATCCATAGTTTTACCCAAATTATTTTCTTTTTCAAAATCTTGTTCGAAACCTGTTTCTCGTAGTCCCTGCAAAGTACAACGTAATCCATCAATTAATTTTGTTGCATGGTCTATCGATACATTGTAATGCTTTTTTGTTCGCTCAGTGCATTGTAGAATTTTATTCAATACAGAAAGATTGCAGATAAATTTATAATCAATTAGTAAGAGCAAACTTTTTGCATTTGATATAGTTTCTGGATTTGATGCAGTTGAACCCTTTGCAACCGATTCCAAAGCTGTTTTTACATCAAATAAATGTAAACTTAACAATAGAATTGCATTGGCCTTTGATGACCACCTTGTATCCGATAAATTTTTAAGTGTTAATTTTAAATATTTCATTAAAATTTCCCATCGTGCTGTCGATGATGAGAAAAAGTTAAATAATCTTTGCGCAGTAATAAAAAAAGTGATCATTTGTGGTGTTGTAGAGGCAGCATGAACACCAGCTAAATTAAGGTAGTGAGCCGAACAAAGCATACAAATTTTCAAATTATTGATTTCAAAAATACGTGCTCTTACACCTTTATATTTGTCAGACATATTAGCACTGTTGTCGTAGCCTTGTCGTCTGACATCATGAATACCCAATTTATTAGCTGCTATTTTATTTAAAACTTTATTTGCTAGATAAGAGCGTATGTATTTTAATTTTTTCGTCGCGAATTTTTCGTCGGTAGTTCCAATTATTTTTGCGTTTATTTAGTATAGTTATTATATTATATTGACACCACTATTTTTTATTTGTCCCTATGTAATTATTTATTTTTATAGTTTTATGAGGTTATAATCTAAAAGAAAAAAATAAATAAAAGTTTATCTCAGAGCCCCTTAGATATCTGGGCGCTTGTGCTTGTGCACATGTTGCACCTGCCTAGTTACGGCGCTGAGTTTATTGTTAGATCTACAGTCAGAACTGAATCAATTCTTGTAATTGAGAGATTAGGATATTCATTTAAATGTATAGAGTTGTACAAATGTATTTAAATTAATATTTTAATAAGAAGTTGGAGCAATTCACGTAGCCATAGACACACGTTCAAAGCTGTCAAAGTTAATATTTCCTACTTCTAATATATTAGTTTGAGAACATTAGATCTCCTTCTACGTAAAATTACCAAACGTCCTACAATTCTACATTTACATTTATGTAATAATTTCATTTGCAATTCAATTCCTGTTTACCAAAACTAAAACTTAAATAATTCGAATATTTATTTAAAATTTTAATAATATGTAATACGATTACCTAATTTACTTCGTTTATATTAATTCTATAACTACATAGCTACTAGAATCCCTTAACTTCAATTTACCATTCACCAGTTAATAATAAAAAAAAATAAAAAAAAAAATCAGAAAAACAACAACAACAAAAACAAACCCAATAACAGAATATCGGAAAAATTAAACTTACAAAAAATATAATTCAGCTGATGAAACCGGTTTTGTAGTATTATCTTTAAAAATTTGACTTGTATTTTTTTCCAAAGATGGAATACAAGGTGTATTCCAGCTATCTTGACAAACACTCCATGGTAAAACCGTTTCAAATGACGCAACAAAATATTTTAAAGTTATACCCATAATAGCTACATAATATGTCGTCACAATCGATATTGAAATAACTTGGCCGATACCAACGCCTAAATTGATGGGAAAAAATATTTTATATTTTTAATTATAGGAAAAGGTAGAATAATTTTTCCAAGTTTAGGTAAAATGATTTTGAAATGATATTTTTCTATAATATGATCTATCTATAGCTAGATCACATACATACTTATGTCTATATTATTGTAAAAATCAATTTAAAACTCACCTCTCATTGCTGGACATAAATCATAAACTTTTGCAGCACCACGACTTGAAAATTGTCCAATAATCATTTCCATATAATAAATTGGTTTACCTACAGCAAATAATACTATTAAATATGGTATTAAAAATGCTCCACCACCATTCTCCAAGGCAGTAAATGGAAAACGCCAAACATTTCCTAAACCAACTGACATTGCAATACATGATAATAAAAATTCAATTTCTTTTCCCCATAGATCACGTTCTAAATGTTTTGTTTTACTTGGTGGCTATAATTAAAAAAAACAAAAAACACAGTGTTAAATATATTAAAACAAAGATTATATGAAAAATGAAAAGCTTTGAATCCGACCTGCTATTTATAGAAATATTTTATTGTGATTGCTTCTGCAAGATTGTTGTTTTGTGAATTAATAATTTCACTTTTATTCTGATTTCTTATATTTATTTGTTCATCATCCAGAAAAATAAGAGAGAAGAAAATTTCGTCTAAAAGGATTTGAAACAAATAATTCAATAACCACTCTGATGAACAAATGACTTTGCGTAGGAATGAAAATCAAATTATATGTCAAGTAAGTGACTATTTATATTTTGATCGAATTGGGAAATAAAAAAAAATAATATTTTACAAATCACTAATAATCTCTCTTCTCAGCCTATTTTATTAATCCTATTTAAAACTGTTTGTTGAATAAATTTTCTCTATTAAGTATGTACCTTACAATATATTGTAACGTTCCATCATATCCACAATTTTTTTCTTAAAACTAACAATCAAAAATGTTAGTATAAAATAGTTGTATAAAATTGTCTATTAGAGAATGTAAAACTGTACGCAGGTTCGTATTATAGAATTGTGGAAATGATTTCTTTAAAATTTTTAAAATATATTTTAAGATTGGATCCAGTATGTAATAAGTTTAAGTTTTCTGCTCAGACAACACTATAAAGAGTAATTTTATAAAATCGCTAGGTACTTACACTTTCGATATCATTATTTGTTGATGTTACGGGAACTGTTGCAGGCACTGAATTTGTTGTTCCAGTATTTGTTGAACGTATTGGTATTGGTGATGCTTCTCTATATTTTTTCTCTAAACCTTCATCGTCTACATAGGCTCGATTATCATGTGGCGTCATTTTTATTTCTAAAATATGAAAATAAATAAATTTATTAATTTGTATTAGTTTAGAATTTATGAATAAAATTGATATATAATGGGAAATTGTTTTATAGATTTAATGTTAAAATTAGTGACTCAGATATAAGAATAAAAATACAAAATAATATACAATGGCGCATTGCAATGTGATTATATTCAAGTTGATTATTTTGAATTCGGTGGGGGTTTCTTTAATTTAGTTGTCTACTTATGTTATCATCCGCTAAATCAAAAATTCTACACCGAATTAAAAATAATTACTTTGAAATAGATTAGGTAGAGATTTACTATTGATCGTTTATACGATTTGAATAATACACAGAAGCTACTCATGGTATTATAAAACGAATTACTATATAAGCTGATTTGCGGCTATCGTGATTTGAGGCCGATTCCTTACCTACTCACATAAATGTAATCTAATCTATCATACAACCATAAACTGAGTAGACTTTGAAAATAATCAGAAATCCCTAAACTTCAAAGAATTATTAAAGTAATTTAAAACAAAAATGAAACTCCTTCAGCTCATCCATTTTTATCAAATCGTAATTAACTTCAGTAAAATAGTAATTAAATTATAAGTATAATACGGTGACATTGTAAATGTCCCTTGACATCGTACATGTCTCAACATAAAGTTGAATATATCGTCGACATGATCTTAAATGTCTACAAAAGCTCACAAAAGCTTCAGAAATTGTCTACATGATCACAATTGTTGTTGACGATGTCTCCACGACCGGTTTGATAGGTATTTGGATTCACCAAAATTTTTAAAAACACAATGTTGTACAGTGTTAATAAGAACTATCTGTTCATTTTGCTTGATCACAAATGAATTAAAACACAATGTCTCAGATAGCTCTCAGTACACAATGTTGCCAACCTATTTGTGGCCAACTTATTTTAAAATTGAGAACTTAGTTTTTTTTACAATGTATCAGTTTGAAGTTTTATTTTAAGACATTTACGATGTCAACGGTCTTTAAAAAAAAACTTTAACCTGAGTAATATTATAATGTAAAAAAACGAAGTTGTCAATTTTATCCGTAAAATAAGTTGGCAACATTGTGTACTGAGAGCTATCTGAGCTGAAATTGTAAATGAGAAAGATTTTCTGAAAGATTCTGAAAGATTGATTGGAAAGATTGTGTTTTAATTCATTTCAGATCAAGCGAAATGAACAGAAGTCTTTAGCCAACACAGTACAACATGGGGTTTTTAAAAATTTTTGTAAACGCAAATACCTGTCAAACCGGTCGCGAAAACATCATCAACAACAATTTCAATCATGAAGTCAATATATCAAGCTTTTGTGAGCTTTTGTAGACATTTATGATCATGTGGACATTGTATTCAATTTTGTGTTGAGACATTTATGATATGGCACTGGTTTAACCACACTATTTCTTTAAAAAATTATTGCAGTAAGATAATAAGGTATCTTTACCACTTCAATTTGTACTATTCATATCACATCCTTAAAGCTGTTTATCATGCTCTGTTCAATTCTAAGCTTCTCTATGGCTTATCTTGTTGGGGTGGTACTTATATGAATAAATTACAATCGCTAATCCGACTACAGAAACATGCAATTAGGATTATCTATGGTAAGAACCGCTATTGTCCTAGTTTTAGTTTAGTTTAGTTTAGACATCTTTTTTTCTTCATAACACTAAAGATCTTTTTTATTAGATCAGGCTGTCTATCTAAACGTTTAATTTTAAATTATAATCTTAGAAGCAATCATTTAAATTTTGTTATCGTGATAAGAGAAATTTCACTAGATCCCAATAATGTTCTTCTTTTGGGCTGTTAATCATCAGTGAGCATTTTGATGGGGTAATCACAATTCTGATTTATATAGAGAATAAGATTATTATTTTTGTCATTTTTACAATATCCTTGCTCCCAGACTTTATAATTTATTACCACTGAATATTCGAGCTGAACGAAGGTTGAATTCATTTACAAAGATTCTAAAAATTTGTTTAGTTAGATTTAATTTGTCGTTATTCAACAGAAGCTTACCAACCATGAAATAGCCCAATTTTTAGCTATTTTGGCCAAATGTATTACAGTTAAATTGTGTCCAAATTATTAAAAATGAAAAAGTCGAAAATGCTCTTATCTACAAACTGATTGTTTTGTTTACCTAGTAAAGCTGTCTATAATATTTTGATCAATATGCTCTGAAAATATCCAAAACGATTTCGTATTTCTGAAAACTTCATTATTTAAAAAGTAGGAGGCATTATATAACTAAATCATTCATAATTAGGGTTTAATTCACACACACAAAATATACATAAAAACGTCGAGTACTTACAGAAAATTTCTTAAACTTTCAAACACATCTTCAGAAATAATTAAAATTTTGTATTTGGTCAGTTTCTTCTGAATAACGACACTATAATATAAAAATAATACGGGTTAAAAAAAATTAATGATTAGTCAATTTTATTTGTGATTTTCAATAGCTAAGCAGGATGAATTACTTGGTTCGACCTTCACAACGTTGCTTCTATTTTGATGATTTTTTTCAATATCGAAAACTTAAACTATAAATTGGGAGTTTAACACTTGGCAAAGCTCAGATGACAAATAACTATTTCGCCTAAGTCCACCTATCAAAAATCTTATAACGCAAAAAATCAATTAGCAAATTTTAGATTCGTACTCTTGAAAATTTATTGTTTGTGTTATCAACAATAATAAAATACCGTATCATAGTGTTTTTACTCAAGTGCAAAAAAGGGTTTCAGTAGATTAGTAGCGGTAAATTTCAGTAAATTAGTTATAAAAAATATATTTCATTTCCTTTATTCAGAGTTGGGACAAAATAATTTATTTGCACTGTTGGATACAAAAAATGTTGGATACAAAACAGGAAATATCTCCTTTATCCAGAGTTGGGACCCGCATATTTATGTATATGGCAGATTCCGAATTTGAAAGAATTTTAGAGTTGCTAACAAATTCAGAATTATGTATATATTTTATTTATCTTATTTGATGTTATTTTAAAATTTACTAAACGCGAATGTTTTGTAAAAATTTGACATCCACCGTTTTTTGACATATGCGTTTTTGCGAAACGAATCTCTTGCCAAATTATTTTTTGCAATGTAATGTTTTCAATAACGAGTTTAAGTCAACTGCGCTATACCCATTAAAATTAACTATCCATATGCATGTGATATGTGAATTGACTATAAAGAAAATAGGATTTAAGCTTTAATAATATATGACAAATGAAGATCATTTCTTATTAAAGCAATTTTAACACATTGAAAATTATGTCATAAAAAAATAAACAAAGTAAATTTTAACTTTCGCATCTGCACACCATTTGATGTTTAATGTTTTAAGAAAACAATAAAAGTTTTTGCTTCCTTCCCCCTACTTTTTTAAAATACGAAATAAATATCGCATTTTCGAAACTTTATTCAAAAAATTATATTCAGTCATTTTTACCACCATCAAGTATCACAGTGCATACAACATACTTTTAAATTTACTTCAAATTGGGTTGCAATCAAAAGTTTTTTTTTTTTTTTTTCAAATTAATCCAAAGGTTATTCGAGGTTACTTTTGTTGTTATTGTTTTATTTTCAAATTTAAAATACATACTATATTACATAATTCAGACTCTGAGCTTAAAGTTATGTTTGAGCTTTTTACAAACATTTTCAAATCTTTTACAATTCAAGTTTATCTGTAACCTTTATTGTAATATGTCACATATTTTGATGGTCATTTAAAAATTTATAATACGAATATATATATACATTTTTTTGTTATTTTTTAAATTATGCAATTATAAAATTATGTACATATATGAATGTACCATTTATTATAATAATGAAAGAATTAAAATAAATTATAGGGATTATTCCGCCTCGTTGAATTTTGTCAGACTAACCAAAACAAAAAAAAAAAATAATAATTGAAATTGTGATTAAAATTTTTAATTTGAAATGTTAATATTGTGTGAAAATTATTCTTCAATTATGTTGATGATAACATTTTAAACATATTTTTGGTTACTTTGACAGCCTTTTCCTAACACTTACATTCTAGTATATTAACGTTGTTTTTTTTTTATTTTTTTTTTATTTTTAGGTTGATAATTAAAAATTTTATATTTAGGTTGAAAGTTTAATTAAAACTTAAAAAAAAAGATCGGTTTAAATATAATATGCTAACCTCTGGTTAACTGCTAAAATCTACTTTTTGATGCGGAATATATTGTATCGTTCTTAGCGTACTTTTTATGTTGCAAACATATTATTTATACCATTATCACATTCTTAATTCCATAAACTGCAAGTTCGAAAAATGGATTTTGTACTACTATTGAAAAACTGATGACAATTTATTTCTCCTTCCTTGCTTTAAATTTTGAATTCAACAATTACTATAAAGTTCTTATTGGGCCTTTTTTTTTCTTTATTGAATTCATATTTATTTATCTTTTAACTTAACAATAATACCTTATTTACAATGTAACTGTATATAAAAAATAAATGTTGACCTCATTAATGCAAGTCTATGAAACCAATTAGATGAAAATATGAAGTATATAGGCCTCAGCATAAGTTGTATGGCCTTATTGGTTAAATTTAACTAAGTTAATCAAAAAAGTATTCTACACTACACTACAGTTTACAGTATTCTACAGTACAATTTTAGCACTCGTTTCATACCTTCTTACTTACAAACGCATTTTGTCAATATAAAATACATATTCAATAAAAAAAATTTTGCTGAACGATATTCAAAGAAAAATAGATAGATAACATCAAATTCAAATTTTGAGTATGGGTTAAAACCATAGATATATAAAATATAGATTGGCAGCTTGGTATTGCTATCTCTTTCTCTCTAATACATTATCATATTAATTTTTAAATATCAGATGCAGCCAAAAATGAGCATATTTTTTTCAATATTTCAACTCAGCTGATTTGATTTTATAAATTTAACAGCCATTTCTTAATATTTTGATGGTTTTGTAGAATAGATTCTTTTCAATTTTTTTTTATTGAATTTAAAATTAGTTTTGTTTTTTAACATTTTTATCTACACATATATTTACTAACTATTTATTTTTTTATAGTTTTTCTGTTTTAAATATATTATTTACGCTAATACGATAATTTGAAAATAAATTTATTTCATTTTATTAATTGCAATTTTAGAGCATTGAAAAACGTTTAGTGGAAAAGAAAAATAGGGGGAAAACTTTAAATTTGATGGGAATGATAAATATTATTTATATGCATATAATACAAGTGATTAGATATACATTGATTATTAAATAATAATAATAATATAATAATACTTATAAATAATATAAATTTGTATACATATCATCTAATATGTTTTAATATTATCAATATATATGTAGACATAAAATTTCACGAGAATGAATAAATAATAGAATCTATTTGAATTTAGTTTTATAAAATAATATATAATAACAGTGAAAATAGTTGAATATTTTCCTTTTAATTTGTCGAGTACAAAACACTGAAGAAGTCTGCAAGTAGTAGACGAAATACGCGTATCTGTATGATAAGCATATCAGTAAAATTAAAAGGAAAATATTCGACTATTTTCCCTGTTATACCAAAATTTTACTCTAACGCGGGAAAACAAGTTTTTATAAAAACTAATACATAATATATACGATAAAGTAAAATAATTTTTTCCCATTCTTGGCATTTTATTTAGTTTAACATCGAACTGTATTAGCCCATGTATCAATTTAATTAATTTTGTTTATATAATTCTGATCAAGAACATAAATATATATGTATCAAAACATCTTTTTTTAACTTTACTTTTTGATTTGTTAATTATATACTACTGTTCAAGAGCGAAATACACATATACATGTTTTTAAAAGAAAATTTAAAAAGAATTATTTTAAATTAATTGAGATTTTACGTTAAAAATAATTCAATTATTAAAATTATTGCAATTTTATATTTTTTTTACTCTAAAACTTTTCATATTACATTGGTGCGAAGTTTCCATTTTCAAGGGAATTATTTGCAGTAGAAACTAAATTATTTGAACTTAGATTTTTCAAAAACAGCTGACCAAAAGTGGCTGAAAATTTTTATTCTAACTGCCAATCTATATTTTATATATCTATGGTTAAAACAAATTGTATGTATTGGCTGTATTTTGTATCTTGTTTGAATAATTTTTATTTAGAAATGAATGAAATTTTTACACCCACAAATAAAATCATTCAAAGAATACAAGTGGAAACGTTAAGTGTATAGATATACCAGGTTGAGCTAGTTTTAAAACTCAAAAATTAAAAAATCAAAAGCTTCTTCGGGTGACGATAACATACTAAATATAGTACGAAGTATTGTACTAAAGAAACTAAATTCACTTATAATTTCCAAATATGTTATACTTCTAATAATGCAATTAACAAATCGTATTTTCCGAAAATATGGAAAACATCGAAAATCGTATTGCTGAAAAAACCTGGTAAATATCTAAAAAAAATATACCTGAACACCAATTCGGCTTTAGGCACAATCATGGAGTGATTCACGCCATTACAAAGTTAACCTCAGATATTTTGTGGTTCATTAACAAAAAGTTTGGGGCGGAGCTTGCCTTATAGATTTGAAAAAAGCTTGTAACACGGTATGGTTAGAGGGTTTAATATATAAACGCTTAAAGTTTAAAGTATCAAAATACCTTGTAGCAATTATAATTGATATGATTTACAAAAATAATTTTTTACGAAAAACCCAAATGACAATCATAAAAAATTTTTTCGATAATGGCCTGTTACAAGGTATAGTTAATACACCAATACTTTTTTCAATATATTTATCAGAATTATTGCCCTCACTATAGACCGGGTTAGAGGAAATAATTATGTATTGGGCTTTGCCGATAACATCATATTCTATTCTGCCGATAGTTCAGTAGATTATATTAAAGGCAAAGCACAAAAAATGTTTAATATGACTCGGGACTACTGCAAAGTTTGGCTGCTGAAAGTCAACATCAACAAATGCAAGACAATTTTGTTTCGTAACACGGTTGGTAAAACTAGATATCAAAAACCACTGGAAAGAATTTGAAATAAAATCTGCAGAAAATGTTATCTTAACTAATAAAAAAGTAGTTAAATACCTAGGAGTACAATTAAACCGTAACTTATCGAGCAAATCAAATATAGTATATCAAAAGGTAACAAAGCTTTCATGGTTTCAAAAAAACTTTTTTACATCATAATTATTAGTAAAAGTGTTAAAATTATATGTTACCAAACACTAATAAGACCAACGCTTGTATATGGTGAACCAATATTGTACAATGTCAGTGCAAGGTTAATGGAAACTCTCCGAAAATTTAAAATAAAGGGCATAGGAGTTTGTACTATTATATATAGAAAGCCCAATTCCAAATACAATCATTACTAATCTAATAAATACTTGAACAAGGAAGCAAACATAATTAGAATCGATAATTTTTTTATAAAATTAATTCGAACATATTATGATAAAGCACAAAACACTCTGGAAAATGGTTTAATATCGCATATATTCTACCACAATGAATAGAGTACATCAATTATAATTAGCACAATTAATACATTATTTTTTTTAATTAGGTTAAACAGTTTTAGCTAGATTAAGATAGAATAAGTTATGCTATATTTTTAATAAATAACTATTGGGTTTTACACCCTACCCTACTTTTCCAATAATATAATTCGAAGACAAAAAAAAACTTTGTAAAGTTTGTACATAGTATAAAAAAGGTCTAAAATTGTGAGTAAAATTAACATAAAAACGAAAAAATTGCTTAGATGTTAATAAAATTAGAAATAAATAGCTTGTAAATTGTTGTAGCCTAGACTCTAGTGTAAGAATGTATAAATAGTAGGAAATGTATATTTAAAAAAAAGAAAAAAAAGTGTATATTTATGAAGATTCGGAAAGAAGACTCATGTAAACTTCACCTATAAAAACATAGTAACTCCTCTCTCAGTTAAAATTGATGATGTCGTGATTCCATACGAGAATAAAGCTAAATATCTTGGCATAACCTTGGATCCAAAACTGAAATGGAAAGAGCATGTGAAAATCGAAAAACAAGAACTCCAGTTCAAATATAGAGAAATATACTGGCTGATTGGGTGGAATTCTACGGTCTCGACCTATAACAAAGTTTTGATGTATAATCAAATATTGAAGCCAGTCTGGGCATACGGTATATTCAAATATAGGGATGTGCTAAACAAATCTATATTCAAACTATACAAACGTTCCAAAATAAGGTATTGCGCAACATAGTCAATGCTCCATGGTATGTTCGCAATGCCGATATTCATCGAGATCTGAAGATCTCATGTATAAAAGACGAAATAATGAAATGTGCTGCACGGCATAAAACTCGTCTAATCCAATACCGAAGCTTCTAGCTTAATTGACAATTAAAACTTTGTTAAGCGACTAAAACGAACAAGACCACTTAAGTTAGGTTGAAACCTTTTATCTATTGAAACCTTATTGGATTTTGGTAGATCAAAGGTATCTTAGTTTCTTTGAGTGAAATGTAAATTAATGGTTCACTAGTTTTAATGTTGCAATAATGATAGGAGTTTTTAGTGGATTAGGCAGTTTAAGTCCCACAGTCCTTCAAACTGCCTTCCCCGGTAATAGGTAGTCCCTGAAGCCTCTTTCGATGATTTACTTCTGGAAAAAAAAATCTTTCCTTCTTCTATTGTATTATCTGTTGATTCAAGAAACATCACTTCGAAGGATACATTAAAAATGACGCTGCATTTAATTTCTAAATTTTTTTTTAGCTTATTGTTTTTTTATTTTAATGTTAGTAACTTGTCTGGTGGAATTGCCTTTTTGTCCATTAAGTATGTGACAAACTATACTGTTATTATCTATACTACTATATATGACATGACGGAGCAGGCCTTCTTAAAAAGCGTATTTCCATTTTGGTTTAGTTATTAAAAGATTATACTTTTTCTACCAATTTTATAAAATTTAATTATTTTAAGATGATATGAGCAATAATTGTATGTATGTATGTATATTGTTGTTATGATTATATTTCGTCTAAATTTATATAAGTAAGTATTAGAAATGTTTGTCAAAAGTTTTGATGTTCTCAGCAATACGCCAGAAATACTTTAAAAATTGAATTTTTGTTTTTAGTGCGATATTTTAAATTAAATAATTTTATTGTTGTGTTGAAATTCTTTTTTATTTTAACCTAAAATGTTGTTATTTAATGTAAAAATTAATTTAATCGTTCCGATTGATATTTATCTGAATAGCACTACTGCATATAATTTTGTTAAAGTTTAAATTAAAATTTTAGTTAGAACTAATTTCAATCAGTTATTGAGAATATTATCACTACTGAATTTTTAGATAAATCAAAATCACTGTAAATTTAATAAAGTAATAAAATATTGAATAGAAAAACAAATAACTTATATAAATAAAAATTTTTATTTTATATTTTTTTAGGCTTTGCAATTAATTTACATATTTTTTAAATAAATTTTTCAATGAAATCAAATTCAAACAAATTTTTTGATAACTGTAATTTAATATCCACCCTTGCATTTAACTTTTTGTACAATTGGAGAGCATCCTACAACAACAGCTTTTCCACATTTAACTGAACCACCACCATATGATCTTTCTGGACGAGCTAATTCAGCAGCAATTGGTTTTTGTTGAGATTCCAAAGCTTCATATTCATCGAGAGTATATGAGCCTGCAGCGGCAACAGCAATTATAGCAGCAAAAGCAAAGAATGCAAAAAATTTCATTTTGAATTGGGGTGTACTATTTTGTTCGATTGAAACAAGTGAAGTGATAAATTTTAACAAAATAAATTTTGTTTTTATAGAACAGAAAAATTTTGAATATTTTTGCAAGAATGGCATAAAAAATTTTAAAAATTAAAATTTACTTTTTTTTTTAGATTACGCAAATAAATGCAAAGTACTGTATAAATAATATTGGATAATGTACTTGTATAAAAAAAAAATCCAAATAATGCAATTTTTTTAGTTCTTGGAGAATATTGCAAAATTTAAACTAAGTATATGTAAAAAATATATATGAATAAAATTTTACAAATTAGGTTAATTCAGAAATTTATGATGGGACATCAAATTATAGTCATCTCCTAGAATATATCGTTATAACAGGTTTCGAAAGATAAAATTTTATACCATAATGCTTAAAGTAGGGTACCAGGTTTTTTTTTATATGAATAACCAAACCTTAGGTTATAGGAACCTTAATGCTTTCATACAATCAGCTAGAAAAAAGATAAGGTAGAGTTCAAGAAAAAAGATTTAAAAAAAAGAAGAAAAATTCAAGAGTAACACTCTTCTTGGAAATGCTTGTAGTGGAATCCGATTCGTCATTTTAAAAATTTTTAACCATAAACAAAATTGCTCCATAACAATTTTTTAAATATTTTGGTATATCCATGATGAAGGGGAGGGCTTCTCACGTTCATTGATGGAATTGCTTAAGACGCTAATAATTTCAGTTCTTCCGAGCAATTTTTAGTTAATTTCAATCCGACCTAGATAATATAGAATATGATGTCAGTGCTCTAATTACACAATGATCGACAAGTGAAGCTAGTAGTATAGTATAGTAGTGCTTTATTTGTAATATTTTAATTTTACATTTCTGTTTAACTTAAAACTAAGAGATACAGACACTAAATTATGTCTTTACAGCTGGGAACATTTTAATTGAATTGATTAATTAATATATTATGAGTTAAGGAAAAATTTTATCAAAAAAACCTCAATTTGAAAATTTTTGTTATTTAACTAAAAAACTAAATCTATCTTAACTTAACCTATTTATTAGTGACTACCTTGCTTCTAAAATTAAAACCCTATTATAAGTTTGGCTATTATTGAATTTAAATTTTTTAATAAAATTTATCATATATACTTTTAGATTTCTTAGAAATTGTTTCAATATTAGCTCTTTTATTGAATTTTACTGTAGAGTAATAAAACGGGAGATTTAATATCATTTTGAGAATTTTGTTTTGCGAAACCTGCAATTTTTGAACGTGTGTTTTTGCACAGTCATGTTATACGCCAATTGTATACGCCAATACACAGGTGTGGCGTATAAAATTAATGGCTGAAACACCACTTTGGATCATATTAATTTGTTGTTAACCTTGTCAATTGTTGGTGCAGCTAGTATTGATGAAATATTCGATTCGATATTCCAACGATCAATAAATCACACTTTAATAATTTTTATATTGTCACTGCGCCTCGTCTATTCAACAAGTTGCCACAAAATTATCGATGCGAAAGAGTTGAAGTCAAATTTCTTAAGAATATTAAATCATGGCTCTTATCTTTTGATAATCACTCTATTGAAAATCTTTTCAACCCATTACTCTAAATATTTTTTTTTTCTAACATTTTTTCTAAATTTATATAAATGTGGTTTGTGGGTGATGGAATTTTGACGTCAGCAATACTCTTTTTGTTTTTAATGTTTTTATACTTTTAAATTTCTATTATTCCAAAATTTTATATTTTTCTAAATATTTTGTTACTTTTTTGAACTTTTTATTTTTCATTTGTTTATATAATTTCTCTTAGAATTTGGTTCTAATTTTTAGTTTTTAATAGCAGAAGCATAATAATTATTTTATTATATTAATATTTTATTCTATTTTATCCCCATTGATAAATTGATTGGTTTTTTTATCTGAGGGTTTAATCCACTTATCGTTGTATAACAGATTGAACCTAGCTATTTCATTAAAATACTAGATACTAGACTAAGAAATCTGAATTAATTTGTTATATAATTTTGTAAAATCTTAAGTTGTTAATGAAATAAAGAATTATTATTATTATATTTACATAATTTATGAGAAGAATTGTACGTTTGTATTAATTTTTTGTCACCAATGAGTTCTTCCAGTGAGCTTACAAATATTAACACTTTAGCTGGAATTTCAAAATTTATTACAATTTTAAATAATATTGCTCTTTTCTATATCTTTTTTACTAAAACCGTCTGAGTAAGACCATTGTCAAGTCAGAAACTAATTTGTTAATTTCTAAATTGAATATACTTTTTACTATAATTTTAACACCTTCCGGCATGTTTTACAATGAGACTCGTTGTATTCCTTACCATTGTCATATTATAAGATATTTTAATAAATAAGAAATATGCCTCAATACTAAGTAATTGAACATGGCTATACATCTACAATTTTCTGATATCTTTGATTTTCAAATAAATCTTGAGATGATATTTTTTACATGAATAGAATAAAATGCCCGTGTTCTTAATTTCTATATAACGCTAAATTTTTGTACAACACAATTTTAAATCAACCTCATTAATTTGTATAACATATTTACAGTTCATTAGCATTTCAAAATTTTATAAATTAAAAATAAAAAATGCTTAGTTTCTTATTTTTATCATTACGAAATTATTTAAAAATTACATTTTGTGTAAAAAATTTTAAGGTATAAAAGAATGGTGTTATTTGACTAAGGTTATCAGTTAATCTTCTGAATTCAAAGAAACTAATTCTAAAATCAAAATGAAATTCTTTGCAATCTTTGCTTTAATCGCTTTATTCGCTGTTGCTGCTTCAGCTCAACAATACTATTATGAAGATGATTTGGAAACCATGGAATCAAAACCAGAACCAATTGAATTAGCTCGCCCAGAAAGATCATATGGTGGCGGTGTTAAATGTGGAAAAGCTGTTGTTGTATCATGCGGACCATCAATCCAAAAAGTTAAATGCAAGGGAGGATATTAACTTGATCCAAGATTGTTAATGACTTTTTAATAAAAACTAGCAAAATTTATTTTATGTTTTTTATTTATTTCTTACTTTACTTATTCGACAAAGCACCTGCTGTAGTAAGACTAATCAGACCTAGAAAGTTAATTACTTACAAGCACTGAGGAACAAGTATATTGCTTCCGAAATATTGATATTGATAATTGAAAACTAAATTAATTAATAGTGAACGGAACGGCCTGACAATCATTAAATTATTAATTTTAATGACAATTATATTAATTATTAATTTAAAGATATTTTTAAATGGAAATATATATAAATGTGGTTTGTGGGTGATGGAATTTTGACGTCAGCAATACTCATTTGATAATATTATATCTTTTATATATTGTACTATTAGTAATAAATTACTAGACAATTTTAAATTCAAAATATTCAATATACAAAATGTTATTTTTTTAATAATTCAGAATTTATAAGGTAGTATGTATTGTATATATATATATATATATATATATATGTATATATACGGATATTTAAAGATAATAAATTCCAAAATAAACTTCAGACATGCACAAATGTTTGTCTTTCCATTCATAACAATGATTTGTTGCATGTTAATTTTCCTTGATTGTATATCACGAATGATCTCTACAGTTACTAAGAAGAGCTTTTGTATTTAATACATGTATATAATATAATATATATAACAAACTCAACATATGAAATTTCAAGGACATTTAAGTGCATTAACATTAATAAATACAATACAAATATTATAATATGCATAAATTGTTGCTCTGTTACCATTATTTTATAACTGGTGTTAACCTGTTAATAACGTATTTTAGCATAATCCAGAAGTTATAAAAATCTCATATTTTTGTTTTATTGTTATTATTATTATAATTGTATATATATGATACGGTGTTGCAATTATTATGCATTGCTATTTCTTTTCAATAATTTTATTTTTTATTTTTATTTTTAAATCTCTTTCGATGTTAATTCGATATAATTTTTTTTTAATTTAAAAAATTATTTTAATTGAGGTGTGCTTGTATTATCGTAAAAAACAAAAGTGAAACAATTTGGTAATTTACCTGTTCATATTATGATATTTTTTATGTATAAATATAAATTTCAATAAAATAATAATAAACATTTTTACGAGATTCTTTGAATTCGATTTTAATGACAAATTTTAGTAGTTAATAATTACGAAGGTTTTTTTTGTATTCAAAATTAAACAAAAAGAAAAAAACCACACTTAATAATTGATTTTAGTGAGAATGTGATGGATTGTGGTAGAAATGATTTATTAAAATTATTTTAAGTAATTATTAATTAATTGTAATTACATATTTTATATGTAATATGTATTTAACAGCTATTAAATATTTATTACTCATAAATTTTCTTATTACCTTCGCTCATTATGAATAATCTTTAGATACATGTAATTAATAATCATATAATCACAATTTATGATTGATCAACATTGAGAATGAGAACAATCTGTCTCAATAAAATCAAGGTAAGTTAATTTAAATAAATCCATTAGGTGTAGGTATATTAAACTGAAAATTGTTTGAAATGTATAATTAGTAGCATTCAGAAGAGAAAGAAGTAATAAGTAAACACTCAAAAGAGGAGTGATTAATAATAATCAAAGGACGAGGAAACAATTTTATCAATTATTATGATCAGTTATTTTATGAACGATTTTTGTCAATTAATATAACAACTTATTTTATGCGTACTTTATTACAACATTTTTGGATTAACCAATGTCTTCGATCATATTAGCTTTTAAGCTCATTTTGTGATTTTGAATGAATAAATAAGATAAATAAATAAAATAGTTTTAAGGTCAGCAGCATAGAACAGTACCACTAAATTTACGTTTTTACCAAACCATTAGTAAAATAATTGGATAGAATGTTTAATCCACTTCATAGTTTATTTTCGACTCTAAGGATGCCTAAGGAAATAATTACTGTATAGTCTACAAATACTGATAACAGGCAGTTTTCAATATTTGGAATATCAGAAGCTAAGATATTGTATAAAATTGGAACCAATTACATAACCTTAAGGTACTCCAACACATATGGGATTTTATTTTGCCTTTATGTGAACTCGAAAATTGCGATCAGATATAAGGCTTTTGAAATACAAAAGAAACTCTAAAGCTGATCGATTATTGAATACTCGATAATGAAAAAAATTCAAAATTGAAAATGGGTCAAATTTAAACATTCTTTTATATAAATCATTAATCAATCAAATGATTTATCAATCAAATATGTTGGGTTTTTAAATAACTTTTTTGTCTGCACTGTAAAAATATATCTAACAAAAGTTTTAGATTTTGTGAACTCAATATTTTCTTCTACCAGGAACTTTGTCTTGCATTATAAGTATAAAATGTTAAAATTTGTTAAAGAAAATTTACCACAGTTGCAGGGCTGTTTGTGATAATGAACTTATTAAATAATCATTTATATTTCCAATAAGCGATTTGGTATTCTTCTGCATTGAATAATCAATATTTAAGGATACGTATTTATTTATAGATATCTATGCTGACAATATTGTAAGTGTAGCCCACATTCTTTGATGAGATTAAAATAAATTATTCTGACTAAAAGTTGCTACTGTGGGATTAAAAATTAACGAGAATAAAACCAAATATATTAGAATGGCTATTCACATATTAATCCACCCAAAATATAACAATAAATGACTATACAATTTTGAAGAAGTAAATAATTTTATTTATCTAGATGTCTTAATAAATAATAAAAATGACATGCATTTGACAATTAACAATAGAATCCAAGCAGCCTAAAAAGATTTTTTCAAATCTAAAATTTTAAGCAGGACAATTAAATTAAGCACTGATTGAGCTAAAAGCACTATAATTGAATAATGTTTCAACAATGCCAATCAGGCGCTAAAACACCTTATGTATAACACCTATAAATAAAGTGAAAAAAGCACTAATTGATGGACACTATATTAAATCAAATTTATTAAGGTACAAAGACTAAGTTGGCAGAACATGCAATGAAAATGAATGATTAAAGAATGCCAAAACGAACATTAGATGCAGTACCGTATCATACTGGAGCAAGAAATAGACCAAGATCAAAATGTATGCACGAAATTGAGGACAACTGTCCACAACAAGGAGTTAACGGGTGGATGACAGTTGCAGCACAATATAATGCAGAATGGAAGAAAAATAAAAACGTGAGTAAGGAGCAACATGAAAAACCAATAGATGATGAAATTTTTGTTTATAAGGAAACTATGTATGTTAAGAGAATAAACGTTATTATTATTATAATATTATTATTATTATTGTTATTATTATTATATTATTATTATATTATTATTATTATTATTACTATTAGTATTATTATTATTATTATTATTGTTATTATTTTTATTATTATTATGATCATCATTATTATATTTCGTTTCAATATTTTCACAAGTTCTTAATTTCTCACAAATTTTCTACTCTAAGCTTAACCCCAAATTACTATCATTATATCAGTGGTGAAGCGATTGCATTATTCTAATTACAGACAAAATTAATATAGTATACGTCTCATAACACATAAATTTAAGTAAAAGAAGAAACAAAAAAAAAAAAATAAAGGAAAAATCAATAGTCTACACCATTACTAACTCTTAAACTTAGTTTTCGTTTTGATTTTTAATTTCCAATCCAATCAACTAGCTATATATGTATATAACTAACTATAACTACCTTTAAATTATTTTACCGGCTAGTGCTTGGAATCCTTCATCAAATTTAAAAAAATTTATATGTATATCGATATTTCTCAATCAACACGATAAAACAGTTAAGTAATTGTTCTTCATAGAATATCTACTGTTTTTATTTCATTATGCGTTTCATCTAATTAGTATTCGGATCAGATATAAGAGTTTCGTGATCAAATTTTCAATGAAATCGAATTAGAGTTTTTATATATGTACATTTTTTTTTTTTTTTTTTTGTTATTCAGCTGATAATGCTGCTGTTTTCTTGTTTGCTGTCTGTTGATGAGAATAATATATACTCAATGTATGTAGTATGCATCAATTTGATGAATTCATATAATAAACCTTAATTATATTGGTTTTCCCAAAAATAAAAAATTAAAATTTCGTCAAAATTCAGAGCATTGTTTTTGGTTTTTTGTTTTATTTTTTTTTTTTGTCATAAGAAATTTTGCATCATAACGATAGTATTGGCACGTATATCAACTCTCATGATACGATTCTTCGAAATTTTAAAGTTTATCGGAGTTAACTTTGTTTTTTTTTTTTTATTAACCCTGATGCCATGTTTTTTATTATTTTTTTTTAATTTTATTTCAAATTCAAGGAAATACCTTGACTTTGAAAGATTTAATTGCAAACGAAATTTTGTAATTTTGGCATTTTTTTCATTACAATGACGGTTAAATTTAAAACGCGCTCAATTTATAAAAGGATCGATCAAATTAATGGTAATAAAAAAAAAATATACATATTTGATGTGCCTCCATTGAATACAGATTTTTTGTTATTTTTTTTGTTTGTTTTTGATAATAATCTAAATGTGTTGAGTAGTAATAGTGATTAGACTGTGTTTAGAAATTTTAAACAAAAATAGATTTTGTTTTTATTGAATTAAGTCTTGAAGAATTTTGTCTTGTTTTGATATCTGATTATCAAGGATCTATCAAGGAAAGTGTTTTTTTTTTTTATTTCTAGAAGTCTTTGGGATTCTCTTCTAGAATTTAAGTGAATATAACTTAATTTTTAATTTGAATGTAGGGATCAGAAAATTGCTATGAGTTTCGCTTTATAAAACCTAAGATGGAAAGAGTTATAGAAATAATGCGATATGCGATATGAATACTAGTAACACCCTAATTCTTTTATTTCGTAGACATGTTCAATAATAGAGCTATTAATATTATGATCAAATTTAATTGGAGTGTGCCACCTAGAAAGCATTATGATATTGGATCTAGTTTCTCTGTTCTTACTTAGTTTGAAAATGGCTTGACAATTATCCCATATATCTTTGATTTCTGTAGCTTCCTACTTGGAAACAATTCTTTCTAGGTAGACGTATTTGGGTCTGGTCCTAAGAATTGACTCTTCGCGTCTGTTTTTGCAAGGACATCTGCTTCTTCATTGTCTTGTATTTCTTCATCCCATGAGCTAGTCCATATAAGAATGACTCTGTTTCCTTCCGCTAGTTTTATTAAACTTCTGTAACCAGGTATAGATAAGCTTTAATTTAAAAATTGGGGAACCCAGAGCATGTAAGGCAGCTTGGTTATGTATATGTAACGTAATTATGTATATGTAATGTGTCATTATTAATTGGTGTGAGGTACCTATAATTATGTATATGTAAGGTGCCAACATATACATAATTACAGATGCCCTATCTTACTGCTTTGTAATGTCGATATCTCGATGGCATAGGTTTCAACTTGAAAAGCATTGAGATATTTGCCATCAGTTGGCGCACTGAATTTGAACCTTGGTTCAAATACTATAAAATCGGGTTTCTTCCCGATTTTTGAGCCGTTAGCATACCATAGTCGAACTCCTTTAGCTAAGACTCTTATTAAACCTCCAACTCTTTCGCTTATAGGTATTAGTAATCGAACTTAATATAGATTCATTCCCCGCACTAAATTTAATGAATGGGTGAATCTGAAAAAATAAAAATAATTAAACTTTAGCATGTAATGACTTCTTCATTTCCAATATGTTCGATCCACAATATTATTAAGTTTTTCCATAGAACTAACGTGTCTCTTTATTTATTGATATCATATAACGTCCATGGGTTAGAAACAAAGCAATATTACAAAATTGAATTATTATGAAATCTAAAGATGAAATTTTCAAATTCAAATTTATTTACAAAATAATAATTTTTATTTTCAAATGAAATCTCTTACAATGGTCAAGTAACAATTATAAATTTTCAATTGATACCTAATAATTTTACGTCTGAAATCATTTCAATAAGATAAAATCATATTTAACGGTTTTTTCTATAGAAATTTTTGTGGTAGTAAATTGTGGCTACTCCATTTTATATTTGTGCAATTATAAGTCACCCAGAACATGAAATTGCTTTATACTTTAAATAACAAATTTTGAGAGTTTCTATTTATATCTACAGCCTATGTTAATATATATATATATATATATATATAAAGATAATAGAAAATTGATAATATAGCTATTAAAGTCTTTATATAACGAAAAAAAAAACGAAAATTTTACATAAATCTTGGTAAATAAAAAAAAAAATAATAAGTATAAATACAAAAAAAAAACACCTTAATGTTCAATAACCTGTGATCAATAATCTGTGACTTAAATTGAAGCTTATGCAACCTTTAGAAGTTGACTTAAATACTTGAATTTAAATGCATTGAATTCCTTTGAAAAATTTTCAATTTTAAAACCACTAAAATACCTTCCAATGTACTAACAGACAAACTAACTCCCAAATTTTGTGTATTTTGTTTGTCTGTGTTCTTTTTTTTTTTTTTTGTTGATGGTAGCAAAATGAGATCAAAGAATTCGCAGCAATTTTAAAAGTAGCTGAATTTTGTTGCTGAAGTGCATGCATGAAATAAATATAAAAATAAAAAAAATTATTTTAATTTTTATTTTACTTAAAAATAAAATTTTAAAAATATTTGTTAAAGTACAGGGTGAATCGTTTTATTAAGGAAAAATTTACTTTTCTTCTAGAATATTTTCATCAGAGGTTGTTAGTATTTGGATTTTTTATCAACATTTTTAAAAGCATTTAAAAAAAATACATTAATATCCTTACTAAACTTCACAGAATTTATAGGGAACCGATTATAGGGGCAAAAATCACTTTAAATTGTTTAGATTAGTATTAATAAAGCCTTTCTAATTTACATATATACAAATGCACTACTCGTATCTAATAGGTATATTAATACGCTTCTAATGTCTGTAAGATTTTCCACCTTGGTGAATTAAAGGAAAGTACGTACAGTGACTGTGACAGGAATCCAAAAAATTAAATGTGAAGCTTTTTCAATTAAATTACCGCAAAAAATTACCGATTGAGAAAAAAAAATAATAGGTACTAATTTTTGTGCACATCTTTCAAATAAGTCATGCACTTTTGCTTTGCCAGCTTTAAAAAATATTTGATAAAAATCCTTCGTATAGGAAAAATAGCAGAAATAAAATATAGGGAACATATCAGGAGCAATATTGACTATTTTTTGAACTGATGATAAAATTACACAACAACCATTTTCTTAATTTCTACATAGTGGCTCCGCTGTATGCAAGAAAAACAATTTAAACCAGAATGTGTATCGGTGTCTCCACGGAGCTAACAGCAAGGAGATTAGAGAATGAAAAAAAATCCGATATGTAACAAAAATGTTATGCTTAAATTGGGCGATATGCTGAAAAATTAATTGTTTGCAGAAATAGAAATTTTTTTTTTTATAAAAAAATTGTTAATGCTGGACCGGCAAATATTACGCCGGAAATAGCTAGTTCTTAGATAATTTTAAAATATAATTAAAAGAACACCTTGTCGAATTGTTATGTTCTATTGATTATGTCATATGACTACTAAAACAGAGGTCGTAGATTTTACAAAATCCATTCTTTATTAAAATGATAATCACTACCAGTCAAAATCGGTCAAAAATAGATCTATATATTTACGATGGTTGTTTGATAGCCTGCCAGCCTAAAAAAATTATTTTTTTTTTTTCAGATAGAAGAAAATCATTAAAAGAGCCTTCTATTTCTGTGCCATGTACCAGTGAAGAATAAAGTGAAGGACTGTTGCACTTTTTATTTAACGCACTAAAAACCCCCATTCTTTTGTTAAAATTAAAATTAGTCGTTAAGAATAACCATTAATACAATTTTGGGTCTATTACTTCAGATATCTTTGATCAAACAAAATTATTTTAAGAATTATTTTAAGAATTAACACAGTTCGAACGGTTTCGTCAGTTTCAGTCTTCTAACAAAGTTTTGACTTTCAGTTAAACGTGAAACTTCGACATTGACATGTTGAGAGAGATGACTTTTATGGCGTACAGCCAATTCTTTTATTTCGTTTTCAAGAGACGGATCCTGAAATTCGTATGAATATCAGCATTGCGAACAAAGGGAAGGGGGCATTAACAATGTTTCGCAATGCTTTGTTTTGGTACGTTTGGATAGTTTGAATATAATATTTAGTTGTTTGGTTGCACAACCCCATATTTGGATATCGTATGTCCAGACTGGCTTTAATATCTGATTGTAGATCAAAACTTTGTTATACGTCGTAGATGTTTGTAGATGTTCGCCCAATTAGCCAATACAAATGTTTGCATTTTAGATCCTGATCTAGTTTTTTTTCTTGACGTGTTCTTTCCGTCTAAGCTTTGCGTAAAGCGTCATACCAAGATATTTTTTCGAAGTTTGATATGGTATGATAACATTGTTTAAGCACTGGAATGAGCGACTCAATTATTTGTAAACTTAACTTGCGTGAATTTTGCTTCATTCAATTTAATTCTCCATCTTTTGCACCAAATAGAGATTTTGTTATTTATGCAAATAAATTGCAACAAATTTGTATCTTCATTTAAGCCTAAAACTGAAAACAAAAATTTATAGATAAATCTCATGAAGATGCTTTTAATCTTTAATCTGGTTTTACGATTTTCAAAGATGTTCAATATTTAGGGCGTTTCCGGACCTCTCGCACTTGCACTTTCCGAAAATACTAATTTATCGTAATTAATATTATGACAATCAATAAATTTTTCGGAGTAAAATCAATATTGCCATACATAATACATATTTTTTTAACTTTTTGTGTCAAATTTTTTGTGAAAACAGCAAAAAAAATGTTTTTTTCCAGCAATATTTAGCAACATTTAGTAATATTTATTATTATCATGACTATCGCAACGTATAAATTTTAAATTTTAAGCAAATGTCATTTTTGTCATTTTATTTCAGTTTGTTATGAATTATTGAAAAGAAAATTTTATATTATTTTTTGTTATATTTGCTTTGAAAAGTAAAAAAAACAATTATTTATATTTAAAATATGCATTTAGATAGAAAAATAGAATTCATATTTAGATGTGTGTAATTATTATTTGTTTTTTTATGAAATGAAATGTTTTTGTTTTGGCTTGAATGTTGAAGTTATTTTGGTTTTTCTTTTTGTATATAGCTAAATTATGTGTAGTTATTATTATTTTTTGTCAAATAATCAAAAATTTTTTTTACAGTGGATATATAGGTATTCCAGAACACAATAATATAATTCTATAACTAGATCCACTGTCAAGCTAAAGCAAAAAAATTAAAATTTCTAAATCAATATTCCAACCATATGGTTTCGGCTCCACTATCGCACAGTCTGTTAACATCATTCTAACTCTTATATGTTTATTAAAAGTAAAATGATGTAAAGGTTTTAAAAAGATTTATATTTATATAAATTTATTTTTCAAAAAATACATTTTACAATGAAATTTTGGTCGATTTTTATAACTCACAGATGTTCTATTGACATCTTCTAATAAGTTATAAAATCAATCAAAATGAAAATAGGAGTTGTATAGGTAGTCTAACACTAAAAATACCTACGGATGAGTTCTAATAGTGTTATGATGAACGAAACAATTTCCTAAACATATTTTGTTTGTTAATTCAAATTATAATAATAATATTTATAGATACAATGGTGACATAAAACGTCTATGTATCAATATTAATAAATCGAACTTGTTCTTTTTATTAAAAGTAAAATGATATAAAGGTTTTAAAAAATTTATATTTATATAAATTTATTTTTCTTATATGTTGTTTGAATTTTATTTCACTACCATTTAACATATCCGTAATGTCACTGTTATTTATATTTCTTAAAAATATTCGTTCTAAAGTCTGAAATTTTTTAAAATTAAAAAAATAGAGTACATGTTTTTTATATAAAAATTATTTACAGCATTCGTCAGAATATATGTTGTGAGCTCATCAAACAACATGTTCACATTATTTTGTATGATTTTATGGATGATTTTTATCAAATTTATTCGGTTTCTTCTTTGAATGTTAATTTTTTTTATTTTCACTTTTTAATTTTTATTTTCAGTTTTAACCTTCACTTGGGCAGGATTCACGTATGTTAATATTTACTTTTTTGCTTTTGCATAAAAACTTCATTATTTGGTCGATCTTAATGAAATCCGAGATCAGTGCCTAATTTTTTAGTAGATATTGAATATATAAAGAAAAGTTCGGAAAAACGTGTCTATGCCCAATTTTTCGGCAATTTAATTTTTTTTCATTGTTGGACAAGATTAACATTTTTAATTATTATTTTTTTTATTCATACAAAATGTATGGTATTCTATCAAATTTTTGTAATTATTTCGATAAAAATTGAAAAATAAGATAAAAGGCTCTGAAATATTTTAAATTGAAATAGAAATATACTAAAATTAATATATTTTAAAACATAAAATAAATAAAACACCAGGTTTTTTGAAAAAAAAAAATTGGTTTTGAATTGTTAAAATAGAAAAAACCTATGCTATAAATAGAAAAATTCTGTTACGAAGTAAAAATCTATCGATTTTTGTCGGAAAATATATTGTTGTCCAGCCCTTTGATATGTTAATGGTATTTTATTCCACTTTGTGCCATCCTTTCCAATAAAATATTGATTTGAATCAACAATGTGATTATTTTCTTCTTTTACTTCTGATTCATCATCTAGTGACTCATCCTCAGAACCATGACCATCACTTACGTCTAAGATGCATTCTTTGAGCATCTGATTCTTCATTTTCATTTAGCGACATACGATAATCTTCATTTTCATCATTGTCATCATTATCATCACTTTCGACTCTTGAGGTACCGGCAACTGGTTCAAATACTATTTCTTCCGGTGGTCCTACATCAGCATGTTCATCATCTAGCACATGTTCCACCAATCTAGAGAAATATGCTTGCTCTTCCTCAAACGATAACCTGTAAAAATAAGTCTTTTGTATCTTTTGTGTGCATTTTTTTTGATTTTTTGTGTTTCTCATAGTAAAACTCAATAAAAAAAAGTGTCATATACCTGAAAAGGCATTTTTTTAAATTTCATTTATTTTGAATAGTTTTGCTTGATTTCGAAGAAATTTTTTAATATTTAGGAAATTTAAAAAACGGGTTTTTTGAAGAAAAACACTAATTTTTTATCTTTTTTGCACTTTTACTAAAAATTTCAAAATTTAATTACCTGCCTACCTGAACGGCTCATAAAATTTTAAACTCTTCCATATTATTGCAAATATTGAAAATTCAATAAATAATCTTTCCAAAATATATAATTTTATTTAATTTTTTTTTATTTCACTGAAATAGACACACTATTGTTGTCGAAACTACCAACTCTGTTATATGTACCTTGTAGCAAACGGAAGTCCCCAGTAGCACTTCCTTTTTCTAAAATACCGGTGATTCCAAAAAAATATTTTAGTGGGTAGATATCCGCAGGTAATAAAAGCAAACATAAAAGTATCAGTAATGCACATACAAAAATAATCATAAAACATAAAAATCACTTATTTTTATCAAAAAATTCTCCATACAAAATGTATGGAAAACCCAAAAATATTAACATCTGTTAATCTTGCCCGTTTACGTATATTTCATTTGTCGCCCAAGCGAAGGTTAATAAATTTAATTTTACAATATCTAGTGTACAGTGTACTTGAGACTACACTAAACTTTTCACGACAAATCAAGTGCGGATCGGACGCACTAAAATTTATTCGAATTTTTTCGGAAAAATTTTAATTCGAATTGACAGGTTTAGTGACAGAGTATCAAGTGTAAGTGCGAGAGGTTCGGAAACGCCCTTAACTATAGAACTTCCTATTAATAAAAAAAAATTACATATTTTATACAGAGCTACCCAAAACCAAACGCTTTGTAAGTGAAACACTCAATAAATTTGATAAAATTAAGAGAGAAAAATATCATAATGCCAGTAATTTAAAATTTTATTCTTAAACAGAAACATTTTGTCACGTTTCTACCATTTTTTTGCTTTTCTTTTGTTTTTGTGGTTTTTATATAATTTTTTGATGGTTACTTCTAACACGAATTGACACCCATTCTTATTTTATTTGTGTGCATAATATTCACATACATTCATTGAAAAATTAAAGAAAAATAAAACAAAAGATTAAAATCTCCAAAAAAACTATAAGTAATAACAACAATATTCAATTCAAATATTTTTCTTTTTTATGTTTCGGTAATTTTGATAAAAAACAAAAAAAAAAAAAAGCAAAGAGAAAAATCGAAACAAAAATTACAACTGTCTGAATTTAACTATTAAGTATTTGAAATTTGAATGCACATTCATACCAATAAATGTACTCCCGTAGAGTTTTTTTTTTAAAACTTACTACCATCACCAAAAGGCATCAATTGTATTTGGTTATAAAATTGTTAAACATTTATTTTTAATGACCAAAAAAACAAAACATATTCGTAGGTACCCATTGTATACCTATGTAAACAAATCAATTAAAATTTTGCAGGTAATTTAGATTTTTAGAAATATTTTTTGTATTAAAACTGTTTTCAGGTTTAACCAGAAACACAAAACCAAAAATAAAAAAAAAACAAAAGACTAATAATGATTAAATTAAAAAAAAAAGTTGCCTAACAATAATATGAGTAATATTTTGATTGCAATACTTTGGTATTTATTTATATTTTATTGTATAATTTTTATATTAAATACTCATGTTGTTATTAGAAATGTATTAAAGAAGATTGAAAAGCCCTTTAAAATTACATTAAAAATGTTTTGTTTTTTAAGATTTTTTTTGTTTGTTTTTTGTTATACTGATGTGCTTCTCTACTTTCACTTTGTTTGTCGTCCCTCATGAATTCTCATTTAATTTCAAAAGACAATAATATTTATTCACAATATAAAATTAAATTTCGGTGAAATTCAATACGAGTTCCGGAAATACCTTTTTTTTACCTGAGACATTTTTTATTAACTACACTCGTACTTCTCGAATTATCTTTCAATTAAAAAATGTGCGAATCAAAGGAAATCAATTTTTTTTGTTTTGTTATTTTCGAGAATTAGTTTTCTCTTAAAATAGAAAAAAAAAACTAGAAATAGACTTTCTATACAAATCTAAAATATTACAGCAAATATGATGAATAGTTACACTGACGGAAAGAAGAATATCAGGCTAAAAGAAGAGATGAGAAGAAAATTATCAGGCGGAAATGACGAGAGTTCGAAAAATCTCTGCTCATAAATATCGACTCTCATAGAAATAAAGGCGTATGTATGGAACTTAGAAGTATGGAACTTCTACAAAAAAAAAACCTAGCAACTGGAAGCTGGCTATAAACCCGCAGCACACGCGCTAAGAGATAATATGAGAAATGTGGTTACTGAAACGTAAGGGATATTAGAGACATGGAAACAGCACTTTCTACAGCTCAAAAGCTGCTCATTACCAACAATCTCCCGCCATTTATTATGGAAGTTTTTGGCGAAGCTATCAACTGCAGAATAAAGCTGCTGGATCTGATAGACTCACAACTGTACCATTCAAAGCTGAAGGCGATGTTTTGGTTAAATGCTTGCACCAAATCATCGACAACATCTGGATGGAAGAAAGCATGCCTAATAACTGGAGTACCAGCTCTATATGTCCCATTTACAAACAGTTCTGTATTAACTATATAGGAATATCCCTGTTAAATATTGGATATAAGATCCTGTCTAACATATTGAGCGAATGTCTGAAGCCATATTGTGATGTTGCCATCGGCAGTTATCAATGCGGCTTTCGCAGATGTTCGCACTTAGGCAAATCCTGGAAAAGACCCATGAGCTTCAAATCGAGACACACCACCTATTTATCAATTTTAAGACTGCATGCAATAGCATTTACCGCAGTAAGCTATATGTCGCTATGTCGGAATTTGGTGTACCAGCCAAGCTCATCCGATTATCAAAATGGACACTTCAAAACACAACATGTGCTGTGGTGATTGATAATAACATTTCTGACTTCTTGCCGACGTGTACCGGATTTCGACAAGGAGATGAACTATCATGCGACTTCTTCAATCTAGTACTGTAGTGTATAGTGCGACGAGCGGTATGCTGGCAACATTGACATTATCGTCAGATCACAACGGGCGGTCATCGAGGTCTTTACCCAGATTGAATAAAAAGCGAAACGAATAGGTCTCAAAGTAAATGAGGAAAATATGTTTTCGAAAGGCCTACTAACATAATATTGGTCAAAACATCACTGTCGATATAATTTCGAGGTAGTTCAGGAGCTTACATAATTTGGAACCAGCGTTATTCCCACTGCATTACTCGTATCTAATATATTAATACGCTAATAATTTCTGTAAAACTTTCCACCTCGGTGAATTAAAGTGTGAAATGCAGTGACAGTAACCCAAAAATTTAACTGTGACGTTTTTCATATAATTACCGCAAAAAATTACCGACTAAGAAATAAAAAAATTAAAAAGTACTAATTTTTGTACCCGTCTTTGAAATAAATCATTAGTAAAAACATAAGTAAAGTAAATAAAGCACCTGTTTTTCAAGTGAAAGGTCCCAGGTTCTGTTCCAGTAAATTTGGATAAAATAAATGATAAAATAATAAATAATAATATATAGCCCAACATTCCGCAAAGGAAAACGGTCTGAAATTTTTTTTTATTTAAAATTGTGGAGTGTTCTCCATAGACGCGAGTTATTTTGGTTTCATTTTACTTTGGAGATAGAAAAAGCGTAAATAGATATGTTAACATTCCAATTACTTGTTAAATGGTTCGAAATAAAAGATTCCATTTAGTTTCAAATTTTAAACTAAGTCTACATTAAATTTTAAAACTTTTTTAGTTAATTTTTTAAATATAGAACAATGGGAAATATATAGAAAACAACAAAATAAAATAATGGTAAAAAATAGTAAAATTACAGAATAATCAAATCTGTAAAATATTTTAGTAGAATTAACAAAAGCTTCATAAACCTGAAATATTACATTTATTAAATTACTATACTATAACTCTTGTAACTTGTAACTGTTAAATATCAGATCACAATTTTTCTTCTGGTATTTTCATAGTCTGCGTAATAATTTTATAACAAGTTCAATTTTAATTTAGTTTTACGATTTTTAAGAATTTGTAGATACCTATATGTACTTTTATAAAAGAAGCCGCTGCTGTGGCGCATAATATTGATTTATTCTTTGTTCTTTAATTGGAATAAATTTGAGATACATAACCGGTCTACTAAAAAGTTCTACTTAATATTTTGATTTCTGTTTAAAAAACACTGAATTTTAAAATAGTTAATTTTGTTAATTTTATTTAAAAAAAAAACAAAAATCAGGTTCTGTAAATTTCAACCTTTTTTCAAGATATTTCTTAATTTTTTAAAGGATACCGAAGATATTGTAAATTAATATGATACAGGAATGATATGTCTAAATATAAATAAAAGAATTAAAAATAGATTTTTTAATATCAACATTTTTACTTAATTAAAGTGTTTTTTCTTTCTGCACTGTTACTGCACAGATTCTGCAAGTCTGTTTAAAGGACCCAAATAAAGAATTTTAATTTTATTATCAATATATAAAAATAAGTTGTACTATACTCCACTACCACTCAACCGATTTACAAACCAATATACATGCGTTGGAAAGGTCTACTTTCACTGATGGTTTTAAAAAACATCGAAAAATGTCTACACTTTTGTGATGGCGTGTTTTTCCCATATAAAATGTGTGAGTTCATTTACATTTTTCTTATGACAAATACATTTTATCGGTATCGATGTACAAGACAATGGCTCTGCTTGCGCGCATCATTTGAATTATTAGATTTCTGTGTGTTTATTGGCTGTCATTTAAGTTTACATTGTGAGCATTCGGCATTTTTTAATCATTGATTGATAATCATTCAGTTGAAATTAAATAAAATAAAGACAATTTCTCATGTTAACAGAGTAAAATTATTCCACAACGCTGCGACGAAGGCGTTTACAATTATTACCCGATGAACACGCAACAGTAGTCAAATACGTTTAAATAGATCTAATCAGAATGGATTTACTGAAATTCATTCAGTCGTAGAAATTGCTCTTGTGTTCCAATTGATGACATCATTTGGAGCACAACACATTGTTCGTGATAGATTTTTGCCAACTTTTAGGGTAAATAATGTGTATTTCAATTCAGATATTAATGAGACGTAAACGTATATTATTGTATTGTCCAGAAACGCGGGCAGGGTTACTTCAGTACTTTATAGAAACGTAAGTAAGTTAACTAGAAATAGTAATTAATTTAATTGAAAAATCAAAGCTAATACATTTGAAAATCGTTTTTTGATGGTTTATTAAAACAAAAAATTCAAAATAATTATTTTTAGAAATTGTTTCGTTCATTATAACACTACTAGACCTCATCAGTAGGTATTTATAGTGTTAGTATGAAATTTTGGTCGATTTTTATAACTCACAGATGTTCTATTGACATCTTCTAATAAGTTATAAAATCAATCAAAATGAAAATAGGGGTTGTATAGGTAGTCTAACACTAAAAATACCTACTGATGAGTTCTAGTAGTGTTATGATGAACGAAACAATTCCTAAAAATAATTTTGTTTGTTAACACAAATAATAATAATATTTATAGATACAATGGTGACATAAACAAAGCCTATGTATCAAGATTGAATATTAATTAATAAATCGAACTTGATCTTTTTATTAAAATTAAAATGACATGGAATTTTTAATATTTCACACTTAAAAAAATTTATAATTACATAAATTTATTTTATAACTATTATATTACTTAGAAAGGACCACTTTAATTGTATAAAATTTATAATCGTAATTCAGGATATAGAAGTATTTTAATGCTAAAGATTAAGCACTTTTAAGAGTCTTGAAGTCAGCAGATGGCTGTCTTAGATCTCATGTTTGAACAGAAAATGTGTAATCATTGTGGTTTTTGGTTAAATAATGATTAATTTCAGCTAATGAAATATACCAAATTCATACTAAAAATAGCCAACAGGTCATGATTCCGAAGTTCACATCACTAACAAAATTATCTTTCGCACCTTTTATAGGTAAGAAGATCAAAATGATAATTTACAGTTAGTTCTGGAAAGAAACTTATCAAATATTAGTATTTGCTTTTTTGACCCATTGAATGTTGGGGTCTTTTCTTATATTGGATTCTTAGTTTTAGTTCTATTTTATAGTCAATATGCTGAGGAAATCCACCAGCTATTTAATTTTATTTTTGTTTTAATTTGATCCTAACCTGAATTTGCTTACCAATTCTGCTTACTTTTAATAAAAAATTGATAGATATCAATATAAAAATTTATCCGAAAAACATCCGAAAATTTTATTTCGCCCTTGTAATAAATTATGATAAATTTTAACGCAACTGACATATTCCAGAAATTTCAGAAATATATTTGAAATAACAACAGAGATATTCCATATTTGATAGGTGTTTGGTGGCATTCCATTCGGGTTAAGGTTAGTTTGTTTTGAATTGAAATGAAGCTTGCAACATTATTGCTTCTGCTTCTTAGTCTTGGCTTTTCTTGCATTAATAGTAAACTTGAACTTCTAATCACTTTTAATTGGTAGTATTACAAATAGCAGTGTAACGACATCTCGTTTCTTATAATTTCGCTGTTTCAATCGTTTTTCAAAAAATCGTTGTAATTCCAGAATATTTACCTTAATTATTTTTATGCCTAGTTGCTGTTGGATACAAAAAGCTTTCCAGAATTTTTATAAAATTAAAAATCAGATTTTGCAAAATGATATTTTGAAAAGCAAGATTTTGATCAAAAGACATTTTGAAGAGCTAGATTCAACACGACGCATTATAAATATTTCACTTCTTGTTTCGATATAAATCGGAGAAACTTATGGATATATAGGTGAAATATTCCTGAACCAGAAAACTGTAAAGAGATTTAGAAACAAAGAATTGTACTAAATATTATTTGTCTACCTTAAATCTATGGTTTAGATGTTAAATATGACTTAAACATATTTTGGAAATCTCACTGTTACATTTGGGAAGAAGAAACAGTACCGTACATTATTTACTTACTTACTTGTTTGGCGCTACAGACCTTGAAGATCCTGGGTCTGATGCAAAATTGTCCTCCACTGATTTCGGTCACGAGCCGAATCTCTCCAGTTGATGATTTGACGTATTTCCATATCTACCGATACTTTATCTCACCAATGAATGTCTGGCCTCCCTCGACGACGCGTTCCCTGTGGCTTGGATTCGAAAAGTTTCCGCTGAAGCATTTTCATCCATACGCTCTACATGGCCTAGCTAATGAAGACGTCTTATTATAACTTTTTTGGCTAGGTCCATGTCGTTGAACAGCTGGTATAGTTCAACACAGGATCATAAATGCAACAGAGAAATTTTCTCTCAAAGATGCCAAGTACATGCTCGCTTGCTTTTGGTAATGTCCACGATTCAGAACCATATAGCAGCATTGGAAGTATAAGCGTTTTGTATAATTGTGCCTTGGTATTTTGGGATAAGAGCTTTGAACCCAGTTGTTTGGACAAATCGAAGTAAAAGCGGCTTGCCTTACTTCAACATCGATGTTGGAGTTGATGTTGGTTCCAAGGTAGATAAACTCTTGAACTACTTCAAAATTATATGAGCCGACAGTTATGTTGTGTCCTACATATGATGTTATGTCCTATGTTATGTTCTGTCCTACATGATGTTGTTAGGACATTTTATTTGTCGACAGCAATATACTTGTTTTATTTTCATTAATGAGAAGACCTGTTTCCTTGCCGCTTTACGTGCTTCCTTTTCAATCTGTGTAAAGGCTTCGATGACTGCATGACATTTGTTATTTACTTATGAATAATAGTCGGGTAATTTGTTTAAATAAAACGTCTAGATTATTCGTATTAATCTCATTGAATAACTTGCAACAATAAAGATTTATAATAAAAATACTCCACTTTGACTAAATATACTAATCAATTTTTTCCTCGTGAGCTTAGTACTCTATTTTTTCAATTCAGTTTTTACACATTCATACATACATTAATCATGAATGCATAAAAAGTATTTACTTTAAATGCAATTAAAATATTTCATGAAGAAATATAACCTCCAGAACTGCAATAAGAGTAATTGCTTTTGCATACAATTTTCATTTTTCTTCAATTGTTTTTATTATAACAAATCTGGAAGGTTCCAGAATTTAGAATGATCAATAAATGTATATATGCTTGTATATGCATTTATATATATTTTTCCGCAATTAAACAAAGTCTTTTTATATTTTTGTAATGCAAAAAAAAAACGTAAATAACGAATAAAATTTGTATCAACCAAAAACTAATTTCCGGTAAAAAAAACAACAAAAACTACAGTTTCTACAGAATGTAAATTTTATTTATTGTTCTTTTTTTTGTTTAATATTTTCTTTTAATAAATTCATTTTTTATTATAATTCTTCATTTTTTAATTTTATTGACTTAAAATCAAATTACCAATTATTTATACATCGAAAATAAATGAGTCGGATATAAAAAATTAAATATAATTTTTTGATAATGAATGAATTGAATATATTTTACGAGTCTAGAAACATATACACGAATATGTATAGGAGGAGGAGGAGGAGGTATATGTAATATAAAAAAAGAATGGTTGTAGCAGTGCAATGTGGTTTACCTTGAAGAAATTACTTTTATATTATATGAAATACTACTAATTTAACTATTATAGGTAACAACTTCACCTGATGTCTTTATAAATTATTTATATTATACTATTTTATTTTTATTTTTTAATATGTTATTTTGTAATAAAAAAAAATAATAATTGTTAAGTAATTTTAATAAAAAATAAAAAAAAAAATGAAATCATAAATTTAATTTTTATTATTATTATTTTTTTTTTTTTAGTGGTACAAGTATCCAATGAAGAAGCCATTTAATACCGCACGATTTATCAATCAACACACTTTAAAAGATAACTGGGTAAGATATTTTGTTGTTGGTTATATTCGTACACCTAGATTTGTTTATTGGTTAAATATATACGCTCAGGTATTTATCAAAAATTTATGTTAACATTATTTAATTAATTTGACACGGAATGACTTTTGGTAGTGATATGGCGGTAAAATGATTAATATATTATTCAAATATAGGAATTTTGATTGATCTTAGTATTTAATGAATTTGGTGGGCGTTACAAGTAATGTAATTAAAATAAATAAAAGTGAATGCTGGAAAAAATCATAATTTCCATGGCAATATTATTTAAAATCTTAAATTTAATCTTTTATTTTAGTATAAATTTTTAAAGTGTTGAAATTCGTCACTGACGTTCTTAGTAAAAATCGTATAATGCATTGTAGAACTTCCAAAAAGCTATAGTCGGAAGTTGACAAAGGAAAAACTCTAAAGCTGCTTCGGCTTAATAAAAGAAATACTAGGGCGATAATGGATATATTGGCAAGCCACTATTCACTTAACAAGCATGCAATGGACAGCCTTTGTTAATAATGACAACTGTCGAATTTGAAAGTGTATTTTTCTTTTTTATTTATTTATTCAAGTAACTTTTGAGAAAGAGAAAGAGTATAGGAATATAATTAATATAAGTTTAAAATACAAACACAAACAATAAAGAACAGAAATTTTGGTGTAAGTTAACAATAAAAACGAATCATAAAAGTTAGTTCTGATTTATATGATGGAATTAATGTTGGAAATTACACAATAAGAAGAAGAAGATATAGCTAGGACATTAACCATATTTTTTGTGATGGCCCAAGTCTAGCTGAAACTATAACCATATGTTTGACAACCTGATAGAAATCTACTTAAAGGTTGAATTTCAAGATATCCATACATTCGTCATAGCTACGGGTCTGCTTAGAGAGTAAATAAAGGTCCAGTTCGTATTGTTATGTTGATAAGAGGATTGATATGACCCCCAAACGTAATGTAATATCGCAGTGGCTAAAGATTGATTCCGCTTCCACCCCCTTTTAAGCTAAATAACCAAGCAAAAAACAGCTGGGAAAATTCAATAGACATAATGTGATGCTAGACATGATTATAATAGGATTAGAATAGGGATTGAAGGGCCGATCCACAGCTAAAACTTTATTATCAAATTGTATCTATATGGGTTGTTATAATTTCGACACAATCACATATTGAAAAAAAAAAATAGATTAGTTAAATTTTTCAGCAGACAATCAATAAAACAGCTTCGATTTACGTTGCAAATACATTATTTAATTATGATTATAGTTCAAGTATTAATCTTATTATTAATTTAGGATAAAAAAATATAATCTTAATAATTTAGGAAATCTTATTAATTTAGGATACAAAAGTAATTAACACAATCAAAAGACTAAAAATTATTAAAACTAACGTCAATAAACGGTATATATTTAATGTAAAATTCCACTTTTTTACACACTATTCAAACACTAGCAAAAGATTCCTTTATAAAAAATTATTGTAGGTACGGCGAAACGATAATAGAGGAGAACTGGCAGATAAGTTGGAAACGATCATGAAGAGGTGCTTTTAGGAGGGGAACATATGAGATCGAAGCATGTTCCACATTTTGCTAGTTTTTATTTTTACAATAAATGAATTTGCGAAACTAGTTTTGAGCTTCATGGGTACTTCTACGGTGTAGAAATGAGCACTTGAAGCATAGTGTTACGTTGGAATCATTTGAATCGTTTGAAGGGAGGCATTATCGATTTTGTTGAAATAAAACAAGTGTCATTTTCAATAAGGTATCTGTAAATGAGTGAGAGGGAGCTTCAATGTTTCGACGTAATGTTTCGATTATCACATGAATTTAATTTAATTATCACATTAAATTTAATAGTGAATTAAAATTAAAATTTTAGATATGCAGGATGATATATAGGACATTTAGATATACAGTATTATAGCAATGTTGTTATTTTTCTCAATTGAGTAGGTAAGATTGTATTGAAAAATGTTTATTCTAGTGTTTATGATATAAGTTAGTTTAGATCGTATAAAATTAAAAATATAGCAATGTTGTTATTATTAAACTAGTAGAAAGAAGATATTACTGATTACATTTTTTTCACAAATTTCTAAAGTCTAATAAAAAGTCTTATAAAAGAAAAACACACACTGCAAGATTGAGACAAAATAAATAATTGAATTAAAAATACGCATTAACAGAAAACTAGCGGTTATTTTTCTTATTCATTACATTAAATAATATTATGTTCTTATCATTTATCTAATTGTTTAAATAATGCAATTTTACACATTCATTAAATAATATATTTTATTGATTTTGTATCGAAAATTAAATAAAATAAAAATGTAAATAAAACTAAATAAATTGATATGCAATTATAATAAATAATATCAGTACAATTAAAATTCAAATAAAACGTAATAATTATACCTGCGACATAATCTATATTGAAGAGGTGTCTCATTTCCGGAAAATTATCGTTACCATGTCTTTGTTATACATCTTAAAGTTGGAATTTACAATATTTTATTTGTATTATAATCAAAGTTTTGTAGAATATTTCTTTTATTTATTAAATTTTTCCAAAATAAAATGTTCTGTTGGAAGAAAACAATTAGATTGTAAAATATTTAAAATTTTGAACATTTTGAATATTGATATGCCGCACTTTATATTATATACAAGGCTATAGAATTTATATAACAAATAGATGTAAAAAATTAATATGAACCTCATAGATTTGAAAAAGGGGTTTGTTAGTTTTGCGAGAGATATAACACGACAATTACTACGGCATCGTAAAATACTATTAGAGATGTATATCAACCTCACAAAATGCATGCATACAATAATACTACAACCCAAATCAAAAATAGTAGTAGCATTTCTGAACAATTTTAAATAAATGTCAATCAAGGTTCGGTGTTAAGCCCATTACTATTACTATTTTCTCTATATATCTTCTAGAGCGATTGCAATCAAAAAATAAACATTTAAGAGACAAATTTGAAAGTATGTAACAGTTTTATTTACTAAATTAACAGAAAGAAAACATGAAGCAAAAACTCTCACGACTCAACATATACTCTATAATAACTTGCAGACTATCTTTACAAATAATAGATCGTATATTTTGGTTGGATTATACAAGCAAATACAAAAATTAACATAGATATCCAAAATCGTGTGAATTCTGGATGGATGAAGTGATGTACAGTAACAGAAATAGTTTGCAATTAGAAAATGCCATACAAATTGAAATAAAATTTTTATAAAATAACAGTACAAAACTTATACGAAATGAAGATTTAGATGAGAATGATTCATAGGTTCAGAGAGCCTGCAATGTGTTGAAAGTTGATGATAACGAATTGCAATGTACGAATTGTTAATTTTGGAGTTATTTCAAAACACATATCGTCTTGGGTATTTTGTACAAAAATAGTTTTAGGTTTTTACTCCGCCAAAGAAGGATTAAATGACCCTTCTATATATACACATAATTTTACTTTATTCTTTGAAGACTGACCTTTTCGCATTAATTGCCTACTGTGTTTGTCAGATTTAATACTTAGGGCTTACTATTATTGGAGCTGAAAGCTTGCTATATTTTTGTGCAATATCATTCATTGAGCTTAGTAGAACTCGACACCGTCAGATAAAAAAAAATAAAAGACATGCTAATAGAATAGTCGCATATCACACTGTTAGTAGAGTAGATAACTGCATACTTTTAGTAAATTACAAAAATTCAAAATATATTAAAAGACTAAGTCAGAACAAATTATAAAATTTAAAAATTAATAAAATGAAAAAAAAACGAAAACAAAAACGTAACCAATGGACAAGAAAAAAAGAAAAATGAAAAAAATTAATTTAGCTAGTTAGCATTACGTAACGTACACTATTACTTAGTCTACTTTTAACAGTCTCAACTTTTAAGTGGCGGTCAAAAAAGCTTGAACAAGAATTTACTTCACGAAGCATTTTACTAATTAGCTCAAATCGGTCATAACTATTCACATAAGAAGAAATGGAATAATGAACATTTAGACAGTCCTGAGATTGTTCTTCCGATTAGTTCTTTCAACCAGAAAATTTGAAATTACGGGGACATATATTTTGCCTATGAGCATCTGGTGGATAAAAGAAACATCTGCAATTATCCGACCATCAGATAATCATTGTAAATCAATAAGTTTAAGATGGTATTAATAAGGTGAAAGTTTCAGTTAAACATAAAATATTGCGCAGAATAGATCCCAACCGATTAATATCAGTATCAATTAATGAGTATAAATACTTGACTGGTATATTCACATATCTTAAATAAAGATTTTTTTGTAAGGTAAGAGCCTGATAATTCCTTTCACCAACGTTTGATGAAACTTAAAGAAGAATTAGCATTTAGTTTTATGTTGGATATTGGATTTTATTAGGTTAATTTGATCGTTCATCAGATTTTTATGAGTTGTTAAATTAAATATTATATAGACTTAATAAAATTCAATATTTTAAAATTTATTAAACCCTTCTCGATTTTAATAAATAATAACTGGTATTATATTTTATAAATATTAACACAAGTGTAATTACTTTATCAATCTTCTGGGTGAGGGTGTAATAACCGAAATAGATTGAGATATTAAATAAAATTAGTGAGTTACAGTTTTTAATCTTTATTCTTTAAAAATCAATAATCATAAATTTACTAATATAGTATTTTTCTTTATATATACGCAAACATGTTGTTTATCTCAATTATTTTGCTCTTTTGAGTTCTTTAACCGACATCTCGAAAAAGAAAATAAATGTGTGTGGTGATAAACAACTACTCGTAAATAAAGTTTTTTTTTTTTAATTTGCAAAATTAATATTTTATTGTTAGGTTTATACACACTCTTATTTACACTTTGACAAAAACAAAAACAAAATTGTAAATATAATTTGAAAATCTACAAATACACACTCTTTAAATTTCAATATCTTCAAAACAAGTTTAAAGTTTTTTTTTTGTTATTTTTGAAAATCAAAAAAAAAAATTTAATCACAAAAAAAAAAACAAAAAACCATTTTTTAAGAAAAATTCCTCGAAATCAATAATGATGGCACGAAACTTAAGAACTCCTTAACAAATACCATGACGTAAAAAACATGATGAGTTCTAACTTTTGATATTCTTTTATTTTACTAATTTTAAAAACAGACAATAAATTTTAAATTAATTAACAATAAAAAAAAGGCAAATTTCCAGTTGATTCTCGCAATTAATTTTATAAAATTTGACAACTGGAAATTATATTTTTTTTTTTTTGGTTTTTATTTTAAAGAAGCAAAAGTAAGAACTTTTGTAGGAAAATACGCAATTATCTTAAAATACACCTTGTGACTATAATAAGTATTATTCATTTTTGATCCAAGTTAATTTTATATTTTCCTTTTTTTATTAGTCATATCTTCTTCACTTTTCTCCTTTGTGAGAAATCTCTTATTTCTACATTGTTGCATTTCTTAAATTGGTATTGGTTTGCGTTTAAACTATACTTGTCTTCTGTAATGCTATGTCTTAGTTGAAGTATGTTAGGTGATTATATGTTTGATAACTTAGTTGAATTCGCTGACCTATATGGTGGTAGTGGCTATGATATTTGAGTACTAAACAAAAGGTAAGGGGTTCGAAAATCGATTCAGGACATAAATGTGTAATTAAGTTTTTATAATAAATAATGAAATTTTACAAATTTTGTTGAGTATAAAATTTGATATTAACTTTGATATTAAACTGGAAATAAATAGCCTTACGTAATTTATAATATGTAGTGAGCTATTTCTAAACAATAGTATATTTTTCTAGACCAATATTTTTTATTTTTATTTTATTTATTTATTTATTTCAACTATATGAATGCCTAACGAGATTTATTTCTATATAAGGCTTTATACAAAAATTTTTTTTTTTTTTGCAAGTGTAACAAATGAAAATTTAACAAGTATAAGATTAAAAAATTTACAATTTTAATTATATTTAACGTATGAACAATAAAAATAGTTTAATATTTATACTATTGAATATTTGAAATTGAAATTACATAAGGTTGCAATAAACCTTATATTTTGTTTTTATATGAATTTAGGATTATTACCGTAGTTATTTAGGATTTTATTAGTTTTTTTTTTTTTTGGTTTATAATTATTTAATGTTTTTAGTTCATTATCTAGTTTGTTGTATAATTTAGCTGCTACATAAAGTGTTGTTGATGTGCCAAAATGTGATTTTCTTTTCTTATCTAGGTGAATTAAATTTTTGTTCTTTGTATTAATCTGGTGTTTGTCTTTACGTTTGATTATATGCGTTGTTGTGTGTATTGTAAATGTTTCTATGTTGTGAATGAGTAATGTTAATTTTATGTTGAGCAGGTCCTTTATCATCAATATATTGTTTATACAGTGAATATATTCAGTCCTCTCATTCCAGTTGTATTTATATAGGTTTTTTAGACTTTTATTTTGGTCTATTTGTAGTTCTTCTAATGTGTGTTTTGTTGCAGTCCACCATCATGTTATGCCGTAGCTCAAATGGCTATGAAAGATTGCATAAAATAGGGTCTTCTTAACTTAATGCGGTATAATGTAGGCTAATTTGTTGAATATTCCCGCAATAGAACTTAATTTTTTAGTTACTTGCATTGTATGTTTTTGCCATTTAAATTGCGAGTCTATCCAACAGCCTAGATATTTGAATTCATTAACATGTTCGAGTATCTGATTTGAAATTTTTACTTTAAATATAGGTGTTGATGTATCAATGATCATGTATTTAGTCTTTTTCGTGTGTTAATGGTTAATTTATGGGTTATCATCCAGTTGTTAATATTAATTATTTCTATATTAATTTTCCTTTCTAACTCTTCGTAGTTTTGGGTTTGGAACACCAAACATATGTCATGGGCAAATAGAAATATTTCTGCATCTATATTTATTTTTTGTAACTCATCTACATATATCAATTTATTTATAAATAAGGGCTTATCATCACATTAGGGTTCGATAGATCATTTAATTACTCGTAAAACGTTCCACTGTATGTAATAAATTACTATACTATATACTTAATGTACGAAAAGGTATTTCTACCCAAAATTATTGACAATAACATATAAAAAAAAACTCTGATACTTGAATATTTCCAAATTTCGGATATAAAATAGTCAATTTGTTTGTGAGGTAATTTCTATGAGTTTAATGTGTAGCATATACATTTGTATATGCTTAATGTGTAGCTAGTTCATGACCATTAATATAGAATATATCTCAAATAGTAAACATGTATGTTATTAAACGCATGACAAATAACGAGATGAGGGCAGTTCTTAACCGAATGGTAAATTTTATGTATATTATAGTTTAAATTGCTTCAATTTGTAATAAACTCATCTATTAGTTATTATTTATTAATTATTACTAATTAGTTATTAATTATTTCTAATGGATGGTTTTAGTGGGTTGAAGTTTCACATGTGCTCCTAGATTTTTATACTATCCACCGTAAAATAATCAACTTAACTTATTAATCGTTCATCAATTTAACACATGCATAAGCTATATAACCGATCTATCGATGTATCAACCAAAAGAGATATGGTCAGTTCCCTAAGCTATGATTTGGTTGAAATAGCTCATTAGAGTTTTTTTTTTCTTTATTTATCTGTGTTCACTTACAATTTTATTAATTCAAAAATAGTTACAAATTAATTCAATATAATAAATAAATTGAATAACAATTTTGAAGTTGTAATTTTTGCACACATTGTACATAAGAATTTTATAACCGTAGCCGAAGCTATCTCCCTTTTAATATAAAATAAATACAATCAGTTAGAAATTCATTAAAACTTTACATTAATTTAAATATATTTCAAAATTGCACATTTAAACATTGAAGTTGGACGATTTTTTTTTTGTATAGACAGAAATTATCAATTGACTTAATATTACCAGGCAGGTCATTTAAATTTTTTAAACAATTATAGAGACAGTTTGTCTTTTGACGATTTGTTTTGAACAGTGATAGATAAAACTTGCATTTGTTTCGGGTGTAATAATTATGCACATCTACATATGTGTGCAAAATGAAATAATGCTTAGTTTGATTATTTATAATTTTAAAGCCACGCTTACATATATTCTCGAAACTACGGTATACTTATCAGAATAAGTCATACTCGTTGGGTGCAATATTGGGTAATTATGAATTATTTTAATAGATTTTTTCATTAGTATTTCGATTTTTTTTTAAACTAATTTTTGGCGCTCCACTTCATATAGGGTTGACATAAACAACATTTGACAAAATATATGACGAGTATATAATAAAAAGCGTTTTTTTATCGAAAAATTTGCAGATAAGATCAATATGATTTTCCCATTTAATTTTGGAATCTACTACGAGGCCTAGATAGTCATAACTTTTTACTACATCATGAGTTGTTGTGTAGAAATGTTTAATCAGAAAATAATTTATTTTCAAATAACAGGATTTTTGTTTTTTTGATGTTTAATAGTAGTCTATTTTTAAAAACAAAATGTTCGATTAATACCAGGTCTTCTAACATCGCAATCTTCAAATCACGTTCACTGCTTAAAGAGTACTTTATGACTGCATCATCTGCAAAAAGGGATTTGAAGAGAATTGAGATTAAGCCGCAAAAGATCGTCAATGTATATTTTAAAGAGATGAGGACCTAGTACAGAGCTTTGTGGTACACCTTTCTTTATTGTTGCTGTTTCACTTAATAAATTAGCAATGCGGAAACATATTTCTGTTAAATATGTTTTAAAAAAGTTAATTTGCTCGATTGTAAACTTTAAGCAGGATAGTTTATGTAAAACGATATCATGATCAACACATTCGAATCCTTTTTGCAAATCTATTAAAATACAACTAGTATATTTACCACTATATCTGTGCTTTTACTTATATACTACTCATTGTAATAGGTAGAAACGTATTGCTCTAAGTGCATAATATTATTACATTTTATAAAAGAAGTCAGTCTTTCTTTTATGTGTCAAATATTTTGGAAAATGCACACAACACCGATATTGGTCTATAAATAGAAGCATTTGTAGCGTCTCCAGATTTATAAATAGGTGTAACAATCACCTTTTTAAGACAACTATAATATGGGTTTAAAAAACAGGGTCAAGTTTAATACTTCAAAAACTTAAAAGCTGTACTATTTTCAGGAAAATTTCCATTTTTGATGCTGATCTTTTGTTTCACGATATCTTCAGCGATTTGCATACAAATCTTTAGATAGCAGAAGAAATTGTGGAAATTTGCTTATAACCCCAACATCCCGAATGTAGAGCCAAATTCCGTGTTTCCCAAACATGATCAATTCTATATTTAGAACCTACAAGACAAAGATTAACAACTTTATTCGTAATTTTGCTCTTTCCGAATTGAATTTTACTCTCCTCCGTTCCTTACTTTCATTTCTTTCTCTGGCCAAACGTCCCAATCGGTATAAAAGATCCCATGTAGTGTTTTGGCTATTAAAACTAATAAGCAGACATTAAAAACGATTTAATACGAGTACCTATAGTGTCAATATTCTTACTTGACATATTTAGATAACAATAAAATTACCACAATAAATTATCACCAGATAGGACTTACATTCACAAAAATTATTGAAAATCTTCACTTTCATCTAGAAAGTCGTCTTTTAAGCTTTCTATTGAATTATTTTGTGTAGAAATTTAATATACAAAAAATACTTTATGAACGCAATGACTAAAACTTTATGAGTCTGTTAAATAAATATTTTATTAGGATTTTAAAAACAAGTTCATCATGCTTAAAAAAAAATACGTTAAAATTAAGCTAAGTTAAGTTTGAATAAATTAATTTTAAAATCTTTAGATTTCAATTGAATGAAAAAAAAAACAATCACAATAAAAGCAATTTTTTTTTTTTAATTTAATTTTAAATATGTAAATTATGATAAAAAATGTTTTATATAAGTGTATACAAAATATATATTTATTTATTTTAAGATAAGCTGTAGGAACTTGTCATCGTTGTCGTCAAAGCTATCTAAAAAGTTTTCAAGGTGAATTTTGTTATGATTTTATTTTAATTTTCTCTACTCTCCCCTACTTTTTGTTTCTACTCTTAACGATTATTTTTTTTTTTTTAATTAATCATCAATCAAATAAACATAACACTTATGGATTATATTAGTAATTACATAGTTAGTTATATTTTTTTTAATAATTTTGGAATATATGAATGCCGGAAATTAGATCTAATGAATTCAGTCTATTTATTGTAGATATTCTGAAGAAATTATGAATTGATGATCGTGACTAACAAAACATAATAAATAATGCGACAATCGTCATTAACAATAATATTCATTTTCTGATACATGCTGAATGTAGAATCAGAATGAACCATTAATAATGTAGAATGATAAATACAGCAAGATCAATGTTAAGCTAATTTTAGACAGTTAAATAAATCGTTAAGATTTAATTGAAGTCTATGCACTTTACGGTTTGTATAAATGTTATCAAAAATAAAATTATCGATGAATTGAAAAAAAGGAAGTTAAATAGAACTCACTCATATTGGTAAAATAAATATCTCTTATATTTTCATTTTTTATTTTTTGTTAGTGTACTCTTGACAGTAAATTAGGTATAATGAAATGTTCGTGCTCTTAAATTTAATTTGAAAAAAAACAAATGTCACAAATCGTCGCATATATAACAGGATCTTAATGACAGAATTAATCGAATTGAGTCTGTTCAGCGAAAATTTAAATGAAAAAACTAATCGGACTAATCTCAGAACCTGTGTTGAGTTGCTCCACATTTCCTTCCAACCTCCTTAATGTGACAGATTCAAACCAATAACTAGAATGCTGTGAAGTAAACTATAATTCTATCTCTTTTTTGATCATCAGTTAAGTGTTTTAACTCTTAAAAAAAGATTAGTGTACGTATGACTAACTAACGACTTTCGTTTTTTTTTAACTCTGATTTACTTCAGGCTGATTAAAGTATTTTAATTTGAGGCAGTATTATTGACAAATATATTAACTTCGTCTAAAAGTATATAATCTGGGTTAGGTTATATTTACATTTTTCTAATCAAAGGTTTTCGACTATTTGTATACTGGATGATAATAATATATTGCAACAATCAAATGTAGCAAGATTTCGTCTAGTAACAGATATCTGATGTGCTTGCTGTAAGCAATATTCTAACAGTAATCTGTGATGTCTCTAAGTGTATTGTGGACGGCACACTTAATAATTATTTAAATTTTAAATATGATGTCTGTTTTTTGTTTAATGTAATATATACCGGACTTCCTTCTTATATTTATAATACACTCGATTTTAATAGATTCCCTCCCAATAAATACTCCTTGCCATAAAAGTTGATTTAATTTTTGTTAAGATAATATCCTTGTAGAATTCGCTTCCCTTTGCTATAAGGCGTACTCCAACGCACCGATCATTTATTAGACTATGCTTTGAGTATTTTAACAGTTTGTATAGACATTGAAACCAACTGTAATTAATTTTTGACATGTTGAATTTCATTCTCATATTTAGTTTTATTATCATTTGTAAATTTAACTTTTATTTTTGATTTTTTTCTTAGTTTTAGGGCTATTTATATTGCCTCACCCATTGTGTATTGTAAATGTTACACGCGTTCTATATCTAAAGATGTAATCACATACGTATTGGCCTATTATAAGTATTTTTATATTTCACAGATTATTATCGTAATTTAAAATAATACGCATTATTCGAAATGTAACGGTAAATTAGTTTGAAAGAGATTTATTTATTTATTTGTTTAATTCAAAAACAATGTCTAAAGAGAGTTATCTCATTACAGACTCTAAATATTACAAAAATGATTACTAAAGCTAATAAGTTATACAAATATAATTACAAAAATAAAATAATGAAAAGTTAAAATCATAAAAATATAATAAAAAAAGCAAATAAAAAATTCAAAAATGAATGTAACAGTCATAATAAAAAAATTGTAAAACATTTACTGAAATTAAACACACATAGTGAAAATTCAAAAATTGAGAGTGAAAAAATAAAAATTATAACAATTGTCAATAAATGTAATTTAACAAAAATATTTATTAATCAGAAATTATATTATTTTTTTGTTTTTTTTTTTCTTGTTTTAACTATCATTATTGTACATGCAGTTTATTGTAGAAAATAGTACCAATGTATACTTATAAGTGGTAGAAGAGCCAAATATTGTGAAGTTTTTATTTTATTGGAAAAAAATGTTTACTCCTAGAGTTTACACTGTGCATATCGTTGCAATTTTTTAATTATTATTATTTGTTCGTTTAGCTCAATACATTTTCTGTATACGTTTTCTGTTTTTTGTTTTTTTTTTACAATACAAAATAAAAACATTCAATCGAAAAATTACTATTAATTTTAATTTAAAACTAATTGAAATTTATTTAATGCAAATGCAAAATACACTTAACTTAACCACCGAATGGTGCGAATGGATTAACCATAAATCCCAGCAAGACACATTTAGTGGCCTTTACCAATAGAAGGAGAATGAATAACTATGTTTTTTACCTAGAACTTCGGCACGAAGTAAAATATCTATGATCATGCTTGATAAGAAGCTCAATTGAGCGAAACATATCGAAATAAATGTAAAGAAGAGCCTTGGCAACAATTTGCGCCTAACAACAAAAATAGTCTTACGACTATATAAAGTGTGCATTAGGGCACATTAATTAGGCATACTGATTCATAATTACTATAATTGGTCATATGGAAACTTTATGTACATTATTTAAATTACTGTTCAATTAAAATATTATTCCAAATCTGCCGGGAGATAATGTTTCATTTAATTATTTCAGTAATAAAAATTACATCAGCCACTTTTTGTCGTAATTTCAAAATTTCCAGTTGTAATAAAGTCAGCCTCTATTCATATGGAGGTTAAATCAATGGATCTGGATGGATGTGGTTATAAAAAATCTGGCTTCGCAAAGCAAATCTAAAAAAATTTCTCTGCACACTTCAATTTTATTGATATGAGCATCGAACATAGAAAGGTGATAAAAATTAATTAGCATACTCTAAATTAGGTCTAACGAGAGTCGAACATATGGATTATTGAATTAAAATATAATACATATAAAATTACTTCTCTTATTGATCGCTTACCAAGCGAATTATGTTTTGAGCAATAACCGCTTATAGAAGGAAGTGAATTGTAACACATAATTAACATACATCCAATAATCACTTCTATTTCAGTCGCATTTGTTTCAGTTAATTTTATTTTTTTCTTTTTTGACTGTTCATTCTCATATATATCTGAATATGCTCATTTATGCATTACATGTACACTGCACAGTGCAATACATGTACACATGGCCAATACATATATATAATACAGTGCACCAATTACATGGCAGTACATGACAGTACATGACAGATATTCCGGTATAATGTTTTTAAAAACTTCAAGAGCTGATTATGTTCACTGTATCACACATCCTATTTTGCAACTACGATAATTACTGGGAGTAAATTTTGGAACAACGTTTCAAACAGGTGCATCTCAGATAAAAACATCTGCAGGCGGTACCTTAGGGTGGTAACATACAGAATTTTCCTTATCTTCATTATCGATCTAGTTCTCGTTCAAAATTTTCTTCATCATCATCTTCCTCAATTTCAAATACCTGCTCTATATCATTCGGAGCAAATAAACTGCCGGTTTCAGAAGAAAAATAATTGACCTCGTCATCACTATTACACTCATTGCATGTCTTCTTTTTCCATGCTTCGAGAAATAATGATAAATATCTATAATACAACAAAAGATAATGTAGTGTGGAACATACACATATGTACCACTTATCAAGACGGCTGGTACATATAAGTATCCTCAGCAGAAATATATAAAAATAATCAATATTTAAGAAAAAAAAATCTTACGTTGACATTAACAAATTAATAAATTATGACACTAACATTTGTTTTATTTTAAGTTATTTTACCAATATTTGTAAATTTTATCTACTTCTTCAATGAAAATAAGAGTCATAAACTAAACCAAAACTATTTCGCGCTCCACTTTTTGATTCATTCTCTTCGTAAAACAACGGTAAAAAGCCAACGAAAATCCACGAAATTGAACATGTTTGTTCAGCAGCAATTATAAAAAAGCACTTTAAAAACGATTTGGTATAGATTCAAAACAATTTATATGAAGATTTTCAGTTTTAGAAATGCTTAAACTTTTTTTGGTACATTATGTGTACCAGCCGGATCGAAAGGGTTAACTGAATAGTAAGAATAACTGAAGAGACATCATTAACCGAAATTTGAAAACTCGCTTCCATATTTTTTCTAAAAATTTAAACTGACTGTACTAGATTAGTAACGGTTGTTTTGTTTTTTTTTTTTAATTAAAATAATTTTTTAATTTTTTTAATCTAAAATAATTTTTCTAAATAAAATAAACATCATTTGATTAAAATTCTGATATACTTATTGTATAGTTTTTATTTTTCTTATCATTGGCATAAAATCAAAGTTAATTTGTGCTTCAAAACAAATTTAATTAAAATTGTGATAAAGCAGGGAGAACTTGTGTCATCAAAAAAATTAAATTTTTACTGAATTACAATTTTCGAATATTTCCAAATTTGAAATTATTAATTTCAAATTGAAAAATATCGTAGGCCTTTTAATTTCAAATAATAACCGAAATTTCTAATAACCTTTTAATACTAATATTATTAACTTAATTATTCACCTTGTACAAATTTAATTTCCATTCAAAATTACAAAATATTATAAAAAAACATCATTATTATCAAAAAAATATTCCATTGAAGGAATTTTTTGTTTTCTGTTGTTTATATTTTCCCTTCAAATTTCCATATTTGAGATCACTCACTCATCAAAAAATAAATAACATTTTCGTTACTAAAATAAATTTAATTATTAACACCTACTTAAATACACTTTTTTGTTTTGTGTTTTTGTGTATTAGAAATAAATTTTTCAAAATGTAAATATTGACGAATTAATTAGTAATTAATTATTAATTTTGGAAAATGAAAGTAAATTCATAAACTTTAAATTTGGATTGTTGAAAATGTTTTTTCAATAAAGCAAATTCACATTAGAAACATTTTGTTTATAAATAACATATTATGTGTATAAATAATGCTTATAAACAATTTGCATTTTTCTCAATAGAAGTGATATTAAGTTGATCAACAAACGAAAATTAATTTAAATAATTGGCTTTATTTTGAATCAAATTTAAATTAATAAAATTTGCAAATCATATTATTTATACATAATAAATATTAAATGTCACTTTAATTTTAATTAAATATATGAAATAAAAGGTTTCCAGTCATTATAATCGCAATTGTGAGTGTGACCTTACTAAAAGATGTTTTTAAAATAATTTTAGTTTCTCGCAAAATCTGTCATTATTGAATATTTTTTTTTTATAATTTTAAGCGTGTTTAATAAACAGAGTTTTAAATTAAATATATTTAAATTTTTCTAATTAAAAGTAGTATACTCCGGTTTTAAGTATTTGTTGAATTATCATTGAATGTGTCAATAAAAAATAAATATTTTGTATTCAAAAGACGAAATATTGCATAATTTGTTTTTGTGTATAAATCAAAACACAGCCCAATTAACGAAAATATCTGTACATACATATACTTATATATCTTTGAGTTAGAATAAATTTGTATTTTTATAACATTCTTTGATAATAGATCTATAAAATTGTATAATTGTCAATTTTTATGTTAAGATCTAGAATATGAGATTAATTTTAAAATTATATTTTGCTTGTTTTTTTTTTGTACTTTTATATCATAATATGTTTGTATTAGTTTAGCATTTGATTCTGCACTTGGTGAGAGCTTAACATTTAATTCTACACCTTGATTTTATTATACAGTTAATTTCATAAATATTTAGATATCAACTACAACAAACTACTTGTAGTATTCATTGCCGAAATAATTTTGAAACCCCACTGTATATGTGGTATGTAATAACACTAGTTATAGTTAGTTAGTTGAAATTCGACTGATAACCGCTATGAGTCACCAATAGTAACATCAACATCATATAACATAAACTTGACTGTTACTAATTCAACTAAGAGGTAATAAATATATAGATATGTGAAGAAGATAGATACATTCTTAACAAATCAAATATTCTTTCAACCACTTGAGTTTAGTTCTTACCGTGTCTGTTCAACTATTAATGTTTATTGAACGTCAGTACTCAGTACTGGCAAGTCCCAGAACTAATTGAACAAAAAAATGGATTTAAGTCTTGAAAAAAACATTACTAAAGACCTAAATTTATAATTTAGGAATTATAAAGCTAAATCAGATTTGATGTAGCAAAGATTAATTTTTTTTTAAATGTACTATTATTAACAGTCATAATGAATATTACCCTAATATTATAGGTTTTTGTAGAGGAACTGAATGTCATGATATCATCCATAACATAATTTTTTTCATATACATAATTCCAAGTCGATTGACATACACAGTTGCAAACAATAGTTTTTTCTTTTAGAATTTATGATATACATATCTGATCCATGCCCAGAATGGAATTCGAATCCAGGACCTCCCGATTAGTAGTCAGATAACACAATCACTACACCATATCGGTTGGCTAATTATAAGTACTTTTGAAGTGGTTTCCTATATTATATGAGGAGTGATTTTTAAAAAGGGGACATTTCCACTTTTTTTTTTTTTTAGTTAGGCACGGATTATTTTTCTCTATCCTGAATTACAGGTGCCTATTGTTCGTGTGTATAACAAAACGTTATATTTATATCGAAATTCTTAATCTGAAAGCACTAGTTTGTTTGAAAAGGGAACATTTTCCAAAAAAGTGTACAATTAAATTTTCATGTCAAAGAATTTATAACAAAATGGGATATTTTCCATATTATATGATTAAATATGCTTAAGTTTTGTCCAAAATGCAATATATACGATTTATTGTGATTAGTACTAAAAGCGAGAGTAGAAACTTTAACCAAAGCTTTGTTTTTGGTGAAACGCCTACAGAAAAAAGAGGAGGAGAAAGACTGAGCTATCACAGCGTAGATAAAAAAGAAAGCCTGCGAAAGTTTTGCAATTTATTGCCCGCAAAAAAAAAATCATTATAATCGCAACAAATTGAAAAGGATTTATTTATCCTCAGAATTAAATGAAACCAAATTATGAAAAATTTACAATAACTCTGTTTCTGAAGAATTAAAGGTTAAAAAAAGTATGTTTTATAAGATTTTTCATAGAGAATATAATATTAGTTTTTCATTTCAAACCGATAGCGTTTGCCTTTTATGGAAATATAAAATTAAATCTGAAACAGATCTCAAGAGAAAACAGACATTGATAACAGACTTAAGAATACATAAAATACGTGCACACGCGTTTTACGAATCTCTTAAAAAGCATGTTTCACAAAGTATGTCCTTTTGTTTTGATCTGCAACAGGTGCAATCGTTACCAAGAACACCTATCCAGGATGGTTTTTACGCTAGACAGGTAAGTCTGTATATTTTTGTATTGTAGATCTAAAATCTCAGAAACCTATATTTTACAGCTGGGATGAAACCCAATCTGGTAGAGGTGCTACTGAAATTGGTTTAGCTCTCTACTCATACTTAGTTTCATTAAAAATTCCAAAAGAAAACAAAATGTGCTCTAATGGATATAAAACGCTTACAAGAATATTTCAAAAAATTAGAAGGGATTCAAAGTATAAAAAGAATACAAATAACAAAGAAAAAATTTTGACATAGCGTTAGTTGTTTATTAAAAATATTTTCTACTTATAAATTTGAAAGCCATGATGAACCATATATAAGCCTACTAAAAAGAGGAAAAAGAAACCCAACTACTTTGCATGAGTTGCAACAAAATACACGGCAACAAACCGATACCAAAAAAATTATATATCAAATCTTTTGAAAAAACAATTTGGTGATAATTGACATGAAATAACCGAACTAAGTTGGTATAAGAAAATAACAGACAATAATAACTGCGTACCTGAAGATACCACCGACTTAGAAAACGCATGCATCTGTTTGGAAGATGATATTGAGATACTAAAAATTCTAAATATTCTAACTCAAAAGGTGGTGTTTCTTTTTTGTAAAATTGTACGAAACAAAATGGGACATATCGAAAAAGTTCCGTGCAAAAGGGGATATTTCAATTTAGATCATCAATTACCTTAAATTGATAGAAGACCAACATGGTGTGGACAAAGCATTTAGAAGTTGAAAAAATATAGTTTAAATTAAAATTAGACTGTATTGGCTCGTTGAAAACAAATCTGGACTAAATTTGAACTGATGCGAAAAGTTCTTGTAATCGAATTAATTATAAAACCGATTTCATCCCAAGTATTTTAATTCTTAATGTAATCTTTTATCCTCACTCACTTTAACTTTTCCAATTCTCAAGCCAATTTTATATGGCGCCATGATGCAATATTCATATACATATTATGTATTTTATAATCATTAATCGGATTTGGTTATTTGTGATACAATAATTTTTATTTTTTTTCGTGTTAGTATTAATACAGATCATATTGGGGGTAGATCTATTAGGGGGTTGATATATTTGGGACAATTATAGATCATATAAGGGGTAGATCTATCATCATATAGGGTATAGAAAATCGGTAGGGAATATAAAACAGTTGGTAGGGGAGTTGAATCCTTGAAGATTATAACCTCTGTCGTAATAGACTAAAAAAAATACGGTTGTCGTATATATCGATAAATACAACATCTTGGTATCATATTAGACCTTTTTTTCGAATAATTTTGTCTATACAAAAATCTAGTACGAAAATTTTGACATTACATGAGAAAATTATCATATTTTCAATCGTGTTTAATTATTAGGCGACCGTTAAAGTTTTTAAATAATTTTGTGCTAGTTTTAAAAAATAAAAGTATGTTTTAATTTTATTAATGTTTTAATTTTATTAACTCGGTTTATAAAATTCAAAAAATGCAATCCAGAATGTTTTAAAAAAATTTAAAAATTTTTATTAAATTGTATTAATAAAAAAGTGCTGCCGGTTCAATTTATTCATCGTATCTGAAGTCTATTATGATACCAGTATCATTCTCAAGTGACACGATTTTACTCATGTGAATCGCATCGCCTAGTCGATTATGATAGGGGTGTATATAGACTGATTATTGGATTTTGGGAACACCCTTGCTGGAATATTGTTTTAACTACCGTAAAATTTGAACTATCTATAGAAATTTCTATTGTGTAATTGTGTAGGAATGATCACTTCAAACCTCTTTTATTCTGCGACGGAATAGTTTGGAAGGGGGACAATAAATATTTTAATTGTTACTAATTTTTCTTTCATCAACACTTTTATTTTTATTACAAATATTTATATTTTGGAAAAAAACGTACTTCGTTTATCAGTACGCTTGTGTTTAACTTTAATATAACTACTATGTATTTTTTATGTACAATATAATCAAAATAATGAAGATATATTAGTTAATATGGAAATAGAAACAAACTGATTTTTAAAGGGTTAAGTAAATATGGTATCCAAATATGAAATGCTGGGTAATTAAGAATAACATATATACATCTACATATGAATATTCTAGAAAAGGGACAGTAATGACATTTTAGAGATGATAGTAAGGGACACACTTCTACCACTTATGAAACCTTATCAATTTGTATATATTATGAATCATATAAAATTATAGTTTAGACAGTCTACAGTGTTGTTCTTCTATATAACAGATATTGTTCTATTTAACTTAAATGTAACTATGTTTGCATTAATTAAAACTAATTAAAATCTTAAGGTCGGTAACAACATTCAACTTTTATTTTACATAATAATAAAAACTAACATTAAATAACTACAAAATTAAATTCATATTTACAATATATTTTGAAATACAAATTCTACAAATTAAATATAATATTAAAAAAATATATAGAAACACAAAAGAAAACAAACTAGCTCTAATTATGTAGTTAAAAAAAATAGAATAAAAATAACTAAGATAATAAGTTTATTAAAACGATCATTATTTAAACAATTAGAAAATTGCTCATCTACATATACCTACAATAATAAAAAAAAAAAAATTATCACACATTGTAATATTGTCGTTGTGTATATTATAAAAATTTAAATTATAAAAATGTTCATAATAATCCACATTTTTATTATATTTATTATTTTATTATATATTTAAAAAAACCGTTTTTGAAATTAATACTAAAATAAATAAATTATTCGTATTATCAATTCATTAGACTTTGTTTTAAATAGAATAATATTTAATTGAAAATTAGATTAGTAGAGCAAGGACCTCGTTTTATAACTCTGTATTATATTACTTCATATATGCTGTGTATTATACATAGTAATAATAATAACTATTATATTACTCCACAAACCCACATCCACATCAGGGTTCTAATGAAATCGTATATATATATATATATATATATATACATTATATGATTAATTAAACAAATAAACAACATAGTAATCAACTTAAATAAATTTAAATTAAATTTTAATAACACTAATTGTATAAAATAAATTATTTTGTTTTATTTTAAATTAATTTTTGTTTGTAGTTATTTAATTTAATTTTGTATTGAGCTTTGCTATAGAATAAAATTTTAGTTATTAATTCGATTAGATAAAAATTTAAAAATTAAATAAAAATAACGAAAAAGTAACAATACAATTAAATATATGTAATGAAAATGGGAAAAGGGATTCTAAAAACTACTAGAATGTGAAGGTATCTAGTATAAATAAATAAATAAGTAACAATATATAACAAAACAGTCAATTAATAGTTAGAAGGAAGTGAATGCTTCTCTTACTTCTGAAAAGGCAATTTTCACAAGATTGCGCCATTTTGAAGCCGCTACTTGAATTGGATCCATTGGTTTACATTTCTTTAAAATGTTAATATTTAACAATTCAAATTGAAGCTCAGTCTATTATTATTTTTGTTGGTAATTTTTTTTATTATTGTGTTTCAATATTTTTTATGGATTAATATAAAACAATATCTTTTCTACTTTAAATGTTTATATTTTATAACTTATATTAACTTAATTCTAACGTTATTAATTTAAAAATAAAATTTGAAAGAAATATTAAAATATTCATCTAAATTTAAATATTGAAATTTCACTTAAAACAAACAACAACAAAAAAAAAAAATAGATACAAGACCTTAATTTGCAAAGAATACGTATTCTGCATATGCGATTAATTACCGAAACAAAATTAAAGAACAAAATAGAATAAAATTAATTATTAAATAATGTTAAAATTACTCACCCAATAGTGATTTAATAAATTTCTCCAAATTATTTCTACAAATTTTATTTCAATATTTTATTTAAGTAATTAAATAATTTTTTTTTTTGTTTTTGATTACAAACACATTACAAGTATTTAAATTCACAAAATAATTTTTTTTTTAATTTTAATTCATGCACTTTTTATTTTCACTTCTCTTATAATAAACGCTTTTTATAATATTTTTCAATAACAATATTGATTTTGATTTGAATTGATATTTTTATCCAATTTAATATTACATCAAAATTAACTTTATAATAATTTCGAAAATTATTTTTCAAAAAATCCAGAATAACAGAAAAAAAACGAACCGATCACTTTAACGGTTACTAGAACTAATGAGTACAATAAATACCTTAACCGTGATTTTATTTAAAAAAGACTTTGTTTTTTTTTTTAATTTTTCCTACTAAAAAAGCTTTTCTTACTTCTTCGTCTTTTTCAATTCAATATTTTTTTTTTCTATTTTTGTTTTTGTTCTCTTCCTCTTAACAACCAAACTGTTATACAATGGTACAATTTTGTACATATATTGATATGTATATTTAAAAGTTCGATTTAAGGTATTAAATATTTGCCAATAAATAAAATTCCTAAACACATAATAAAAGGGTGCAATAAAATGATAATTATGTATTATAATATGAATTCAGTATTATAAGACTGAGCAAATCAATTTAACGAAACTTAAAAAAAAAAATATATATATATGTATATATAATAAAAAATGTGAAAAATTTAATATATTTAAACTTTGATTTTTAAATTTTAATTAATTAAGATTCGAAGAAGCAATCGGTTAATTTTTGATACCGCAATGTTGGTTTATATAAAAAATATATGTTATAGCTCTAACTACAATAGACATTAGATCTATTGCTTTTATGACACATTAAAGGATTAACCATAATGAAATTTAACTGACTTAAGTCGATGTAAATGTAAAGTATATTACATACTCTTAATAGAATATAAGAGTAAGCTTCGTCAAGTTTCGTTAACTTCAGTTTTATTTTTTTGATTTGATTTACTTTTATTATGACTTGTAGTTACAATTTATAATTGTCAAAATGACTTAAGTTAGCTAAAGTTTATTAGGGAACTTAACAAATTAAAAAAACAAAACTATAATTTCGTTTACTTTTGACATTAGATTAAGCAACCTAAGTTCATTAGGTTCAGTCCATAAGTCTTACTAAAAAATTTGCTCACGATTTTTTAAGTTTCGATAAAAATTTCATGAGCACTTTATGCTATTTACTATTTAGACCCCTATAATAATATAAAGAAGATAAAATTATGTATGTAATTCACAAATTTTTAAACCAAAATGACATGCAAACTTGTCAAAATATATTATAATATTGTAAATAAACTAATAACAGTTTGTATTACATTTACATAAAAAAAGAATTTAAATTAAATGCAAATTTGTATAAAATATGGATTTTAATGAAGCCTTGCATAGTGGCAACAATTGTGCAGTTTTTAATTTAACCAATAAAATGGCAATTTTTCGGTTTTTCAATTTATCTAAAATTTTTTTATTAATTTACATGCTTCTTTACAATTTTTGTCATCTTCCTTTAAAACTTCACAGTTTGCAGCTTTTTCTAATGTCTATATATCCATAATTATTATATTCATATCTACATTATGTTTTTTTTACTGCAAATTATTTTATAAAGATATTTTAAATAAAAATTTTTATTGTGCAGTTTTTTATTGATAGTTTTTATTATTTTGTTAAATAATTCCCATATTAAACTATTTTCAAAAATTTATTTTTGTATCCAAATATCATTATCGAAACAAAATAATTACAAGTTTTAAATTTAGTTTAATGGAATTAACAAAGTTTTCATGTTTTTAACGAAAACTTAACGAACTTTCAAACGAACTTAACGAAACCTTAACGAATACGTCATAATAAATTACTTATTATGATGAGCGGTTACTATACTAATTTCAATATACGAAATCAAGTATGTATGTACAGAACGTCAATAATTAACATATAAACGTCATATAATTAAAACTATTAAGATTTTCGTTATTCAAAAGTTCGAAAAATTTAACTAAAAACATTTTTATTTCACAAAATATTCACTAATTATTGAATATACAATTTATAATTCAAATTATTTTTAATTTTTCCAAAATGTAATTCTTAAGATTGCTTAAGTTTTCTACAATCAAAAGCCTGCCTTTGAAATATACAACGAATTCAATTAAGTTGACGAAATGTTAGTTAAGTTCATTATAAAAAGTTGTCAATATGAAATTTCATAATTTTACTACCAAAAAAATTAAAATTTAATCTAATCTGGTAAGGACAAGTCTCACCATTCAAGTGATTATTATTTTTATTTCAAAAAGTAATTATTGAAATTTTATCTTGAAAATACTGTTACTGAAGTTGTTGGTACGGTTCAACCGGATGAGTCCATTCTGAAAATCTAATTCGCGGCTATCACAAAAATCTTGTGGTGTTTTGATATTGTGGTGTTGATGTGGTGTTTTGCAATAATACTTACGTACTATGTTGGCTTTCAAATCATAAATCGTCTTTGACTAACTGTCGCACATCAGATGCAGTTCCTATGAAAAATTATGAATTATGAATCGGATGATTTTGAAATGTGTAAACGAACCCTTAATGAATTTGAATCAGATGATTTTTAAATGTATAAACGATGCAACAATTTAAAAAAAATAAAATGACGACAAATTTCACGCACACCATCTGAACTATAGGTGACTTGCGAGTTGTAGTGTTAAGAATTTTTTTTAAGATTACGATTGTATATTATTTTCTATATATATACCTTATTTGATAAGGAGATAGCCCACTTCTTGTCCGGAAAATGGTATAATGTTGACTTTGCATTTATTTTCAATCGAGATAATAAAATCAAATTAATTAAATTGAATTAAAATATTCTCTATTTCTGAATTAGTTCATCAATTGTTTTAATATTTACTTATCCAATTCGCAATGCCTCCTAAATATTCAAAGTAACCAAAAATCTAAGTAAACCTCCACTTACCTTAATTTTACCTTAATCAAAAGTATGTTCAGCTGTTTAACTATTGAAAAATCTATTTAAACGTCATAATGTCATTTTACTTGTTCTGCTTCCTAAATCAAATGTTCTATTCCTATATGGGTATAGTTACATTGTTACTATCTACATTCCGTTTCGGACATGTTGGTTTCAAGGAAACCTATTTCATGTCATTAGTGTTGAATATGCTTTTTAGTTTACAGTTAACTAAAAAAAATATTGAGAATCACTGTTCTACATTTACATCATTGTTACAATAGTTCTTAGAGCTTCAATGAACAAGTCTTTGTTACAATTTTTAACCAGAATCGAAAGTACATAGATAATAAGCTTAAGCTATAATTAAAAGCTTCCATATTCACTTTTAAATAATATAATTTCAATGTATATTTGATGGTTGTATCCATGATCTTGATTAATAGAGCTTTTATTATAGATTTAATATAGTATGTTTCCATATAGTAAGGTGGTAATAATTTGAAATAGCTTTTTAACTGTTTATATCAGTGACGCAATATTATTTTCTGTTGAGTTTTGGTTTTTTTTTTTCTTTTGTTTCCCCCATTCATAATTAATTTATTCATTTGTTTCGAATGTTATAAAATGTTAGTTAAGTATTATGCTATATAATGTGTACACGTATATTATTCATCACAATTTAAACATAAATTGATTGAATCTTTGGTTAAGTTTAATGGATAAACATAAAGAAACCAACAAAATGTGATTTTTTCGTTCTTAATATTTTTAGAATAATAAAATAAAATAATTTAATTATTATTTTAAAAAAATAAAATTAATTTAGCTATTTCTAAGAATCAAAAATTTAAATATACCGGTTATTAGTTTTTTTTATGAAATCCGGATATTTTTTTGATAACACGGAATATTAAAAAAAAAATTTTTGAAATGATGAGATTGAGCATTGCGCGCACCTTCATTTTGGTATTTTTATCACTACGATTATTCAATTCTGATAGTCATAAATTAAAAATAGTAAAATTTTAAAAATATTATTTCTTCTTGTTATTAAAATTTTGTTAATTTGTTCAAGTCAGACAAATTGCATTGATATATTTAGGAATTATTAATCTAAACAAATGAAAAATGAACGAACTGAAATAATATAAAAAACTAGATCGAGAGTTTTAGTTACTTATAGTTTCCGTTATTATTTAACTGTTTTAAGAACACAAAATAACGAAGTTAACAAAAATATATAAAAATAGGAGTATAAATAAATCCAGGAGCATAATCAAAATCATGAGTATTGTACTAATATTGTATGTTATACTAATCTGTCAGTATTATATGAGTTCGTTAAAAGAACACCAGCCCTTCCTAAGTAATAATAACGAAGATAGAGGTCGAAATTAAATTAAAAATATTATACTAATTTTGTACTCTTTGAAAATTTATGTACACCATAGTTCATTTGCTCTATTAGTTTATATGCTTCCGAAAAATTATACTTAATATTAAACTTATACTTTTAATTACACTTAAATTACACTAAATTATTTTGATTTGATTGAATTTATATCAGGTCTGTAAACCTGTGGTACTATTTCTTTTCTATTTCTAATTCTCATCTATTCTTCTCATTTTCCGTTTATGTTATTTATTTATTTCCTTTATACTTTCTTTTATTGTATTGCTATACTAACTGCTTAAAATTCTGCGAAAGCAGCTAGAGTGTTTATTCCATTATTTTGGCCGTTAAAAAAAAATATATATATATAATAATTTAATATACAGGTCCTTTCAGGGATTCCTTGAAGTATTTTAGGAAAAAAATTGTTGAAGACAGCTTTTTTTTTTAAACTTAACCTGGACTACAAGGGGTTAAAGAACATCTGATTGGAAAATAATATCCATAACAATAATATGGAGCAAAGCGTTCTGCAGACTTTTTTTTTTTAATTCATATACTTTATTAATGTTAGTACTTATTTGGTGGATCTCAGACCTACCGTTATCGAGATTACTTGAAAACTATTTAGTTGCCCAAACTTAAAATACTGGTATAAAAACTGAAATTATTGTCAAAACGTTGGTTATCTCGGAAAAAATTGATAACATTTTCCCCTAAAATATTTTAAGGGATCAACCCTAATTAAAAGGAATTTGACTTCGGAGAGTTCCACCCCTACATATTAGTGAATGATCATTTTTATGCTACCTGAATATCTTGATCAATTTGTAAGTGAAACTGAAGCATATATATACGTCTATGTACGTAAATCGCATTAAAAGTTCGCATGTATGTAAATCGCACCATAAAGTTTATTTACTTTAATAATTCTTCATTATGTAGTTAAAGACTAAAGAAAAATATTTTATTTGGGATCCTAAATTCTCTATTTGAGAATCTTCGAATCCAGACGCGAAGGTACAAGACGTCGGTGTTGACCAAACCTTCGTTGGAGATACGAAATAATATCGGCAGATATGAAACAATTTCGCATCTTCAACCCGTAGAGAATCCGCCCGTGACATACAAAAAGTGGAGGACGTTAATAAGTTAGGCCCTAAGTAAGTAAGTAAATTATTTCTAGTCTGTAGAGTTTGCGTGTAGCCTCTTTACGATAAAAAAAAAATCCTATGCTGAAAATGACAAATTAAATCGTCAAACGAAATGTAAATAGTTCTAAAAAACACTGATGGACCATATAAATTCAAAATAACATTGAATGAGGCCGGCCGAGTAACTACAACCTACGTGAGCCTCAAATAAGTGAATTTATTTGTAAAACAAGCATCGCTGTAACTAGGCAGGTGCAACGGGTGCACAGGCACAGGGTCCAAATATCTGTGAGGCCCTGAAATGTGAAACTCTTACTTATTTTTCTTTTAGATTATAGCCTCATAAATCTATAAAAATAAATAATTATATAGTGACAAATAAAATATAGTGGTGTCAATATAATATCATACCACCTAGTCATGAATAGGAAAATAACTAAATGGTGTGATATGGCGTGAAGAATTGAAAATAGTTGTAGATACTATTCTTTTTTGCGGTAAAAATAATATTGCTCTGAGAGGTTCAAATGAAAAAATTGAAGATCCAAATTGCGAATTTTTTTTAAATTTAATAGAATTTGCTAGCCATTATAGCAGTACTTTAAAAGAGCGCATTGAAAAACATAAAAATGATTTTGTTTCCTATTTTTTACCAGCTATTCAAAATGAAATAATAAAATGGATTGCTGATAGAACTAGAAACTACACAATTTTATTTGATTGCACTCCTGATACATAAAAAAAAAAAAAATTAGTCAAATGATAAGATACGTTTATGTTAATTGTAATGGTAAAGTGATGATGGAAGAAAGCTTTGTGATGATATTTTTTTCCATAATAAATGTTTTTTAAAAAAGTTATTTTACATTTCCATTTTTTATCATAATTCTATAACTTACTTTTTCCCAAAAAACTTAAGGGGCCTTAAAAAAATATTGCACAGGTCACTGGAAAAGCCAGTTACGGCGCTGAAAACAAGCAATCAAAACAAAAACCAAATAAAAAATTTATTATTTTATTAACAAGAAAATAATATTAATAAAGAAATTATTATCTTAAAATTAATTATTTTAAAAATATAAATTTTTACAACAATTTATTAACTAAATATATATATTTATATATATTATAACATTTTTACAATTAATTTTTTTTTATAATTTTATTTGGAGCACACAATTTTTGTTTTTTTTGTTTTTTAACACTATTCAAAAATTCTTCTTCGTATCTTTGATATTAAACCTGATTCTTTAAATTTATTATTAAATTTCTCATCATTATTAATCATCTTTTGATATTGTTCAAATGAATCTGGATGTTTTGGACCCCATTTTGATAATGGCATAAATGACATTTGAAATTTTTCCATCCATGTTGAACCCGGTTGTTTTATAACAGCAATCATAAGCCATAATGGTACTTGAGCAACAGCAAAACCCGTAATTAACCAACCAATACAATATGCCCAAACTGGATATTTTTCACCAGCATATCTCCATGGACTAAATGTTAAGAAGAAATAAATTAATATTGCCATCATTATAGCTGGTGTTATAAAACCCCAACTTAAGCGCCAAAATAATCCAGTACTTTTATTTATCATAAATTTTGTATCTTTACATATACGATTGACACCATAAACCCAACCTAATACTAAAAGTTCCATAATACCTAAAATTAAGCAATTCATTGATGCACCATGATTATCGATAAGATTTAGCATACGAAGTCCTCCCTAAAATTTTTAATAATACAAATTTTTACAATTATAGTATGTATATTAAATAAATAACTTACAGGTGTTGTATAAATTAGACCAATTAAAAAACTAATTGTAGCAATAATTAAAGCAATTTTCCATTGTTTAATATTAAAATTATCAGTTATTGCTGTCATTGAGCACGACATCATTCCAATATTACTACCAATACCCAATATAAAAATTAAAGCAAAAAATAATACAGAAAATAATTGTGGTACAATATCAAATCTTGCAATTGCATTTGGATATGAAATGAATGCTAAACCAGCTCCACTTTGTACAACAGATCTAATATCATCAGTGCCAACTTCATGGGCTAAATGTCCTAAAATTCCAAATGTTGTAAATCCAGCTAAAAGTGATGTAAATGTATCCAACATTGTAACTATGGCTGCATCTCTAAATATAATTTAAAAAAAAAAAAAAAAAATATTTATAGGAAAATTCTTAAGTAACAATTTTTCAATTTGATGTACCGATAAATATTATGATCAAATTTATTATACGAAGAATAATTAACAACACATCCTAAACATACAGTTAATGAGAAAAATACTTGAGTTACAGCTGAGTACCAAACCTTAAATTAAAAAAAAAAAAAAGGATTTTAGTTTTCAAAAATTAATTCAAATTTTATTAATAAAAAAATAATCACTTTTGGATTAAGAAGTTCACCCCATTGTGGTTTAATAAAATATAACATTCCAGCTCCAGATCCTGGTAATGTAGCAGCACGTATTAAAAGTATAAATAATATGATATATGGCGCAATTGCTAGAAAATATGAGAATTTTCCAGAACTTTTTATACCTCGTACCAGTATAAAATAAATCATCATCCAAGCAATAAGCATTGCTATCACAAGTTGCCAAAATGGTGCACCAATTCCATTATCAATATTATCAGCTTCATGCATTACTTCTTTTCTATAATGTAATAAATATAATTTGAAATTATTGAGTTATAAAGATTATGCAAAACTATTAAATTATTGGCTATACTATCAAATTAAAACTTTAAATCAAGTGAATATTTTACAAAGTTTTATAATTGAAGAGTTAAAATAATTAAATTATACTTATAATAATGTTCTTATACAATTGTCTACATATTTATTTACAATATTTATCTATCATAACTGACCTACCATGGTGTTGTTATATCATTTGACTATTATAATCAATGGATCCCGGATTCACCCTCATTGAATTTTTCCTTCATTATTCATAAAATATTGTAGGAATATAATTTGCTAAAAACTTATATAATGTTTAAGAAGGCTAGTTCCCAATAATATTAGTACAGTTCTTAACATTTAATTAGTTGATATATCAGAAAATTAACAAATAAATATAATAATATAATCAAATTTCACATAAAAAAAGCTAAGAATATTTAATGGGAACTTCTATGGGTCCTGATAAGCGAATTTAGAAGTAAGGGTTAAAATATCTTTTTGAAAATTGGAACCTACGAAAATTTATTACATCCTCTAGTATATTTTTGTTCTAGTATAATAGTTTCATCATAGTTTTCAATAATTTCTCTGTGCTTGGTAAAAAATTTTTGAACATCGATGTGAAAAAATTTTCGGAACTATTGCCAGCAAAAAGAAGAAAAAATTATAATAAAATAAACTCTTTGTCAAGGACGACTCTTGAACCTTCTTGAGCTCTTGTAAAAAATAATTTCAAAAAAATTATAATTCTAGTAAAATATTGCATAAATTTAGGCTTGAATTTAATATTTCAAACTCATTATATCGTCATATACAATAAGGTTTCCATATATTATTTTACAGTACAAAAATAATATTTAATTAATTATATTGTTAACAATTCGAATTAATTGTATTTTATATGGGCAATGAAGAAGTATTGAATCTTTATTCAAATTCAAATGATTTTTCCCTCCTTTTCAGCTCTATTTTTAATACTGAATGTTCAATAGGTAAGTGGGCGGAAGTGACCATTCGGCGGAAAGTAGAAGCTCTGCAGTCAGAAGTTTCTGGGACATTAATTAACATTTAATTTATTGCATTTAGTTGTTTTAGGTGATTATTACAGCCAATGATTTAGTACTAGATTTTTTCTGTTCAATTGATAAATTCCATCATATATCACCAATTCCTTCCCACTATTATTAATATATTGTTGTGTTTCACCTGAAGTCCGGAATCTTGCTCTATCGGCAGCGTGGCTTCATATCGGTCAGTGACCATACTATCGCTACTACTCTTAATTGAATTCAATTCAGTGCGTAGTCATTACTTTTTCAACAATAAATTTATATGGATTTCATTTAGTCATTGTGTGTCAATTACATATTCGTATTGTATACTAACAGTTTATATTCAAATTTTAAAATTTAATTTTTAATAAGTTTGCAATACGATATTAATAAATGTTTAATTTTATAATTTACAAACTAAGTTTTTAATACAATTCGGCTCGTTAAAATAAAATAATCCAATTTTATTAGAGAGCAACACTTCTAGACACTTTAGAATAAGTTGAATCTGAACTTCACAAGAAAAATTAAAGGATTTTAAAATTCAAAATTTAAAATACTAAAAACTATTATATTTAAAATACTAAAATACTTATAAGTATTTAGGAGGCTGCTGTGATTAAATTTTCAGAAAAATATGCAAAAGATTTGATTTCATTTATTTTACCTAACTAAGTGGAAAAAAGCACTTCTACACAGGTTTGAAATACTGAGTCACTCATAAGTGATTTTTCATAAGTGAGTTAGTGTAAAACCTGCGATTTTTCTTCCGATCGGGTTAATATATTTGTAGGCATGAAAATAATTCTATATACAATTCTGAATAAATGATATTTTTCTGGCCTTCCGTGTTATTTTTTGGGTGCGGTTTTTTTTTGTTTATATATTTTTAAATTTTACGTACTTACAAAAAATATAATTCAGCTGATGAAAATGATTTATCAGTATCACTTGAATTTGTTACATTTAAAAAACTTCCATCAGAAGCAACACAATTAACACCCCATTTTTCATCACAAACACTCCATGGTAAAATTTTATTAAATGAATCTACAATATATTTAAGGCAGATGGCCATTAAAGCTACATAATATGTTGATATCATTGAAACTGAAAATACTTGACCGATACCAATTCCTGAAAATCAAATTTATATTAATATTTGTATTTTAAGTATGATTATTCAAATATTTTATATACAATGGTCTAAAATTAACCTTATTAAATTTGCAATTTAAATACTCGTAATTAATTTCAATCAAAATTTGTATTGAAATATACTGTTGATTCACATTCAAGTCCTGTTCATAAAATGAATATGGACATACATTCTTATGAGCACAATATAAAGACTTAAATATTGAGTATAATATAATACCACACAACATACGAAGTACAATGCAGTATCAAATCCCATAGATTAAGATTTTTTCAAAGATGTAAAAATATACTCAAAAATTAATAACATGAGATAATTTTATGTTGTAGTTGTTTGTGTTGTTGGTTATAATACCAGTTAGGATAAATAGGTACAAGTAACAATTCCAATTGTTTCTGGAAAACCAACTAACACGTAATTGTGACTTTTTGGTGCCACGACTAGAGTAAACTAAAATAAACAATTGTTGTTGTTGGTTGTTTTAGGTGATCACTCATCAGAGCAGCCCTGTTCAATTTCGAAAGTTGTTCGGATCACCAATTTTAATTTTACAATAATAAATCCTTAAACTTGACATAATCATTTATTCCGAAGATATAATGAAACAGTAATGTTCCATATTTTAACATAAAAACATTACATTTTCTTAGTAAGAGTTACATCTTAGACTTCAATTAAGAGCTCATTAAAATTCATAAAGCTTGTATATACATTTTTAAAAAATTTGAATTGCAAAATTGAATCGGTTGATTTTTATGACTCATTATTTAATATAAATATATGTGAAATATAACAAATACATACCTCTCATTGCTGGACAAAAATTATACACTTTAACTGGACCAGTACTTGAAAATTGTCCAATAATCATCTCTAAATAATAAAATGGTTTACCAACTAAAATTAATACTATTAAATATGGTATTAGAAATGCTCCACCACCATTCTCTAGGGCAGTAAATGGAAATCGCCAAATATTTCCTAAACCAACAGACATTGCTATACATGATAATAAAAATTCAATTCCTTTACCCCATGTAGCACGTTCTTTAACTGTTTCTTGTTTTTCTTTTTCATCCTTTAAGCAAAAAAAAAAAATTAATAAAACAATTTATTTATATTAATTGAAAATTCCATAAATTTTACCTTAGATGATTGTGTAACTCTTGGAATTTCTGCATCCCAATTGTTTGGTTTGCCATTGTCATTTTCAAAGCTTGGATTTGAATGATATTCAGTCATTTTTGTTGTTTTTTTCTTTTTTCTATTTATATACTTTGAAATTCTTAGAACATCACCGACTTACATTATTTTTTTTTAATATTCTAATTGGAATGATAATTTGTTGTGCTAAAATTAAAAAAAAAAATTTAAAATTTATATTATTAACTATATTTTAACTGGTAATATGTTTTATTAAGTTTTAACTATTTTTTTATTATTGTTTTTATTATTATTTACTATTTGATTAATTCGTTAAAAAATTGTTTTAAATTGTTTCCAGGCTCTGAATTGTTTGATAGTGGTGTCTCTATTTTGTATCGAAAATTTAAACAAATATAAAAATTATAGTGTTTATTTTGCACAATTTTTTTTTTACAGCTTAATGCTTTTAATAGCTTATAAGGTTTGATGTCATATGTAAAGTAATTCTACATATACCAAATTAAAAAATCTACAAGTAAAACGATGTAATAAATTAGTAACTAAAATTATTTAGAAAACTAAAAGCTTAACAATTAATTTTATTAAATGTTAGAAATCAGTGTACTGCAACATTTGTAATACGAGTATGTTTAAGATATCATTTTATTAGTTTAAATATCTTTACTTTCTATTATAGAAGCAAACAGATCTTAATAGATTATTATATTTTTAATTAACAGTTCGATATGTAATATTTATACCAATTTGGACTAATTTACTTATGCTCTTATTTCATACTAATTTCTTATGTTACATACTAACATATTTACTTTGTGTGAAAAAAATGTATATATATAACAACAAGATATTTTAAATCTGTAGATATGAACAATAATTACCAGTTTAACACTAAATCTAAATTTAATTTAAAATATACTAATACTAATCTCCCTAATAATACTAAAACTTCAATCAAAAATAATTAAAAAATATTTTTAGTTATTTTTAATTAAAAAATATACCATTGAATATTTTTATTATTCCTACTCTCTAATTGCGCCCTAAAATTTAAAATATAATAATCTAAAAATTCAAACATTCAGTTTAATTTATTGGGTCGCCTCAATGCAGATAAATGCACACACACACATATCCACCAATTACACCACTACATCCTGGATTGGTTTCGCAGAGCTTGGAAGCTGATTCTTGAACCAAACTAAAAAACCACTGAACGTCTCATATTTTTGCGAACCAAAACCAAACCAAAACCGAACCAGTTCTTAAAATAATTCTGAAACCAACAAAATATATGATGGCTTACGGTTTGGTTCATTTTTAATTTAATTTAAAATATTCAATAAAATAGAAGAAATGTATGGCAATTTTACTAAATTTTATATATTATATAGAAAATATCTTTTTTAAATCCTCAGTGTTTATTATGAACGTTAGATGGCAGTATTATTTTATTTTTATATTGAAGACATCAAGCAGTGCAGTTGCACTATATTTAAAATTTGAAGTCTTTTAATTTGTATAAAAATGAATTATGTGAATTTTAATTTTCTTGTTCACATGCCGATTCCGGTCTAAAAAAAGTTAGTTGGGATGACATAACATTGACATCTGACATGATGCTTATGTTTTTGTTAATTTTATATCAACTGATTGTCGTCAACATGTCCTGACAGGTTTATTTAGCAATATAGAAAAAATAGTGAATGTACTGAAGCCAGCAAACGAAATTATTAAAGCTATTCAAAATAAAAAATTGACAATAGGGATTTTTACACTGCATGGACTATTTTAAAACTTAAAGTCCAAAAAATAAAAAAGGAATTATCGAACATTTTTATAATTGCGCTGGATAAATGAAGTGAAAAAATTAGGAACACTGATGCAATGCTGGCGTCTATGTATTTGGATCCGAGATACCAAATTCTGTTTAATGATTTTCAAAGTACAAAAGTGAAATCCCACCTATTTAAAATTTATTTATACGCGTCGCAATATTTTAATGATGAACATGAAGCTAATAAAACTAATGATATTGTTCCTGAATATAAATTCCAATATAAATGACAATACTGACATCGTGGTCAATGAGCTGGAAGAAATGATAAAAAGTATTCAAAAAGAGAAACAGAAAAATCATCCAGAAATAAATCAAGAAAATGGAAATGCTAGTATACCAAATACCAAATCTCAAAATATGGTTAATAAAATAAACTATTTTGAAAATATTAAACGAGTTTCTGTTACTATGACGAAGATTAAACGAGCAATTTTGGGAAAACTATGACGAGAAAAATAAAGAATTAAGTGAAATTGCAAAAATTGTGTTCGTGTATTAGCGACCCGGATGACAATGGAAAAGGCATTTTCCACTCTGAAGTTCATACTTTCAGACAAACATGCTAATATTTTGGAAGATATTTTATTAATTAATTTAAGCTAGTTGTTCACTTTTTTATTATTTTTATTGTATGGCTATAGGATAGCTATTCTAATTTTGTTATGTTTTTGTTATTTTATAATGTTTTAGTCTTTTATGTTCACTGAATTAAAAATAAAAAAAATTTTTCTTATTTTTTTTTTTCTGAACCAAAACCGAACCAAATTTTTATTGGTTTGCATCTCTACTTGAAAGACAAGAAAATAGAGTAAATCCGTTTTTAGTACTTATTAAGTTCAAATGAAACACTGGGTTATTATATTTGAGGGAACATGTGAAATTTCTCATTCACAGAAATCGAAGAAGATTTTCACACCCATTCTATATTTGGAATGTTCCAAATGATTTGAGGTATTACGAATTATATTATAGTAAATTTTTTAATCCTAGTTTTTAAGCTTTTGATATTGTATCGAAGATATTTTTTAATTTTGTTATAATTGTTGTAAAACAGTTTTGCATAAACTTCAGAAGCTTTAGGAATTTTAAAATGTCCAACTTTGCAATTATACAGAAAAATTTATCATAAATTTAATTAGTTCGTACTACTGTATAGGTTGCACAACTGCAATTAATCTGTAAATTTCTAAATATAATAAGCAATACTAATTAGAATAACCATATTCTGTACATTGAAGTATATAAAAGTTAAACTCCTCCTGTAAACAAAATATTACAAGCAATAAGAACTAGAAAATAATGCAAGAAATATATTTAATGAAAAATTATAAGATCAATACAAATAATTGAATAAACGTAAAAACTACAATTACATTCATCACAAGATATAATAATTGTATCAAGAGAGCTGATAAATCAGTACTTATCTTTTTTAATTTTTTCCACGCAGTGCACTCATTTTACTACATTAGCAATATTTCAGTATTTTTTTAGTTTCCTACTGCTTATTAGCTCAATTTACTGCTTTTTACGTGAAGTGAAGGGTGAGATCTTTACGACAAACTATTTACACAATAATTCTATATTTGGCACTATTAGCACTTTTTTTGTGATCTATGAAAAGCTTGATTTTAATGATGCAACTTTATCAAGCATGACGGCTATTGATCGTTAAACTAGTTTCAACAAGTTAGGTTCAACTTTAATTAGTTTGATAAAATCACTAACACACTTGATGAAATACGATGAATGCAGGATGTTAATTAACATAGATTTTCTTTATATACATTGAATTTGATATTACTGGTATTGAGTAATTTTTGTCACTCATATTTAATTTAAAAAATGAGTTGAATGAATCTATGTTTCCAAAAGTTAAAGAATTGGTATCAAGTATACTTAGCTTTCCGGATAGTAGTGCAATGGTAGAGAGCATTTGTTTTTTCAAATTATTAATAACGACACAAGAAATTGCTTGCAACCTACGTAGTTACATGAAATAATGACTGCAAAAGCTCTCTCAAACAATATTTCTGCTTACGGTTTGAATCATTATACATTTTTTCTTTATCGATATTGACGTTCCACGTGTTTTAATTTCAATAACTATACTGAATAAAAAGAAGAATATTGAGTTATCTGCTCTCTGCATTTTTTAATTCATTTTATTCAGTTATGTTGTTTTGCGATGAATCGCATTTTGTATCCTAAAAAATATATTGTCTATCGTAAACCTCTTATTTAAATATAAAATAAAAATATGCAATTTCATGACAATTAAAAATTAAATGTTAACAAAATTATAGTAAAACCATTTACAAGTAAAAAATTAACTTATTAATTTCTGAATTAAAGTTTTTATCAAGTGGGAATTTGATTTGATTTTTATAACTCACATATTGGTTTCTATAAAATTTATATATCTAAAACTAAGAGCTGTATAGGTAGTCTTACACTACTATACCTACAGATGAGTTCTAGTAGTGCTCAGTTTTAGTCTTTAAAAATATATGATGTGACTAATTTTCAGAACTAATAAAACGATTTACTAATACATCGTTAATGAAAACAATTTCAATATAAATTATCTTATTTTCTACGGCAAACACTAAAATATTTTTATAATATAAAATATAAGACATTACGATATAGAACAGATAATTCTAGAGTATACAAAGTTTTCATATTGCTAAGTATATTGAAAAGTATATTAATAGTTTAAATAACCGACACAACAGTAGGCCTCCACTGCACTCATATTGATCCATTTGTAAACAAATTGCGTTTCGAGATTTTACGTTGCTCAATTAAAACACTTTTTTTATTTTTTTTTTTTTATTGTAATATCATTCATAAATCTGAATGCACTTAATACTTACAGTTTTTTAAAATTATAATTTAATTGAGTCAGTTAACTTTTGTTTTTTACTGTCCTATACAATAGTCATAATACAACAGTGAATGGAAACCTTTTATGAAAAGAAAAAAAAAAGCTAAAAATAGTATAAAGCTCAGTCAATACAAATTCCAGTTATAAAAAAATTCTAATCTTAAAACTATTTATTGTTGATATTATTGGAAATGGTGATTTAAATAGGTTAAATGAAAGCAATTGGCATACGTTTTTAATATACTACAAATTTAAATGATATAAACTTATCCATAATGGATTTCTACAGCTGTAAGAAAGCACAAGTTATCTAATTTTTGTATTGAAATGAAGAGTTTTAAATCTGATTTTACCTAATTCAAGCTTCCACAAATAAAAAGGTGTACGCAACTGTTATTTATTGGAAGTCAAAATTATAGACATAAATATGTTCATCAGCATCAATAAATTTGTTCTTTTGCAATTCTTTAAAGTTGTTATAGCATCTAGATTAGGTTTTTTTAGAACCAGATGTAATTATACTCTATTCTCGTGAAGTTCTAACTATGTTTGGAAAAATTTACATTTGTTTAATTGATTATAATAGAACTGTTTGTCTATTTTATTCATTAATAGCCTGAAAATATTTTAATTTTGTTGGCGTCAAGTGGATTTACTTCCTTTATCAATGAACCGTCAAAAATAATGTCAAATTTTTCTACATGTATCGACTATGTTTTTTGTAGGACACAAGGTAGGTAATTTATTACTAATAGTGCAAGATATAAAAGATATAATATTATCAAATGAGTATTGCTGACGTCAAAATTCCATCACCCACAAACCACATTTCTATAAATTTCCATTTAAACAATATCTTTAAATTAAATAATTGTTATTAAAATAAATAATTTAATGATTGTCAGGCCGTTCCGTTCACTATCAATTAATTTAGTATTTAATTATCATTATCAATATCAATTAGAAATATACTTGTTTCCTCAGTGCTTGTAAGTAATTAACTTTCTAGGTCTGATTAGTCTTACTACAGCAGGTGCTTTGTCGAATAAGTAAAGTAACAAATAAATAAAAAACATAAAATAAATTTTGCTAGTTTTTATTAAAAAGTCATTAACAGTCTTTGATCAAGTTAATATCCTCCCTTGCATTTAACTTTTTGGATTGATGGTCCACATGATACAACAACAGCTTTTCCACATTTAACACCACCACCATATGATCTTTCTGGGCGAGCTAATTCAATTGGTTCTGGTTGTGATTCCATGGTCTCCAAATCATCTTCATAATAGTATTGTTGAGCTGAAGCAGCAACAGCGAATAAAGCGATTAAAGCAAAGATTGCAAAGAATTTCATTTTGATTTTAGAATTAGTTTCTTTGAATTCAGAAGATTAACTGATAACCTTAGTCAAATAACACCATTCTTTTATACCTCAAAATTTTTTACACAAAATGTAATTTTTAAATAATTTCGTAATGACAAAAATACCAAACTAAGCATTTTTTTTTTAATTTATAAAGTTTTGAAATGCTAATGAACTGTAAATATGTTATTCAAATTATTGAGGTTGATTTAAAATTGTGTTTGGATAAAAATTTAGCATTATATAGAAACTAGAGACCCCTAGTTATTAATTATAATTCAAGTTAAAGCCAAATTTAACGTTTTTAACAGACCCCGGTACCCTTTTTCAGATAGCCGCCCAAGATAAGTTCGTTTCCAAATCACATTTGAAATAGAACTTTTGATACATTTTTTATAATGTTGTGTCCCGCGGAGGTATAATCCTCAACAACAAATTTAAAAATTTAAGACGAATATAACAATAATTCAAAATTTATATTTTAAATTTAATAACAAACCAACTTTGTATGAAAAAAGAGATGGTTTTCTACGGATTCTAAGTGCTGAAAACGGAGGAAAAGTTGAACTAATATCTAACTTTAAAGGAATTTCCTTAGCTTCCCAAAAATTCTTTAGTTGAAAGTAAAATATTAGCAGCTGTCGATAAACAGATTCCTGGACTTTGTTTATATTTACTTGCTATATTAATGTTTTCCAAGATTTTAGCACAAATTACTAAAGAACAAATAAACTCAAATTTTAAAATATTATTACCAACAGCTTCTGCAGTATGTCTAGTTAAGGTAGTATATCGACTTTCCCATCTGGTTGTGCAAAGCGGTTTGAGTTGAGACTTTGAGAGTTAAATTAGTTAATTTAGTTAAGTTTAATTTCATTATTTTAGTTTTTTTTTTTTCATATATCCATTTTAAAAGAGCAATTCACAACAAAAAAATTTCCCCACTTTTCTTTTAATCACTTCTCTTAAAGATGAAGTTTAATTGTATTGGAATATGAAGGATGGCACAAAATAAAATTTCTGTTCCTTCAATTTTAAAATCTTATCTTATAGAAAAATATTTTTTGTTTGTTTAACTCTTATTCTTTTTGTTTAATATTGATATGGCATGGCAGTGGCATGGCAGTGGCATAGTGATTAGCGAATAGCGATAATATTGATGGCACAAAAAAAGGCTGTTTCTTAAATTTTTAAATCGGCTGAATGCTTTTTTTTAAATTTAAAACTTGCTTATGTATATGGTGCATTTTTTGAAATTGATAAAGATGTGCCTTAAATAGTCACAATTGTAATGTAATTTTAATTGACTAATGAAAGAGTAAATATAGATTGAATGATTTTTTTTACTCTTTACATTTATAGTGTATTCGTATTGTCAGTATTGTGTATTGATGAGAATCAATATAGAATAGTGAATAGTGAGATAGTGATTAGTGAATAGAAGAAACAGTAGAAAATGTGTTTTCCATTAATTTATAAATTTTATAGAGAAGTTTTTTTTTTTTTAAGTATATACCTATGTATCTGGAAGTTTGCTTTATGTATACGGTGCACTTTTTTTAAGCTGATAAAAATTATAGTAATGTACAATAGTTACATTATGCGTTACCACTAACTTATACTTTATGAATCTTTTCTATTTTGTTTGAAAATTATTCAAACTTTGAAATTAAGGTTTTATATTTTACGTAATTCCAATAACATTATACATACTATTAGAAATTAATGAGTATTTTAATGCAATGTAACGAAACAATAATATTTTTGATAATGATACAAATTACAAAAGTTGAAAATAGGATGGGTGTGATGTGGTGATTTAGGAAAGCATAACGTAAATATACCTATCACCGCCCTAGTACATTATGCCGCCCAAACCCTTTATTTGTAAATACAATACTCCGACGTTTTATATTTCAAATTTATTTTTGAAAAAAAAAAAGAATATTGTTTCCTTGTTGTAATGCAAAATAATGCACATTTGTATTCATATTAATAAATAAGTTATTGATAGAAAACTAAACTAGGTAGACATTTTAGTTATTTAATTTTGTTAAGACCATAATAATTAAACTGTGATGTTCACTTATTTTTTTTATTCAAATAATTTTAAAAGATATATTATTAAATAGATTATAATACATACTTTCTTCAATTTGAAAATAAAAAATATGTTAAATTGCTAATTTGTTTTGAGCGGGAATTAGGTACACGTAAATTTATGTTGTACGTCTTTACGATCGACCGGGCGGAATTATGAAAATGATATATCGAAATAATTAATTAAGTTATTCACCTATTTTTGATTATATAAGGATGCAATTGGACGATTTTAAATTGAAATTAACAAACTAAGCTGGACCTAATTATGACCTATGAATTTAATTTCGCATATGTGTTTTTTGTTACAACTAACTTTTGAGTTTTTATAAAAATTTGTATGGAAAAGCGGGTCGGTAATACATGCAATATGTCCTAATTCCGAACTAAATATGCAGGTGTAAGCTATTTTCACTAAATTCATACCAAGTCTTATATTTAAAGAAAAAACTATATTTTAATTGTTGAAAATAAGCGAATATTTTCATTTTATTAGTAGACGAAATACGCGTATCCTGTATAATAAGCATATTTAGTAAAATTAAAACGAAAATATTCGACTATTTTTAACAATTAGATAAATTTTACTCTAACGTCAACCCTAAAGAATAAGTTCTTCCAAAACTATGTTTTACTTATATTATATTTTGTATGATTTAAAAAATCTTTGGAATTATCTGGCCTTGCCACCAAAATTTTATTAAGGCGTCCATCATAAATTACCAAAATAATTTCTTTGTGCACATTTCACAATAAGTTTAATAGAGCAGTGAATAGATTGGCACATTTTAGATATGGCCTGTAAAAGAAGATATTCTAATATATTCAGACAGTGACATAGTCTGCAAAATTGAACCTCCAATTTTAATGAATAGCAGAGGACAATGTATTGTACTTCAAATCATACAAATAAAAAATGCCAAAACTAAGAAGTATAGTAAATGTGATTTTTACTTTGTATACGTATATGAAATATTTTGTATTCTTATTTATTTATTTTAAATGTGCATTGTTGTAATATTTAAGTTAATTATGTTATATTGAATTTTTTTTTTTTTTTGTTTGAAATACTGAATCGTTGCATTGTTTATTTTTTTTTAATTTTCATATTGAAATAAATGTATATTTTTATGTGTAACAAAAAATTTTACTTACATTATAACTATTTATTTTTTTTTTTTTCAAATTACTTATAGTAATATTGATTTTTTATTATAATATCTTTTATAATTTAACTAAGTAAGTACTAGTTAATTATTTAAAAATATTATTTAAGAATTATTTTAAATAGCTTTTGTGAATAAAATCGTAAATAGGTACTGTGAATAGCAAATAGGTTCAAAAATCGGAATTGAGTTCATATAAGGGCGGAATTAGTTCAGATTGAAATTGTCGAGCGGAAATACGTACAATCAAACTTTTTTTGGGATTTATAATATTTTATTATTTATTTGGAAAAAATTAAATTATAATTAGATAAAAATATTTTTTTTAATTAAAAAATACTAATTATTGTAATTTGAAAAAAAAAAAATTAAAAAAAGCATATATTTTGCTTATTTTGTCAACTTAATAATTTTTCCTTACGGGGGCGGAAATTGGTACATTTACGTTATGCTGTGTTCTCTTTCTTTTTCATTTATATTTTCATATAAAATATCTTAAATAAAGTATAGTAGTTTTTACTTGTTTTAACTAATGGAAATATTTTGTTGTGGCATAGGTATATAAAAAATTGCATTAGGTTTAAAATAGGAAGGTGGTGGGGTAGTTTGTTTTTTTTAAATCTTTTTGTTTTCTCTCAATTTTGGTGAATATATTGAATAACATTATTTTATATATTGAATATTTTGATTATCTATATATAATTCTTCGCCGGTGTCAGCATGTACCGTTATAATTTTTAGTTTGAAAGAAATATTGTTTCTGTTTCATGCATACATTTTGTTTTTAACATAAAGAATTTATTTGCAATCAAATTGGAAGAGATTTTTTTCTTTCTTTCTGAAGAGGTGTATTCAAGAATGCCTTTAACATATGAGAAAAGAAAATCAAACTTTACTCAAATTGATTTAAATGAAACGGAATATACTGTACACATTTTTTGTTATTTTCTTTTGTTGTTTTTCTTCTTAATACATCATAGTAGAAAAAAATATTCTTTAGTAAGAAGATATGCACTGGGGAAGCCAAGATTCCATTTACAAAAAAACTCCATTAGTTAAAGAAGCAAAAAACTATTGTTTTTCTTATGTAATAAGTTGTGAGAAAGAAAGAGTGCGATATAAATGATTTAAAAAGCCATTTAATTTTTGAAAGTTAATTTTAAATAGCCACGGGCCACGGGAGAAGAGATTTCTAATGTACAACGTATTAAATTTATTAGGGTATGAGAGTAAAGAAATTTTGAATGATTGATTTTTTACAGGTACCTACATAACATAATATTGGGTCCAAAAACATATCTTATTTCTTAAACATCATATTATTTTCTTTTATTGTCTTATAAGGGAAGTAAAATTTTTTTTTTATTTCAAACAGATTATAATTGATGTATTTTCAATATATAAATTTTTTCAGGTATTGAGCCAGGTAGTTAAAAAGAATACCAAGAATCAATCGTTTTTTTTTTATGAATGACTCGATGTATTTTTATTTCCTTTAAAATTAAATTTTGCCATGTAATATTCAATGATAATTTATTAATTATTAATAATATTAGAATTTATAAATAGGAAGGAAATTTGAATATTAATAATGTGAATAAATAATGCTTCTTATTACTATGCATTTTTAAATGTAACACATCTCGATATTTGTTCGATAATTTTTTTCCCACTTTGTGTTTTGAATTTTTATCTCTCTCTCACAAATTAAATTCTTATTACTTTCTATTTCTTACAATTTTAGAAATCGACTAGAAAAATGGTAACCAATCATTAACAAATTATAAAATTTTATTCCAGTGCATTTTCTTATAAATGGATCCTTTACCTACTATCCTTTGATAGTAGATGCGTGTGCGGCTTTATATTATGTAATAATTTATGTACATAATCTTTCCCCTTTTTATTTCAATCTACTGAGAATTGTTTTTGTTTTATGGATACATTTCTTTAACCCAAACGAAATAGAAAAGAAAAAATAACAACAAAAAAAATCAAATAAATGTCGAATTAGCACGTAATTCTTTCTGTTTCCTCCCCTGCTAAAACAAAATAGATTAAAAATATTTAGAACAATAGTTTCAAAACTATTGAATGCATTCTTATTTACTTGAAAAATATATTTTAAAATAATTTTTTGACTACATTGATTAGCGTAAGTTATTACGTATTTTTTTATGAAAAATAATCAAAAAAACTTTAATCAATTTATATAATCAACTACATAAGTGTTGGCATAAGTGTTAGCATTTAGAGCAACGTTTACACATAAGATTTTATTTGATAAAAGTTACTTATTTATTTATTTAAGGTTTGTTTGGCTCAAATAAAAAACAAAGATTTTAAATAGATAGAAATTAAAAATTATAAACAAATAAAATAAAAAATAAAAAATACAAGAAAATGAAAAAAAAAATGAAAAAATCTTATAAATGTAGGTAGTTTAGTATCTACTAATTGTTATTATCAATGCTATTATTTATAACAATCAATATAACAACAAATATAATCAAACACAACAAACATTAAACAAAAAGTTTAACAAATGACAAGAGTCGATTTCGATTTAAAGGAAAAAATTAGTTTCCAGCATTTTTTGTTTTAAAAATGTTTGATGATAATAGGATAATATTCTTTTTTTTCATTAAACAAAGTCGGATGTCAAAATTTGTGGAACAACGTTTACAGGACAGTCAAACTTTCAATAGTATAAACAAAATCTTGATATCTAAACGGTACCTAATAGTGAGTACCTAATTTTTTAAATAAAAAACAATAGCTATATTAGTTTACTTTAGTTTTAATATTTTAGTGTTTTTTATTTAAAAAAAAATAAACAGTAGGTATAGATAAATAATAAATGTACCTATGTAATATATGAATATATCCTATATCTATCTATTGATATTTTGATATTGTAGTCTTTTGTATTTTGAAATAAAAAAACAGTAGTTTTTAATTTTTTGGTTTTCCTAATTTCTAAAAAAAATAAACAATAAGAAGCCAGTTTCCCGTCCGAGCTGCCTTTGCAAAGACCACAAACAAAGCGCAAGGTCAAACTCTCAATAAGGTTGATATTTTACTTGATGCACCAGGTTTTTCACATGGACAACTATATGTCGGGATTTCGCGCACTACTGGGAATATAAATCATTTGAAAATTGTCACCGCAGAGAATAGAACTGTTAGAAATATAGTTTTTAATGAAATATTAGTTGATTAAATATTTCAATCTATATCAATCCAATTACATAGTCTGTCTGCTAACCTACTAATTTAACTAAAGTATCAAATATTACTAAAATACTGTTGATAGGGGAATTTTTGATTTTGAAAATTTATAATGTAGTATAACCTAGAATGCTCTAATTTTGCTTTTTCACTACATATAATGGTAGCAAAAAGTTACGTATTAAACTAGTAATAATAATAATAAGAAAAATAATATTAGGCTATAAATATAATTATTTTATAGCTCTGTAAAAATAATTCTTGTAAAGTCTAAACCTAATAATTTGATCACACAGAAATCGCTAAGATCAATAAATTTAATTTATTTTAAGAAATTATAAACAATTTGAAATGTAATATTTTATAATTGAAATTATTAAAGGCCTATTTATTAAAAGCCTGAAGATATTTAAGATATTTTAATTTTGTTGGCGTTAAATGGATTTACTTCCCTTATTAATGAACCGACAAGAATAACTTCAAATTTTTCTACATCTATCGACCATGTTTTTTGTGGGACACAGAAATAATAATAATAATCATAAAATTAGCTGATGATGCTTTACTTTATGTGGTAGGAAACTCTATTGATGAATGTGTTGTAAAAATTAATGAAGATTTAAAAAAATTGAATAAGTAGTTTATTAATAACAAATTGAAGTTAAATTTTTAGAAAACCAAATACATGAATATAAATAGTAATATAAATAGAGAAGTCAAAATAGAAAATAAAATAATAGATATAGTAAACGAAATTAAATATTTAGGCATAGTTATATAGATAATAAATTAAATTTTAAAGTACATTTAGAATACTTATGTAAAAAAATTAGTAAAAAATTAGGCTTTTTTTATAAAATTAGAGATAATCTAACTATGCTAAGTGCAATTAAACTTTATAATGTAAGAGCACGACCACATTTTGAATACTGCTCCTCAATACTTTTTATGTTTAACACTGTAATGCTTTATAGATTACAAAAGCTACAAAATAGAGGAATGAGAATTATATTAAAACTGAACAGGTATTCGTCAAAAACTTATATGTTAAATTGTTTAAAAAGGATAAGTGTCTCACAAAATATTAAATTTAAAGTCTTAATGATAATATTTAAAATAAAAAATCAAATGATGCCAAATTACTTAACTAATAGATTAGTTTATACTTACAAGATGTTCATAACTATTATTTAAGAAGTATTTATTGTAAATTTTAGATTAAGTCTATTAAAGAAAAACAAAACTCAGAATATGATAAAGTATAATGGCTTAAAATTATTTAATGAATTACCAGCAAATTTAAAAAATGAAAAGAATTTTAAAACTTTTAAAAAGATTTAAATAGTTATGTTAAAGATTTATAATAATTATGTTAACATTGAGTAGAAATGAAATTTTTAATTTTATAACAAATCATTTTGTGATAAGTTAATACAATTGAATTTTATATTAATAGTAAGAAATTACTAAGTAAATAAATAAATAAATTTATTGAAAAATTAAAGGTTCGTTATGCTGAGTTTGTTATATGTACATACATATATTATATACATATCGCCGGGTGAGTTCTTAAGTGTCCAATGTCATACATTAGGCACTTTTTGATTTTTTGATTGATCTAAACTAAACTTGACGCGCTCTTTCTAAATTTTTAATCAGCTTCGTTCTATCTATAATAGTTTTTGAGATATTTAATTTTGCTTTTGTTCAATATCATACAAAGTGAATTTTTTTTTTACATTTATGCTTAAGTGCTTAAGTGTCCAATCTGCAATTAATATGATATTGGACAAAAAATGTCAAAAAATATTTTACACTTTAGTGAGTAATTAAAATTTTGTGCTTAAACTGTTCTATTTCAAATGAAGTTTTTGTATAGATCAAGGCAAAGGTTTGTTTTTCTTGAGAGAGTTTTATCAGTGTGAATGTGAATGAGAATAATCGGAGAGAGAGAATAAATTTGGTACCAAACACAGAGTGGTCGTAGCGCAGATGACCTGGCCAGTGCGTTAACTAAAATTTTACAAATCATTCGTCTTGATATTTCTAATATTCAGAACTTTGTTTTATGGTCAGACGCTTGTATTCCACAGAATAAAAACCGAATAATGTAATTAGCAATTTTAAAATTTATAGAAAAAAATAAAGAAATAAAAACTGTAGTTCAAAAGTTTTCTGAACCTGGACACTCTAGAATCGAGGAAATAGATTCTGTTCACTCAGTTATAGATCGTCATTTAAAACACAAGTGTTTGTCCACTCGCATTACTTAAACCACTGAACTCAATGAATTATTCAAAGGTGAAGATTTTTGGAACTAAAATGTAGCTAGCGTGGGGCTAAATTTTTCAGCTGTTAAATATAACTCTGCAAAAGAAATAATTTACAATAGGAATCTTTTTCATATAATATTTCAAGAAGATTATGGAGAATATGCGGAAAAAACTACCGTTCCAGTATTTAAACAAAATACTCGAAAGAATGGTTTGGTAAGACAAATTCCTAAAGTAATACATTTAAAAGCTACAAGTTCCATTACACAAGAAAAAATAAAAGATATTGTATCCATCTTTGATTACATGCCACTTGAGGACGTGTTATTTTATAAGACTATTTTCAAAATAAAATAAAAATAACATTATCACAACGAAAATTTTAGAGGCTAGATTTTGTCATAACATAATCTATAGGCTAGATTTTGTCATAACTGTTTAGGTTTATTTTTTATAATTTATTTAATAATTTGTTTAATACACATTGTGATTTGTTTTTTAGTTTTAGCACTTTAGTTTAGACTGTTTTGTTTTACTTTTATATTATTTAATTAAATGTGTTTGAATGAATTAAATTATGTTTCTCCTTAATATTGAAAGTCTTTGTTAGTTTTATTTTTTGTTTCCAAAACTTGAGAAAAATGTTTAGTTAAATTTCTTAAGTGTCCAATATCAAATGAAGTTTTGTTAACTGTGTTAATTCCCCATAAGATATTGGACATTGAAAAAAATATTGTTTTCAAAATATTTGTCACCCATACGTTTTTGTCAAATATACATTTGGGCTATTTTTTCAAATTTCGAATATCAACAGAAATATATAATTTTTTTAAGAAATCTAAACATAGTATTTCAAAGCTAACAAATTACAGATTATGTCACAAAAAGTTTGATTTTTTATATCCTTAAAAAAATACGTAAAAATTGTTTTGAAACTTAAAATGCGTTTTTTTCCCATTTCATTTTTCGGTATATTGGACACTTAAGAACTCACCCGGCGATATATCAAATACAAAAGCTCTTCTTAGTAACTGTAGAGATCATTCGTGATATACAATCAAGGAAAATTAATATGCAACAAATCATTGTTATGAATGGAAAGACAAACATTTGTGCATGTCTGAAGTTTATTTTGGAATTTATTATCTTTAAATATCCGTATATATACATATATATATATATATATATATATATATATACATATACATACTACCTTATAAATTCTGAATTATTTAAAAAATAACATTATTTTATATATTGAATATTTTGATTATATTGAATAATTTTTGATTAAATTTAAAATTGTCTGTAGTAATTTATTACTAGTAGTACAAGATATAAAATATATAATATTACCAAATGAGTATTGCTGACGTCAAAATTCCATCACCCACAAACCACATTTCTATAAATTTCCATTTAAACAATATCTTTAAATTAAATAATTGTTATTAAAATAAATAATTTAATGATTGTCAGGCCGTTCCGTTCACTATTAATTAATTTAGTATTAAATTATCAATATCAATATTTCGGAAGCAATATACTTGTTCCTCAGTGCTTGTAAGTAACTAACTTTCTAGGTCTGATTAGTCTTACTACAGCAGGTGCTTTGTCGAATAAGTAAAGTAACAAATAAATAAAAAACATAAAATAAATTTTGCTAGTTTTTATTAAAAAGTCATTAACAGTCTTTGATCAAGTTAATATCCTCCCTTGCATTTAACTTTTTGGATTGATGGTCCGCATGATACAACAACAGCTTTTCCACATTTAACACCACCACCATATGATCTTTCTGGGCGAGCTAATTCAATTGGTTCTGGTTGTGATTCCATGGTTTCCAAATCATCTTCATAATAGTATTGTTGAGCTGAAGCAGCAACAGCGAATAAAGCGATTAAAGCAAAGATTGCAAAGAATTTCATTTTGATTTTAGAATTAGTTTCTTTGAATTCAGAAGATTAACTGATAACCTTAGTCAAATAACACCACTCTTTTATACCTCAAAATTTTTTACACAAAATGTAATTTTTAAATAATTTCGTAATGAGAAAAATCAGAAACTAAGCATTTTTTATTTTTAATTTATAAAGTTTTGAAATGCTAATGAACTGTAAATATGTTATTCAAATTATTGAGGTTGATTTAAAATTGTGTTTGGATAAAAATTTAACGTTATATAGAAATTAAGAAATAATTAAAGGAAATTATAATCTTAGGCAGGGAACTTCCTACCACGGGCATTTTATTCTATTCATGTAAAAAATATCATCTCTAGATTTATTTGAAAATCAAAGATATCAGAAAACTGTAGATCTATAGCCAAGTTCAATTACTTACTATTGAGGCATATTTCTTATTTATTAAAATATTTTATAATAGGACTATGGTAAGGAATACAACGAGTCTCATTGCTAAACATGCCAGAAGGTGTTAAAATTATAGTAAAAACTACATTCAATTTAGATCTCAGCAAATTAGTTTCTGAGTTGACTACGGTCGTACTCAGACGGCAAGGTTTTAGTAAAATATTCATACACCAAATAAAGAAATTATCAAGGTCAGTTTGGAGTAAGAATGAATTATTTGGTGAAGAAATTTTCTTGAAAATTTTCATGTCATCAGCATTTATCTGAACTTTACTATTTTTAATTACTGGTTGTAACATCATTAATGGAGATTATAAATAATAGGGGACCTAAAAGGCTACCTTGAGAAACACCGGAATATGCTTCAAATGGCGATGATATAGAAGATCTAAATTGTGCACTATATGTTCTAGTAATGAGGTAGGATTCAATCCAATTTAAAAAATGATTTCGGAAATCCTAATTTTAATAATTTAAATAGGATTACACTATGTGGCAAAAGATTAAACGCTTTACTAAAATCTGTGTAGGTAACATCGGTTTAAAAGCCTTTTTCCATATTATTGAGAAATATAGAAGTAGATTCAACTAGATTATTTACTGTGTGTGGACTTATGTTTAACAAAACCGTGTTGGTTTGGCATTAAGAAACAAGTGCAGTGGGGATAAAGCTGATCAAAAACGATTAGTTCAAATAGTTTGGGAATACAGGATAATTTTACAATAGGTCGATAGTTGCTAACATAATTTTTCTCATTTTTCTTGTGAACAGGTTTAATAAAGACTTTTTTCCATAAAGAAGGAAAAATTTCAGTAGAGATCGATAGATTAAAGATTTGGACAGTGTTAAGGATAAAGATTTTCAGCATTCTTTTAGGATAATGTCAGGGACACCATCAGGACCAGGGGATGTGTTATCACTAAGTATCCTTAAGTTTAATGATGAAAATATCGTTTTCCTGAAATCATTCATGTGACTGAACTGTAGGGCGTTAATTGACGTTGAAAAGAGAAGGAGAATATGAATTACTAAAAAATTCTTGAAAGTATTGTGAAATAACTTTTTAATCATTACTCTGTGAGTTATTCAATTTCGTGAAATTTGGAAATTGGTCACATTTTCTTTTTGTGTTGACAAATTTCCAAAAGATTTTAGGTTTGGTTAAAATATTAGAGGATAGATTTTGTAAATAAATGTTATAACTATGTTCTATGTGCATTTTAAATTGTTCAAAGAGTAATTTAAAGGTATTGTAATCGTTTAAATTTTTTAGATTTTATATACTTGGTCCAGGCTTTAGGCGTGTTCGTAGTGGTCGCGCCTGCGCAACAAAAAAGATTTTTTGTTCGTAGTTGCATATCATCAAAAATTCTGCGCAGATAAAGAGCAGGCGCTTGTGTTCATAGTAATCGGTGTTGCGTCAGCGTCGGGCATATTGCGCAGATATTTTAGTACGCCTGCTTTAGAATGATTCTTAAAGTGCATGTCATTTAACATGTAATAAATAAGAATGTCGTGAGAAAATATTTAAGTAAAAAATAAAAATTAATTACTAAAATAAAATAAATGTGTTTATAATAATAATATATAAATATAAATATAATAAAATAAATATATTAAAAAAAATATGTTATAATTTTAATATATTTTAATATATAAGTAACATATATATTAAAAAATATTAAATATTTAAAAGAAAATATATTTAAAAAAAATATTTATAAAATATATTTTAAAGAATATATACAAAATATATTAAAATATTAAATATATATAAAAATATATTATAATATAATTATAAATAATATAATCTATACTTATAAAAGGGAAAGTTTGTTTGTTTGTTTGTTTATTTGTTTGTTTGTTTGTTTGTTCGCTATACACGCCTACAGTTTTAAAGATAGAGTTCTGAAATTTTGCACAGTTATTCATGGTACCGGTATGCAAATAACGCGGTACTTTACAAAGCCATCAGATGACAGGTTCGGGTTGCTGCCGTACAACTCTTACCAAGACTCAGGAATATTTTAAAAACCATGTCTGTGACAGATATGAAAATTTACATTTAGATTCTCTTTCACAAATAAAGAAATTCGACTGTTACCGATTTCGAAAATTTGGACTGGTTCAGGTTACTGCCGTACAACTCCCAGCACGTACGTCCCGGGAGTATTTCAAAAACCAATTGTGTTACAGGCATGAAAACTTACACTAAGATACTATTTCACAAATACAGAAATTCGACTGTTACCGATTTCAAAAATTTGGACTGGTTCGGGTGGTTGCTGTCGTACAACTCCTAGCACGTACGTTTCAGGAATATTTCAAAAACCAATTGTGTTACAGGCATGAAAACTTACACTTAGATACTCTTTCACAAATACAGAAATTCGACTGTTACCGATTTCAAAAATTTGGACTGGTTCGGGTTGCTGCCGTACAACTCTTAGCATGTATGTCTCAGGAATAAAAACCAATAGTGTTACAGGCATGAAAATTTACACTTACATACTCTATCAGAAATGTTTCAAAAAAAAAATTGTGTTACAGACTTGAAAATTTATTCATAGGTATTCTATAAAAAATAAAAAAACATGTATTTTCCTGAAAATGTATTTTCGAATTTAGGAATCAGTATAAAATTTTTACATGACATGGCTATGTAAATTAGCCACAAAAATGTGACGATTCGTTTTATTAATCAGAAAATACTGCAGAGTGTTCCAGGGGGTCCATGTGTACAAATCGATAGATACAGTTATCGATGAAAATGAAGTTGTTCCTCCTAATCAATTGGAATTAAAAGTAGTAGCTTCAATAGTGCTTCTACGAAACTTGAAGAACCCAAAACTACGGTACTAGATTAAGAATAAGAACTTGGCATCCTAATTTCATTTAAGTACAAATTCCAATTGATTGTGGAAAAAACGAACATGTCTTTATTTCAAGAATACCTCAACAGCAAGGAGCGTATTTGCGTATACTTCATCAAAAAAGATCACCAAAATATTGTTTACAAAGAAATAATTTTAATATAAGTATAGCTTAAGTTGGAGTATTGTTGATATTTTTTTATCGTAGTGAAAAAAAATATTAGAATATTTTTGATAAACCAATTTTTTTCAATTCGATTCATAAATCAAACTTCATTGAAATTAATTCGATTCATTTTGTGGTCGACCCGGACAACGTCGGGTAACTTTGCTAGTATTACTATATAAACGAATTGCGCATGTGCTACTTTTATGAACAAGAATGACTGCTAAACAATTTTCTGCGCGCCTGCACAAGTTTTTTTGTTCATAGTGACAGAGAAAAAAATCTGTAAGACATCGACGCATATTTTACTGCAACTACGAACATGCCTTTTATCTTTCTTATTTCTCAAATTTTTAATGTCACGAGTAAACCAAGATGGACTTTAGTTTGAGTGAACTTTCGTTTTTGGGACGCTGAGAAGAAGCCATTGAATAGAATTTCGTAAAATCTTGTAGTGATCGATTCAATATCAAAATTAATAAAAATGAAGGAGAAGTCATAGGAATAAAAAAAATCGTTTAATTTATGAAAGTCAGTTTTACCAAAATTATATTGAAGAAAAGTGTCAACGTTAGAAATATTTGCAGAGTCTGTAAAGTAAGTGATATGAATGGGTGGGTGATAGGGGTCTATTATAACGAGTGCAGAATTCACTCACATTCAAAAATTGATGAGTTAATCCAGTCTGACAGGAATACAAGGTCTAGTTGACGAGTTTGATAATTGCTAACTGCAGATGACTGCTGAAGATATATTAAGTTAAGGGAATCAATAAATGTAGATTTAATTTCATTACAAATGTTACTGGGAATCAGATATGATTCTTCATCATGGGCATTCCACGTGAAATGAGGTAGATTGAAATCACCACACAAAATTATTTCATCAGAAAGCATTAATTTGTTAGAAATGAAGTGGATGGCATTAGAATAATTGTTGTATATTTCTAGGCTACTATTCGGAGGAATATAACAATTAATAATGCAGAACTTTAAATCTGATTTTACCTAACTCATACCTCCAAAAACAATGAAGTCAAAGTTATAGACACAAATAGGCTGAAGCTCAATACATACAGTATTTGAATTGTGGTTCAAAAATTTGAGTGTTATATGCTTGGTTGGTCTTGCAAAACAATTGATGTTGTTAACTTCATTAAATTTTATTTAGCTATTTCAACAATAGTGTTGTTGGTCAAACCTTCACAAGAAAAATTTAAAATTAAAAAAACAAAAAAATAAGGTTCGGTTGGGACAGTTGGGTACTATTCAATATCTAATGTTAATCGACTGTTATATTCGCCTCTTCAAGTTGTATAGTATATCTGTTTCAGATACATTAATTGTAACTCGGTTATATTATATAAAAGTCGTTACATACACTCTCAAAAATTATTTATTTTAACCTGCATTTTAGTATCACTTTTGATGATAACAATGAGGCCATTGCGGCGCCTATCCACCCGTTAAGATATTCATTAAGGTTTACAATGTGTTACATCTCTAACAAGCAACGGAAAACTAGTTGTTTTTTTTTATGCCAATGTCAATTTTCCAAATCAAATCAAATCCTACATGACAATAAAATTGAAACCTAGTATTTTAAATTCTGTGCAAGATATAAAAGATAATATTATCAAATGAGTATTGCTAACGTCAAAATTCCATCACCCACAAACCAGTTTTTTCATATTTCCATTTAAACAATATCTTTAAATTAAATAATTGTTATTAAAATAAATAATTTAATGATTGTCAGGCCGTTCCGTTCACTATTAATTAATTTAGTATTAAATTATCAATATCAATATCAATATCAATTAGTAATATACTTGTTCCTCAGTGCTTGTAAGTAATTAAGTTTCTAGGTCTGATTAGTCTTACTACAGCAGGTGTTTTGTCGAATAAGTAAAGTAACAAATAAATAAAAAATATAAAATAAATTTTGCTAGTTTTTATTAAAAAGTCATTAACAGTCTTGGATCAAGTTAATATCCTCCCTTGCATTTAACTTTTTGGATTGATGGTCCGCATGATACAACAACAGCTTTTCCACATTTAACACCACCACCATATGATCTTTCTGGGCGAGCTAATTCAATTGGTTCTGGTTGTGATGCCATGGTTTCCAAATCATCTTCATAATAGTATTGTTGAGCTGAAGCAGCAACAGCGAATAAAGCGATTAAAGCAAAGATTGCAAAGAATTTCATTTTGATTTTAGAATTAGTTTCTTTGAATTCAGAAGATTAACTGATAACCTTAGTCAAATAACACCACTCTTTTATACCTCAAAATTTTTTACACAAAATGTAATTTTTAAATAATTTCGTAATGGTAAAAATAACACACTAAGCATTTTTTATTTATAAAGTTTTGAAATGCTAATGAACTGTAAATATGTTATTCAAATTAATGAGGTTGATTTAAAACTGTGTTTGGATAAAAATTTAACGTTATATAGAAAATAAGAAATAATTAAAGGAAATTATAAACTTATGCATGGAACTTCCTACCAGAGGCATTTTATTCTATTCATGTAAAAAATATCATCTCTAGATTTATTTGAAAATCAAAGATATCGGAAAATTGTAGATGTATAGCCATGTTCAATTACTTACTATTGAGACATATTTCTTATTTATTAAAATATTTTATAATAGGACAATGGTAAGGAAAACAACGAGTCTAATTGCTAAACATGCCAGAAAGTGTTAAAATTATAGTAAAAAATATATTCAATTTAAAAATCAGCAACTTAGTTTCTGACTTGCCAACGGTCTTACTCAGACGGCAAGGTTTTAATAAAAAATATATAGAAAAAAACAATATTATTTAAAATTGTAATAGTTATCTAGTTTTTCATTCGAAAATGTCCTTATTTTTGTATCGAAATACAGAGCTAAATCTGATTTTACGTAACTCATACTTCCACAAACAAAGAAGTCAAAAATATAGACACAAATATGTTGAAGCTCAATACATACGGCATTTGAATTGTGGTTTAGACATTTGAGTTATATACTTGGTTGGTCTTGCAAAACAATTGATGTTGTAGAACAGTTGGTATCACAAAATTAAAGTTAAAAAAAGAGAATTTACATTACATTCAAAATTTTTTTTTGTAATGTAACTTCTTTTCAAAATGTAAACTCAGAGACGAATATAGAGTTTACATTTAATGTATCTGAAACAGATATACTAGGCTGTTTCAGATACATTAAATGTAACTCGGTTATATTATATAAAAGTCGGTACATACATTCTCAAACATTATTTATTTTACCCTGCATGTCAGTATCACTTTTGATGATAACAATAAGACCATTGCGGCGCCTATCCACTCGCTAGAGATATTTATATCAAGAGAATTAATTTTTTTTTTATATCAATGCCAATTTTCCAAATCAAATCAAATCCCAGACGACAATAAAATTGAAATCTAGTAATTTCAAATCCCAATCATCATTCGCAAATATTCTAACTTATTTCTACTTTACTTTATCTTGTCTTTACATGAGTACTATTTAATTTAATTTAATTTAAAACTGTTATACAGTATACTACTATAACTGTTAATTTTTATTTAGACTGTATTGATATACACTTTTGTAGTGCTACTTAAAATAACAACAAAAAATGCTTATTTATTTATTTTATCCATTATGTGGACAATTGTATTATACTTTAGTGTGATTTACCACTAGTGACGTATACTATTTATAAATTTAATATAAATTTGTAAAAATATGTAAATTTGTGTAGGGTTTGTAGGGTATATTTATTCTGATTTCTATTTTTACTTTAAACACATTTGCAGTTGGGAAAAGTGGAACAGCATAGATGTCGCAATATTTCCTTAGATATTAAACTAAAACGGAGTTTTATGGTCACAGTTAAAATATGTTTTGTCAATTTGTTTCTTGAAATCTAGTAGCTTTTTGCTTCACACTAATTCTTTTTACATGCATTTTGACCAAGTTGTCGGGAATATTTATCTTTATATGATTTATTTTGTCTCTATTTTCTAAAAGTACTAACTATCAAGTTTAAATCACTAACATCTTCATTTGACGTTTCTAACTTGTAGTCAAAAGAAACGGAATTGTAATTCTTCGTGACAGAACAAAGAGGTGGTATTTCCACAGATTGTTTGAAAGATTTAAAGTTTATCTGCTTTAACTAGTATTTTAAAAAATTCACAACAAGACTCGATTCTAAATAATGTCGAACAAAAATAAAGGACTTCTTGAGCATCTATATATGGTCTAATATCTATAATTTGCTGACCATGTATAGAGATATCTTTTATGTAATTTGAGCTGTATATGACGGTGAATTCATTTGAACACTTTTTAAAACATGTCACTGTAATGGATAATTTTAATTAATTAATAAATGTCAAGGCATACTTTCAAGGCTTACTTTTAGGTTTTTCAAGAATTTATTTAAATTTATTTCTGTTCTAAAGTTAATTGGTAATAAATTAAAATAAGAAGGTATACCAGAAACTCAACAAAAATTTTATAATATGTGTTATAGGTAAAATAAGTCTGTACCATACTTCGATTATTAATTATAAGATTATAAGTATTATTATTTCGAATATTATTAACACTGACATTTTTAAAGAACTTTCTTAAGGACGTAAAAACGTAGAAACGGCTTAGCGGGACAATTTTTAAATCTTGAATTAATGACCAACAACTAAAATGTCCTATTTTTGTAGTGAAACACGTTTTATATTATGTTTAGCATCAGAAAAATTTAAGGATGAAATGAGGGTGCTATCGTCTGACAAAATTATGAATAGGATGGAAAGTTGATTGGACAAGATTATTGAAAAACATTTCTGAGAACAATCTTTTCTAGATTTCGAATTTTTTGATTTATAAATTTGCAAATCTAAATTTGTTCTTTTGCAATTTTTTAAAGTAAGCATCTAGATTACGTTTTTTTAGAACCAGATGTAGTTTTATCCTATTCTTGTGAAGTTCTAACTATATAGAAAAATTTCTATTTCTTTAATTGATTATAATAGAACTATTTTATTCATTAATAGCCTAAAGATATTTAAGATATTTTAATTTTGATGGCGTCAAGTGGATTTACTTTCCTTATTAATGAACCGACAAGAATAATGTCAAATTTTTCTACATGTATCGACCATGTTTTTTGTAGGACACAGAAAAATAATTATCTTAAAATTAAACTTTCGGTTTATGTTGAGTTTGTTATTATATATATATATATTATATACATGTATCAAATACAAGAGCTCTTCTAAGTAACTCTAAGTATCATTTGTGATATACAATCAAGGAAAATTAATATGCAACAAATCATTGTTATGAATGGAAAGACAAACATTTGTGCATGTCTGAAGTTTATTTTGGAATTTATTATCTTTAAATATCCGTATATATATCTTAATATATAAAATCGTTGGTGCATATATTCGTAACCCTAGATCTTGGAAACTAAATCAACTAAACCAAATGTTACCATATTTTCAACATATATTACTAACACCGAAACTTAACATATAGGCTACTTTTTCCTTCTATAGATGGCGCTGGGGTGGCGTTATTTTGAAAGATCGTATCTATAGGCCAAATGAGCTGAAATTTGGAACATATATTTAGTATATGCTTTGTGCTTTGTTAAAATTTGGACCCGATAGGTGGCGTACAAGTTGAGATATTTAAAAAAAGTGATATTTATTGCTATGTTTTTTTAATTAAATTTAAGTATGTGTGAGTATTTACGGAAAACTTCCAATAAAAACAAATAAAAAATTTAAAATAGCTACATAATTTGAGTGTCTCAGAACCATAGTGGCCTTACCAACATTAACATTTTATTGAATAAAATGCATTTTAAAAAATACACAATTTTAAAATGCTTATAAAATCTCTATTTTTAAGGTACCGACTTTAAAACAAAAATGTTTGGGTTTATGTTTTTAAGTGCTTTAGTGGACATATTTTTATTGGACTCTAGCTTTAAAAAAACGCCAATTTTTGTGGGCCACTTTGTGATGAAAATGATGAAAATCAAAAAAACTAGAGGCTTAAGCCAAGATATTTTTTAGTAAATTTTTTTATTTCATTGTTCAAATAGTAAGTAATAATGTAATAGATAAATTCAAATCTTGTATTTTTTACTCCTCTTCCGACTCCGTAAAATAATATCTTCAATAGTTATAATTCAAATCACAATTATTATAATTTCAAAAATTTTAATTTTCAAAAATATCTAAATTTTAAATTAAAACGATAATAAACGCTTTAAAATAAACAATCTTTTTTGTGTATAAATACCTGGAGAAGTTGAAAAAGTAGGATTCATTTACTATCACTAAAATTAACTATAATCTATATTAACTATATTACACTTTCAAATTGAACTTGAATTTAAAATAAATTATTTACACTCTTAAGCTGGAGGAAAAATAACTTTAAAATTACCCAGAGAAATAATATCAGACACAATTAAGAAATAATCGATGACTTAATAAATTAATGAAATTGGTACATCAAATTTACGGGTGTGGGTCGATTTGTTGAAAAGCAAAATGGCAAATTAAAAATGTTGAGAAAAAAAGTGTTGAGAAAAAAAATGTTGAATAAGAAAAACTTTTGAAAAAAAATGTTGAAATAAAAATATACTCGTATGTAGATTTAAAATAATATTTGTTATACGAGCACAACCATTATTAATTCGGACATTGAAATTTTTAAAAACTTAAAATTTTGTCTCGAAAAAAAACCATTTTATTTTCATAGTGAAATAACTCCGCAAATATATAAATATTCTGTAAAAGGCGAATAACCCAGATTTTTTAACCAACAATAAAATTCCTCCAAATTGAGGATCTTGCATATTATACATATACTATATAATATATACATTTTCTGGAAATAGGGAATACCCTGTAATATTTTGATTGGTTTATTTTGAATTCTGCTCTTAAATTCCCTCTAATTATTTTTATTAAATATACATTTCCTCAAAAAAGAGCACTTATAACAGGGGGGTTTGTTGTCCCAAACCCCCGCTAAACAGTATTATTGAATTTCTTATATTGTTTAAGTACATATTTCGTTAATGATAAGAGTTGATTTGTGTAATTAGATCTAAAATATACTACTTTAAAAAAATGTTGAAAATTTTTTTTCAACATTGAAATTCAAGATTTTGTTTTCAACATTTTTTTTTTTGACTTTTCTTTTTCGACATTTTTTTTCAACATTTTGTTTTTCGACAAAAAGACCGCCTCTCTTCCTTTACTAATACCTATTTATAATAACGGTATTATTTTAAAAGTTAAGTGTACATTAGCATTTTTAAATAATATCGAAATTATAGAAATTTAATTACAACAATAACATTCAAGAAGTGATTATTGAGTTAATTTACTTCTACCATAGGTAATTTACAAAAAAAAAATGTATTATCATTGTCAATTCATTTGTTTGATAAAAATATTATTTGTTTAACCTATAAAAAGACCTTCTGTTAAAAGAATAGTTACCCGGATACACTAAATATTAATAAGATACGATACATGTAACATTTCAAGCAAAAAAATTTAGGTTTTTCTATTTTCAGTTCTGAAATAATTTATTTTTTTATAATATATATTGAAGTAGACAGGTATCTATATGAATTGAGGGTTTTAAATGAACGACTTTCGGAATTACAAACACTCTTACTTTCAAACTTTCAAACAAATATCTTGCTACTAACACAAAGGTTAAAAACTGATGCACATTGATATAGACTCTTGTACAAGTTTAAAACTTTTTGTTTATTTAAATTTGAAATCAATTAAAATTTAATTAGAAGGTCAATTATAGGTTATTCAGGTCCATCAAAAATCATCAAATTCTGTAACAGCTATTATCATTCCGATTTTCTATTATTTTTTTTTCATTATTTTTAAAATTCGAGCATAGTTTAATTTTTTTACAAAATGTTTTAATTTTTTTAAAACCAAAGTGGCCTAACCAACAATGTGGGTTAAGCCACTTTTGTTTTTTAAAAAATTGTCAACTATTAAAAGCCAAAACAAATTTTGTGATAAATAATAAGGAAAAAACTATTTCTGAAACTTGAAATTCAAATCACTGATTCTAGGAGACAAACATTACCGATTAAAACAATAAACAATTTTTTTTTGTATGTGAGTTAGGCCACTATAGTTCTGAGACACTCAATTAATTTATTGACAAGAGAACTTAGAAAATGCCACGAGTTACACGTTTAAGTCAGTATACTCGACGACAATACTCGATACTCGAGTACAAATTAAAGGAAACGTCGAACTAATTTAACATCACAACAACAACAGCAAGAAACAGAAGCAACAAGAACAAGAATGCTAAACTTATATGCAAGAGAGAGTGAAGACCTCAGAAGGGCACGAGTACAACATGTAAAAAATGCAAATAGAAGATAAAGTCAACAATTAAGTGATATAGATAGCAATTTGAATTAATTAAACACTAGAAGAGAATGCAAATACGTAGATTATTAACATTGTCATCATTTGACCATATTGCATTTGATTATGATCCTGAAATGGATTATGCTTCTCACTCTAAAGTTTATAGATGGGGAAATGGACAAAGTATTTGAGTATTGTCATGCTTTAAAATTTAAATATGAAACAGCTGGGATGTGTTGCTGTTCCAGAAAAATTTAATTGTATTTCGTCGAGAATATGTAATGATACCTGAAATAGATAATGAAGCTCTTATCGGATTAGAAGATGTATGTATGTCAATATCAAGTGAAGCACTAATAAAATTAGGTTTATCATCACCTAACCGCCCACCAAGTGATTTGTTTAACCGAGACATCGAGAACAATGTTATGATATAAATATTTTAAATGATCATACAGTGATAGGCAGAATTAATTACACACTCAATAAATTTTTACATTTTTTTTTTGTTTTTCTTTTCTAAGGACGGAATTTTCAAATGTGTTAAAAACAACTTTGGGAATTGATTTCATACGGCATAATTAATTACACATTATTGTATTTTGATCTAATGAAGTGAATAAGTGAATTTTTTGATAGCGTTTAATTAATTTTTCTTTTTGAACTTGTATTCTAATATTTAAAAGTGACGAAGTGCAGCTCTTAATAGAGTTTCAAATATTCTGTCAAAATTACTGATCCATAATACGTAAAACAACCGAACTAAATATTGAAAACCGCGCAGAAGTTGTTGCTTAACACTAGTTCGATTGCTAGCAGAAATTTATGTGATTTCATTTAAAACTGTTTAGAACCTTTTAAAGAAAATAGAGGAACAGGGTAGCTTGAAAAACAAGAAAAAATCTAGTAGGAATGAAGTTGTCACTAAGAGACCGAAAGAAGGATATTACAAATTGTTAAGTAATTAAAAAGAAAATCCTGATATAAGCCCAGTTAAAATTGCTTTTGGATCAGCAAAAATTATTGGAAAAAAAAGTGGGAGTGAACGAACAATACGAAGAATATGTAAATATTCTAATATTCATACTTATGGGGTGCATAAAGTATTAAATATTTTACCACCAAATTTTTCAAAACGTGAGGCTTTTGCTAAAGAATATGTTATTGAGTCATTGGAGTACTGATATAACGTATTGAGGACAGAGGAAAGTTAATTTACATTCCACGGAAGCTCTTGGAAAAAAATACATTCATCTTCCCAAAGAGTTAAAGTATAAAGTGGTTTAATCATTTGATTCCCATGGCGATGGAAGTTTTATGTCTTGGGGATGCATTTACTACTGTGGCTGTATAGCTTTGTTTCCAACAGATGCAACATTATTTCAATGTAGATATATTAAAATATTAAATAAACATGCTTTCACTTATTATTAGGCAGAATATTTTCCGATGATAACTCCTGTTTACAGCAAGATAATGCTTCATTTAATAGAGTTTGCGTTGTAAAACGATTTCTTGAAGGTGTCGAATCGAACATGCTAAGTTGGCCACCGAAGAGCCCTGACTTAAATGTTATAGAGAACATCTGCGCATTTATAAAACAAATCGCATTTATGAAACAATGAAAAGGAAAGAAATCGATAAAAGCAGAAAAAAGCTGAAAGGATTGAGGAAATAATGAATATTTAGATAAAAATACCTACGAAATAAATTAAAAATTTAAGAATTTCAATATGAAAGTAATTGCAAGCTGTTATTGATGCACAAGGTGGAATAACTAAACATTAATGATGTAAAAATACTAAAACAAAACTATTTAACTGTAAACAACTTTTTATTCAAAAATTAGCAATATTTTTTTAGTTTTACCTGATGTGTGTAATTATTTATGCCGTATGAAACCAAATGTGTAAATATTTTTGCCGGGTGACAAACCTGTTACTACCTGAGTCATTTGAGATTTTTTTCAGCCGAAAATTTAAATTTAAATTAAGAACTGAAATTGATTCCCAAAGTTGTTTTTAACACATTTGTAAATTCCGTCCTTAGAAAAGAAAAACAAAAAAAAATGTTAAAATTTATTGAGTGTGTAATTAATTCTGCCTACCACTGTATAGTACTAAATGAACCAAAATTATTAGATGAACAAAAAATAATTTATGATAGAATTATGAATGCTGTTTTAGCTGAAGAAGGTGGTTTCTTTTTTTTAAGATGCAGCTGGTGGAACCGGTAAAACCTTTTTAATTTCAATAATTTTGGCTAAACGTTCTACCGGAAATGTTGAGTTAGCAATAGCATCATCTGGAATTGCTGCAACTCTATTAGATGGTGGTAAAAAATCACATTCAGCATTAAAGTTACCATTAAATATACAAACAAATGAGAATCCTGTATGTAATATTAAAAAACATTCAAGCATGGCCAAAGTACTTATAAGAACAAAAATTGAACATTATTTGGGATGGATGTACTATGGCCCATAAGAATTCTCTTGAAGCATTAAATCGTACATTAAAGGGTTTAAAAAACAGCAACAGACTTTTTGGCGGAACTTTCATTTTATTAGCAGGCGACTTTAGAAAAAATTTGCCAGTAATGACACGGTCCACATATGAAAATATCGTACATACAGTTGTGTTAGATTAAAACATAAATATTTTTTTTAGTTTTAAGAAATGTTCTATGAAGAGCAAGACTGAGTTTTTGTTATGTTTTTGATTTGTTGTTAATTTTTTGCATTATATAATTTAACAGTTAAATGTGAAATTTTTTTAGAAAAAATTAAATAAAAATAATAATAAAATGGACTAAAAAATAAAAAATTGGAATTACTTTTTATAAACACTTTAAGACCTTTTACGTATAACAACATTAACCAGATTTTTTTTGCAACAACGATTAAGGGTTAAGGGCACCGCAACATTTGTCGGGTCCGCTGGTATATAATATACATAAACATAATACCCTTATAAATTCTGAATTATTTAAAAAATATTATTTTGTTTATTGAATATTTTGAAGAATTGAAAATTGTCTAGTAATTTATTACTAATACTACAAGATATTAAAGATATAATATTATCAAATGAGTATTCCTGACGTCAAAATTCCATCACCAACAAACAACATTTATATAAATTTCCATTTCAACAATATCTTTAAATTAAATAATTAATAATTGATATTAAAATAAATAAATTAATTGTTGTCAGGCTTCCGTTCACTATCAATTAATTTAGTATTTAATTATCATTATCAATATCAATATCAATTAGTAATATACTTGTTTCCTCAGTGCTTGTAAGTAACTAATTTTCTAGGTCTGATCAGCCTTACTACAGCAGCTGATTTGTGTAAATAAATAAATTAAAAACATAAAATAAATTTTGAAAGTTTTTATTAAAAAGTCATTAACAGTCTTGGATCAAGTTAATATCCTCCCTTGCATTTAACTTTTTGGATTGATGGTCCGCATGATACAACAACAGCTTTTCCACATTTAACACCACCACCATATGATCTTTCTGGGCGAGCTAATTCAATTGGTTCTGGTTGTGATTCCATGGTTTCCAAATCATCTTCATAATAGTATTGTTGAGCTGAAGCAGCAACAGCGAATAAAGCGATTAAAGCAAAGATTGCAAAGAATTTCATTTTGATTTTAGAATTAGTTTCTTTGAATTCAAAAGATTAACTGATAACCTTAGTCAAATAACACCATTCTTTTATACCTCAATTTTTTTACCGAAATGTAATTTTTAAATAATTTCGTAATGATAAAAATCAGAAACTAAGCACTTTTTATTTTTAATTTATAAAGTTTTGAAAAGCTAATGAACTGTAAATATGTTATTCAAATTAATGAGGTTGATTTAAAACTGTGTTTGGATAAAAATTTAAAGTTATATAGAAAATAAAAAATAATTAAAGGAAATTATAAACTTAGTCATGGAACTTCCTACCAGAGGCATTTTATTCTATTCATGTAAAAAATATCATCTCTAGATTTATTTGAAAATCAAAGATATCGGAAAATTGTAGATGCATAGCCATGTTCAATTACTTACTATTGAGACATATTTCTTATTTATTAAAATATTTTATAATAGGACTATGGTAAGGAATACAACGAGTCTCATTGCTAAACATGCCAGAAGGTGTTAAAATTATAGTAAAAACTATATTCAATTTAGAAATTTAAATTAGCTTATGATTTGACAACGGTCTTACTCAGACGGCAAGGTTTTCGCAAAACATATATAGAAAAAAGCAATATTAAAAGTTAAAACAAGAGAATTTACATTGCAAAATAAAATTTCTTATCATCAACATTTTTTTTTGTAATGTAAATTCGTTTCAAACTGTTATATTCGTCTCTGAGTTGTACCTAGTATATCTGTTTCAGATATATTAAATGTAACTCGGTTATATTATATAAAAGTCGGTACTTACACTCTCAAACATTATTTATTTTAAGCTGCATCTCAGTATCACTTTTGATGATAACAATAAAACCATTGCGGATCAAATCCCACACGACAATAAAATTGAAATCTAGTAATTTCAAATCCCAATCATCATTCGCAAATATTTTAACTCATTTCTACTTCACTTTATCTTGTTTATACATGAGTACTATTTATATTTAATTTTATTTAATTTTAAACTGTTATACAATATACTATATTATAACCGTTAATTTTTATTTAAATTGTATTGATATACACTTTTGTAGTGCTACTAAAAAACTACAACAAAAAATGCTGATATGGTTGTTACGTTCGTTCAACAATGAAATTTCAAGTTCAAAACTTCAATTTCAATTTTTTTTTTAAAGTACGAAAACAAAAATAAAAAACACTGAACACACGTTTTTTACATCATAAATTTGAATACGTTCACAATAATATCGATAATTGTTTTTTTTTTTTAATTACTCTGAGTTGAACATTTATTTACGGGTAATTTTAAAATGTCACAAAATGTGTAGATATTTTTACGCCAATATAATTTCTGTAATTAAGAAAATTACTTATTTTCTAAGAATAAAAGGCTTTAAAAATACAACGGCAATGTGACAATTAGGGGTATCGATAAGACGAATGTCGCTTTAACAACTTTGTAAAGAAAATTTAACGCGGTTCGTCATGCACCGGCCCATATATGTGAGTTGAATTACAATTTTTTGTTGTTTAGATGGGAGTCACAAATCTATGGAGACGCAAACTCTTCAGATCTATTGTACTTCCCAGTTTATTAGCTCAGAATTACAAGTCTATGTCCTCGATGAACGCAATTTCAAGTTTTGGAATTAAGTGATGTGTATTCCTGGAAATGTTTATGTTTTTTGCATCAAACAAATAAGAGTAGGATTTTTTTTTTTCATTTATTATATTTTATTAAATATTAGAATTCGTTACAATTATAGTAAATTAATTAAAACTAAAATTCAAAACTTAAAAATAGAAAATAAACAGAATTTAAAATATAAATTAAATACAATAGTTAGGAAACATTCTATTGCAAAAGCAAATTTCGAATGGTCCATCACAAGAACTAAATAATTTAAATTATTCAATATTTGTGGAGTTTAAATGTAAATATTAATTTGGAAAACTAAAATCTTAAAGAAAAATAGAATATACTAAATTTAACGTGGTTAAATATTTATGTATAAAAAAATAATTAAATATAAGAAATAATTAATATTAAAATTACAAGTAGAATATAAAAATGTGAATTAAATTTATAGATAAAACTTACAAATAAGTGAATTGAAGGAAAATTTACAAAAAGAAAATAAAAAAGTGGAACAATTTTATAAACTACTATACGTTTTAGAACGAGATTTAATATTTAAATTAATATAAAGGAAAAGAAATGAAACAAAGCAAAAAATGAAGCAATAACGAAATTCTTATAAGAAAAAATAAACAAAGCTACATAATAATAATATAGATAGATATCAGCAACAGTATACTATAATATATACATCAGTAATAATATTATCTAATGACTCTTATTAGCTCTCTTATAATAGACTCTTATTAGCTCTCTTATAATCCTAAGCCAATTCTTAGTTTTAGATAAAAATTCGGATAAAACTCTGATATTTCTGATATCAATAGATAACTTATTAAAAATTCTCGGTGCAATAATTTTAAAGAAATTACAAATATGAAACTTATAAAAGCGGGGTACATCAACTAAATTTCTGATTCCTCTTCTTCTATGCAGAATCTGTATCTGTCTGTGTTCGATTTACTGTATATATTCAAACAGAGTTCCTGTGTAAGATTTAAAGATATTTAACATATCCTGTGGAGACAAATACGTTTTGCAGTGACTCAAAAGTCCCAAGCATCTAGTTGAATTTTGGCAATGTCAAACATGCGTATCCAGAATAGTAAAGTGTTCAGTTCGATGAATATACATCACCGAATATTAATATAGGGGAAAAATTGGATAGTTTTACTACAGCTTTGAGTTTTAGAAACTAGATGTTTACATATTTTTCATTTTTTTCATTCTAAATCATTTAATTAAATTTTCGATTTCATCATTTGCAATTTTTATTTGTATCACATGTTTATTTCATTATCATCTCATTGATACTGCATTGATTAAAACAATTATTTTTGATAGTGCATACACATGGTGCTATGACGTCACTAATATTTCCACAACAAATTTTATATTTAATTTTATTAATAAAATAGTCGGCAAATATTCAAGAAGGCTGAAAGGTAGAATATTTTTCTGATACGGGTAGTTACATGAATTAACTACATGAATAATCTTAACATATTATATGTGAATATTCAAAGTTTACGTAATAAATTAATTGATTTACAAATTTTAGTTAGTTCATATAAGTGTGAAATACACGTAATTGCTCTAACTAAAATCTGGTTGAACGAAGATGAAAATATTTTTTTTAATATTCCTGGATGTGAAGCGTACTTTCCGAACCTTAAAGTTCCATATTGGGGATGAGTCATATACGTCTCTATCAAGATTTGCCGCACGCTTGTCCATAAAGAGGAATTTAATTCTTCAACTTTTTTAACTGTAAAATTAACTAAACTGGTTTTAATATAATGTCAATTTATCGACATCATAAAACGCGAGTTATTGATTTTGTCAATAAACTGGATGAAATCACACAAAAATTTCATCATTCGATTATTTTAGGTGGTTTCAACATAAATTTGTTGAAAGGTAATTGTAGTGAAGTGGAACACTACAATAATATTTTAGGGCTCAATCATTAAAGTCTACTGGGTTTTGACTTTTTTCAATTTTAGAAAAAAGTTAATTTTTGTTATCATGAAAGTCTTTTGAGTTGATATAAGTCCACTTGGTTGACAATTTCAAGTCAACCATAATTTTGCTGTTGACTTTGAAGAATTAAGAATATTTTTTTATTTTTTGGTGTTGTTCTTATAAATTTTATTTCTTAATCAAATAATTAATAAAACATTTTTAGGAAAATTTTTAATAACAAAAGACAGTTTTAAAAATTAGGCAAAACTTATTATTTAAATACACAAAATTTAACAAAAATTTAAAAAAAAAAATAAACATATTTAAAACACCATTTAAAATATTAAAATATACCTACCTCAACCAAACTTGTGTTTTTTGACAATGAAAATTTTTCCTACAATGGCAACATTTTTATAGTCAATTAAATTTTATTCAGTTGACTTTCATAATTGCGTGACTTATTTTTGTTGACTTTTTTATCAGAAAAAAGTCTAATTTCATTAGACTTTCATGATTGACCCTTTAATTAGTAATGGCTACATTATTTGCAATAATATATCAGCGGAATACGTCACAAGAGTCAATTCAAAAATTTATATATGATAGTCAATAAATATAAGTATAATTTTCATATCACTAATACATGTCTCTCCGACTATCAATTGCTTTGAGATGAGTGTAGAAGCCGAACCGAATCTAGAAAAAACTAACAATTTCAAAACTTCATCTTGAATCTTTAAGCAATTTTGTGTTTTGTAGATAAGTTAACCAATCTAATTGTTAGTAATACGTTAGTAAAACCATACCAATAAAAAATAAGAAAAAAAACGAATGAGGAAATTCTGCAAAAAGTGAAAATTAGATATTCGTATTTTAAATATAAGGTAAAATATGCGGCGATCCTCTTCTACTAAAGCTATATGAAAACTCTAAAAAATTTTTTCATGAAAACTTTCTAGAAAATTAAAAAAATAGTAAAACACTATGAAGTATTTATAAGCAAATCATGTACAACAAAGATACTGATTCAGAAACATGTAACATTAAAACCTTAGAAGTAGACGATGTTTCCATTTCCGAAAAAAGAAACAAATTGCTGATTCTTTTAACGACTGCTTTATAAATAACTGCACTGAAAAAATAAGCATCTCAAGAGATCCAATTGATCATGTTTACATGAATTATTTTTCAAATACGATTGATTCTAATCTTTACTTACGACCCACTAATGGGGCTAAATGAGGTTAAAAAGGTTATATTTTCACTAAATTCGGTCGCAGCGACTGACTACGGCAAGATTTCTACCAAATATATTAAAAGATTTTGTGATCCCCTGAGTCGTATTTTAGTCAAATTTTGAAATATTTTTTTTGAAACATCATATTTTCCGAATTCATTAAAAAAAAAACAATAATTACTCCAATTTTCAAAAGTGGAAACAAAAATATTTGCTCTAATTATCGTCCCATTTCTGATCTAACAGCGCTTTCTAAAATATTTGAGATAATAATAAAGGATCGTCTTAACGGAACTTTATGAGAAATAATGACATACTTCATAAAGAACAATATGGCTTTGAGACCAACTCTAACACAACTGCTGCAGTTTTAAGTTTGACAAATTTTATTTCAAAAAATTGTGATGATGGGAAATATGTTGCATGTGTTTTATTAGACTTGGCTTTTGATTGCGTAGATCATAAAATCTTACTAAAAAAAATCAGCTAATGAAATGAAGCGATAGCCAAATCAAATTTTCTCATTCATATCTAAGTAATCGTAACAATTGGAGCCTAACACCGCAAATAGCCTTAAGACCTTACAAAGTGTGCATCAGGCCTATTTTTAGCTATGGGTCCATTGCATGGGTTCCGACAACATTATATACAGCAAATACCATAAAAAAACTAGAAGCTGTACAAAAATTTGCGTGTCTGTGTGCAACAAGTGCTTTTAGAACCACACCCACAGCGGCTATGCAAATACTTCTTGGGCTTCCACCCTTGCATCTTTATGTAAGAAAGGCCCTCAAAGATGCAAGAAGGTTGCAAACTCTAGGGAATACTAAACGATGTAGGAACAAATATCAAAGGCTATGGAAAGACTTAGAAAAGGAACAGAAAGAGTTCTTCATGCCAACAGATGACATCACTACATGGTACATACGTATCCCTAAAGAAAATCCGACAAAAGAGACCTGGCGCGGTTCAGAAGAGCAGGCTAGGTCTTCGAACACCTCCAACATTTTCACTGACGGGTTCTCTACGCCTCTAGGCGCGGGAGCCAGAATGTTCTTTGAAAAATAACAACTTCAGCTCCAGTTTCCTCTTGGCAAATACTGCAGAGTCTTAAAGGCTCAAGTCTTTGCCATAAACGCAGCAGTGAACATAATAAAAGAGCAAAGATGGTCTAACAAAGACATTAGAATCTTTAGTGGAAGTCAGGCTGCCTTAAAACCTCTTGAAAGTAACCTGATCAAATTTAGATTGGTGGGAGAATGTTCGGAAGCCCTAAACCTCATAGGGCTCCGAAACAAGGTACAACTGATCTGGATACCGGGTCAGAGTGGCTTGACTTTAAATGAGTAGACTGACGAACTAGCCAGATGATCGGCGGAAAACATTTATGGCCCGTAACCGGCAGTTGGTATATTAATATTAAACTATCAATAGAGAACACCCTAAAGAAAGAAAGAAACATTCTTTGGGAGCGTATTGAAGGCCACAGAGTCTTCAAAATATATTTACCAAGAACAACCACCAAAATAACCAACTTCCTGCTAACTTTCAATAGAGTAGACTGTAGGAAGATGGTGGGCATACTTACTGGTCATAACCACATGAAAACGCACTACATAACTTCAGAAAGCCTCTGCAGGATAGAACCCACAAACCTATTGGTCTTTCTCAAAAGGGTCGACTAAGTTGAGGGTGGAAGAGAGCATAAATGGCTAAAAGATTGCATGCCGGCTCTGACGTATTAGGGCCATCTCCGTTTTAATAAAAAACCAAAAATTTACGTAAGCAGATAGTTCGTATAGGAAATAATTATAGTTCTTCAAGCGTTGTTACAAAAGGAGTTCCTCAAAAGTCTATCTTAGGACCCGATTTTGTCAAAATTTACATTAATGATGTAACCAAATTAAGTTTTTTACAATTATAGGTAGAATTAAAAATCGTAGTTGAAGTTCATCTCAAAATAATAAGCGAGTGGCTTAATAAGCACCGTCTCTTCTTAAACATTAAAAAAACAAAAATGATGATCTTTGAAATAAAAAATTCAATAAGACCAAACTCATTTCATTTTAATAATATTGCCATTGGCTCTGTTTCAACGGTCAATTATTTAGGATTAGTGCTTGATAGTAGACAAAAATTTAACCATGTTGACCACATAAAATCATTGTTATGAATGGAAAGACAAACATTTGTGCATGTCTGAGGCTTATTTTGGATTTAATTACCTTTAAATATCCGTGTATATATATATATATATATAATATACATATACATATACATATTACCTTATAAATTCTGAATTATTTAAAAAATAACATTATTTTATATATTGAATAATTTTTGATTAAATTTAAAATTGTCTGTAGTAATTTATTACTAGTAGTACAAGATATAAAATATATAATATTATCAAATGAGTATTGCTGACGTCAAAATTCCATCACCCACAAACCACATTTCTATAAATTTCCATTTAAACAATATCTTTAAATTAAATAATTAATAATTGATATTAAAATAAATAAATTAATTGTTGTCAGGCTTCCGTTCACTATCAATTAATTTAGTATTTAATTATCATTATCAATATCAATATCAATTAGTAATATACTTGTTTCCTCAGTGCTTGTAAGTAACTAACTTTCTAGGTCTGATTAGTCTTACTACAGCAGGTGCTTTGTCGAATAAGTAAAGTAACAAATAAATAAAAAACATAAAATAAATTTTACTAGTTTTTATTAAAAAGTCATTAACAGTCTTTGATCAAGTTAATATCCTCCCTTGCATTTAACTTTTTGGATTGATGGTCCGCATGATACAACAACAGCTTTTCCACATTTAACACCACCACCATATGATCTTTCTGGGCGAGCTAATTCAATTGGTTCTGGTTGTGATGCCATGGTTTCCAAATCATCTTCATAATAGTATTGTTGAGCTGAAGCAGCAACAGCGAATAAAGCGATTAAAGCAAAGATTGCAAAGAATTTCATTTTGATTTTAGAATTAGTTTCTTTGAATTCAAAAGATTAACTGATAACCTTAGTCAAATAACACCATTCTTTTATACCGCAATTTTTTACACAAAATGTAATTTTTAAATAATTTCGTAATGATAAAAATAAGAAACTAAGCATTTTTTATTTTTAATTTATAAAGTTTGGAAATGCTAATGAACTGTAAATATGTTATTCAAATTATTGAGGTTGATTTAAAATTGTGTTTGTATAAAAATTTAGCATTATATGTCAATTAAGAAATAAATCAAGGAAATTATGAACTTAGGCGTGGTGGTAGGAAGCACTGGCATTTTCTTCTATTAATGTAAAAAATATCATCTCTAGATTTATTTGAAAATCAAATATATCAGAAAATTGTAGATGTATAGCCATGTTCAATTACTTACTATTGAGGCATATTTCTTATTTATTAAAATATTTTATAATAGCACAATGGTAAGGAAAACAACGAGTCTAATTGCTAAACATGCCAGAAAGTGTTAAAATTATAGTAAAAACTATATTCAATTTAGAAATCAACAAATTAGCTTATGATTTGACAACGGTCTTACTCAGACGGCAAGGTTTTAATAAAATATATATAGGAAAAAGCAAAATTATTTAAAACTGTAATAGTTATCTAATTTTTCATTCGAAAATGTCCTTATTTTTGTATCGAAATGAAGAGCTTTAAATCTGGTTTTACCTAACTAAAACCTCCACAAACAAAGAAGTCAAAAATATAGACACAAAAATGTTGAAGCTCAATACATACAGTATTTGAATTGTGGTTTAGAAATTTGAGTTTTATGCTTGGTTGGGCTTGCAAAACAATTAATGTTGTAGAACAGTTGGCATCACAAAATTAAAGTTAAAAAAAGAGAATTTACATTACAAAATAAAATTTCTTATCATCAAAACTTTTTTTTGTAATGTAAATTCTCTTCAAATCAAATCTTATATTCGTCTCTGAGTTGTACCTAGTATATCTGTTTCAGATACTTTAAATGTAACTCGGTTATATTATATAAAAGTCGGTACTTACACTCTCAAACATTATCTTTTTTAACCTGCATCTCATCAAAATCATTACGACGACTATTTATATCAAGGTATTTATATTAAGGTCCACAAGGTATTACACCTTTAACAAGCCACGGAAAACTAATTATTTTTTTATGTCAATGTCAATTTTCCAAATCAAATTAAATGCCACACGACAATAAAATTGAAATCTAGTAATTTCAAATCCCAATCATCAATTCGCAAATATTTTAACTCATTTCTACTTCACTTTATCTTGTTTATACATGAGTACTATTTATATTTAATTTAATTTAATTTTAAACTGTTATACAATATACTATATTATAACCGTTAATTTTTATTTAAATTGTATTGATATACACTTTTGTAGTGCTACTAAAAAACAACAACAAAAAATGCTGATATGGTTGTTACGTTCGTTCAACAATGAAATTTCAAGTTCAAAACTTCAATTTCAATTTTTTTTTAAAGTACGAAAACAAAAATAAAAAACACTGAACACACGTTTTTTACATCATAAATTTGAATACGTATACAACAATATCGATAATTGTTTTTTTTAATTACTCTTAGTTGGCCAAAATAATTTCTGTAATTAAGAAAATTACTTATTTATTTTTTAAGTCTAGCCAAACATTGGGTTCTAATCAATACCTTTATTTACAAATTGGCAGCTTGGACCAGTGGATTATTGGGAGAGGGTAAGCATCCCTATGATCTGTATAGGAAGTGAACATTTTGAATAGCCTTATTAATATTTCTCTTGAACTTTTGAATATTTCATATGGGTATATTTCTGATATGTGGAAACACGTTCGTTGCAATATGATTCGAAATATTCAAGAAAGTTTTACTGCAAAACAAATTTCCATAGCCAGTTTTCAGCAACCTAGGAATTTTCACTGTGAAAGGTTGGGCGCTTAATTACTCTCTTGGTCCTCAGCGGAAATGTTTAAGTAGTTGGATTAAAGTTTTTATTATGTCTGAGTAAGTACCTAGATATACGAGATATTCATACAAAAGCGAAAGTTAAGTTATTGTTGAATATAATAACAATTCCAAGTTATTATATTCAACAATATAATAATTGAGAAATGGTACAACTGGAATTTTGTTAAATTTTTATTTTTATGGAAAGTTCTTTGTAGAGCTATATTGTACTTCCCCATCTTTTATCTTGATGCACGCTTTTATTGCTTTAATATCAATTTCAGAATTAAACGATGTGTATCCCTGGCGATATTTATGTTTTTAGCGAGCTATTGCATCGCAAACAAATGAGAGGAGAAATCCTCGTCTTCTATGCAGAATCTGCAATTTGTCTGTGTTCGATTTACTTACTGTCTATGTAAGTGTTCATTTTGCTGAATCTACATTTTCGAATATTAAAAGAAAACACGTGATAGTCTTACGCGATACCAGACAGTGTTAAGTTATACAAACCTTAAACTTAACTCTATTACATTATGACCAGTTGAAAATACTGGCCAAGTCATGGTTGAACCACGATTATCATGTTACGTGTCATTTCCAAGAATCTTACCAGAGTGCTATAGTCTGAAAAAATCATGGGTAGGATTGAAAGTTGATTGGAGAAGATTATTGACAAACATTTTTAGGAACAATATTTTCTAGATCTTGAATATTTTAATTTCAAAATTTGCAAATCTAAATTGTGGTTAGAGATTGCATTAGTATTTAATTGTAAATAGAAATTTACAATTTCTTTGAGTTGTTATAGCATCTAGGTTGTATTTTTTTAGAACCAGATGAAATTATATTATAAGTATTATCGTTAAGTTGTAACTATATAGAATAATTTATATTTCTTTAATTAGTTGTAATTGAACTGTTTGTCCATTTAATTCATTTAAGCAACCATCAAATATCAACATAATCGAGTGACGGATGTAACAGTTCGCGGAGAGATTTAAGGCAAATAATAGTTCAAAGCATATTTTCGGTATCTAAAAGCCTTGAAAATGTTAATATGAAAAGAATATAAGGTTATATGAAAAATCTTTGATAGGCATTGATCTATCAATTGAAAATTTAATTAAACCATTGAATAAAATCAAATCAAGGTATAGAGAACAAAAATTATGCACACCAATCCAATAAAGCGTTATATCCTTCTCGATCAAAAGTTTTCAAAAAATCACAATATCCACCATTGTGATTTAAATCAATGTTTAACTACAATACGCATAAATAAGTCATTAAATTATCAATAAATCGATTCAATAATATATTTCATAATTAATAATATTTAATTAGACGATACTTCAACTGATAAGTTTCTCATAATATATAAGAAACCAACTGCACAATATGTAATGTTCAAATATTGTATATTTAAATATGAAAAAATAAATATTTATTACGATAAAAAACTAAATATAATATATAAATAAATAATTATTTTTAAAGTGAAAAAAAGTGAAATATGCGAATTTTATAAACAATGTAATTTAAATGTAAATAAAAAAAATTCTTTAACCATTATTATATCTGTTAGTGCATTGTAAATATAGTATAGTCTCATTAGATAATAAAATTCCAGCTATTTTCGGTTTTACGCTATAATTTAATTTTTCGCCGACAATTGCATAAAATAATTCTAAAAAAAAAAATAATTGACAGGAAGTATAGTTTATGAGTGAGTATGTATACTAAACTTGAAGAATATTCGAAAAGTTTTTGCTTTTATTTTTTCTTTAAGTAATTTCCAACTTTTTTTTATCATAAAGCAAATATGATTAACTCGTTAAAATGTATAAAATATTTTATTACTTTTTTATTAAATTTGGTTCAAAAAAGTCTTTTTTTGCTGAATCTTAGGTTATTTATTTGAGCATGACATGTCAATTGAATGATCTAGAATCAATTGAAAATATGGGCGAATTCAAAAATTAATCACGATTTAGCAGTGTTGTGCTCAATAATGTTAAGTCAATGTTGTCATAATAATATTTTTTATGTTATGTCATCTATAATTATAATTGACAAGCATTTAAGGTCCTGCGCAGTAGACACCTTTTCATTTTATTTCGATTCTCCTACTCCTTAATGAACTTCTAATATACATAATATATAAGATTATATATAAAACAAAAATGCGCACACAGTTGAACATTTTGTACTCATATGATTTTATTATTCAGCAAATACATTACGCATATGTGAGAACTTATTAAAATAATAAACAATTGTTTGCTTTTGTTATTATCAGTTATTATATTTTATATTATGTACAATCAGTTATTATATTTTATATTATGTACTTGCGAATGAATCTATGTACATATGCCAAAAAAAAAACAAAGAAACAAATTCATCTCAAATAAAAAATATAAAAAAGCAAAAACAAAAAAAATCAGTTGAATTGTTCATATGACCAGCAAATTTATTTTTATATAGTAGAGTTAGAGTACCTATCTATAATTATAATTGACAAGCATTTAAGGTCCTGCGCAGTAGACACCTTTTTATTTTATTTCGATTCTCCTACTCCTTATTGAACTTCTAATATATATAATATATAAGACTAGCTTTGTAACCCGTCATAAATGACGGAAGCAAAATAAATCCTAGTTTCTTTTTTTCTTTCATTAGCTTCTTTATTCCGAAATTACAGTACTTATGTTTTTATCACTTTTTATTTATTTTTATTTATGTTTATATTGGCCTAACACTAATCTTTTTTTTTTATATAACAGAAAAAGAAGTACCATACCAACAAATTTGTATAAAATGTTTGTATTTTTGTATGGTATACTCGTACTCACTTCCATTTAGTTATAATTCGTTAGTTGGGTTCCATTTAGTATAAATTATACCGTATTAGCGTTATTGAGTCCTCCGGGAGAGCAAATTTAAAAATGGGATCTTATTTTCATATAAATTTTGTCTTTTGTATAATGTATAGGGATCTTATTTTGCTATATGAATAAACTGTTATTATGGTATTCTGTTATTTTTAAAAAATATTCATAATTTATATATTCAAAATTTTGTATCTAAATTGGTAAAATTTACAAAAAATACAAAAACATTTTCATCAATAACTTTCAATTTAAAAAAAACAATGTTTTATTATCCGGCGTAGAAGTAGAGTTAATTATCCTACTCTACTTCTATCAAGTTCTATTGATTGAACAATGAACCTGAACAGTGAAGTGAAAAGTGACCACTTAACACTGAAAATAAAATAATATTTTTGGAATGGAGCATATAGAACATACAGAATACAGATACAGCAAATAATAAAAAAAAAACAAAAAAAAACAAAAAAAAAACAAAATAAATTTTTTTTGAGTGAAGTGAGTTACGCACACAATAATGTCAAAAATAAAAGGTAGAAGCAATAAAGTAGTATAATGTATAATATTATACAATAGAAATATGCTGACACACATGTGTAATACACACAATTTTAAGTAATAAGAATAACCTTTGAGTGAATTATGTTTTTTTTTTGTGTTAAATGCTGTTTGCCTTTTGGTTATTATACCATATTAAACTATTGATTAAAATTCTATTAGTCCTTATTATTATAAATCAAAAAAATTGTTTGTTTTATTTATATTATTATTATTATTTATTATTTTTCCTTATTATTTGCGAAGAAGACTAACATTAAATTAAAAAAATATAGTTCATGCAATCAATTTTTCCTGCAAAGGTTCAGCATGGTAGACAGGGGTTAAAAAAAAGCACCAAAGTAATTTGTATATATATGCATTTGTATACATATGCAATTTGTATATGTGTTGGAGCGTTCCGTCGAACTTACAAACATCCAGATAAATGCAGAATAATATATATATATAATTGTATATAAAACAAAAATGCGCACACATTTGAACATTTTGTACACATACGATCTTATTATTCAGCAAATACATTATGCATATGTGAAATCTTATTAAAATAATAAACAAATCAAATCAGTTATTATAATTTATACATTTACTTGCAAATGAATCTATGTACATATGCCAAAAAAAAAAAAAACAAAAAAAACAAATTCATCTAAAATAACAAATATAAAAACAACAAAAAAACAAATCGCTTGAATTCTTCCTTTTTATCTTTTTAAGTAACTGTTTCTAAATTTTGGTTATTTGTAGTAATAATATTGTTTTCAAAGTTTTTATTAAAATTATGTATTATGTAGGTATATATATACATACCTCTTTAATGTCAAAATTTTTTATTTTTAGTAATTTTATCCACTAAATGCCACTTACTATAGGGAATATATCGGAAACGAAGCAGTATATGAGGGACGTGTATTTATGTGTCCTAAATAAAACTTACTAACCACAAAACTTTTTATTAAACACGAGTGGTTTCTGCTATATCGTGCGAAGTCTATGTAAATTACGTAAATTATTGTTTTTTTAAAAACTTAAAATTTGACTTCAACTTGAAATATAATTACTCAACAGGGGCCACTAGTCATTATTATATTTCTGATGATTTTAACGACGAATTTCTAAATCTATTTTTGAATCGATTTATTAAAATTTACTGTCAATTTATTAATAGAAATATTTCGTTAATTAAATCGTAAATGCAATCATAGGCAGTTTTTATCTATAGGTAATAAACGAATAAAAACAGACTCCAGTTTTGAACCTAAAATATTTATACAAGAGTTTAAATCAAGAGTTTAAGATATCACCCCAAACTTCGTGAAGAGGTCTGTGACTATCTTATTTGAATTTGACTGAAATTTTAACTGAATTTAATACAATATAATTTACATAGTATACTTTTATACAACTATAACAGTCATACAGTTATATAGCTATAAATATTTATATAGAGAATAAAAAAATAAATCTAAAATGTCTACATTCTTTAAATATTTTCAATTTCTTTTCAAAATTGTCTATAAAAAGTCTAAATAATTTTTAATTTTATTTAAATTACAAAAATTTCTTAAACCAATTGGCATTAATTTGTCATAAATTATTTTCAGATTATGTACTTAGAGTTGAGGTAAAAACAAAAAAACGTGTCCAAAATTGTATATTTTATTTTGTAAAAGAAAAAAAAAAAAAATTGTTCTGGGAAATTTTCTCTGTTGATTTTCTATAAATATTTTCTTTTTTTTTTTTGTTATTATTCTGTTTTTTGTTTTTTTTTTTTGTTTGCAGAAAATATTTCAGAATATTATTAATAAATTTTAATTTTATTTAATTAAATTGAGAGGGAATTAAAAAAAAATATTTTTGTCATTTTAATTAACGCTAATATTAGAAATTGAGATATAAATAAGATAATTTTTCAAATTATCATAATTTCAGAATAGAAATTTTCTTTTAAAAGTATGTACACGTATATAAGATTGTTGCACTTGAAAATGAAAATAAATATATGAATAATTATTATTATTTTGAATCTTTCGAATCGTCATTGGAAAAGAAAGTGGACACGTCGTATGTTAATCATAAAATTCAATATTATTGTAGGAATTGTATTACATTTTAATTTCATAGTTAATATGACTGTGTGGAATTTTCCAATAATATCAAAATAGAAATGAAAATGAAAATTATTACGTTTCATATATTTTTATACTTTATTTTTCATATTTAATTTTTTATTATAATTCTTTATGTATGAACAGAGTTCAAACTTATTTAAGATGTGTCTTTATATCTGAGATCTTACACTAGTTTGTTTATATAATATTGTACTTTTAATGTTGGTATTGGCAAATTATAACGTTTTAAAAAATTAAAATTATAATTGATACACGATTATTGTGTACGATATTGAAGCTAGCTATTTTTTTCAAATCTTATCGGTTTTTATTGAATACTAGGATAATCGCACTAACAGAGATGAACAACAGTCATTGAAATACTAATGACAGAAGTTAATTCAAAACTTCTCCAGAAAATATGTTCCGACCACTCTTTTATTTTTGTTTTATTTTTTTTTTATTATTTATTCATTCATTTATTATTTCACTATTTTCATTTTTCAAGTACATAATTATTTATATTAACTTATAAATAATTTAGTTTATAGGAGAATAGCTAATGGTATCTTATATTATAAGAATTGTGTTAGATACCACATCAAAATCAAAATTTTGTAGTACGAAATACTGAAACATTAACAAAGAACCTATCATTGATTCCTTGGTTATGAATCGAACAACTCCTGCTATTTGGATACCCTCCTCTAATAAAATATATAATATTTTCAAGACTTTATAATAAAATGAATCACGTACTGGTAATATTTTCAATTGCTTGAACAAATCAAAAGTATGAGATAAGTAATTTTTATTGCAAATTTTTCAAATAACCCACTTTAGCAAAACAAGTAGCGGGTTAATTCTATTATGGTATGTCTTCCCCAACAGTTTATACCATATTGTACTTTGGAATGAAAAATACCATAATAAAATCGTTTTTAAAACCAATATTGAGCAAAGTTTGCTCAAGTGGTAAAAACTACGCAAGCTAGAACGTAAAAACAGTTTCAGGGAGGAGGTGTACTCGGCCAAACTCAATTTGTTATCAATTGTTACACCTAAGTACTTGAATTGCTTAACCGTTTCAATTTTAAAGAAATTATTGCTGCAGATATTGTCACAACAATGGGAGCATTGATTAATTAGCGAAATGCAATTATTATTTATCAATTTATGTTTGTTGCACTCGGGGGCATGAAATATAATATCGATTTGGGGGTAAATCTTGGCAAGCGAGGCTAAAAAACATAATTTTAATTTTACTGCTAATGTCTAACTTATGTTCAGTAAACCATTTTCTTAACATACTTATATCTTAATTTATTTCTCTAATCATATTCATTGGATTGACTGAAGCATAAGAATAGCCCAGGTCATCTGCGAAAGCTGTTAGATGACAAATTGGCCGCAATACAGATCCTTGAGGTACTCCAAGTTTAATACTGCAACTACTACTTATTTTATCACCCAATTTAACCCTCTGCGTTCTGTTTCTCAGATATGACTCAAACCATTTCAGAGTAAAATCTCTAAACCCAATATTATCCAATTTTTTCAAAATTATATCATAATCTTACCATATCAAATGCTTTGGTTATATCCACAAAAAGTCCTGAAAAATGATTTTTCGTTGTCTAGACCCTTAAAAACGTTTGAACAAAAATTTAATAAGGCATTTTCCGTAGATATTCCTTTTTTGAAACCAAACTGTTTAGCAGTAAAAAAAATAATTTTATCCAAATAGTCTAACATTTCTACAATTAACAGATTTTTGAAACACTTTATAGGTCACACATAGGTCTGTAATTCACTATATTTTTTGGGTTATTCTTTTTAAAAAGAGGTAACACATTTGCACATTTTAATGAATCTGGGAAGACGCCAGACGAAACACAACAAATGAAAATGTGTGCCAGCATATCAACAATATTAAATGCAATATTTTTTAAGATACGATTAGAAATACCATCATCACAAGAATTAGAATTGTCAAGGGAATTGATTATTTGCTGCAATTCTAAAGCAGTTTATGTTTTCGAAGAAGAAACTGTTTCTTTGGGACAAATCCTCCTTAAGCCCTAAGTTATTGCAACAGTTCAATGACTGATCGCATGGAACTAATTGTTTTGCCGCAGAAGTAAAGTAATCATTAAAATTATTTACTACTTCAGTGTAGTCAGCAATTTCGGAATTACCATTTGATATTAATATAGCTTTTTCTATATCAATTTTCCTGTTTGTAATATTGTTAAATAATTTTCATTCGTTCTTTAAATTACCTTTGCACTTTTTAAATTCATTCCTATAATAATTATCGCGGTATACTTATAGAGATTTATTTTGTTTAAATGATTCCTAAGCTTATTGTAATTGAACTTCAACCTTAAATTTAAAGGTGTTTATAACATTTTATTCTTCACTTATTCTTATGTTTAATATTTTTCAATAGACTGCGACTCATCCAGGGTTTTAATCTTTTGTTCTCCGTTCTTTGTCCGTTAAAAAACTATCATACACATCAGAAACATTATATTCACATAGCCAAAAATCATTCTCCCAACTTTCATTCAACTTACCATAATCAATCATACTTAATACTTTAAATGGAATATATGTATTAGTGTTACTTAAATCTAAATTTTTTAGTAATAGTCTCGTCATGCAGTGATCTGAAATTTTGAAATTAAAGTTTTAACCTTCACAACAATCAATAGGAGTTCTATGAAAATGATCAAAGATGTTATCTAAACAGGTTTCAGACTCAGGTCTAGTCGGCACGTTTATGAAGGATACTAAACCATGTTCTGCTAGAAGTGCTAGATAAACATCTGATTGGTCATTAGTGTACATAATGTTTGAATTCATATCACATGAGAGCCAGATTTTCTGGTTTTTCTTTAAGTAAAACATTTGAGATAAAAAAATATGATTCATTATTGCTACCATCGAAATTATATTCATGTATTTTGTAATCATTTAGCTCATGCTTAAAGATCCAAATCTCCGAAACAAATATTAAAGATGGGCAGATGTAAAAGATTTCCAAATGCGAAGCGAGTATATCAAAGTTCTGTCTAACGCTTCTAATATTTTGATGGACAAAAATAAGTATTAGTGAGAACAGATGTGGAGCCGAAAACACTATCACAATTGGTAGTACTAGTGCTTTGAGGATATCGAAAATTGTTATTATTTGATATTTACAAATTAAAAAAAGTTCAGAATACGAAAAAATTAAAATAAAATGCTAGTACTAAAGTTTATCAAGATCCTCGAACCAACTAATTTTTAGTTTAATATCACCTTCTCTTTTTCTGAGAAATATGGTAGAATTTCTAACCCAAACATAATTATAACCTTTTTCTTTTTTTTACCTGATTAGCTCTTTTGAGCAATGATCTATAATAAGATGTTAACGAATCATTGATAAATATTATCTGTTATACAGGGTGGTCCACTTCGATCTGAAAATTCTTTAAGGGATAGACATAGTAGCCATTGAAGTATTTTAGGAGACATCTTCTGTCTTCTAGACAGTAGTCTATTTTTTAAATTTAACCTGAACTTTAGCTGTTAATAAACAATTGGATTAGAAAAATAATGGTTAAAAAATATGAACTACAGTTGCACTTGCAAAGTAATGCAACCTGTAGTGCTGGATATGACTTTACCTGCGAAACGTCAAGTCTGACATGTAAGTTGTGTTAAACAAAATAAAAAGATGATATATAAAGCCTTCGATTGAGTAAAATCTCTTTATATATTTTATGATTGAAATAAATAAATAAATTAACAATATTACCTAATTTCTATAGGATTTTACAGTTTAAAAGCAGTTCATAAAAAAAATGTTTAGCTATTTGTTGGGTCTTCGTATACATACATATATATTATGGTATAAAATATTAAACAATGAGATGTTGTATAGCTGACGTTTTACACCAAAGTTGTCTTTATTTCTTAAATCATAAAGCTTATTCTAATATTACAACTATTACTTAACATTTAAGTATAATTGATAATTAGTCAGTTTGGAATTTGTAGAAAAAATTTGTTTTAGACAGTAGTCCATTTTTTAAATTTTGGTATTAGTCAATTATATTTAACTATATAGTATATGCATATAGATATAATATTCTACATACATTATTATATTCCATATATGAGCTTAGATTAAACTTAATCCATCTTGCTACATACTCTAAAGAAAAGACGTGAAATTGCCAATGTCATCTTCATCACTGAATAAGTAAAGGAAATATTAACTCCTCTTATATTGTAAACTTAGCCCAGATTCTACATTTCATCGAACCAACTATGAAATGAACGAACCTATCCATAGAATGATGGTTGTGGGTAATAAATAAAAGAACCGTATTGATTTCTCTCTTTCCAAAGACAACCTGAAGAAGCTCTTATATTCCATTTAGTTAATTCTCTTAGATTAAATCTCATCCCTCTATCTTCAATATTCTTACAGTTGCTAATTTTTTCTTGAAGTACTAACTTTAATCCATAACGACTAATTTTAAATTTTTATTAATGTCTTTAAACCATTAATTTACATTTTAATAGTTTCACAATTTTTGCAATTAGTTTTTTATTTTTAAAATTTGTTGTTATTTATATTTTTAATTTAAAATTTTTTTATTTTAAAATAATATTATTTTTAATTTAGTTTTATTCAAACAAATTTATTTTTAAATTTGTTTGAGTTCATATAAATAGCTGAAATAGAAATGATGAAGAAAAAGCCAATGCATTCGCAGAACACCTTGCTAGCGTATTCTCACCTTGGCCTCTACCAACAAACTCGGAAGTCAAAAAGGAGATACAAGAACATATGGAAGCTGCTATCAGATGGAGTTACCAATAAAAAAATTTAATAAAAAAGAGGTAAACCAATAATGCAGGAAATCAACGGGAAAAAGTCACCAGGATATGATTTGATCACTGGAAACATATTACGCCAAATTTCACCAGGGGGGCCTTATTCAACTGACACAAATATTCAATGCGGTCGTAAGGCTCAAATTTTTCCCGAACCAATGGAAGATTTCCCAAATCCTAATGCTATTAAAACCAGGCAAAATATCTGAAGACGTCAAATCATATCGGCCAATCAGTATTCTTCCAGTGTTATCTAAAGTGATGGAAAAACTAATCCTACTAACTACTAGTTGAGCAAAAAAAATTAATCCCGGCTTCAGACATAAACATTCCACAGTGGAACAATTACCTATGTAAATTGTAAATAAAATAAATGAAGATTTTGAAAACAAAAATTATTGCTCTGCAGTTTTTCTCGACATAAGCCAGGCATTCGACAAAGTCTGGCACAAAGGAGTTCTCTATAAATTAAAACAAAATTTTCCATATCACTACTATGAATTGTTAAAAAGCTATCTGGAAAATCGCTATTATTTTGTCAAACAAAATGAATATTTTACCGGCCTCAAAAAAATTCATTCGGGAGTTCCACAAGGTAACGTTCTAGGTCCAGTGCTTTACTTGCTATACACTGCCGATTTACCGCAAACAACAAACACAATGATAGCTACATTTGCCGATGATACAGCCATACTTGCATCGCACATGGATAAGAATGTGGCTTCTGGGCTCGTGCAAGAGAGCTTAAACAATATCGAATTATGGTTGAACAAATGGAAGATTAAAGCCAATGAAACCAAGTCTAATCACGTTACGTTCACATTAAGGAGGGATACATGTCCTACAGTATTTTTAAATAGTAATGCTGTTCCTCAAACAGAAAGTGTCAACTATCTTGGAATGCATCTGGATCGCCGTCTGGAAAAAGCACATCTACACAAAAAGAATCCAACTAAGCACAAATTTCAGGAAATTATATTGGCTTGTCGGTAGAAGGTCTCAAATGACACTGGAAAACAAATTGCTGATATATAGGATGATACTCCAACCAATATGGACTTATGGTATACAATTATGGGAAACAGCCAAAAAAACAATTATTGAAATATTACAACGCTTCCAAAATAAGGTACTGCGAGCTTTAGTTGATGCACCTTGGTTTGTGCCAAATTACATAATACACAATGATTTGCAAGTGTCGACGGTCCAAGACGAAATTCACCGGCACATCCAGAGATATCGTGATAGATTAAATAGTCATCCCAATGTAATAGCAAGTACACTTATGAATACTACACAACATACAAGATTACAACGAAATACACCAGGAGATCTGTAGAAATTTCTTGACATTATTATTAATATATTTATATATTTTTTATTGTAAATTAGGAAATTACTTTTATTGGATTGTAATTTCACATGTCTATTATTAATTAATTCAGTCAAAAACATATTCACTTATTGTATTATTTTTAATTAACATACAGATTGTGAATAAAAAAACAAACAAACAAACAAAAATATAAATAGCTATGTAACTCGTACATTACTCCAGCTCCAAAGCACATTACTACAGCTTGTACATTTACACGGACTTGTAGTGGATATATTTTTACCTAAACACTATTTTTCTAATCCCATCTTTTTAACCGCCTGTGGCCCATGTTGAATATAAAATAGAACTATTAGTCTAGAACTATTTTTTCTACCACACTGTGCTCATGCAAATGTGACCTTTTTTTTAACAAATCCTGAAACATATGCGAAAAATGAATCTGAGAATGAAATCTCTTCACAGTATAAATGACATACTTTAACCAAATTTCTCGAAATAGTTAATAGACTAACCTGGAAGGTTAATCATAGTTTTATTTCTAAGAAAATGTGATAAAGATTAATGTTGAAGAACTCAGTATTTTGATGATGGTGTAATAACTAAAATCGATCAAGAATAATATCAAAATTTAGTGAAAAATACCTAGTTTTTTAATTTTTTACTAAATAAGCTATGGCAAAAGTAATTATGAAACGCTATGTGATAATCAATTGAACCACTCGCTAAATTAAGCCACTGAATAGAATTAGAAGAACTTCAACAATGTAATTTTATTCCAGAAATCACTGATCTCAGACGTACTTTTTAAAATACAAATTTTTTGCTTAACTCGATTCAATCTGGCTAGAATCCTGCTACAAAGAAAATGTCATACAACTGCATAATTTTTTTATATTTCGAACAAGACTAACACTAATTAACAGGCCGAAATACAAAATTGCTTCAATGTGTTAGTGCAGTACAAGCTGAAAGACCTTCATTCAAACACATATTCACTACTTAAAATATTTAATTTTTTAAAATCTGAAAGTTAAAAAGATTAATAGTTTTCGAGCTATAATCCGATTTGTAAGTGGTCCACTCACTATTTTTTCCAATAAGACTGCGTGTATTTTTTATTATAGCATTGAGGTTTTCTCTCCGAGTGTCTCAGCCTGTTAATTAGGGTTAGTCTTGATTTCGAAGAATACAGTTCTCTCTTGTTTTTGTTCTTTCTTGTATTCTTGAATTTGAAATAAAATTCCATTTTGACATTCAATAAAATAATTATTTTCATTTTCACTCAGAATATGAAAATAATTGATTATAAATTGAAAAATTATTTTATTATTAAAAGATACTCAATACCACCAAAAGTGTTCTCTATTTCACAACGCGCATCTTGAAAGATTTACTATTAACTGCGATTTCCTTCAAAGTTCGAAATATACTTAAAACATAGATAACTTAAGGTTCTTTCGTCACTTGTCTTTGGATAACTAACTTTTTAATTTAATCAACTAGGCTAGTTTTAAATTTTTACTTTACTATATTTAATATTTTTTGTTTTTGTTTTTATAATTTTTAAGTTAAGTCTTGAATATTTAATGTAAATTAGCTTTTGGTTTTGATGATGAAATAAAGTCTTTTTTATTATTATTATATTATTATTATTCTAATTTAAAGTATTCTAATTATTGTGCATTTCTTAAAAATAAAATAAATTAAAATTTTAATTGACTGTCTAAAAACGAATCACATGAGTGTCATTGACTTAAGTATGCTCCTTGATAGTAGCCAATTAAACGTTAACCTATAACGATATCTCGCATTAACAATTAACAAAAAATTTAATTTAAATTTGAAGACAATCCAATTTAATTTCGTCTTATTTTCGAAATTAAGACTCGAATATTTTTGGTATTGATTGTATTATAAGTTTATTATATCAAGGCCATTAAAGTAATAGGAACGTCCTTCTAGATAAGATTAATTAAAAAAATTGAAAATTAATTAATTATTTAAAAAAAAAATTACTAAATACAAAAACAGAAAAACTTCAGATTCATTTGCAGAAATTCATGACTACCTGATCAATGTTAGAACAGTTAAAATTTAATAAAAAATATATTGAAATACTTAACTATTAAATTTTTTTTAATGCTCAAATTTTTATGATAAGAAATAGTCGAACTGATATCGCTATCACAATTATAGTAATAGTAAATTATTTCTACAAGTGTATTAACTGTACTTAAAGAAAGAAGCAGGCAGATAGCATCGCATCATAGATACATCAATCAATTATTTTTATGTCGTTTTAGGAACGTGGCTTTTTGGTATATTATAATTTCGTAGTGAGTACTTTTAATTGTATTTACACTCAAAAAAATAATTATTAAAAAATGTTATTATAAATAATCAAAAAATTAATTTAACCAAATTATGTTGGCACAATTTTTTTCAAATTCGAAATTTATAATGATTTAAAGGTTCTTCGAGAAGTTGAAAAGATTTTTGCATGTGGAATGCGGTGCTATAAATATCCAATTTTTCGCTTAAGTCAACTTAAGTTATTAATATTATTCCCACAGACTTTATCTTCATGCAAGCAAATCTGACATTTTAGTTAATAAAAAGTCATTGTCTAGAAGTAATACAATAGTGTGCAATAAAATACGGACAGCTAAATTTTGCTTAAATAAATTATTGCAAAGAATTATTTCTTTTACAAAAGATTTTTAATTATAATAAAACATATTTTTTTTATATTATTTATTACAATATTATTAAACTATTATTAAACTTTGATGAGTTCTATTGAAAATTCATACATTGAAAATTAAACACAAATTTAATTTATTTATTTTGTACCCTTGAATAGAAAATAATTATCTACTCACAAAAAATATTTCATTTTATTAACTATTGTAATTTTTTCCACAATTATTTATCTAAAATATTAGTTAACACAATATTTTCACTCCAATTGAACTAGTTTTGTGAAATAGGAAAGTTGGATTAGGAAATAAAATCGAACTTCGATAACATTTTTAACATGAATTTTATTCAAAATTTCTAAATAGTTAAATAAAAAATTAATAATATTTTTATTGCCATGTTTGGTGGTGTATTGGAATTCGCATGGAAAAAGTTACCTCTCGGCTTCAACAAATAGTTCTAAAATTGATTTTTCAGGTGACTTACTTTGCACTTTACAAATGTCAGCTCATCCAAACCACTCCTGCTGAGCAGCTCCCAATCATTAGATCTTGGGTATTTCCTGAATACACACATCACTAAGGCGTTCTTCGCTTTTTTCACGCAACAGTAGCCTCCCATTTTCGTCATGAAGTCTGGTTATTAGCCAAAAAGTTGCTATATAGAAATTAGTTTAGACAAATTATTCTTCCTTCTAGTATCACAATGGATCCTACTGGTCTAAGTATGTTGGCGTTCAGTCGGTCGCCACTACTACCTACCTAGCATTCTTCCTTTATAATAAAACAAGTGAATTATTATCAGCTGAAAATGATTAAGATGAAGTTGAGTCAAAGCTATAGAGGTCAACAAAATACACTAAAGAAAGTGGATGGATGAACTGAAAATTAAACATAAGCTATGAATAAAGTTAATATACAAAAATTAATCTACATTCTTACATCTTTCGCCTATATTTAAAATTAAAAAGTTTTTAAAATGTATTTAAAAAAAAAATCAATTTATAATTTTTTCAAAATCAAATCGAATCTAGAAAAGTGATAACCGAAGCAAATCGATTTGTAATAAATCAAAAATTTCATTTTTAAAATATTCACCAAAGTGCATTTTTTAATTTGAAAATAATTTTAAAAGCTTCAAATTTCAAATGTTCTTAAAATTATAAGAAAATTCTATAAATTTTTTTTTTTAATTCAGCTTAGGGCAGAACTCGAAATGATTACAAATAAAAAAATACTTTACTGTTTTATTCTCAATAAATATGGTAATATAATTAATTATATGAATATTAGAGATTTGTCAACAAAATAAAATAAAAAATAGAGATTTTGTTGCGTAAAGCTCTGATATCTATCCATTGGGTAATGATCTCAGACTCATGATAAATTTAATTAAAGAAGAAATCAAGAGATATTAATTTTATTATATCAAGTTCAATATTTCCCATTTAGCCGGTTTCGGCCATATTAGCATCAAGATAATAAATTTTTACCAAAAAAAAAAATTAATAGACAATTAAAACATGCTTAGTATTTCTTTTTAAAAGCTTGAAGAAAATATTTAAATTTTTTAATTTAAATTTACTTTATTTGATTTTTATAATTCTCATGCTATGGGATGAACACACCTTAACTGTTTTTAGGCGGAAAATTGTCATATACAATCACGTACAAAAGTACTTTTTTTGATTATTAATGAATTTTAAATATTGTGCTATTTTAAAATTTGTATATTGAAGAGTAGCTTCGCCTTCGTAATAGCATTATTCAATTTTATTTTAAGTGTGATAAACAATATATAGTTCAAATTGCAATGAGCGGGATACGAACCCAGGCCCGGCTCAAGATACAGACGAGCAAGGCTCTTGCCTGGGGCGCCAAAATTACTGCCATTACATATGACGCTGAAATTTCTTAAATATGCCACCCAACATACCGAAAATTGTGAAAATATTATTGAAAATTTATTTTTACTTCTGTGTTAGTAGTTAAATTTAATACTAGAGAAGTATTTTATAACAAATCACAATTCACAACATTATCAAACTAACCAATGCCTCTATATCTTCTAGCCAAGTTACACGAGGATTTTTCCGGAATATATCGAATCGATTTTTTTTAAATTTTGTTATTATTTTGTGTATAAATTTTTTTAAATAAAAATAATGCTTGAGGCAAACTCGACGCCGTAGAAAATTCTTTAGGCGCAGAACGGCGAAAGTTAATTTAACCAGGCAAACTGAACGGCGTTAAATGACATTTAAATCTATATGTTTTAAGATGTCAAATGTCAATTGTAATATTTTTACTTTATTGTGAAAATTTTCTGTGCGTTTCCTAAAATTAAATATTCGGTTTTTTAAACGTTTTGAAGTTCTTTAAATAAATTGTGTTTTATAAACATTTTGTGGTTTAAATTGTGTTTTTTAAACATTGATAAACATTTTGTGGTTTAAATTGTTCTTTAAAATTAAATATTTTGAATTTTTTTAAATAAATTGTTTATTTTAAAACTTTTATAAAGGTTTTGTGCTTAAATTTTTGTGTTCTAAAATTATATATTTTTGAGGTTTTTCAATTGCTTCTTAATGGAATATGAAAATGTAGTTATAATTTCATTTATAACCATTAGCACTGTATATTTAGCATATTTTTGGCTACATGAAGCACACAGATCAAGAAGATTTTACTGTAGACTGTAGCAATTTTTTTTTTATTTAAATTAAATTTTGATAAATATTTATAAAAGTAATTATACAGTTTATTTAAAAAAAAGTTTTAATAAATATTTACTTAATAAATATTTTAATAAAATATTTTATATATGTATCAAAAAACCAAACTACATAAACTATATTTATCTAACTTTTAATTGTTTCAAAACACTTATTCAAAACACTTATTTCCATTTTCCAAATACTTACTAATTTAACTTTCCAAACACAGTTCGCAAATCATACGCCGTACAGACACCGTCGAGATTGCCTCGAGCTTAAAATTTGAGTAAAATACAACTAACACAAACAAGAATATTCTGAAAAATTTAATACCAAAAATTAAAAACAAACACCATCAAAGGTTTTTTTTAAATTGAAAATTATAAATGAAAATGTTTTTGTATTTTTTTTAAATTTTACCAATTTAGACAAAAAAATATTGAATATTTTTTCAAAAATAACACTATATCATAATTACAGGTTATTCATATAGTAAAATAAGATCCCTATACAAAAGACAAAAATTTATATTAAAAATAAGATCCCATTTTAAAGTTGCTCTCCCAGAGGCCAGGCTAGAAGATATATAGAGGCATTGAACTAACTATATAGTTAACAATTCAGTTAAATAAAATAACAGTCTTTTGAAGTTGGGAATTTTACCTTTCTCAACATAGTATGCAAATATCAATTCAAAAAGAAAGCTTTTGCAAATTTGAATTTTAACCGTTATTTTAGAACTAGATCCTAGATGTCTATGATTTTTATCTGAATATAGAATATTTAATATGAAATTTTGGAAGATTATAGAATATCTGGGTTCGAAAAGGCAATCGAAAGTGCTAAAGCTATTGCAAAAAGCTTTACGTAGTAGCTGATTTTACCGAAACCAGTAGTAGAAGAAAGAAAAGGCAGTTTGATTATGAAGCTGTGGATGAAATTACCACAAACAATCCGCAGCAAAAATTTAAAATTCATAATTTTTATGTTATTATAGACAAATGTTTAGCCTCAAAGACTGAACGATTTTCTCAACTAAAGCATTTTGAAATTGGGGATTTTTGTTTGATATATATTCAACAGGCAAAAAAGATTTAATGAAATGCTGTAAGTATATGCAAATTGTACTAGAAGATGATATTAACGGCAACGATTTATTTGATGAAATAGTAATACTAAGAAATTTTGAAGGATTTGGAAAGAAAGATATTAAAGATATCTTGAAATATATAAAAAGTAGATCAATCGAAATAATATTCCCAAACCTTTATATTTCACTGAGAATAACTAATGACAATTCCTGTTACAGCAAACAAAGTTTTAGCAAGCTCAAATTAATAAAAACATATCTTCGTTCAACAATGACAGAGGATCAGTTCAATGGACTGGCTATTATTTGTATTGAAAATGAGATATTGAATGAAATAAAGATAAAAGAATCAATCGAAACATTTTCAGATTTAAAATCAAGGAAAACATTTTTTAATATATTAAATTTTTTATTTTTTTTTATAATTTGTAAATCAGTTTTTATAGTTATAATAATGAACAATTGAAATAAAATATTATATTTAATAAGTAAAAAAATGTTTATTAAGTTTAAACTCTATTTAGGAGGCGCCATTAAAAACCTAGAGCGCCATTTAGTCTTGAGCCGGCCCTGTACTAACCCATGACCTTCTGATTACTAGAAAGATGATATAACCACTACACCACATCGGTCGTCAGCATACATTTGAAAATTAATGTAATTTCAATTGACTTAAAAAATTAGTGTGAGTAAATAACATAAATTATAATAATATTGCATCACCGATTTTTGCAATATGTAATTTTAAATAAAATTTTTGATTTACCACTTTGTTCTAACTTCGAATTTCTATATTATTATTAATGTTTAACCACATTTAGATTCGTTCACATTATTTTTCCAATATTCTTTAAGTTTCAACTGAGAAAAGAAACTTGTCTAATGTTAAACCAATTTATGCTGGAGAGCGAATTTTTCTTTATTAGAATGTTACTTCTTCATTTTATTTACAATCTGGTACTAGATTATACAATCAAAAATTTTTTTTTGTTATATCGAGTTCCATTTAAAGAAATACATCCAATTGTGGAACCACATACTTAATTATTTCCACCTTAAAATAAATTTGCTGGTAAAATTCTTTTGAGTCTCCTAACTCTAGCAGTTGTAAATGAAAAATCTATATTGTAGAATAATGAATTTCAGCTAAGAGTTAAACTAAATCGGAATAATGAAAATATAACAAAACAAGAATAGCCCAAAACAAAAACAAAAAGTAGCCCGGTTCAGCCCAAAAGAAAAAAAATGTACTGAGTTATTTAACAAAATATTTAATGTTGTCCTATACAACTATGAGCTATTTTTCCAACATTAATTATTGTTGAAACAATACACAATAAAAATTAAATTAAAATTTTTAAGGCAAATCACAACTGAACACTTCTTTTGAAAAAAATGTTAATACCTAGAAAGATTTCAAAATTCAGATAATATGATCAGCTATGAAATCATTAGATAAAGCCAATACTATCAATTGAAGCTGGAAAATTATACTTAAATACTTTTAAAAAAGTTAATGTTAAACAAAGATCTTTACAAATTGAAAAAAAGTAGCACAAATGAATTAAAAAATTAAAATGCTTATGAAATGGAAATAACATTCCAAAAATAGGTGGTTATTTAAAAATATTTCGGTCAAATTTTGATTATTTTATGATTGTGATAAAAAATTTTAATTTCGAAGTATTTTGAAGGATTTAGGAATGATAATAAAAAGTAAACGAATATACAAAAAAGTTTAAAGAAATTTGTTTAATTAAACCATTCCATATAAAATTTAACTGAATTTGAATGTATTCGTATTCAAAAAATTCGTATTCAGTTTTTTTATTTTATTTATCAATTTATTTATATGCATATCAGTTTACCTGTATACTAATATGCAGCCAAACTTTCAGACCTTTTACTTTTTCGAGATGTAGGCCTAGCTTTTTTAATAAATTTTTTAAACATCCTATTAGCAATTTGATTTATATTAAATATACAAAATACTAGGGGTCCCTGCTGAGTAATTATATTTCAAGTTGAAGTCAAATTTAAAGTTTTAAAAAAAACAGTAATTTACGTACTGACATAGACTTCGCACGGTATAGTAGAAACCACTCGTGTTTAATAAAAAGTTTTGTGGTTAGTAAGTTTTATTTAGGACACATAAATACACGTCCCTCATATCTGATTCGTTTCCGATATATTCCCTATAGTAAGTGGGATTTAGTGATAAAATTACTAAAAATAAAAAGTTTACGTATACGTTACGTATATATATACCTACATAATACATAATTTTAATAAAAACTATATTATTACTACAAATAACCAAAATTTAATTCTATCTACACCTACTTCCACAATATATTAAAAAAAATTGATTTTTTCTCTCAATTTTAATTCTTTCATTCATAATGAACTGCTTAAAACTGTATTTTCATTATTATTTTAAGTAAGATTGTATCCATTTTGACAGCCATAAATACCCAATACTTCAATTTTAGATAAAAGTTTAGTTGTTGTTGTTATAAATCTAGATGGATATCTACAAAATATCATGCAACAAATGTGAGAAAATATATATTGGACAGACAAAGAGATTAGCAACAGTAAGATTTCAAGAACATCTAAACGAAGCAAAAATTACTAAGAAGGCAGGTAAATATCCAATTTCAAATCAACTGTAGCAGAACACATCGCAATCGAGGAACATGACATCCAACATAGATGACTGACCTAGAAGTAATCAAAGAAATGAACGACACCAGAAAACTAGATGTTTGCGAAAGTCTGGAAATCATAAAACAACCGCCAGGTACGGTAATGGGTACACGTGGCTATTTAAATTAATAAGAAAATAAAAATATAAATCCTTTCTTTATCAGGTAGAATTACAATATAAATATAATTACCAATACACTGAAGATGGCAACATATTATTGCCGAAATATCGATATTTGTAAAATAGCCAAATAAAGAATTTAGTAAAATAAAAGATGGGTTTTTATATTCATATCTTTGTGTTTGTATGATATAGCCATTAGTCAGTTTGGAAATCAAAAATTCAAAAACAAACAATTTGCAATTCAAAAACAAACAAACAAAACATCAAATCGTCAAAAGATATTCAGATTAATATTATAGACTATTCGATTACGCTTTAGTTCTCTTCCATACATTTGTCTCTGATCTAATACTTTGAATCTAACCAATTTGAAACCAAAATTAAGCCATCTTCATTTTAATCAAACATAAAAAGTTCAAAACTTTGAAACGTTCAAAATTAATTATGGAAATATCTTTATAAACACTTTCCAAAATATAAAAAAAAATTTAAAAAAGTTTGCAAGTAACAGTTACTTCAATTTCCGAACCAAACAAAACTGCAACCAGTTAAACCTTATGATAAAGTATACTATGAAATTATGATTCATCATCAATAAAAAAAATAATGTTACGTTAATTTCTTAAATTAAAATCGTTGAAATTTTTTTCCCTTATAAACTACGTATAGTAAAAATCTTAAGACCTAGCAAAACTGATTATGAAACACTTATGCATTTCACTTAGGAAAAAATTATGCATTTTTAATTCGTTTTTATACCTCACAGATACTCTTTTTAGAAGTGGATATAAGATAAAATAAACATAAAACTTATTCAAAGTTAGTTAGGAGATGTTTAAATAATATTCAACACTATATATATAGTCTATCGATGAGTTCAGTAGAGTTCAGAGAAACACTTCTAGTACACATTTTCATATGTGTATATGTACACACTACACATTACACCTCTATAATTAAATTTAAATATATTTTAAATAATAAATACACATGCTAGCATCATCTCACCACTTTAAAAAAAAAAAATATAGATTAGATATACCAAAAAATAAAAATAAAAATATAAAAATTATAAAAATATTATGAACACATTTTCTTTTAAGTGGTTCTAATTCGAAGTTCGAATATTAAAAAGTCTTTTACAATTTAATAAGCGCTTAGAAAAGTAAGGGATTTAAAATAAAACAAATACAAGCCAAAAACTAACTATAATAAAATAATTTCAAAATCAAAGTTTTTAAAAGTATGAAAAATAGATCCAGCTTAGTCTAGATTATGTAAATTAAAATTATCTAGCTCTAGTGTGCTACACAATCCACCAATTATAAAACATTCAAATATTTCAAATGGTACAATTAAAAAATATCCATTTCAGAACTGGCAAATTTCACTTATTTAATTTTTTTTTCACTTTATTTTATTTGTTTTTTATCATTAAAGATTCCGATTTAGGATTTTACTTATTGCATCAGAACTCTCCTTATTCTATTTCTATTCAGTCCACAATGAACCCATGAATAGGGTATACTTTTGAAAATTACGTAGAAATTTACTAATTAACTAAATAAAAAATTTCATACCTTATATCAACTTCTAAAAAAAAGGTGTGCAACAGTAAATAAATAATTTATTTAATACTGTAAACAAATATTTATAACAGTAAACAAATAAATAACGTTAAATTAGTTATAAAACTAGATTAAATTAGTTAAAAATTAGATTTTGACGTTATTACCTTTCTATACTCAAAATTTGATTTATCTTCTATCACTGTTTATTTATTACTATTAATTGCTAAAAAAAACACACACTTTTAAATTGTAATAACACTAACAGTAGTACTATTTTCCAATTTTTTTGTTTTTAATATTATTTGTTTGGATTTTTTATAATTAAAATTTTTTTATTTAAATTAAATTTTTGTTTTATTTTTTTTTCAAATTCTATTTACTGTTATATCTTACTAATTACTCAAAATACGTTATTTATTTATTTTTTTTATAATTTAAAACTATAAAAATTTTCTATTTTTTTTTTTTTTAAATATTAACATTTATTTCATATCTTTGTTTTCAATTCACTATTTACTTTTATATTTTATATTTATTTACTTTGCATATCTGTTAAAATAACTTTATAATTTTTTGTTTTACTTTTATTTTTATTTTTTTTATTTTTCATTTATCAAACATTTGTCAATTAAATTCTTTTAAATTTTCTAAACTTAAAAAGTCAGGTTCATTTTAAATAAAAAAAACAAAATCGAATAGAAAATAATTTTTTTTTTAATAAAATTTTCAGAAAAATTATTCTGAAGTCTATATCGGAATAGAACTAAAAACCTAGTGAAAATAATTTTCACCTGTTCAGTACTTTTAATATAAAATAAATTTGTGAATGTGCAAATTTATTATTAAAATGTAGAAAAATAAAATCAAAATAAAAAAAAAGAAAGAAAAGAAAAAAAAGCATAAAAAAATATTTTGTTTTACTCAAAGCGCGCAAAATATTTACAAGCAGTAAAATTAAATTTTAAATCGTTAACTGAACTGTCAATAATGATTTTTTTTCTAATTATTATAGAATAAAAGAATTTGATTAAGTATTTGATCTTTATGTATAAACTTTCTATAGAGAAGGTGTTACTCTAGTAAGTAACTTCCAATATATCACGGTTTACATCTTTATTAATTAGATCATAGCTTTCTCTTTTAAAGAAAAGTTTAAGACTTTCGACCAGTTTGAATATTCTAAATCAGGCGTTAAGTAATATTCTTTCGATTTAAATATAAAATTGTTAATTATGTTGTTGTAGTTAATTTTCCTTAATTTATTATAATTTACAACACAAAAACTGATCAAGCAAAATGTTGAGCCTAACTATTTTTGTATATAGATTTTAGAAAATAATTTGATTGAATGTTAAAGATTTTTGAATCTACCAGTCTATTATAAAAAAGTTGGTCCACATTTCGTTTGTATTTTAAATTTGTTGCAGTGTTGACATAATAATACTCCTTATTTTGTTTTAATTTTGACCAGAAAATCCCAGTAGATAATAGATAAAATAAAAACTTTTATCGATACTACTTGTCCATATAAAATTTTTAGTTGTGAAAAATTTAGAAAAGATGGACCAACTTTTTTGCAATAGACTAGTATATAGAAAAACAGTAAAAATGCTACAATTAGGTTACTTCTATACCTTCAATAATCTAGGAATCTATTCTAAAAAATCTATTAATATTCTTCCCATGTCAAGTAGTATGGTAATATAGTTGATATGGTAATGGTTCAAATGTCAGACTCGATAAAATTTCAGCAAAATATCTCCATAACAATTCAGATACCAAAAACATCAATTTAAGATTAATAGTGGCTCGTGACATCAACATACCTCTATTCGTAATATTTCAAATTAAATTATACACATTTTCATACCCTTTTCCTTTTCATACCTCTCTGGGCAAAAGCAGTTAAGGTGCTTACACCATAGACTTGGAATTATAGAAAAAAGTACACACATGATGTTTCTACACCATAATATTATTTATTGCATTTTAGCTATAAATTGGTGAGGTTATACTGACCATAATTTTCATTTGTCAACGATTAAGGTTCAAGTTCAATAGTTTGAATTATAGAGCTAATTTTTTTCAGGTTATTCCTGCATTGTATTTGGTTTACTTAAAGTACGATTGTCGTATACAATAACCAAGAACATAGACCAGCAATTTTAAACAATCAAACTGAGAAGTACAATAGATCTGAAAATGGCTATATAGCACTCACCATCGTAAAAAGTGAAAAACATGCACCACCATTTAAAACTTAAATTGCTTGAGCTTTCAAAGCAGTATTTAGTTATAGTAAGTATTCACGTACTCGTATATTATATCTTTATTACTTTATAAGTTACGAGCTTTTGAGTTTAAAACGTTTTTCAATAATAAAACAATACGAAAAATAACTAAAATAATTATTTTCAATACGAAAAATAACACCATCGAACAAAAACATCCTGTATATAATATGAGAGTCGCCCAAACTATATGAAATTTTGAATAATAGTTTCCAAACTAATATTTGGCAGTTTATAACATTTTCAATCTGGTACAGTTTCAAATTTAAAATTAACGGCACATATAGAAACACGGGTATTAAAATATTAAAACACAAGGTCTGACCAAAGATTATTTAATTTTTGGTTTAACATATTCAAATACTTTTGTAAGATGGAGCCGGATTAAATATTTTACACATTTGAATAAAAAAAAACCTCCTTAATTGAGAGCTGTGCAATCAGAACAGAATAACATCAATTCGACATATATGTAAATATTGCCAGACATTCAAGTATATTCCGCAGCTAGTATTTAATTTAAAATTAATCATGGGCTCGGTTATGGTATAATATTGTACTGCAAAATATACCAAAAATAATTCAAGGATTATGAAATCAGCTTCATGTATTTCATAAGTCGTATAAGTAAAAAATACAATTAAATCTGTTTTAGTTATAATCGACAACACAATTTGAGACAATTTTTGATCCAGTTAGAACGAATGATTATTCACACAATCAACATGTCATTCCGTTAATTGGTAGCGATATGAAGAATCAACTGTAGTTTCGCTTTCTTGGCATAAAAATTAGCACGTTAAAACTTACTTTAATATTCTAATTAACGTATGAAAATAGCAATCTTTATAAGACTTTGAAGAAAATGCAGTTGGTCAAAAATATCAGCAAGCAAGTCAGTATAGAAAGGTAGTTCTATAGAAATCTGAGGCGAACTAAATATTTACAAGTGTAAAGCATTGGTGACCGTAAATGATTTTTAGAACAAATAAGTTCACATATTTTGTCTTAACTACCCTATTTCGTTCTGTTTTGACTACTTCATAAGACTTAGTAGCAACTTAAACAAAATAATATTTTCAATTCAATAATGTGGCGTTGTCAGCATAATTCATTTTATTTTTGTACATTTTTTGTTACATTACCATTAAGAAATTGTAAAATTTTATGAAAATTTTTGGAATATTTATATTTTGTTTTGGTTTTCTTTAATTTACTTTGTAACTGTTTTATTTATTTTGTAATTTTTGTTTTTAAGTTTGTAATGAGACTTTGGCGTTAATGATGTGTTTGAACAGTGGTTTTTGAATTAAATTTTTCAATTTAATGACAATAAATAAATAAACTATGAAATATTAAATAATTAAATTATATTTAGAAATGATTGTTTTATAATTAAATTTAATTATTGTAAAAAATTTGAATAAAACTGGAATTTCCTAGTTTATTTAATTTTGTTTTGTATTTTTTTTTTGCTTTCTATATGGAAAATAATGACGTTTGCTGCTATTGAAATTTATTACACTACCATATTAAAATAAAAATGTGCTTTTTAATTGGAAATTCTTTGTAAATTATAAAGTTCTAAGAATATATTTTTATATCATAACTGTTATGATAATAATGCACATATACTTAATTATTATAATTATTAATAGGGAGGTAGGGTATGATATTATTATCATGGAAAATATTATTGTATTTTACTTCATTTAATAAATTGTTTATGTTTTGTGTTGTTTATATTAAATAATTTCACGATAATTTCATAACAATGAAATTTGTCACGTTTTGAAAACTACTAATAGCTACATGGTGTTTAAGAAATAGCTAAATTTTTTATTTATTTATTATTATTAATTGACCACAATTTAAATTATGACAATTATCCATTGATCTATCTATCCATTTATCCATTTTTGATTCATTGTTCTATTATTGGTCCATTGCAGGTCTATTAACCCATTAATACATTTTTGTTCCAATAACCAATAATAATGGATCAATCATTTTTAATACACTATTGAATTGATCCATTATTGATTCATTATTATTCTGTTGATTCATTATTAATCCATTATTGATCTAATGATTCACTTTAGATTATGGATCCGTTATTGGCCAATTATTGATACGTCAGTGATTCAATATGGATCCTATATTGCTAATTTATTGATCCAATACTGATCCATTATGGAGATATTATTGATCCAATATTGATTCATTATTGAAACAATATTAATCGATTGATCCATTATTATTATTTTTTATCTTCTTGACAGTTACTGGTAGAATCACTTTTTCGTTCTTTATTAAGTACGGTACTGCAAGTTTAAACTACAATATCTACAAATATTTTGAGTATTTATTTAACAAATTACTGGCTCTACTCATTAAATGTGGAAAACTACTACTATTGTCCATTATTGATGTATTGATAGATCCATTATTGATCTATTATTGATTCATTTTTGATCCATTATTGGTCCATTAATTAATAGCATACTTCCATTTTTATTTCAAAATTATACTCTCAGCTAATTTTATAAAATTTCATTATTTTGTGAATAATGAAAAAAAATGATTTAATAAAAATATAAACAAAAATGGTTTAACATTGAATTGTTTACACTTGAATGTATCGTATTACAACAAATGTATAGTAAGAGCATTTATTTAATAACATATTAATATGTTTATTGATATATTCACAAGTTTTAAATGTATAAAATTATAACTGAGCAACTAACATTTGAAAATAAAATATTTTAGTGTAATTCGATTACTTAAGTACATTCTTCTTCAATGAATAATGAAAATATTTAACAAACATTTCTAAAACTGAATTTGAACCGATTTTTATAGATTTCGAAAAAATTTTCATTTCAACTGGCTGTTTTATTTTTATACCTTCTTACTAAAGATTCCTTAAACTAATCATCATTATATTTAATCTGTAAATTGAAAAAAGTATGGTACAAATATCTGAACCATTTTCAAAAACCGATTTTCATTATTATTCTTTCAACGGATAGATAATTAAAAATTGATGTAGCGAAATTAAACATTTTTTAAAATATTTTTAACTTTCAATTTGAATTTTTAATTTAAAACTTCACCCCATGTGTAAATCATTTTAATATACAAAAATTTTAATTAATTAAATTGTCACAACTCGCTCATAATCAGAATTAAATTTAATTTTTTTTAAAAATTATTACGTATTCGGTTGTTGTCTAAGATAAATCATTAAAAACAAATTAAAATGTTGGAAAACAATTCATAATGAAATCGACTATACGATTTTTATCAAGCTTCCTCGAATTTAGAGGAACTTACGAATACCAGTTTTTTATTAATTTGCAAAATTATTACCTGATTAAATTTTTGATCTTATAATTTTTGAGTTGTGAATTAAAAATGAAGATACCTGATAGAATCTTTTTTAATATACTTTAAAACGCGTTGCTAAGAAAATTACAATATTAATCTATTTTATTTATTTCTCATTAAATTTCATATAATTACTCGAAGCTAATAAAAAGTTCTATTCTATTTTGAATAAAACTCTAAAATATAACAATCAAAGTATTTATAGAGTTTTCCTATACTAATTTTCACTTAATTCTTAATGCCTATCGCAGTTGTCACTTTTTGAGTTACCCCCTTGTTTTTGATCCATATAAAAAAACATTCTTAATATTTAAACTGCGATAAGGTTAATACTGATCAAATAAAGAATCATCACAAAATTGACTAATTTGACTAATTTGTAAACGAAAAATTTATAGTTAAAAGCCATAAAATTTAGGCTCATTAGCCGTAGTATCAAATATGGAACAACCATAAAAAAACAATAAAAAAAATAACAGTTGCGTAGAATTTAATCTGTAGGATTTTTTCAGCCTTACCAAAATAAATACATAACTTTTTTTAAATTTATTTACTTATTACTTACTATTAATTATTTTTTATTTTCTATTGTACAGCTTGAACATATCAACACCAAGTCGTATATGAATTCAAAAGAATAAATGAAAGTATGGTAAGTGCTTATTATAACACCCTGTAGATATATAAATAAAAAGTCATTAAGACTAGTTATGAAGACTTTCAGCTTATTTATGCAAAGCTCAGTGTTATACATTATATATATATATATATACAATACGTAAAATGTAAGAATTTAATCATTGATTTAACTTCTAACAAAAATATTCCTTTTTGAAATTTTACTATTTTGATTTTCAATGAATAATTAAATAATTTTTAGAAAATATTGTTAACTACGCAAGCTATTCAGTCAAAAATTAACAACTATTATGACTACAATCAACAAAGTATATTTTCACATCGATTTTTTAATTATTTTGCATTTGTTAACTTTTTTTTTCAGAGCTGACTGAGAATATTAGCACATCCTCGGCAAACTCCCAAATAAAAAATATTTCAATTAATTTTACATACATTTCAAATAAATTAAATCAGAAAAAGGAATACTGTACTAATTTGGACTGATAATAAGATAATAAATTGGATTTGGAAGATAATAGGGTTTTAGATATACTCTTTTTGTTTGGTTCTTACTTTGCGCAGTTCCGATTACGGATAATAAATTTTTGATTTCGAAGATAAGCTTTCAAATGTACGATTTTATAAATATACTCATATAATTACATCAATATAGAAAATAGTAGTATTTAAGCCTTTAATTATACTATTTAACTAGGGGCCCCTGTTGAGTAATTATAATTTCAGTTGAAGCCAAATTTAAAGTTTTTAAAAAAACAGTAATTTACGTACTGACATATACTTCTCACGATAGAGCACAAACCACTCATGTTTAATAAAAAGCTTTGAGGTTAGTAAGTTTTATTTTAGACACATAAATATACCTCTCTCATATACTGAATACTGGTTCGTTTTCGATATATTCCCTATAGTCAGTGGCATTTAATGGATAAAATTACTAAAAATAAAATATTTTTGTATAATTAAAGAGGTATACATTATACATATTTTTAACAAAAACCATATGATTACTACAAATGACCCAAAATATATAAAACAGTAATTGGAAACAGTTACTTAGAAAAATTAATAGAATAAATTTCTTTTAATTATGTATAAAAATAATAAGATGTTGAACGGCACAAAATGGCTATATTTTATTTAAAAGCTTGAATATTATAAAACAAAATAGAAATTTTTTTAACCCGTGTGCGGATTTCGGTCGTATATACAACTTATTTACATATTAAGAAGAAGGACATAAAATGAGAAGATACTTATTGCGCATGTTCTTAAATGTTTGGCTATTATAATTATAGATACTATAACTCTACTGTATAAAGATAAACTTGTCAGTCATATAAACAATTCAACTGATTTTTTTTTGTTTTTCTTGTTTTTATATTTTTTATTTGAGATGAATTTGTTTTTTTGTTTTTATTTGGCATATGTATATAGATTCATTTGCAAGTACATATGTAAATTATAATAACTGATTTGTTTGCTTTTGTTTATTATTTTAATAAGATCTCACATATATGCATAATGTATTTGCTGAATAATAAAATCATATGAGTAAAAAAATTTCAACTGTGTGCGCATTTTTGTTTTATATACAACTTATTTTTATATTAGAAGTTCATTGAGGAGAATCGAAATAAAATGAAAAGGTGTCTACTGCGCAGGTCCTTAAATGCTTGTCAATTATAATTATAGATTATATTATAATAATTATTCATCTTCCTGTATTGATAAATCAATGACAATCGTTACCAGTAAATAAACAGAAAAAGCTATTTTTACCTTATTTCTATCTTACAACTTTTACAACAGTTTGTTTATTATTCTAATTTTACCTTCTTTGTTATCACCTAATTAATTATTTTATTAACCTTTATTAACTTGCTTCTACGCCAATTTATTTACATGCTTACCCTTTTTTAGGTCGCTGATTTTCAATCGCTGATGATACTATTATTTTTCTAATTTTCAGCCGACTTATACATAATATGCTTGCCTTTTAGATTACTCTATGTAAGATTTGGCACAATCTTGGCATGCAATTTTATAAATGTTATTAATTTGTTTGATTTGTTTATCTTTAGTCTTGATCCTATAGTAAGCTATTTAAATTAATTTTTGGTTTCTGCTGATGGTTGCTACTACGTCTGGCTTATTCTTTGTAAACATTCTATTTTTACCATTCTAATTTTAACATTAAATGATGAATGTGGTAAACAAATTAATTTAGGTTTCTGTATTTTTAATAAAGGTTTCTGCATTTCTAAATTTTGTATAAATACGGTTGCATCTTTTCCACTTTTTTCCTGTACGTAATTTATTCGTTATTATGTATCCGACATTATGTGTTCTTTAGCTTTATATTTTTATTTTTCTATATATTTTTTGGCTTAACCGTCCTGTGTGTGTTTGCTGTGTCCTCTTTACTGCTTCTCTTTGTTGAACTTTTCTTTCGTAAGCGGTGTTTTTATTAATACGTAAATCGTTGTATGAGTAAGACGGGTTTTTTTCCAAAGAAATGATTCTATTCACAGAACTGTTCCTTCTGTGGTAGTCTATCTTTCCTATGATATTCAAATATTATTTTGTCTTCCGATCTGATTAATTTTATGTCGAAGAATTTGAGTTCCTTATTTTTCAACAGACAGGTTTTTGAATTATTAAATTTCACCCTATTTACACCCAATGAACTGAAATCTAGGTCACTTCTCCAGCTCTTTCAAAGAAATACAACAAATCAAGGGTACTATCATCAGCAAAGCTATGAATTTGGTTTGAAGTCATGGATGGGAGATCATTTATAAATATTATAAATAAACTTAAAACACCAGCAGTGATATTCAATTTTTGGGATATAAAACTATCCAATACAATTTGTATTGAACTGTTTGAAAGGGAATTTTCAATCCATGTATTGAAAATGTTTTCCAGTCCAATTACTTCTATTTTTTTCAGTAATGAAGCATGATAGACGATCATATGCTTTGGATATATATCTAGAGCTATAATTTTTTGAGGATAAGAAATTTTTGCCTTATTAGTTTTGTTTCATAATATGAAAAACAAATTTAACTGTTTATAATTAAGCTAATGGTTATTATTAATTTCAGTTTATCAAAGGAAAAATATGAAAGATTTATAATTAAAAAAAAAAAATTTTAAGAAAATCGTACATTAAATTTCAGAAACATATAGTATGTTTTCTTATATAGTATTTTAATGACATTTTATCTGATCTGGTTGTGATTTGACAGTCAAAAATTGAAACTACAATATTTTAGAATCGAAAAACATTTTTAAGAACCACAATTCAAAAATAAGAGGCAGTAGACCCTTCTCCAATACAATTTTTATTTGTTTCAACCTCCCCAATCACTTTTGGCTCTATGTTTCAATGCTTTTGCCTATACCCTATTTTACCAATTCGTCTGCTCTTGAATTTCACTAATTTTGTCTGTAATCTTGAGCATCGTAATACAGTCAATAGATTTCAGGTTAACTAACGCATTTACGTTATTTTTGTTTATCAATATTTTTACATGTACCACTTTCAAAGCTGGTCCACTCTTCAGTCTTAAATATTTATTATAAAAAAATTCCAGAAAAACTTTATTTAATTTTTTTTTTGTTTTTAAGTTTTATCAAAATTAATATTATATACTTTTCATTCTCTCTCTTGCTTTAATGGGGATAACAAGTTTGAGAATTAAGCTCTAAATATTAATTAATTATTAAATACTTAGTTGTAAATTAAATTATATATAGTACTTTTTAAATTACGTGAATAAATTTAATTTAAACAAAAAACAAAAGAAAAGAAAAATGAAGTGCAATTTATGTAACAATAAAGTTGAAAGATTCGATCTGAACATTACCTGCATGAATTGCAAAAACATATTTCATGGAAAGTGTGTCAAGATGGACAAAAGAGAAATTGAATTTCTCTCAAAAAGTAAACAAGGATACAAGTGCAGTAGCTGTATGAGTATTAGGCGAAAATCAGTAAATGAGGTGCCTATTACTCCAACAACCAGCTGTGCTCCAATTATAACATTTCAAAATTCAGCAATAGCAACACTCAATAACAACAACAACAGCAACAGTTCAACAAATCTCTCACCTATAAAACGATCAGCGGTAAATATTCTCTCTTCAACAAACACAAATGAGAATATTCCTGAGAATATTACGTTACAAATGCTGTATAAAGAAATAATTAAAATTCAGCAAATAATAAATGTTGAATTAATGAAAAAAATAACTAACTTGGAAGAGAGGAATGATATTCTCTCTAATAATGTTATTAAATTAGAATCACGGATTAATGTTTTAGAGCAGAGAGAATTAAATAATTCTATTGACATTGTTGGTGTACATGAAGTTGATAACATTAATGCGGAAGAAAAAGTTATCAAACTAATTACTGAAGGTGTTGGTGTTAACATTAATGCAAGTGATTTGGAGACTTGCTTTGTAAAAAAAATTAGGCAAGAGAATAATGCAGCAGCACTAAATATAATAAGTGTTAAATTTACTAAGTCATCAACAAAGACAATAATTCAAGAGAGAATACGTAAAAATAAAATTAGACTGGATGCAAATATTTTTGGAGACATAAGCAACAACAACAACAGGAAAATATTTGTAAATGATGCTCTTACTGCTTTTAATAGATCATTGCTCAAAAAGGCGAATTCATTTAAAACAGAGAATAAATGTAAGTACGTATGGGTACGTAATTCTAAAATTTTTATTAGAAAAAAAGAAGGTGATAAAGCTTTTAATATAAAAAGTGTAGAGGACTTGTTAAAAATTTAATTCATTTGTATTTATTTTTAAATCAATTTATATTTAAAAATTTTATATGGTTAATTCCATTATGGAAGATATATATCCTCTTCATAGTCAAAATAATAATAGTTTTTCTTCTTCAACTTCTAATAATTTTAATTGTTTGTGCATAGATCATAACAGTGGTGACCTTCATTCAGGCTTTTCTGTGGTACACCAAAACATTCGGAGTCTTAGGAAAAATTTTGATGTATTTCTCTCTCATCTTGTTTCATGTGATCATTTACCTGATCTTATATTTTTATCTGAAATTTGGATATTTGATTATGAAATTTCAGATTACATTATTCCAAACTATACATTTGCTGCAACTTGTAATGATTCTTATTCAGCTGGTGGAGTTGCAGTATTTTACAGAAGTGACGTTGAATGTACAATAAATAAGTTTAACTTAAATAGCGTTGATTTAATTTGTTTAAATTGTTGTATTTCGGGTACACGTTATTTTTTTGTTGGTGTTTATAGATTACATAAAGTCAGTATTAATGAATTTTTGGAAGAATTTTCTGGATTTTTAGAAAATCTAACATGTAAAAATACCATTCTTATAGGCGATTTCAATATTAATCTGCTTTCTGAAAATGGTAATTCGGATAATTTCCTCTCTACTCTGGCGTCGTTTGGCTTTACTTCTTTAATGTTTCAACCTACTCGGGAAACGGAGTGCTCAAGTACTTGTATCGATCACATCTTTTTAAGACTACATAGAAATAATCCTATTAAATATAAAACTGCAATATTTGATCTTAAAATAACTGATCACGTTCTAACATCCATTCAGTTTTCTAAAGACATACCAAAAAGACATATATTAAATTATAATATAATTCAAAAAATAAATTTTACTTCTTTGAAGGATGAACTTACTTTTGAGTCGTGGGATGAAGTATATAGTTCGCCTGATCCTTCTACCGCTTTTGATTTATTCCTTACTAAATTTAAAAATCATATTTCGAATTGCAGTATAGTAATAAATCAAAACTCAAGCAAACTGAAACGACTAAAACCGTGGATGAGTCAGAAGTTATTGCGAAAAATTAAAAAAAAAAATCTAATTAGAATTCGTCTATTAAAACATCCAAATTGCACTAGACTCAAAGTGTATTACGAAAAACTATGCCGTGAGTTGAAGCGTGATATTCCTAATTGTAGAGACAGTTATTATGAAAAAAATTTAACTGAGAATTCTGGAAACTCGAAAAAGGAGTGGAAGTTAGTAAATGAAATTCTTAATAGAAATATTGCAAATAGTCATATTGTCATAAAAAATAGTACTGAGCTTGTTTCGGATCCTTTAGATGTTGCTAATTTATTTAATAATTACTTTTCTACTATAACAAATTCACTATTAGATAATTCTCCTTATGTTGTGTCATCATGTAATTGTAGTAACTATATCGTTCCAGAATCATCTCAACAACAAAGTTTTTTCTTTCTTCCTTTTTCTTCGACAGAACTACACAAAATTATAATGTCTTTAAAAACTTCATCTTCTTCTTCCTTTGATAAAATTTCAAATAATATTCTAAAAAATGTTTCTTTTCAAATTGTTGATGTTCTATGTTATATTTTTAATTTCAGTATACAGAATGGTATTTTTCCACATGCTCTAAAAACAGCTGTTGTTATACCTTTGCATAAAAAAGGAGATACTTTATTATTCAACAATTATAGGCCTATTTCTTTATTATCAGTTTTTTCAAAAATTTTTGAAAAAGGCATTAAGTTTAGAATCATAAAATATTTGAATAACATCAGCTTTTTCAGCGAATTTCAATATGGGTTTACAAGTGGTAAATCAACTGAAGATGCCTTATTAAAATTATGTAGTGAGCTCTACAAGTCCTTAAATGATTCTGAAATTCCGGCTGCTTTATTTATAGATATCACAAAAGCTTTTGACATGGTGGACCATACCTTATTATTAAACAAATTGTTTAAAGCTGGATTTAGAGGTTTTATTTTGGATTGGTTTGGTTCATACCTTAAAGATCGGATGCAAATAGTAAAAATTTCAAATGTATACAGTTCTGAAAAATTGATAAATATCGGAGTTCCTCAAGGCTCTGTACTAGGTCCGATACTTTTTTTAATTTATGTCAATTCACTTTTTGCTCAAGCGTTTAAAGGAAAAATTACTGCTTTTGCTGATGATACAGCTCTATCCTATTCAAATGTAAATTATTTTAATACTTTTACTGATATAAATTTTGATTTGGATATATTAAGGCAATGGTTCAAAATGCATAAACTAATAATAAGTAACAAAACAAAATTTATGTTTTTTAATCTGTCAGGAAAAGTATGTGAAAGTATTTCTGTAAAATATCACTCTCCTAAGTGCTTAAAATTTAGTTTATGTAATTTATGTGCAAATGATGTGTCTGGTATTTTGTTTAATGAGAACTATAACTGCTCAGAAGATTGTTTCTATGTTGAACGTGTGGATAGCTTCAAATATTTAGGTATCTCGTTAGATGCTAGACTAAACTGGAAAGATCACACGTCTTATCTAAAAAGATACCTGAATAAAGCAGTTAGGCAACTGTATCATCTAAGTTTATATTGTCCTTTCTCTGTTTTAAAACTTTTTTACAATGGCTTGATTAAGTCTAAACTTCAATATGGTCTGTGTTGTTGGGGTGGTACCCATTATAATAAAATTGAGCCTTTGTTAATTAAACAAAAACATTGTGTACGTATTATTTGTAAGATCAGTCGTAGAACTCCCAGTTTTTATTTTTTCAAAAATCTAAAAATTCTTCCATTAAGACATCTATACTATTTTAAAGTACTTAAACTATTTTTTTTAAAATCGGGCTATAATAATTCGAGATTGTTGGTGGATCACAATTTGCGTGTAAATAATAGAAACGTTGTAAATGTACCCAAAGTTAAAAAATCTCATTTTCGTCACTTTTTTACTGTAACTGCACCTCAGCTGTTTAATAAGTTACCTGAATCCTTTAGAAACGAGAGAATACAAATTAAATTTATAAAACAAATAAAATCCTGGCTCTTTTCATTTTCTCATGCACAAATTGAATCAATATTAATACCCATAATTTAAACTTACTTTTTATCTGTTTTCTTATTTCCTACTTTTTTATTTTATTTTTTTTTTTTCTTTTGTTATTTCTAATGGCTTTATTCAGATAGTAATTCATTGTACTATCCTATATTTTATTTTATTTTTTATTATAAACTTCAAATCTTTTTATATTTTACAATTAAATTAAATTCATTCTTCTACAATTAAATAAAACATTATATCAAATAATTCTACACTAATTTTATATTGTTTTTCCCCATTAATACTATTACACCTGTTATTTTTATAAAGTAAGACATTCGTCTCTTGCACTATGGCAATAGAATGTCTTTAACTATTTCATTCAGAACTTGAAGCTTAAAATTGACTAATTAAGGATATATTATGTACAAATTTTTTGATTTTTTTTTATATTTTCTAATATGTATATTTATATTTGTAGTTTATAATAATTATATTAATCTTTTACTATAATACATATATAATGTACATTTGTGAACAATTATTAATTCTTAATTCATAATTCAAATGTTTGTTTTTTTTTTAATAGTATATAAATTAAATGTTATTTAGTATAAGTTAAAAATGTAATCTGAATTATTTTAAATACTAATTTTTAATTTGAATTAATTATTAATTTGATTAAGGATACATTGTACAAAAAATGAATTTAATTTGTATGTATTCAAAATTTATTACTAGCTTTGTAATTCTGTTGAAATAAAGACTATTTTTATTATTTATTATTTATATTTATTATATTTTCTAATAAATATTTACATAGAATTATTTTTTAAGCTAATTTCTAATTTATATAAAATAAAATTTTTACAAAAATAACATTCATTAATTTTACGTCTTATGATTTTTAATCTTATTTGATAATATTAATTATTGTTTTTTATTTTTTGATCACTTATACATTTTAATGTCAATTTATGCTAATAACTTTCTTATATGTATCTTATAATTAATTAAATTTTTTTTTTTTTGTAATAGTTTTCTATAATTAACTTTTTTTTTTATTTTATTATTTTTTATTTAAAATTTAGCAATAATACTTAAAAAATTATAACTTATTATCACAATTTAAAAGTACATACACTAACACTGATTTTGTCATTTTGTCAAATAATTAAATCCGGTATTAAACAAACAAAAAAAAATAAACTAAACAAAAATACTAACTTTTAAATAATACTCGGCACATTGTTTTTTTTATTTTTGTACAGAAACAAAAAATATTAAATGATTATTAAAGATATTAAATTTAAATTTTAGCTTAACTAAAAACGTTGCGCTTAATAAAACTTAAAAATCCGTTATTTTGAAATATTCTTCCTTCATTGTTTAACATTTCTAGTTTTTTGTATTCCTCTTTTAATGTTAAATTTCTTGGGCCCCAAGAATCGGTTGGTTTAAATGATTTAGCAATTTTTTCATATAAATTTTCTCCTGGTTGTTTATAAACTGCAACAATAGCCCAGAATGGAACTTGAACAACAGCTATTGCAAAAAGTAACCATCCAATTACTATAATAATAAAAAAAAAAATAAATGTTTTATTTTTAGACACTAAAAACTGATAAATTTTAAACAAACCAATTGCCCATGTTGGAAATCCAGTTCCTTTATATTTTAAAGGTTCAAAAGTTACATAAAAGTAAACTGTTATAGAAACCATAATTAATGGTGTAATAAATGCCCAACATAATCTCCAGTATACACCAGGATTTTTGTCAATCATAAATTTGGTATCACGACAAATTCTATTCACTCCATAAATCCAAGCTAAACAAAATAATTCAAATATACCCAAAATCAATGCATTCATTGAAACACCAAAGAAATCAACTAATGTTAAAATAAATTGTCCACCCTGAAAATTGCAACAAAAACAAAATATTGAAAAATTGATTTTTAATTTTATTGAGATAATTTAATGTTGAGCTTCAAAATAAACTTACAGGTGTTATATATGCTAAACCTATTAGAAAACTACCAGTACAAACAATAGCTGCACACAACCAATTTGGAAGGGTTTTAAATCTATCACGAATTGTTGTCATAATACATGAAATCATACCAATATTACTACCAACACCCAAAACAAAAAGTAAAGCAAAAAATAATATTGAAAATATTTGTGGTAAGAAATCAAAACGTGCAATAGCATCTGGATATGAAATAAATGCTAAACCAGCACCACTTTCAACAACTGATGCAACATCTTTAGCACCAATTTCATGTGCTAAATGTCCAAGAATACCAAAAATTGTTGAACCAGCTAATAATGATGTAAATGTATCTAATAAAGTGACAATTGTTGAATCTCTATAAAAAATAAAGTTGAAAAAATTATGAAAAAATTAAAATGTATGTTAATATTATTTATTATAAATTATTAAAAAATTATTTATTTCTTTAAATTTATAATACATACCTGTAAATATTATGTTCAAATCTATTATAAGATGCATAATTTGTGACACAACCAAAACAAACTCCAAGTGAAAAGAAACATTGAGTAACGGCAGCATACCATACCTAAAATTATTTTAAAATATATTCTAGCATTTCTAAATTTTTTTTTATTTATCGTAAAAATAAAATGCGTAGAAATTACTGAATTATTTATTTTAACTTTCCAAAATCCGAACAAAAATGTGTAGGGTAAATAACAGTAAATGTCTTTTATATTTAACCAATTCTATCTAGGGATGATCTTTCAATTTAAAAATATGATACATAACCTACAAACTATATAATACAATTGTGGCCTTCAGTTATTCTAGCTTGGCGTGTATAATCAGGGTAAAAAGGCTGTATGTGTTTTTCGACATGGTCCAATCGAAGTTATCCAGTTTATTTTAGAAATTTGATAAATAAATCCTCAAAAAACATTGTAGTAAGGCATGAGTAAAAAATTGCAGTACGGTACTTAATTAATTCAGAACGAAAAGCTAATTCTACCTAAGTTACTGTCAAGAACATAAAACAAAAAAGAATATCGTTTAAGCTCTATATAATAAGTTTTCGGTTTGAATACATTTTTATTTGAGAATAACTGATTGGAATAAGAAAATAAAAAAAGCCACTACAGTCTCGAACTAAGTCAAAAAAAAAATTTTTAATTTTCTTAACTAGCTAACATAATTCAATTTTCATTGGTAAGAAAAAACTTATATAGCGCTTTTCTGTACGACTAAAGGTGAAGTGGTAGATGAGTAGGTGAAGATGTTTTGAAAAACACTTTTTTAAGCGTTGAAGACCATGATTCGATAGGACCATTGACGGTAGGACTCATTTTTTTTGCAAATTTTTATTGATTCACTTAAATTACAATATCTTTATTACAATCTGCACTGTACCACAAATACTATATTAGACTTAAATGAAGTCAAATTTAATTATAACTATCTAAAAATAAATTAAATATGAAGTCTAATATTGTGTTATAAAACGGAGAAAAAATAATGTTTTTCAGAAAACGCCGAAATTTAAAATTTTTAATTTCAAAGACTCGTAAAGTGTACAAAATGTATAATATCAAATTTTTATGAAAATGAAATCAATTTGACTTTACGTACTTACACTATATTACACAGTGATCGTTGTGCATACAGCAATAAATGGGATATTGTAACTAAAATTAATCAATAAAAATTAACTAAAAATTATAATTACCTTAAAGTACAAGACCTAGACCTTAAAATCTAATTTTTGTTCCATACAATTTCAAATATAATAGTAACCTACGAAAAATATAATCATTATGCAGAACGCCTCATAAAATTTACATATTTGTTGTACACTATTCTATTCTATTCCATTCTATTCCATTTTATTTTATTTTATTTTATTTTATTTTATTTTATTTTATTTTATTTTATATTATTTTATTTTATTTTATTTTAATTTATTTCATTTTTTTTTATTCTATTTTATTTTATTTCATTTTATTTTATTTTTTTATTTCTATTCTATTCTATTCCATTTTATTTTATTTTATTTTATTTTATTTTACTTTATTTTATTTTATTTTTTTTTATTTTATTTTATTTTTTTATTTCTATTCTATTCTATTTTATTTTATTTTATTTTATTTCTTTTTTTTTATTTTATTTTATTTCATCTTATTTTATTTTTTATTTCTATTCTATTCTATGCTATTATATTTTATTCTGTTCTATTTAAACCTATTCTATTCTATTATATGTTGTTCTATTCTACTCTACTCTATTTTTTTGTTATTCTAATCTATTTCTTTACTATCATTCTTTTCTTTAATTTTTAATTAATTAATTTGAAACAAAAAAGAATCAGAATAAACCACAGGTGTAATCGGCATGATAAACATTTTATTTTTAAATGAGATACTCAAAAATGTATTGAAAATCTTAGTAGTCTTACAAAAAAAAAGAGAATTAAAAAAAATACTTCTTAAGAATTCGTAATATTTTGAAGACAAAACTAACTAACATTGACTAGTTTATCAATCAACGAATGCTAAGATGACATAACAGAAAAAAAGTTCAAAGAATACTAGTCTCAATACCAAACGATATTAGGGAAAAAGATAAACCAAGATTAAAATACCTGAACTTAAGTCGAAAAAATTGAATTAACGTAAAAATGAGAGCCGCTTCTGACGAGTTCAGAATACCCTACATCCAGCAATTAAAGAAAAACAGAAAATATTCTGATCATATTTGTGTACTTTAACCCAAAGCACAAATCCCATTTTTATTGTGCTAATTTCATCATTTTATTTTTATTTTATTTTTTTAATAAACTTTTATTTTGATGATGGTATGTAGTTACATGTACTATGTACAATTATGGTACAATGGTACAATCTTATCCCATCTTACACCTTACAAATCATTTTAATTTCTTAGAATCACTTTTCAATTTTAAATTGTATACTTTCAGGCGAATGGTAAAAAAAAAAATTTCATTTTATTAATTTTCTTTCAAAAAATTCGTTTTTCATTGTTATTCTTTTTTTTATTTTTAAATTACTCACTTTTGGATTCAGCAATTGATCCCATTGTGGTTTTATAAAAAATATAATACCATCCATGGCACCTGGTAATGTTAGCGCTCGTATTAATAATGCAACTAATACAACATATGGAAATATAGCCAAAAAATATGATGCTTTGCCAGAACTTTTAATACCTCTAACAATTATTATATAATTTATTACCCATGCAACAAATAAACATATAGCTAATTGCCATTTTGGTGCACCAATACCATCATAAATATGATCAAGTTCACTTAGTACTTCTTTGCTAAAAACAGAAAAAAAAACATAAAATAAAAATTTAAACATGTTTTAAAATTTAAACTGAGTAAGCAAAAAACAAAAATATTTAATTTTAATTTTACAAAGTCAACACGATTCTAATGTGAATTTTCAACCCATGAAATATTAAAATAAAAAAAAAATGTTTATTTTATTAAATATATATATTAAATTATGTAGATAAATAAATATTTATTTAATTATGTAGATAATTAAATATTTAATGAACTGTTTACTATAACTTACGAGATAATTAAGAGCTACATAATTTTATGTACACAAAAACGAAAAAAAAAAAACAATTTGTCACAATTAATTAAAAATGGTTCAATGAATTTTATTATTTGACTTACTAGAAATACAACTCAGCTGATGAATCAGTACTTTGATTAACAAATTTTGCTAAATGTTGGGTAAAATTTGCTTCTAAAACTGATGGTATACAATTATCACCCCATTCTGGTTCACATACACTCCATGGTAGAACAGAACCAAATGATGCTATAAAATATCGTACACACAAACCCATAATTGAAACATAATATGTTGTTTGAAAGAATGTCGTTATTACTTGTCCAATACCAACTCCTAAACATTATATAGAAAAATAACAATTTAAATATTTATTTTTAGAAAAAATGAATTTTGAAAATTTAAATAATAATCACCTCTCATAATTGGACACAAATCATAAACTTTAGCAGCACCACGATGTGAAAATTGTCCAATAATCATTTCTAAATAATAAATTGGTTTGCCAACTAATACCAATATAATTAAATATGGTATTAGAAATGCTCCACCACCATTTTCCAATGCAGTGAATGGAAAACGCCAAACATTTCCTAAACCAACTGACATTGCAATACATGATAATAAAAATTCTATGTCATTATTCCATGATTCACGTTCACGTTGTGGTTTTTCATCGACCAATACCTAAAATTATTTAAATTAATTTAATATTTTTTTTTTTAATTAAAAACAGTTTGATTGTTAAAAATGATTATATATTTTTAGGAAGATATTAAATAATATACAGTTGATTAGAATTACGTCTTTAAAGCCATCAGAAACCAGGCTTTTCGGTTAACAACGATTAAATAAAAAAAATCTTCTCTCTTTTCTAGGACTATATTCTGTAGTTTTATTATGTCTCTTGCTCTCTTTATAATAATTTAATTATTTTTGTTTTTTTTTATAATTATTAATTAACAATAAACTAAATTGTATATCAAAGAGATTGAAACTATAGTTAAGTAAGTGTTCTTATAGATTTTACTTCAGTGAACGTTGGACAAATTAAAAAAAAAAAAGATCAAATTTCGAGCACCTATTTTCATTAACCCGAACCTAACAAATTCTTAAAATAAATATTTCTTCAATGTGAAATTTCCCATTTCAAATTGTATACTATGCAAATTGGAATTTCCTCAGCTGGTGATTAATTAAATTCAAGGTTAAATTTATAAAACAAAAAAAAATTTCTCAGTCCCAGAACAAAATATTAATTTTTTTTACTATTCGAATTTATTAATTAATTTAAAACTTGATATTTATAATGAAAAGGAAAGTCGTTAAGTGTATTTACCTTGAAAAAATTTATTATCTCTTTTTTACTTACAAGATATTTAGAAAAAATTAAAAATTCCCCAACTCTATGATTTCATTTTAAATTTAGTAATATTAATTAAAAAAAATTTGTTACAAAGATTGTAATATTAATTAATTCTGTAGAACTCAACAACTTTATTAGCATTTTTTAAATTAATAATAGTAGTTAAGATAGTAGTAAGATGTAAGAACATATATTTTACTTGATTTTTCTCATATTGAATATTAATTTATTGTAAATATTTAAAACAGGTACGTATCTAGTAAACATTTTAAGGCAAAATATCAATATTAACTATTGTAAATACTTATGTATATAAAAAAATAAAGTTACATGTTTGGAAAGGGAAAAGGTGTATAATTAGAAAAATAAATATCAATATTTTTATATTTAAACTAAATTGGAAATTTAGTACAGGTGATATATGGAAAATTATCAATTCTTTTGTATTAGAAGGTGGTATCGTAAAAATCAGTTCAAGTTAGATTTTGAGTTATTTTATTAGTCTTCAAGAAACTTTATAATTTTTACAACTAATTTTAAAACAGTTATTTACAGTTGATTTGATATTTTTCAATTCAACTAAAAAAAATTCCTGTGGACGTATTTTAACCTATGAAATATTTCAATACATTGCTGTACTTCAGTTATTTAAAAAAAAAAATTTAGTTTAGTATTTTTCTGCTCAGCAAAGCAATACTCTGACTGAACAGAGAACGAGCATATAGAGGGCGCTCTGAACAAAATGAAAAAAAATTATTTCTGAGCACTCTGATTTATTAAAAACATACAATAGAGTTCGAATAATTTTTTTTTAATTAAATCAATAAAAAGGAGTATTGAATTCTCACTCCACCTTAGTACTAAAATGAAATAACCAAAATATTTAATTTAAAATAGTTTATCATCAAAAATATTTATGTTAAACTTAGTAAATTTTTAAGTATTCATTATGACAGCTACCAGCGCGATCAATTTTGTTTTTGATATGAAAATTACTTTTTGACAATTAACATCCGAAAGACCTGATTAGCCGTACTTAAGTTAACTCAATACTAGTTTGTTTTGCCTAGTAAAACTTCAATTGATTTGAAACTTTGAAAGAAGAAACACCATTTTGAATTTTATTTGTATTGTTTTTTATCCACAAATCGAATGTCATTTCATTCAAACCTTATTTCACTTAACTAACTTAACTTAAGTACGGTTAGGCCTAAACGCTCAGAGGACTCTAAAACAAATATGAATTTCAAGCTCTTGTCAAATATTTTTTGACAGTTCATGTTCCGAACAAAAAAAAATAGTCCTAGTATTGCGGGAATTATTTTTTAATTTGCAAATATTTAATTTTAGTGCAACTATATATTTAACTATAGACACAATTTGTTTCGGCTATAATATTTTGGCATTTAAATGTTAAATGTGATTTAAAGTTAAAATTAATAATTTTTGTTCAGTAAACTGTTCTAGAACGTTCCAGAACGATCTAGAGTAAAAAAGAATACTTTTTTGTGTTCACTAGTTTCTGTTAATTGAACTTTTTGAACTTAATTGAAATTTTTGCCCAAAAGTGTTCTGATCAATGTTCCTTTGCATCACCTGCACATTTTTGTGTAGATGGGCTAAATAAATTAAATTAAATTAAATTAAATTGATGGATGTTCATTAAATTGTGCAAAACAGTTATAAATTGATCTTTTTTGTTCTGAATTTAACAGTTTTGAACAACTATTTTTTGTTCTTATTTTGACAGTTAGGCGTCAGTTATAGGGGATCCGTATTTTTTTTCTTAAACCGTAAAATGATAAAATAGCTTTTTTTTTAAAATATTTAATAAAAATAAACATAAATCACATTATTTGATAGATTTTCAAAAAAGCTACACAATTATTTTCACCTTCCCATTAACGCCTGATACTATTGTAGACTTTATAACTAATATTTGCTAGTCCATCAATTATGAGGCCATTTTTGTTTTTTTTTTTCCTTTATACAATTTTTTTTTTTTAAATTAAAATTTTAGCTTATAATTACAGTTAGGGTTTATAATAATTGATTTATTTCATGTGTTTAAGATGGTCGGCAATTTATTAAAGAGCTTTAAACAATTATAAACGCAGTTGGTTCTTTATACATTAGTTCTAAATAATGATAGGTAAAAGTTAGTGTTGTTTTGTTTTGTTGTTTGTAGACTTTTTCATTATTCTTAGAAGAATTTTTCGTGATCTCGGCTAATCAAATTTCACTTGTTTTTCGTACACAACAATTGTAATTTAGAATATACAGTCAAACCTTCATATCTCGTTACATCTTTATCGTAAGCTCTTACCTGTTTAGAAATAGTTTTTAGTCCCCAAGGAGCTTGAAATTAAGTTATACAGAAAACATTATCTCTCTTATCACTCTCTATTATCTCTCTTATATTTATAGATACAATGGTGATATAAAATATCTATGTATCAAGATTGAATATTAATTAATAAATCGAACTTGTTCTTTTTATTAAAAGTAAAATGACATGGAAATTTTAATATTTCACACTTAAAAAAATTTATAAATTAATTACATAAATTTATTTTATAAATTAACATGTTACAATGAAATTTTGGTCGATTTTCATAACTCACAGATGTATTATTGACACCTTCTAATAAGTTATAAAATAAATTAAAATTAAAATAGGAGTTGTATAGGTAGTATAACAGTATAAATACGTATTGATGAATTCTAGTAGTGTTATGATGAACGAAATAGTTCCTGTAAATATTTCGCTTATGCCGTTTCGGCATGCCGGTCTAATAAGTTTTTTTTCGTCTTTTATTGTCCTGTCTAAATACTTTTTTCTACCATAGAGGATCTCATTAGATAACCCGTTCGGACACATCGATTTGTTAAAGACTTTGTTGTAGGTGATTTATTTTCCCTTTTAAAGGAGAGTGTTATACTTTAAAGAAAATGAAAAACAATTTTTGGTGAATTCTGTTAAGCCGTTTTGATGCCCAAATTTTCAGACACCCAAAAGTTATCTTTATCGAAACCCAAGATACGTGTATTCTATTTGAATCAATTGGCTAGGTAGTTTCTGAGATAAAGATATTAATTTAAATTAGGGCTCTGATTAGAATCAGGTCCTGCAATCTTTGACAAAAAGTGTTGTCATCAGGAACCAACATTTGTACAAAATTTGTACCAGTTGACCCAGTAATTTTTGAGATAAAGAATTTTGTCCAAAAAAGAGCTCTGATGGGTTACAAAAATTTCTAATTGAAGAAAAGAGTTTTCATCTGAACCCAACATGTGTCCTAAATCTAAACCAAATTCAACCAGTAGTTTCTGGTTTTCAGGTATGCATTTTAGTCCAAATAAGAGCTCAGGAAATGCATTAATTAGCCACCACAAATGACCTTAACAACATTCTTTCAACTGTGACAGCAGGATAATTTTGCAAGGACTTTGTTAATCCTGATATATTTCGATATTACACATTGAATTCATCATAGAAAATTATTCTGCACAAGAAAAGTTGGTCAGTCCGTCCCTGGATAGGATATAGTAACGAGTGACGTTTTGGATTGGATATACACTTCTTAGAATACTTCTTTAATCAGTTCGAGGACCAAAATCTATCTCAGAGTTTGTGCAGTAAACGGTTTGAACAGTAAACGGTGAAGAATGTGAGACATTTAGAGAAGTATGTCTGAAGTTGCTTTTACTGGAACGGGATGACAAATTGCTATAATCAGAATTAATTTCTCTTCTAAAGCAAATCAGAAACCTTCTTGCTATAATATTAATTGCGTGGAGTGCAACAAATCTAGCAACTTTATGTGAAAATCTGTATTGAAAGTTTTGAAAAATCTACCGGTCCTGATGTTATACCTGCAATTGTTATTAAAAAAAAAAAAATAGTTCATAAATCATAATCATGTTGCAGATATCAACACCCATAATCAAACATCGCTGAATAACCTGTACGTTTTTGAAATGGGATTGATGCTAACAACAGCAAGTTGATGTAAATTGACAAAACTATTAAAAATGCCAAATTTATTGATTTTTAGAATAATCTATGAATGTTATTAATATGCTAATTACATGGAAATAGAGCGGCATTTTGTAATTCAATTTTTGACATTTTTATTGTGAAGCAATATGACTATCCAATATAAGTGATATAGAGCTAAGTAGAGCACATTTTCTATTATAATTACCAGAGTTCTATTTATGGAATTGGAGATACGATAGTGAATGATTCGTGAAGATATGTAACACAATAACACTCCTAGCTATTATATACACATAATAATTATATAATAAATATATCCTCATGTTGTTTATCACAACCAAAAATTTGTAATTTGTAAAAAAAAAAAAGATCATTTATGGAATTTTAAATAAAACAAAAAAAAAGTATATTTTCCTAATAAACGTTCGCCTGACTATAATTTTAAAAATTATATCTGGCATCACTAACATTTAAATTGTCACCTACCTGTCATTAATTACACTTTACTCTAGTAAACATATAAAATATTTTATAACTATAATTTATTCCAATCACGTTTGTTGTCTAACTGAATAAAATTACATTCACGTTGTTGGATAATCATCATTGGCGATAATCGATCATCCCTCGCTGACGTCACATTTGCAATTTTAATTTTAATTTTTTTTTTTCTAATTTTATAATCAAAAGCTAAGAAAATTGCACAATTAAAAACAGATGCGTAATGTTAGATATTATGTGAAATTTTATAACAAATAATGAATGATAATGATTACGAATGACTAATAATATAACAAACCTGAATTAATATACGTGATCATTATTGATTGATTTTTATTAATTGTAATTTAATAGGGTTAGAAATGGTGAATTACTGGTAGACTAAAAGTTTTTTTCATATATTGAATCCTATACATTAATGTAAGTTATTTATCTATTTTCAGTTAACGTTTATAATAGGTACACTTTGGAATTTTAATTACAAGAAAAAAATTGAATGATTGTGTATATTGAACTCTAATACGATCTAATTGATTTTAGTATGATTTTTTTCTTATCTATTCGGATTTCTACCTCTCTCTTTCCTATAAAAAAAAACTTAAATATGCAGATTAGACTCAAGTCCGAAATATTGGTTTTTTTTCACATTCAAGTGCTACACCTCTCTCTTGCTTATAAAAAAAACTTAAGTATGGAGAGATATAAGTCCAGAATAAATTGTCTTTTTAATAAATATGTAACAAAGAGCTTTTTCGGAAACGCATACTGCACTGAAGTTTTTAATATTTAAAACTGCAAAAAAAATTACGCATACTTTACGCAGACTGCTGAATTGACTTTTGAAGTTCAATAAAGGTTCCGCATCATGCAAAAACTAAATTGTCAATTCAAAAATGTTCAAAAACATTCAATATCAGTTCTGGGTTTTTTATTAAAAATTAGTCAAAAAAATGGATAATCTTTTTATGATTAGTTAATTTATTATTATTTCTGAATGTACTATTACATAATATTAAAAATTAGGTAAATAATTTTTCAATATCAGACATTTTGTTTAACAATTTGACATTAATTTTAAATTTGCAAGAAAAATTTGATTACTGCATAATAGTGTCAAAAATTCTGCAGGTTTAAGGTGTAGTTTTACTTTTCAAACACATTGCTTTTGCAGTTAACGCAGTGTACAAAAAAAAACATGCTGCAAATTAAAACTAAGTTAAAACTGAATTTCCGAAAAAGCCTAAATCAATCTATGTTCATGCATGACATAGTCTGCCAACCTGTTGCAAATGTTCCAATACTTCTTCCAAGCTTGAAAATTGAAACAGTGAATAAAAATGTACATAAATAAAATCAATTATACTCAATCATATCAAGAAATGTACAAATGGACCTAACCATTCCATAGATCCATGGAAAAATACAATACAGATCAAATATGGCTAAAACAAAAATGTTTGAGGTGATTGAAAACCGATATTCTGTGTCAACAACTGGATAAGTAAATAATAAAAATTTTCATAATTTTTCTCTCATTATCACTCAAAGTCTTATAGGAATATACGTAGGATACAATAAAGCCACTTCATTGAGACACACAGTCCCAAAGTCTTACTCAATTAACTAAACTTACCTATACATATAATTAATTTAAGCCTATATGTATACATATGTATAATGATCTAGATGCTAGACCATAATGAATATTATTTTTTCTAAATTAAATTACTACAAAGCTTATGAATAACTTGCTTATAAGAACTCGCAAATTAATCAAAAAAAAAAACTTTTTAAAAAATCGAAAGACTCACAAAAGTGGACAAAAAAAATGTAATCGTTTACATGTGGAGCTGTGTGTAGGAGCAAAAAAGATAGAATATAGTAATTACACATAATAGGAAATATAAAAAAAAATTATAAAGTATAATTATAAAAAATTAATATTTATATTTAAGCTTTTAAAATAGATAATAAGAAAAACAAAAAAAAAAGTATATTTCCAAATTAAGATTAAAGCTTTTTTGACAGGAATTCTTTTCAAATCATAGTATTAAATTTAATAGGTACGAAATACAGCATGGCACTGATAACACGCTTCTATTAAACCAGTGTTTCAGCATTGAAAAAGTGGACGGTGATTGAACAATTAGTTTTAATTGAAGTTTTTTAATTTTGGCAACAACAAACAAAATAAGTGAAGATATATCGCTTTAAGTCTTATTCGTCTTATTTTGAGCTCTACCACAGTAAATACATTAGTTTTCAGTTATAATTGACTGAAACAATGAGTTTGTAATCAGCGCCTGAGCCAGTATAAAAAAAATCATATCTATATCTAAATATCTATAGAATACAATAACTAAATATTACTTATGGCATTGTCAAGAAATCAGTCAAGTCAAAAAGTTACCTTACATAAATTACGTTTATTTACTGACAACAGACATTATTGCTTAAATGTGATGCATTTGATCCGATAAACTGCTGTACTGAAATTCTGATATACTACAGTCTAGTTCTATCACATATTTTCGTTTGATCGATGATCGATTTTAGTTCATGTTGAAGACAGGTAGAAAAAATACTGAATTTTTAAACGCAATTAAATAAAATTGGTTGGCCCAAGGGTGGTAGGATTTATTATTACCATGTTAATGATAAATTAAATTAAATTTGATTGGTAATAACAATATTGAAATTTTTTCAGATTTTGCAAGTTGTAACTGAATTTCGAAGTTGGGAAAAAATTCTACAACAACATAAAACTAAATATAAAACACTAAGATTTCACATTCAATAATTGTTAAAAAAAATTACCATTATAAGAAATATTCACAATCGCACCGAAATTAGGAGCAAAACTGAGAGATTGTTGAAAAATTGAATTGTCGTAAATTTAGGACTTTATGGATTTATAGTTTTCATAACCAACGGAAAAGAAAATAAATAATAAAACAAATATCAAACTTGGGGGCAGTGTCGAGCCGTACATGTTGGCCGCCCGTGTGCAGATTCGAATTTGTCCACCCTATTTTTAAATATAAAACAAACAAAAATAGTAAAACTCTTACAAATTTGTTATACACATATATATTCATTTTATTAAAAAATGATCAATAAAAAATCGAAATTAAAATAACAAAACATAGCTTTTAAAAATCCAAACAATTATAATGCTACAATAGTGTTTGGAAAATTGTGCACTAATCATTTTCTACAATTTTCCGAATATTTCTATTTTATTCATCTCTGGTCCAAATTTTATTTTCACCAGTATCTTCAATTCATCTGCCATATAAATTCCATCAACATCATTTTCATTTTTGCTCGTATCGGTCAGCTTAGTTTCCAAATCCATACAACATTTCAATATCTCCTCATTAGGAACATTTTTTCAATTTTGAATATCGTATAAAAATTTAAAATCATCATTATATGAATTTATTCACTGGAATTGCTCGTTTAATTAGTTTATTGTTGAGTCCATTTTTGCGAAATAAAAATTAACTTTAAAATGTATTTGTGCATTGCCAAAATTTTCGTGAAGATGTTCATCATAATCAAATTCGTATTTTGTATTTTTCGACGGCGAATAGCTGAAACATTTGGAAACTCAGTTTCTACTTCCATTATTTCAGCTAGTAATTTTTATTCGGCTAACAAATCATTAACTGCTGCTGTGTGCTGCACAGGGTAAAAAAAAAAGAGACAGACAGTTAATATCTAAAAAACTTGTTATTGTTGTACATTGTGTTCGCCCTTCATACTGGCACCGTTATCGTACCCTTGTCCACGTATATTATAAATATCAAGACCTATTTCTTGCAGTTTGATTAAAAGAAACTTAATCACTCCATCCCCGGTTGAATTGGTAATAGGGCAAAAACCAAAAAAAATGTTCTCTAACTTCCACATATTTTAATTGAACTTCCAATTTAATTGAATAAATCTTATGATAACTGTAATTTGTTTTACATGACTGATTTTAGGTGTACAATCTAATATCACAGAATAATAATATACAGGTTTTCTTACTGGTTGAAAATAATGCAATAATTTCATTCTGTATCTTCTCACCTAAATATGACAGCATATATATGTCTGAAATTGTTTTGAATTTTGTATTCTTCTACAACTTTTAAAAAATTTCTATTCCTGGAATGAAATAGTGAACTTGACGATCCTCTAAGAGCCAAATTTTGTCTTGATAAAAACTTTATTATATGTACCAAACGTTTTACTCACCAAACGACTTGAAAGTCAAATAATTTACATTAAAAACAGAATACTTTGCTTTTTGATACAGAATATAGCAATCAATTTTGTATATATTTCTCACCATTTACCAATAATATATAATAAAACAGTGCAAGAAATTCAACGCTCTTACGGAAAAGTAGCCGAATAGAAATTTTACCAAAAATTGTTACAACAAAAACGGCAAAAAAAATAAATAGAAATATAAATTTCATAAATACCAAAATGTTAATTAAATATTGAATTATATTATAAAATTGGTCGCCCGTGTGCTGTGCACACATCAGTCATGTGTGGGGCCGGCCTGTTTGGAGGAAACGGATATTATTGTTTTTTTTTTAATCAATTTGATTTTTAACAACATAAACTAAAGCATTCAAATATAGACACTTTAAAAAAATAAAATTTTCAAAATAAATTTCTTGACGACCCGAAAACGCAGACGGCAAGATTTTTACAAAGAAATTGTCGCGGATTGCCACACATAAATCCCCATATCAATTTATTGGAACACTGGCTGCAAAAAACACAAAAAACATGGACATTGACAAGAATAGATTTTTCTTGGTAGCCGGCGACTCAATCACCACCTCCCCCCCCCCCCCTACAATTTATTGAAAGTCCGTTTTTTTTACAAGCAGAAAATGTTGAAAGAAAGACTATACAGGAAAAATGTATTTCTTGTTTTGGATGATTTTATAAAAAAGAAAAACAATAGAAAATAATATTAAGAGAAACAAAAAAAACAATGTACTCCCCTTTTTCTATTAGAAATTATTAAAGTTAATAACCAAGTTTGACGCCACTCAATGATATTAATAAAATAAATTCCACATCTTTGATGATAAATCAATGAAATCGCAACTGATTATATAATAAAAATTCTTATCATGGTAATGGCAACCAGATCGTGCGATAACACATAAGTCTTAACAGAAAAATGTACAACACTTATAAACATTTTTTAAATTCGAATTTGACTAAATTATTTAATATTTACCTTTTAATAAATTATAACGTTCTACGCAACAAGCAATAATCTCATAAATTTATTACATTATATAATAAGCAAGCGTGACATTAAAATAAAATAAGATAAATTAATTTAGAAAACTCAAATAATACCATGGTCACAGGCCTAGTTAGAACTTTCTTTGAATATATAAAATTGTAATATTTGATTTTATGGTTTACATTTTGGTGCGGGGACAAACCAGCACAAAGAGAAAACCAAAATGTTCTAAGTTCAATATTTTCTATAAATTAAAAAAATGCCTTTTTTTGTTGTCTCTGTTATTCTGGGTTACTGGGTTAGCCATCAAAAAAGAATAAAAAAATTAGAGCTGTATCGTTGACTTATATAATTTTGTATTATATTATAATTTAAACTGTTAGAACTAACGGTAAACTAAATATGTTAATATTATTTTTTAACGATAACTTTTGAAAATAATTGCAAGCGTTCTGAAGCTATAACTAATATATTATATTTACTTGTATTACTAATATTATATTATTGAATTAATTGTATTATACAAGTATATGTACATATGAATAGGAAATAATTACAAGTTTTATTATTATAACAAAACAAAATAAAAAATAGTCTGTTTTAAATTTAAAATGCGCGAATTATTAAATATAAGTTAATTTTCTATAGAAAAGCTTTTTTTTTTCTTTTTTTTATTTTAAATACACTTTTTAAAACGTAAAATTGATTGTCATTTTAGAAAATTTTTTAATAATTATAACAAATATGATAATGATGACCTTGAAATTATAATAAATGAAAATTGTTAATGTAATTATAGGTGGGAGGGTGATAAGTTAAATTTTCTTTAAATTCACTTGTTAGAAGCTTTTATTTATAGTTAATAAATGTAATGATTTCTGTTTTAAGTTTTCATTTGTATTATTATATGCGTCTTCTATGCAATAGTCTAAAATTTGGGGAAATATATCAACTAAAAGATGTTCAGATTACTTGAATCTCATAGTTTAATAAATTTAATCAATTTAGTAGTAGAAGTAGTAGTGTTTTATATTACTTAATATAAGAAATAACTGTGTCTAGATATTAATGTAATTGTTTACAGCTAAGAACATTGTAGTTTTATTTTACTGAGAGCTTGTTTAATCTATGTCTAACATATAAATGAGTTGAAAACCTTAATTTGATTTTTTTTTTTGTTTAATTAAAAACCTAACCCTATCTAAACCTATTTCTTAGTAATCTATCTTAACCTTATTTCTGAATTCAAAAAAATATTTGAGGTTTGGCTGTTTGTATATGACCAATATGAATTTTATATTAGAGCATTAATTGTAGCTTTTTTATCCCTTATAAGAGGGTAAATGGAATGCAAGTTGTTGGGACAAAATTTATCATAAAAACTTTTAGATTTTTAACAATTATTTCGATGTGTGTTCTTTTGTGTATTTAATGAATTTATTAAACTATAAAAAAGAGAGAAATTAAACGTAATAAATTATATAAGAAATGAGCTGCTTGTCAATGTACTGAATATGAAGAAAATATCAAATGAATGAAAGAATGAAATAAATGATTAAATTGTCCATATAGCTATATAATAAAAAATTATGCCATATTTTTAACATTTACTTTATGAAGTTCTTAAATTGGTGAATTTTATCATTTCGTGTCAAAACCCAAATACAATTCTCAATATTGCTTCTCAATAATTATCTTACTAGTTATCTCATAATTTACAATATATGCAATTTTAATTACATTTTAAATTTATAAGTATATATAACTATAATTTTCAGTTTCTTGAAGATACTTTAAGAAAACAAAACATGCCAAGACAATAAAAAAATCCATATTATTGAAAAATAAATTGTAAAGCCCCAGTTACACATCAATTAATGGTCAATTTATTGTCAATATATTGACCGTTGATTAATGAGAAATGATTGATGGGGGTTCTACTTTCATCAATCATCATGCTGTCAAAATTTCCATCAATCATGCTGTCAAAATCAGCAGAGGTAAAAAAATGGCTTTTTGAGGAATGTTCAGATAAGGTTATAATATTAATTTGTAATGTAATTCTAAAAAGAATAATTTTTATATTAATTTTAATAATTATAGCAATTTTTGTAAAAAAAAAACAATTGATATATGATTTAAATGTGCAAGAAAATAAATTGTTGTTTTTTATACACAACATTTACTTTAAAAATTCAATTTAAACTGAAGTTAAAAACATTCCACCAGAAATTATATTTTCAATATTCATATATGTTTCGAAATTATCAATATATTCATAACACTTCCACAGTATGTCCTTGCAAAATATCAAAATTAGGATAAAAAGATTGATGAGTACATGATTGATGTTTAATCGGTCATCATTCTTTTCATCAATATATTGTCAATATATTGACGAAAAGATTGATGAAAAGAATGTGTAATAGTCACCTAACAAATACTTATTACTGCTAAATACTTAATACTTATTGTATTATACTATATGTATAATAACAAATACTTATTACTGCCCAACTTTTCCCAACATTATTTTTTCAAATTTTATTAATACATCATCGAAATTAAACAAATATTTGGTTCCATTAAATAAATCAATAGGAACTACTTGGGTTCACTCCTATCATTATATTTAATTTGTAATTTGTAAAAAAATATACAAAATGTCTGAATCATTTTCACAACCGATTTTCATTATTATTCTTTTAAATGGTAGATATTCAAAAGGAAACGTAGCGAAACTAAATATTTTTTGAAAATTTTTAAATTGCTTACATCTTAACATATACAAAAATTTTCAATTTATCGAATTGCCATAACTCACCAATGTACAAAATTTCTTCTTTCCATCACCAGAATTCTATTTAAATTTAATTTTGTTTTGTTATAAATTATTAAGTATACGGTTGTTGTCAAAGATAAATCAATAAAAAAATAAAATATAGTACCAAAGATTGAAATGATGGAAAACCATTCCTAATAAAATTTAATATTTTGATCAAACTTTTTCGAAGTTCTAGAAGCAGATGAATACTAGTAAATGTTGAAATAATGAAAGGCATATTAGTAAAAAAAAATTATTATTATTAGATTATTGTGACTATTCAGTGTCATACCATCGCTAGTTTTAATTAAATATGAAGGTTTCATTAATTATTTTTTATTTAAGATTAGTTTATGAGCATTAACACCTCTCAAAAAAATTAATGGATCACCAGTAAATACAAAAATTAAAAATTACAGAATTAAAAAAATTATTACAACTCAAACCACTTGTCACAAACTGAGTTAAATGAAACAAACGTGTAATTTTTTGTATTGTTTTACGTAAAGAAATTAAAAAATAATATAAAAAGTTTTATTTATTTATTAAGTGGAGGTTGTGCAGCATCTACTTCTAAATTTTACACAACCAAACACAATTTAATCAAATTATGTAAAGGAAAAAAAATTGAATATTTAACTCAGTACCGTACAATACTATAACAATTGGCAGACCAAAATCCAACTGGCTGAACGAAATCGAGAACAACTGCTGAAATATTTAATATATGAAGAACAATTGTAAAAAATAGAACAGAATAGAATAAAGCTAGCTGTAAACGAGATGAAGGTTCACCGTGAGCTGTAGAATCAACACGTGATGATGTAAAAGAATGTAAAAAAAATTAATATTTAAGTTGATTATTGTTAGAAAAGATACGGATCGACAATCCTAGATATTCGTGTAAAAATAATAAGGAAAATAAAATAGAACTAAATTATATATTATAGTGATATTTAAATTTTACAATGTCATATACATACCAACCTATACATATACTATTCAAAATCTTATTTAATCCCTTAGTATTAAATGTTTGTCCCTTAGTGTAAAATTGATTAAACATAAAACAGAAGAACTTTTAGAACTATTTCAGTACCTAATCCATTAACTTTATTTTCGCATTTTATTGAATACGCGAATTCACATTTTTTATGTAATGTGTAACTTCAAAACTCAATACATCTCCTCTCAGTGTATATCAACAACAAAATTATCCAAAATTCTACTGGATAATCATTATTTCTTTGGTGTAACGAACACGTTAATATACAATAACTTTGTTATTGAAACAAAAAACAAAATGAATCCATTAAAATTATTACAAATTTTATGTCTCTGAGAACAAATTTGATTGTGTTAAAATTAAATCAACAAAAACAAAAATTATCAAATCCACTTTAAAATTTTGAATAATTATTCTATTATTACCTACAATTTTTCCATTATTATTACAAAAATTTAATTACATATTATAAACCTATATAATTATTTTATATTTTCTAATCAATTTAAAATCGAAAAAATTACTTCCTATATTTAACACTACCATATCGCGCGACATCTTAATTCCAATCCATTATTACAAAAAAAAAGAAAAAAACAACAAAAGAAACAAAATTAAAATTATTTTCACCTTCACAGGTAATTTTAATATACATAAACTTAATAAATTTTCACGCTAATTTAATGCTGTCATTGAATTAAAAAATAATACAAAAATTATAAATTTAAATTATCACACTTAATTATTATCAAATTCAATCATATGTTTAATTATTAACTAAGTACTTTTTTAATAATTATTCAATTTAAATATATAAAAAAAAATTTTTTAAACAAAAAAATTCTTGAAAATTCTTAACCATTGTAACATTCTTGTAAATTGGTAATTAACCATGAGGATTAAGTATTTCATAGAAATGGGGTATTTTCATTGAAAATGGAATGGAGAATTTTACGGTTCAATAAATCTGTTCTTGTGTTTTTTTTTTTAATAATAGCTGAAATATCACCTTACCCATTTAAATCTAAACTTAAATAACATTTTTATTTTAGTTATTATTTTTATATTAATTTAATTATATTTAAATAACTATTTATTTCATTGTCACCAAATAATAATTGTTTTTGTTTTTTAATTATTTTAATTTAATTTTTTTTTTGTTTTTCTTCTATTTGCTATAAATTGTAAAAATAATAAAAGTAATTTCTTTGATATCAAAATGACAACTAAAACCAGTATTTATTTTTAAATTGAAATTTATGAAAATTTGGACACCATTTTACATAAACTGTATAAAATTTGGGAAATTAATTCTGTAATTACAAAGAGAGATAAATTAAATTACAATAATTATTTTGTGTAGAGATTTTAGTACTTTTGGTTCTTAACTATTGATAACATTTTGTTAAAATAATTTCTGTCAACTTATTATTTGTTATAATTTAACCCTACAATTACCAGTATGTAATATATAGATAGAAATAATTTCGTAGTATTTAAATACAACACAGTCATATTAGAGGTATCGGTAAAATTGTACAAATTACTAGATTAGACACAAATATTATTTCAAAGTCAAAGTTCGCATTTAATTATTTATTTATTTACTTATTATTAAGCTACTAGTGAATCCCCTGTGCAATTGCACAGAAGCAGTACGATTTCTTTCAGGTACGATTTTATATAAAAAGAAATATTTGTTTTGGTATATTTGTAGTTGTTTTCTGAATCGCTTGATTATTGAATATATATATAATGAAATTAAAGTATAATACCTAATACTTTATGACGAAATTAATACTAATTTCGATATAACTTAACACAATAAAATCTTATTACTCTCAACGTAGTATATCGATGTATTTTAATTCGTTTATAGTCAAAAACGTTTGTAGTCACAATTCTGTTATAACAATAGGTCAACAGTGAATTATATTATTAAAAATCTGATTTATATTGTCTTTTTCCGTTCTTTATTAAAAATATGTATATTTTGTGATTACATAATAGAATTGCTATTTATGAATAAAATAAAGTTTAAAATTGTTATACGAAATATATTTTATAGAATTTGATTTTGTTTATAAAGATGCAATTTTTTTTTAATACCTACGCCTATAGTCACAAAACAGTTATAGTCAGAAATATTACTGAAATTTAGCGAATGACTATAACCGTGTTTTACTGTATATATATTTTTTTAACAGCAGAAGCAAATGAAGTAATATTTATTATATCATTTTTAAAGAGTACGATCTAATCTGATTTTTGTGTTTCTGTTTTGTTTTCAATTTTTGTTTGTGTTTTTTCTTTTGTAGTTTTTTCTATAAGTTTGTGTGTTTATTTAAATTGACAGAATTTTTATGAAGCCTTTTTGAAAATTGGCCGTGGTTGAAATATCTTTTAGAGTATAGATTTCGCTCAACTTGGAAATAACCGTAATTTATTTGGTGTAAATATTTGAAATGTTTTAAGTATTCAGCAACAAGAACTTGCTAAAATTTTAATATTTTTGTCGTGTAAATAATTTACTATTCAATTATTCTTGCTTTTTTACTCACCACGTCGTTCATATTATATATAAGATATAAGTACTAGGGACCCCCGTTGGTTAATTATAATTCAAATTAGTAATTATAATTAGGCTTTATTTTTAAATTCATATACAAGCCAATATACAGCTTAATAAAAACGTAATTTATTAAAATTTAATTGTATTAAATGTTAATATAAATAAATAAAATAAAATAAATCCATATCTATATATTGATCTCCTAGATGAGTACTATTACTGATCTAGGTCACAGTTCAACAAAAGCGGAAGCTTGAAGCTGTTTAAATGATTAAATTCGAATATAAATTTTAGACTATTTGCGTATTATATAAAGATGATTAGAATCCGTAAGTGGTCCATATACATTCAACGGATTTTTTTTTCTTTTTGTTGTTTTTGTATTTTTTACTTTATAGTTTTGCAGATTAACTGAAAATTGATGATGGTTGGGCTGTAGAAAAGCTATCTACCGGTATCTGCTCGATGAACATCATTCTGCACTTAGATCAACATTTACATATTGCAACGAAAACTTAACAATAAAACATGGATTACTGGACTGCCAATACACACGTAACAACCCAATGAGCACAGAAACATTAAAATTAACTAACGAAAAAGATAATCAAAAACTTACTTACAACTTACAACTCACGGCATATGGAACGACATCTAACAATAAAAAATACAAAAATTTACATAATAAAAAATTGAAAAATAAAATAAGAAGAGAAAAACGCAATGCCTTCTTCCGACTTAAAATATATAGTACGGAAATCCTAAATAAAAAACTGATTAAAACATTCATGTTAAAATTATGGGATATGAACCAGTCAGCTGACATCATTGATCATGAATAATGATCAAGTGAAAGAAAATTAAATTTTTATTCAAAAATTTCTATTAATAAAAATTAAATAAATCGAAAATGTTACTTAAAAATAAAATAAATTGTGACCAATATGTAAGCACCAATATTAGGACTTACTAGCTAAAACTATTAGGCAAACTATTTATTCAGTATTTTGACAATAAAAAAACAACAACAACAAATAAATTCCAATTAAAACTCGTTATTTGAACTTATTAGCTTAAACTAATTATTATTTAGATAATTACCTTAAGGTAAATTATATAAAATTTCCACTTATATTATTTACCAATACAAAGGTACAATTTCAAAAAATTAAAAAAGTTCTTATTTAAAAAATTCTATTTTTAAATCGTGATTAAATAATTAAATTTGTTCGTTGTATTTTAAAATTAAATTTTAGAAAGATTTTTTATAATTTTCACTTTTTATAAATTTTAATATACCTAAGTAACTTGTTTTTGTTTTTTTTTTTTTTTAAAATATTGTTTTATTACTTTTGCAAAAAAAAAAAAAATAAGAACAAATTTTTTCCAAATTTTACATTCTACAAAGAATATGATTAACATTGATAACTTCATCGTCTAAACTTGTTATTTTATAGGGTGTTTATTATATCGGATTAGAACAATGAAATTTGATGTCACACAAAGTAATTTCAAAAAAAGCATTGACAAAATGGCTACAAGAGTGTTCTAGAAAAATTTTATTTATTTATGAAACTTTTTTTCTACAAAATAAGCTTCTGTTTTTGTATAAAGATTTATTATTTCATTACTGACATGTAAATATGTTAACTAATCCCAACCCAAGTCCTTACTTATAACATGGTTCACCGTCAGCATTTAATTTTTTTTAAAATGAATTTATTTAAATTAAAAGTGAAATAACCTCGTCAAAATATTCGGAATTTTTATCGAAGTCATTTCAATCGAACTTATTTCTCAACGCCGTAAAACGTAGTTCGTTGTTTTTAAATAATGTAAAGTATAAAATTAAAAATGTAATTTGTTTTATTATAAAATAATGTGCATTATACAAACTTTTTTTCTAAATTTTTTCAAAATTCTAAATTTCGAGTATTAATATATTTCAAAGTTGTTCATATTCCAGTATTTGACCCGCCAGTCCCAGTCCTAGTACAATAATTTTTACTAGATAATTTTTTAATTTCCTGTACCAGCATAATTTACTGATACTTAAAATTACTAGTAACCAGTAAAAATTCAGTGTTTTTAAGTATACTGGCTATCACTAGTACTTTTTTAAGTATGATAATTTTATTGTTGATAACTTTTACTTAAGTTTATTTTTCACAGTTTTATGGCTTTTTGAATGGCAGAGGGCAATTAAAATTTTATTTTTAAAAATAACAATAATTTTTTTCAAATTGACATTTTGAATTAAATATATCTATTTATGTCATTCATTTATTTAATCACAGTTAAATAAATAGAAATATTCAACCAAATTTTAGTTTTTATAAAATGTTAAAAAATATAAAACTATAGAAAGAATGATAAATTTTGAATTCTTTAATTGAAGTATTAGTTTTACCGGTCGTAATGGTTTTTAGTGGAAAATACTGGTGATGATGGATCGCCAGTACCAGTATTTTTACTGGTTACTGGTAATTTTAAGTACCAGTAAACTATATTGGTATCTGAAAAGTTTTTCCAATGAGTGTACAATAATGGTTTTTTACTGGTACCGGAAAAACAACTATTCTGATTTTAATTACGTTAATTTAACTTTGTTTAATCGCATTTACAAAATGAAATAAACGATATAAAACAAAAAATTAAAACATAAACATAAATCTACATAATTACATTTTAAAAATTAAAATCTGCAGGCTTATCAACATTTCAAATAAAAACATAAAAACATAAAATCAATATGGATCCAACCAGATTTTATGACCAATTAAATAAATTCAAATATCATAGAAAAATTTTTAATTTGTACATGACCAACAAAATTCCCCAACTAGTTTCAGTTTCTTTAAATTTTTTCAAAAACTTTTCTATTTGTATGAAGAACCCTGTATATATTGAAAAAATATAATTCTAAAAAAAAAAAAAAAACAAATTTATTTTATAAAACATTTGACTAAATATTAGCTATATTGGCAATAAACAGTTTAACAAGTTTTATTTGAAATCTAAGTAAGTCCAACAGAAAATATTGAACGAAGGGAAGATCAAAAGTTTTGAAATTATAAAAACAAAAAAAAAAAATGAAAGCTTGAAATTGAAATTATGGATATGTTTTTTGAATGACATTGTTATAGAATAAATTATGTTTTCAATTCGAAATTCACTGGGTATAGAAAATATAGGGTTAAAGTTACTAATGACAAGTTATAACTTTAAAAAATGTTAAATTAAGTTAAACTTTTAAAGCATAACAAAGACTTACATAATCAAATAATGTGTTTATATTTTATTCAATATTTTGTAACTGAATCATTTAAAATCATCAATTGAAACTGAAATACATATTTCCATTTCAAATCAATAAAACAATACCAATTGACAAAGGAGGGAATGTTAATGATATGAGCAGCGTATAGTTATCGTCAGTATTCAGTACAATTATTGAAACCTATGTAAATAATCAATTTACTTCATACTTATAGATGATAACAATAATATGGTTTTCGCAAAAAATTTATTACTAATGCACAATTTTTTCACATAATATTTTATGTTCAATCCGAATTAAGGAAAAATAAAAAAGCCTTCAAGAGATCACCTAACCAAATCTTTTAATATGATAAATCAGAAAAATCTGACTAAGAATACTTCCAGAGCATATCGTAAAGTATACACCATATAAATGATTCCAAAGCTATTTTTTGAATAGAATATTTTATAGTTTCAATACTGAATATTGATAATTTTTTTTTTTAATTTCCAATTTTAGTTTTGCATTTGTTTTCTACATTTTCATAAATTTTGTAATTAAATTTTCTATATTAATTTTTTTAAATTAATTTTTAATGTACCTTAACAAATTAAAATATTTAATTTTGTTTTTTAAAGCAATTGAAAGATAAATAAATTTAAGACTTTAAATAGTATTTTAGAAGATGAATTAAAAAAAAAAAAAAATACTATAAGGAATCTGGATTTTGCGGAAGCTGATGATTTAAAGATTGAAATGGATAAGGTGGATGTCGGGGTGATAAAAAATAGGCCATTAGAGACAACTTTGATTTCTGCTATATCAGCAACGTTATTCACTGCTATATCATCAACGTAAAAATTTTTTGACCATTTAAGATTTAAACTTAATTTACGTTGTTCAAAATTCTAACTCAAAATAAGCATTCCCAACTTAGTGGTTTTTCTTTGCTGTATCCTCCAAACTTTGAAATTTATGATTCTCGCACAATATTGCCTTCTATATAAGACTAAAATAGCTTAGAAGATATTTACACTAAATTATACATGTAAATAAAACTATATTTTAACCCCTTAATGCCAGATATATTTGTCAGTACCCCCTCACATTGTATTAGAAAGATTGGATTAAACAAAATTTCTTTTGGTTATACTCTATTAAATGCTCCGTTCATAATTTGAATTGCAAAGTAAATTTTTTTCCCAAAACTTGAAAGACAGTCGGATTGTTGACAATCTATTAAATCGTAAATACAAATTCAAAAAATATGACGATATGTACTCCCAATTCTATTCAAAGAGTTTGAGAACTATGAATACTGCTAAATGCATATGAAAATTAATACGATATTTCATATATTCAGCTTCAAGTTCCATAAGTTAAATAAAAAAATATAATCGTTGGCTTAATCAGAACAGTTGACTTGTTCAACAGTTGACACATTGAGTGAATAAGATATTTTCTAAAAATAATATAGCATTCTAGAATAGTATTAAATAAATTAAAGCAAAATCACAATTATTTAAAAATTCACAAAAATCTATTGTTTTTTTTTTCAATTGAATTTTAAAAGTTATTATTTTTCCAATCGGTTCGTTATAATTCATTATTCAATATAATTTTCCTACCAGTTACTAATCAACTTGAAATAATTATGTACAAAACTTTATTTTCGCAATGTTAACTTATCATAGTAATTGGAAATAAATTTAAAATATCAATAACAGATCACACAAAATTTTTAAATTTAAAAATTAATTTTCCTGGTATAAAAATGAATTCTTTGTATTCTGAATTAAAACCTTGTTTTATTCATAAAAAAAAAATTATGTCCAATTGACATGATGACATAAATGGAAAAATATTTTACAATTAATATAATAAAACAATAAAAAAAATAAACAAGACAAACCTAGGGTATTAAGTTAAATTTTTAAGAAGAAAAATAATTTTAAAATTAATAATCAAACAAATATTTTGAGACACACACCCCCGTTTTTATTGATATTTTGAGACATACTACACCACTTAAGTTTAAATATGAAATCGAATTTCTGGTTCTGTCGATTTTGTCATATAATGTGTTATAATAAAAATTAACTGTAAGCGGATAGCCCAAGTAGCTTGAGCTTACAAATAAATTTTTTGTCATTTTAATTATTATAATAAATGTAAATATAAACAAAATAAATAAATAAAAGATTAAATGGCATCTGTAATGGTATTTTGTTCCTATTCTAAATACTATTTATTAAAAACAAAATAAATGAGAAAGGTTTGTTGTTTTTTTTTTTTGTTTTTACGTAGAAGGCTAGAACTCACAGGTTTTATGAAAAAAATGTGATCTATAGAGATCTCATTTAGAGATACTCTTTTACTGTATTTAACAAAATCAACCACCTATATTTACAAATTACCATGAACTGGGCAGGGTAGTTGAGAAATTAGAAAAGAAAATTTATTTGTAAAGTATAATAATAACTAAAATTTGATTTTAAGATTAATTTAAATCTAACGATTGACACACACACACATTTATTTATTTAGGTGCCTAAATTATGTATTTCGATCGATTTTAATCGAATCGTTCATTCTGTGATGAAAATTTCGATGAAAATTTGATAGAAAGTGTTTAAAAATGCTGCCATTGTAAAATTCAAATCTACGATGAAAATTACATATGTTTGATTCTTTGACTGTCAAATTCATTTTTTATACGAAAAAAAAAACAAAACAAAAGTGTTATATTTGAAATTTTTAAGTTGAAAGTGTTTAAATAAAATAAAAATTATTAAATTAAAAGTTTTTACAAATAAAATGATTTCCGTAGAGTTAAATTTTTCAATTTCTGATAGTGCTGAAAAACGCTATCAAATTGTAGAATTAAAAAACAGCGAACATATATTCGGGATTATTCTTAACCACTAGATTTGGAAGATTATACGTATGTTATTTACACATAAATTATCTACATTATTAAAACTATTAAATTTTTTTTTTTTTTATATATAATTCCAAGTCTATGGGATGAACACCCTAAATGCTTTTACACAGAGACTTGGAATACACAATCACATACAATAGCTTTTCTATAGAATTTTTTGGGTTATATCTACTAATTTAAATGTGGAAAACTATAGCTATTGTAGAGTACTTCGCCTTCATAATAGCATAGTTCCATTTTATTTTTAGTGATAACCAAAACTCTCATCTATTTATCATTTATTTTATCCCAATGATGAAGGGTACTGGACCGAAAATTAGTTTTAATAATGTAGATAATTCATGTGTAAATAACATACGTATAATCTTCCAAATCTAGTGGATTAGACTAATCCCGAATATATGTTCACTTGTTTTTTAACTCTGCAATTAGATAGGAAAGGTCGAAAATTCAGAAAGCATTATTTTGCCTTCGTCGGGAATCGAACCTGGACCTTTCGGTTGAAAGGCAGGTGCTCTACCTACTGCACCACCCAGCGTGGAATTAGGGCAAAAATTGAAATAGCCAATAAGTAATACGTCGATACATATAATTAAATTGGCCAGTGTCAAGATTCTGTGCGATTTGTACCAAGGAAATGATTTTCATGTTGGACTAGCACAGCTAACTTTTTTTGTTGTGCTTAAGGAAGTTTTATATGAAATTTGCAGTTTATACTTATGCCCAAAATGGATCAAATTCCATTACGCACTAGAAAAAAAAAGTCAGACAAACATTTTTATGATTAAAGTAGAATTACTGAAATAATCGGAGCTGTAGATGGAAAGACTATTCAAATTAAATCACCGAAACAAAACGTACAACATTTATGTTATAATAGAAAGGATTTTTTTTAGCATTAATGCTAGTGAGTTTGTACTTATAGTTTACATTATTGTAACACTTTTTGTTTTTAGATTTGTTGTCATAATGAAGTAATTCAATTCAAAATTATAATAATTTGTACAAAATCTCTCTTTCGATGTCTCTTTCGTGGTAAAATTTTACATCGATAAACTTTATTGGTTTCGTCGACGATTTCTGAACGATATTGAAATACATAATGGCAATTTTGCATTTTGACATTTCGTTCGATCAAATCGTAATCGTTATCGAAATACATAATAGACACCTTACTTCTTTCAGTCGCAAAAGAGTAATAATTCGATATGTAGGCTACATATAATACAATAAAATATAATAACAACTTTATCTCAGAAACAGCAAATCTGACATAAAAACTAAGTACGGAAATGTTGTAGAGGATGGTGTAAAATAATGAAAATAACAACTATATCAGTATTTTTACTATATAACTATTTTTAACAACTATATCAGTTATTTGTAATGAAAAATTTTAAGATTTGATTAATCCTTCTCCTTCTTCAGCTGCATATTCACTATACTGGTCTGCGATCACATTTCTGAAGCTCTCTCTATTTTGCGCTGCGCTGGAGAACTAATGCTCCCACCGTTTGGAGGCTCGTCCATTGCCTGATGTTTCTTAGCCATGAAAATTGTTTTCTGCCAACACGTCTTCTAACTTAAATTTTTTTTTTGCAAAATCACTTTGTAGAATATGATATTTGTCATTTCGCTTCAGATGACCCCCATATGCTGTTTTTCTGCGTTTAATAGTTAATAACAATTCCCGCTCTCTATTTATTCTACTTAGACTATTGTTGACTCAATCTACCCACGATATCTTCAAAATGCTACGGTATACCCATATTTCAAATGCTTGCTAAATATTTATTTTCCTAATGCATTGTTATTAAGTTTTATCTTTTTAATTTAATTAATTTATTAATTTATACACATAAATGTTAATTGCCATTCCGTAGGGTCTTTTGCATATAAGTTAGTATGTGAACCATCTCAGAATAAGTATTGAAGTAAAGTTATTACAGATTTATGATACGTTTTCAGTTCATACTTATATGAATCAAATAAAAATGAAGGCAGAAATGATAGAACTACATGGCTTTCAATTATGGTTCTATCATTTATTTATTTATTTCATTCAAGACTTTTTATAGCTACGCATGTTTCTTCGTCGGGTGCGTATGCATATCAAATGGGCTACACCCGAATTTATTTTTTCTACGATTTCTAAACGAAATTTACTACCGACATGATCTATTGTGTAAATTTAAATTAATATAAACTTTATTTTAGGAATAAATTCTCCCGCAAATATTAGATCCTGCCTTAGACATTTGGGCCATTTTTTACAAAATTTAATTATCGTATAAATTTTTCTTTTTTTTGTACGATTTTTATTTTAATGTACTGAAGTATTGTCTGGACCTTTGCAGAGTGAAGTTATAAAAGATTTGTTCAATACGTTATTTTGTTAAAAGTTGTGAAGTTGAAGACGATTATCGCATGAACTAGTTTTACCTCATTTAATATTTTTATTTATTAATTTACGAGCTTAATACAAGCAAGTTACAATAATACATTCTTAATTAATTTAAAAGCTTAAATTAAGCATTCCAAAAATAATAAAGAGAAAAAAATTAATAATAAAGTTAAATTAAAAATTTATATTACAAAATTAAAAAATCTTACGTTTAATCATTTACAATAAAAATGAAAATAAGTTTAATTAAGAAGACAGATCAAAAAAGATTTATCAAAAATTTAGTTCGGAGAAAGTCTATGATTAATTTGAGCTTGGATCTTCATTTTCGGATCGATACATATAAACCTATGAATGAACTAAAGGATAAAACTAATGAAAACTGTGCTTCAAATAAAAGGAAAAGATGTCAGATCTGTATTAACAATAGAAAACTGAATAAATATAACTACCAGAATTGTAAAAAAAAAAACCATGTTGGACCATGTTCTAGTTTTTTGCAAAGATTGTTTGCATATCTATATGTTAGGTTTTACCTAATATAAACCTTTGTATAATATTTTATTATCCTCATTTATAAATTTTTTTATGTTTTGGAAAGTTTTTTTTTATGATTTAAAATATAATTATTTGTGTCTTTAAGCTTTGTTGCCTTTTGAATAAAATATAATGAAATTATTCACAAATTAGGGTTTTTTTTTATTAGGCATGTTAAATTAAACATACTAAAATTTAATAAATAAATAAAAGATTATTCATCATTAAAAAAAAAACCCCAAAATAATGAACAAGAACTATAATGTATCAATTTGATACAAAGCGCTCCCAATTTTGTTTTAAAAAGGTACAGGCTCCACGAAGGGTTAAAAAAACACCCAGATATCAATATTGTCGAACTTGATAGAATGACTCATAGCATAAAATTAAACAAAATTATGATTTTGGTTAATGACCTTGAAACAAATATATTTGAACTTGCTTTTCCTAAAACGGTTTGCGTTATTATGCGAGATTATAAAGAGATAATTTGTCAGTTTTATTGTGAACAATAAAAAGGGACAGCAAAACTGAAAGCTTATAAATATGCTGCTCCAAAATTTAAATCAGGTTCCACGTTATGCAACAAGGATCACATGTGAAGATTAATTACGAAACAATTATGTACATTAGGGATAGCCTAAAAACTACAGCAATAGTTTAAAGAAGGTTTGGCCATATTTGAAAGTATTGGTTTGGCCAAATTTTAAGAATGATTTAATTATTATAAATGGTTACAAAAAAAGAGTCACTAAAAAAACAGGAGTATTAGCAGTTATTTTACTCAACACAACACAAAGAGATCTATAGAAAAGCAATATTAAAAATACGACATTTTTTACATAATTACAGTCGACACCACCATATGTTATAGTTAGAGGATTAATTAATGCTAAATCTTCTTTTTCTTGATTCAAAATAAATAAAATAACACAATCTATTTGTTACTAAGTTTCCATTATATTTTAACTTAATTTGATTTCCCTAAAATAACCAACAACATCAAATAGATGTCACTGGAGTTGTGGTATCAAAAAGACACAACTTCCTGCCAATTATTGATTTTTAAAAAGCAACCGAAATAGCTACATATCTATATTCAACAGAAGATTTTGTTTTTGAATGAATTTTACACAGTCCAATATTGAGAAAAATTTTATATTTTTAATTATCATCCCTCGTATATTTGGGGAAGTGATGTTATATTTCCATTTCTTCACAACATACACATTTTGTTATTTTCGATTTTTGTTATACAGACTTTTCACTGTCGACAATAAATCAATTTTATATATGTATTTATGAATTTCTTAGTATATACAACTATATTGTTATGCAATATATACTATGCACAGTTATTACAAGCTGATCTGAATCGTTTTTATAAATGGTGTTCCAACAATAGCTCAATATTAACAAATGTGTTTTTATTACTTTTACACGCCGATTATGTCCAATTTCTTATGTATATTCTTTTAATACCCAATTCATTTCAAAAATTACATCAATTAAAGACTTAGGGGTACTTTTCGATAGTAAGCTTCATTCCATCTTCATTACTCTGATATATTAAACAAATCAAATTCTATGCTTGGTTTTATTAAACGTTGGGCAAGAGAATTTGATGATCCTTATGTATTAAAATCTCTTTATACATGCTTGGTCAGACCTAATTTGGAATATGTCAGTCAAGTATGGTGCCCTTTTTACGGTGTTCATATAGATAGAACCGAATGGGTTCACAAAAAAATTCCTAGATTTGCTCTACGTTTTCTTCCTTGGGTTGATCCTTATAGATTACCTCTTTATGAACATAGAATAAACTTATTACATCTCAATACTCTTGAAAAACGTCGTAAAGTTGCTGGTATAGTATTCCTAATTCATTTAAGTAAAGGCAACATTTCGTCTCCTCTACTGTTTGCTAAACTTAATTTTTGTTCACATTCTAGACTAAGCCACCACTAATATGTTTAATTTGTAGTTTCATCGAACTAATTATGTTAAATATGAACCAATTAATAGGATGATGTCTCTCTATAATTCATATAAATCCCACATTAACTTTTCTATAACTAAACAATCATTTAAAAATAATCTGACTAAAATCTAGAAGATAGTTCAATTAATCAAACTAGTTAATAAACAAACAAAAAATGACTATTACTCGAAAACGACAAGTCTCATACCCACCAAATAAGAATAAGAAATTATAAGAAAAAGTTCTGAGGCAAAGCGTTCACTCCAGCTTGTATATCTTCGGAGTTGTAATCGATATTTATTAGATATTATTTTTCTAATCCGATTTTGTTCAGCCCAGACTAAATTTAAAAATAGATCTCCCATAACAATTTATTTCCAAAAATACTACAATGGATCACCCTTTACAGGACTTTACATTTAAAATAGATCACCCTGTTACTATACGATAGATTTAAAAAAACTTAATAAAAGTGTAGCTACAAAATTGAATGTATATCAAAATCCCCCATATTATCCAACCACACCTTGGTTTTTTCTATTACACAATTAAAATTATAAATTAATTATAAATTATAGCAATTATAGCTGCAGGGATATCACGTAATAAACAAAATGATGAATGATTCGATAATTTTCTAAACATTTTCGAAAGTTTTTCCAAATTTTAGCTTTTTTTTTTTTGTTTTCAAATTTAATTTTATTTATAGAGAAAATAATACTATTAATTAATTTTGTTTACGTAAAATATTTACCTTTTCATTATTAATACTCTTCAATTTAATATCATTATCCTTAATATTATTTGTAGCTCCTAATGTTATTTCTGTTCTACCATCATCATTTGTAAATGATAGATTATAATTTCCATTTTCTTCATTAGTCATTTTTAATAATTTTTTATATTAATATTAATTAATTTTTTAATTATTTATTTTTAATTAATTTTTTTATTTATTTATTTATTCATTAATGTTTGATTCTTTTAATTTAATAAAAAAAATTAATCAAAACATACAAATTACATTAACCCAAAGTAGTCAAATAAGTAATCACGACTTAAATTACTTTAAAAAAATTTCAAATTTCAAATTAAAATTTAAAAAAGTTAATTTTAAATTTAAAAAATAAAATTACTTTCACTTCTATATATTTCTGTGATTTGAATTATTATGGTGTGAGTTATATTAAATTATTCAAATTTCATTAATTTTTTTTTTTAATTATATTTACTTGCAAGAGTAACGAATCAAGATCGAAATTAACGCATTATTTTTAATTTAACAATTGAAATATATTATTTTTAAATTTTCTACGCTAAATTTATTTAATGAAGAAGTAAATGTTGATTAGAAAAATAAATCCATTATTTAATATTTATATTAATATTGTTTCATAAAGATCACCTTTACAAAAAAAAAAAAACTGTTAAAATACTTTAAAAAATATTAAAAACAATTTTGAATCCGTTTTGTCAATTTTAAATAAATTCTACATAAAATACATAATCACAAAATGTTAAAACACATAACTCAATTTTAAGCAAACAAAATTACAATAAATATAAATTTTAATTCTAAAAAAATTTAATTAAAAATTAATTAATATAATTTTATTCATAAACTCGTTCTAAAATAACTTTCACTTTAAAATATTTACTATTTCAAAATACACACGAATTTTTTTTTTTATATATTTTTATTATTTTTAAATTAATATTTAATTATTTAATTAATAACTAGTTCTAATTTACATATACATGTACATAAAACTACATCATACTATTTAAATTCGAATAATATTCTGTTTTTGTAACCACTAAATAGATTTCTAGATTTTAAATTTTAAAAATAAAACAGTTAGCAAATTTTTAATTTTTTTTTTTTTTATTTTGAACTTTAGCTTTCGACCTACGGGAAATAAATGGTTTGAATTAACTAACTACCTTAGCTTATATTAAATGTGTACACTGTGCAAAAAAAAAAAAAAAAAAAAAACTATGATCGAATTTGTTCCATTCGGAGAGAGAAAATTTATAATAGTAATAAGAAAAAAAAAAAAAAGAAGAAGTAAAAAGAACAATAACACAACACGAAAGAGAAAGAAGAAGAAAAATAAAAGCTCAAAATAAATTCGCAGGTGTAATTTTTTTTTATTTAATTTTTTTTTTCTTTTTTGAGCTTAAACATGTTTTAGTACTAATTGTGTTCTGATTTTTATGTTTGTTAACTTAACTTAAGTCCGAATCAGAGGAGGGTATAAGAATGTTTAAAATAATTTAATTATTTTTGAATAAAAAAAATTGTATTTAATTATTTTATGGTATAACTTATAATTCTAGTAGTTAATTTATATTTGAAACAAAGCCGAAAATCTCCGATTCTAAGGCTTATAATTGGGTATAATTTGAACTCTAGCCAATTAATAATAATAAATAATAAAAAATGTTTGAAAGAAATAATTAATTAAAAAAAAAATCAAGTATATCAAGATTGGATAAGGGGTGTTGGAGTGTCATAGGAAACTGTATGAAGTGCGAGTTTAGTCTAAATCAGTTCAAATTAAAGAGTTATGAGACTTAAAGATATTTTCAATATGGAAATATTTTTACATATTACTTGTAAATATTACAGTGTAGAATAGACTTAGTTTTGTAACTATAAAATCGTAGCAAGATAAAATAAGATCAAATTAGATTGTAATTACTTTGTTGTGAAATTCTGTTGCAATACGTTATCAATCATTGTCACACGCCTCTTTAATCCGGGACTATAAGACTCTAAAATTAAATATTATAAAATGTTCAACATAAAATTTAATTTTGAAATAGTTATTACAAAGTAACGGTATTTTTTAATTTCAATTCGTTTTATTACTCATTTTGAATATTTGAACCCAGGAAAATCGGTTCAAATTACTTACGTAACAAAAAGGCGTACAGATTTGGGAATATTTATATAACATACATAATCCATTAAGCGGAAAAAGTGAAATCCCCTTAATTCGCGTCTTTACTGGAAGCATACAGTTAGGCAGACACTTTTACAAATACAGTATAAAAACAGCAATGGATCGGTCAATATGCAGACGGTTCTAATTAAGTCGCTGTACTCCAATACTATATATTATAAAACAATAATCCAATACTCTCCTACAATGGTATAATTAAGCCTATCTGGAACCAAATTCCATCTTATGTGTTCCCAAAACATGACAAATTCTATATTTATGACCTAAATAAATTCAAGACGAACATTAACACCTTCGTTTGTAATTGTCCTCCTTCCCTTATACCATCCTTCTTTCCCAATTTTCCTTTCCAACCCCAGCCAAACGTATCAATCGGTATAAAAGGCCCCCCCCCTAATGTTTTGGCTATGCATAAAAAAAAAAAACTGAACTTAGGGCAGATTTAAATATGCTTTATTGTTAATTGTAAGAAGTATAACTTTCTGATGTTAAGGTACTCTCAAAACAAATTTTTAAGCACTATCACGAACGCATACCGCTATGATTCAAATGAGGGTATTCAGAGAAATCTTAAACAAAAACAATTACTGTTACCATTAGAAACTGTGCTATGGGACATGAAAATAGACATAAAATTGATTGTGCTATTAAGCACATTAGATGGCTTAGGAAAACTAAACCCCCAGAATCTAGTAGGATAAATTAAATAGTTAGAGGAGTAGAAATATTGATTCTTGTAAACCAACATGGTTCTTTAGTTTTTTAAGAACAATTTAAATCTAGTAATGATTATTCAAATATGTAATAAAATTGTACTGTACCTAAAGGTTATCGAATACAAATTCACTGGTTTAAGAATCATAGATCTTATAACGGTATCATAAATGACGCTACCCGATAAATGACGCTTTGATTAGTTGAAAAAAATTATTTCAACTAATCAAAGAGAAAAAGAAATGTTTTAGATTAAAATAGTATTAAATATTTATTATTTTGTTTAAATTAATTTGTTGAATTTTTATTTGTGGTTAACAGTAAAACATTAAACGTAAGTCGAAATGTGTAATATGATATGTGTATATGTGATATGTGTAATGTATAATAGAATTTCCAGGAAAATTTTAACGACTTATAGTAAATACATACATATTCTTATATTCAAAGCTATAGTGTGTTTAATTTTATATAAAAGAGACCTAAGAAACCTAATAATAAATGAAAATTCTTTAGAAGAGAGCTAACATCTGGTTTAAAGTCACATTTTGTTTTGGTAGGGACTTTATGAGTAAAAATCTAAACAAAATCATTTTAAAATTTATGACATTTTTATGGTCTCAAAACTTATAAATGGTTTACAATAGAATCCCCTACCTCATTGTCACATCATTCATCATTACCGTTTAAGTTATGGCAAGTAATTTTAAAACACCCTGTGTAATATGTCTGTAAAACAAATTATTTATTTATAATAAATAAATTTATTAAAGTATAATATATAACAACTAGGGGCCCCTGTTGAGTAATTATATTTCAAGTTGAAGTCAAATTTAAAGTTTTTAAAAAAACAGTAATTTACTAAATAAAATCTACATTATTACTACAAATAACCAAAATTTAGAAACAGTTACTTAAAAAGATAAAAATGAAGAATTCAAGTGATTTGTTTTTTTGTTCTTTTTATATTTTTTATTTTAGATGAATTTGTTTTTTTGTTTTTTTGTTTTTTTTTTTGGCATATGTACATAGATTCATTTGCAAGTACATAATGTAAATTATAATAACTGATTTGTTTGCTTTTGTTTATTATTTTCATAAGATCTCACTTATGCATAATGTATTTGCTGAATAATAAAATCATATGAGTACAAAATTTTCAACTGTGTGCGCATTTTTGTTTTATATATACATCTTATATATTATATCAGAAGTTCATTAAGGAGTAGGAGAATCGAAATAAAATGAAAAGGTGTCTACTGCGCAGGACCTTATATGCTTGTCAATTATAATTATAGATGAATGCTTAGGAGTGTTCATATTGTTATAGAAAAATATGTACAGACTATTTGTTGCAACGGATGTTAGATGTAATTTATTATATGGAGTAAAACGTTATAACATTTTGAAATTTGAAAATCTTGATATAGTCGAAAAATAAAAGACACTGTTTTAAAATATATATCAGCCGAGAGATTGTGGCCTCAAATACTGAACACGATTCGTTTTCTTTAGTATAAAAATCAAATGAATTCTCTACATGCCTTGCATCCGATTTGTTTTTATTATTTGTGATATTATAGTCCCACAACCTGAAATAAGAATCCTATAGATATAGTAGATTGTTCTTGATCTCAAAGCGCTAATTCCCCTGCAATTAAATCTAAATTGTGTTCGAAAATTATATTTTTCAAGGTGATTAAGTCTTTAAAACACTCTTATAGACTGTATCACAACCTGATGAAATCAGATATTAGAAATTTAAGAGATTTTGGATTTTAATGAAAAGAAATATAATTATTATTTACATCATTCAGCAGAGGTACTGTTAAGCATTAGGGAATCAAACCAGCTAAATTACAAAATGTATCCATCAACAGTGACAAAAGAGAAATAATACCCGTAGCTTCAAAGTACACCTCAGGTTGAGATAATTTTTTAAATAATATTTTTTGAAAAATCATCAGAAATCTACTTACAATGTCCATAGAAATTTCAAATTTGCTTTCAAATTTAAAAATGGTTAAATTTTTACATCAAACGCGTTAAGCTTAGCTTTATATTGTATACTTACCCGCCTACATCAATGTATTTACATTATCCAAATATATATAATGAAAAAATGTAATGATTTATAAGAAAGGAGATCTTTTTGTTAACAATATCCTTTTTATTGTTACTGAAAAATAGTACACCTTAAGTTAAGGTCCAGTAGGTTGGCGGAAAAAATGCAATCTAACGATGTGAAATAGTCATGGGTTAAAATCCATTGGAAATTAAATCCCATCAATTAATTCATTTCTTATACTAAAGAATAGGCGGCACAAGCGAGTTTCAGTAGAACAGTTAACAGACTAAACAACTACTTCTGGAATTAATTGGAATTAATAGTACTTAAAACTACACTCTCCAAACTGTTTCAAATCTCTATACTTCTAAGTGGAGTGAAAAAAGATTTAAAAAAAATGGCGAAACGTTATGCTGTCAAAGGAGGTTCCTGATAATGTTATGCTGACACTGATAAAACTGAAATTTATTAAAAATAGGAAGTTTGCGATAATATTTTATTGAATTAAATCAATGTGTGTCAACGTTAGCTAAATAGAATATTTTAGCAAATGAATAAGGTTTAAATAAACACCAAAATTTAACGAGTACCGAATAAACACCAAAACCAAAATAAAACAAAATTTCATAATTTTTCACTTTTAAGACTTTAACGTTTACTATAAGTTTTTACCTATAGTAGAAGTAAAACAAAATATGTTAAATATTCTAAAAGGTGAATCAAAAAATTACTTGGAACCGTATTTTTGATATCGCGAAAGGAGCCTGAATTGCTTAAATCAATGCAAAACGGCATCCCCTGCAACTCCTTAATATAATTGTCACATTTGGGTTGACGAATAGGTGGATACGTGCTCAGCAGAAATCAAAGCACTACTCCCTACTCTTAAACAGTTCCAACAAGAAATGAGAAGAGCAGTAAATGTCCACCGCCTTGTACCGTGTTGGAAATTCATTTACTAGACCATGAACCTCTAAAATGTGGAATCATATCCATCCCGATATGTTTTAAACAATTACAATAAAACAAAATTTTTACAGCTCCTATAAGATAGAGCCCGCAGAAATTCAAAACAAACTGTTTTATATCAACTCCTTTTTTAATTTGTTTCATATTTTTATTCCTTCTCTACCTTCCCTATTCTAGCCAAGCTGTACTTAAGTATTAAGCCCTACCGCTCGGCTGTTTATACAAAAAAAAAATCGTTATTTCTTCAGGTGAGTCAGGTTTAATTATTGTCGTAAAAAATTAAACGTAATAAAACCTAGATTAAAAGAGACTTTTAAAATCATTCGAACCACTTTTTATGTTGTTTTAAAAACAGAAATTATTCTAATATTGGATTTCGCACGTAATGATATAAAATTGAATATAAAACGTAATTAAGAATCATAACGAGTGAAGATAGAAGAAGGATAAGAAAATCAACACTATATTCCCTTAAATAATATTCTAATCAGAATTTTTCAAGGTCAACTATGATCTAAATAATTTTAATTTAATTTAATCACGAGCACTAAATTAAACCGTGTAGTACAAGAAAAAAAATATTGTGTATTTCGTAATTATTTTAGAAATTATAAGGCTTAATTAAAAGACTAATTTCTAAAAACCTATTTAAATACTCACATACATAAATTGCAAGGGGATTTTTTATTTGTCAATGTTACTTACGTCATTACAGCATTTTTATACATTATTTTCTCGCAAATTGAATTACAAGTCTTGAATTTACAATGATGTGAAGATATTTTATGTTTCTTATTACCTTCAATTTGATAACTCTCTAAGCAGGAAATTTTATTGACAATTTAAACACGATGAAGTAGTAAAAAGCTTATTTTATTAATTGAAAGTTGCAAATAAATAATACGAGTATATTCGTAAGAAAATCCCCAAATATATCATAATTAAGAGTTTAGGATTTTTAATATTAATTGACGTCATAGGGAATCTTCTATTCGAAAAAAATAATAAATTTTCAATTATGCCTAATTAAAAATTACCAGACTGACCTAAAGTTGATTTAATCTAAAATTAATTATTAAATTTTTTAATATATAATTTACCATTACTATCTTTTGCTTCTAAAATATTTATAGTACTGTAAACTATTCTTTGTGTATGGAGTAAAAAATTCGTGATGCTTTAAATCATAGCAAAACAAAGTATTTGGGCGGGTTGAGTTCCCTTCAAATATTTAAGCCAATTATAAAAACTTTCAATGTTGGTTTACTTGGAAACATCACTGTTAATAAAAGTGTTGAACTGTAATTTTTTACATCTGAAGATGCAAGCAGAATCTTTTTAAAGACCTAATCCAATTACTGATGTGAAATTATTTTAACATTTTAGTCAATTTGGCAGGGATAATAACAGGCCACTGCCTAATAAAGAAACACCTCTATAAAATGGGTCTAGCCGAAAGTAACCTATAAAATAAATTTGTGTAATTATAAATTTAATTAGAAATTATTAAAATTTCCATAGCATTTTACTTTTAATAAAAAGAACAAGTTCGATTTATTAATATTCAATATTTGAACATTGATACATAGATATAAATTTATACCACCATTGTATCTATAAAAATTACTTACTTATAGTAAGAGTTTATAAAAACAAAGTATTTTTAAGAATTGTTTCGTTCATTATAACACTATTAGAACTCATCAGTAGGTATTTATAGTGTTAGACTACCTATACAAACCTGATTTTTATTTTTTTTGATTTTATAACTTATCATAAGATATCATTAGTACATCTGTGAGTTATAAAAATCGATATTTTTTATTAAAAGTAAAATTTTATGGAAATTTTAATGATTTCTAATTAAATTTATAATTACATACTTTATTTTATAGTTTTTATACATTTTACGGTGAAATTTTGGTCGATTTTTATAACTCACAGATGTACTAATGACATCTTATGATACTATATCAAATCAACAAAAATAAAAATCAGGAGTTGTATAGGTAGTCTAACACTATAAATACGTACTGATGAGTTCTAGGAGAAAGTAACCTATGCAGAATATGTGAAATAGAGGAAGAATCTATTGAACATCTGCTCTGTGAATGCGAAGAGCTCACAGCGTTCCCCGAACAATGGGAGCTATCCAGCATACCGTTGAAGAATATCTTGAGTGTCATCACAAAGTCAGGTATTCGTAAGGATTCAAAGACTTAATGAAAAAAAAACGGGTTATCACAATAATCCCATTTGCGACTGCGGTGATGTAGGGACTGGATCCCTCCCGGAATAAATTAAATCTAATCTAATCTAGTCAACTTCAAGAAAAAATCGAAAAAACTAACTATGTTACATCAAATTAGATATTATTCTATTTTCAAAATTCAAATACAATTTTGACAACTGTGTCAAGGTATGTTTTTAATATAACCCGAAACAGATAGGTCTATAAGTCGGATGAGAAAACAGTAAAGCTCATGAACATTGACTTCATATTAACAGTAAACACGCTGGTCACGTGTTAGAGAGCACTGTCGGCTACTTTTCAATCGACATGTCTCATGTTTGATATCCAATGAAAATAAAATTGTTTATTTTTTTCGATATAAGTGCTCGAACTTAACGCAATTCCTTATATTTGATATTTCTTTAAAATCTGTAAAAAATATTGTATAAAATGAATAAATATTTACATTTCAGAATTTAAATGGGTCGAAAAGCTTTATGAAGCTTCAATAATATATAAATAAATAAATAAGTGTACAAGAGCAGAAATGTATACGAAATTAGATCAGCACTACAAAGTGTTTTAAGCTGAAACGTGTACATGCGATCGGTTTTTTTTCCTTACTTCTCTTGGGAGCATAGGGCTTCCACTTGACATTTTTATCGTACTCGATTGCTAGCTGCTGTTTTTACTTGTTCCACGTTGTGTTTGTATTTTCCACTTCTTGTTTTATGGTCCTCCGCCAGGTGTTCTTTAGACGACCTGGGTCTTCTTGTAGTTTGAGGCTTCCATTCAAAGCTCATTCGCGCAATGTTGTGTAACGGATTTCTGAGTCTATAGCCTATCCAGCTCCATTTCCTTCTTCTGATTTGTTTCCATATGAGTTTTTCGCCGGTTAGTATTCAGAAGTCCTTGTTGCTTATTGTGTTTGGCCAGAATATTTTCCATATTATCCTTAGACATTTATTAATGAAAACTTGTAACTTCTGGTTGAGAATTTTTGATGTTAACCAAGTTTCACTGCCGTATGTCAGGATTTACTTTACATGAGACCGGGATATTCTGAGTTTAGTTGTTCTGGATATTTGACTGTTTCTCCATCTTTAATTTGTTTTCTGCGTCTTCTTGAGCCGCATCACTAGTTGCAATGATACTTCCCAAGTAGCAGAAGTTGTTCACAAATTATATTTGTTTTTCTTTCTACCTTAGATGTTCTTAGATGCACTGCACGTCGCTGAATTTGTGCGAGAGAAGACAAATATCAACCTGTATAGCCCAGATCTTCAAGTTTTTGTGTGACACTCCAAGTTATTCATCTCTTTTTTGAGCCGTTTCTATTATATTATCTTGGACGATTGTGAATAGGAATGATGAGAGCGATATCCATGTAAGACATCTTTATTTGACTCCAGATTTGGTGGGGAGGGAGCCGCTTTTTTGTCCTTTGTGTACTACTGAGAATTCGGCTTCTTCGACATGCGATCGAACTGTCAACCTTAAATTACTAAAAATCTTTTAAATCGAAAAAAAAATCGCGAAACTACAAAAAACTATGTAACTCCTTCAATTTTGATTGTTATTCAAAAAAGTATGGAAATATGATTATTACTGATATTTCTATAAATCTAAATCAAATAATTTATAAATAATAATCTGAATTCTACAACAATTAATAAGTTTTTAAAATTGTGATATACAAATCTAAATCCCTAAAACGTGATTACAAAATTCTAAAGAGAAAGATAAGCAGCATGAAAGAAGAGCTTCCATATTAATATCAAATATGGGGATTAGACAGACCTGAACATATGGAGAAATCTTTTATCGCAATGACACTCAACTTCGTGAATTTAGTCTAAATAATAAATACAAAAAAAAGACGAAAAGCAATAATAAAAAGCACGTGTTTTAGTTAACTAGCAAAAAATACTTCTCATTCTTTTACTTCCAAAAGAGTTCCAGATGACGTTTTCTTAAACAACACTGGTGGAAAAACCTTTATTTTTTATTTAAATTGTATTCATAATACACAGAATATCAAAACCAGTTGTAAATTATTCATATATCAAATTTGGCATATTTAAAATACGCGTGTTATCAGTAAACTCTCATATGTTAACGAAAACTTCAAACTCAAATAAATTTTAACAAAAATTATTTTAATTTTATGCTAATTTAATATTCGTTAATAATAATTCGTTGTTTTGCTTTTGCAATTAATTAAAATAAATAAAAAAAAAAACTTCAAAACTAACAACAACAACATTCTAAGTTTCAAGAATATTGCCTTGTGTCATTAAACTACACGTTTGGTTGAAATGCGCTAATAATTATAAAAAATTAAATAAAAATAGAAAAAAAAAAATTGAAAATTAAATTCTGAAAACCCAAAACAGAAGTTTTGAAAAGATTCAATTAATTTTTGTCTATCTTCTTGTCCAGTATAAGAAGACTCCCATAACAATTACCCATGTTGAAGCTTAAACGTTGTATTGAATTTAAGAAAATTTATGATAGATAGTTTGCCGCTTGTTTTAAAGAAATACAAGAAATTCAATTTCCTTCAAGACTGGATATACTAATTTGATATACGACAGTCGTTGTACGAACATGACAAATATGAACATCGTTAGATTTCACGCAAAATAAACATGGCAACACTTGGGATCAAAAATTAACAAATTCAAAAAAGGAAAATTAATTCTGATTTAGCACAATTCTGAGTTGACAAAATTTTGAGTTTTAAAATTCTGATTTTTTAAAAATTATTTTTGCCAGAATAATAAAAAATCATAAACTGATAATTTAATAAATCAAAATTTTGCTTACCATTTCTATATTTTTTGTTCTTCATTTACGATAGAGATTTATGTTACGATGTAGACGAAAATTTTTCAGATCTATTATACTTCAACATTTGATTGTTTAAAATATTTGATAGATCTGTATACCCTTGATCAACGCCAAACACTATTATTGTCATAATATAAATCTCTGAATCAGGTGATGTAAATACATGATTAGAAATATTTATATCTCTTGCTAGCTTTAGGATCGCATTCAAATAAGAGATGATAGAAAGATCTTATATTGCGCTTTCCAATGTTGAACAGATATTTTTTGAAACGACTATGACCTGTGATGACCCATTTCAGTTTTCGAACATTGAATCTACTCTCCCGGTTAATATTAAGTTTAAAAAAAGACCTTAGACATGGAATAGTGTTTCATAACTATCCCGCATGGTATTACAGTCTTTAATTTCAAAATTAGAAATAAATATAGTGAAATGTACTGGCTCTTAGGTCCAAGCTCAAAATTACGTATACATAACAAGAGATTGTTATATAATCAAATATGGGGATGTGCGCCAAAAGACACATGTACTTGGTATACAAAAATTCCAAAATAAAGTCTTGCGCAACATGGTAAATACCCCTTGATATGTTCGCAACAAGGACTTGCAATGAGATCTAAAAATTCCAAGCATAGCTAATTAAATAAAAAGATATGCAGCAAAACATTTGGCTCGTCTGGAGGTCATGGTAACGTTGATGCCACTGCTAGATAATCAAAATGATATCAGAAGGCTTAAAAAAACTAAGCCACAAGATTTAATACGATAGAATTTCGTAAATTTTTTCCTTAAGAAAATAACAATAGAAATAAATCAATAGTCAGTCCGGCGGACTAGTTTTAATGGGAGGGGTGTGGTTTAGTCAGTAAAAATCTGACACACAATGGAAGGAACGGGGTTCATTGTGTCTATACATATTCCCACCAATCCACGCAAAAACAAAAATTAGAAACAATTATTTGTAGATATATAAATGAAAGAGCAATATTTGATCCTAACGATCGACAAATTGCATACAATTTTGCAAGGACATCTTCTTCTTCTTCATTAACTGGTATTCCCTCATTTCCAGGAGTCCATATAATAGTGACTTTCGCTCCCGCTGGCTTGATTACGCTTTTGTAACAGCCATAAGTGAGCTTTGATGTAAGACTTGGAAAAGCTGGGGTTTTTAAGGCAGCTTAACTGTCTATAACTATGTATAGCCCAGCATCTTTGTGTCTTTTAATGTATTGTAATGCCAATACCTCGTGGAATAGATTTCAGCTTGAAAAAATGTGTACTAAGCGCAGTGCTAAACTGAACCTTAGTTTAAATTCACCTGCTCCTGCTTTGTCCCCATTTCTATTCACCTGCAAGAAGATTGCGTCTTCTTTGGTCAACTGCATAATATGTCAGCTGTATATCTTTTTGTTTATCCATCAGAATTGTTTTTATATATTGTGATATTGTTTTTGTAGTTAGTTATTTATAAATTTTACTGTCAATTAAAGATATTGTTTTGTATTTACTTTGAAATTCCGTTTATAAATAAAGCTTTATTGAAGTAAATACTCCTCTTATATTTTTTGTCTAGAAACCGGAAAACTACGGATTGCTTTTTTATTATTGTTGAGTCTTTCCAATAAATTAGAAATGAAACAAAACAATTAAAATTTATTACTTTTCTTATTCACCTTGTATATGAATCAATTTGTATTGTAAAACGTATTGTAAAACAATTAAAAGCTAATTACATTCAACAGAACATGCTCAATAAATATTTTTAAAGGTGCACTTCAATTCATTAATGTCAAATGCGTTTACCGCGAGCTCTACAATTGCTCATTATTTCCGTATTATTACACCCAAAACCGCCTGATTACAGAAATTTTAAGTAAATTGGAAACATTCGGAAGCTTTTCATATATAAGGATACAGCTTTCAATATTGAACAATCAAATAAATTTGCCAACTTTAAAATAAAAAGTTTTAATTTTTTTTTGTCTATGTTTGTATTTTGTACTCTTTCTTTCATTGAACTTTGTTTTGTTTTTTTTTGTTTGTTTTCTTGAATCTGATTTGCAAATCACTCAATTTTCAAAGCATTCAGGTATTGTCATTGAATATACCTTAAAAGAATTTTAATTTACCATAAATCATAAAATTTTCACCGAAAATACGCAAAAAAAACAACAAACAAAAAGAAAAAGTAAAAAAAAAATAAATTAGGTTGTAAATGTATCACAATAACAACTAACACAAATTTACTCGTTTACACATACATTTGACTTCCGATATTATTTTTATAATAAAAAAAACCAATTTGAATTTGCATCTTTATATTGAATTAGAAACTTATTATAAAAGATTAATGACCATTTGAAATGAAAATAAAGAAATCTTAAAGTTGTCGACCTTAAACTTAATCTTATTTTACGTGGGAATTAATGATCGTACATGCAAAAATAAGATCACAAATCATCAAATATGTCCATACAGATGATAGATACACAAAATGTTAGAAAATTGTCAGTTTTCAAATATTCAAATATCTTTTTTTTATTATTCAATTTTCGGCCTATTAAAGAAAACATCACTGCCATTATCAAAATAAAAAATATCTAAATAAAGTTTTGATTATCTAATTTAAATCCATTTACCAGCATTTCAATGTAATTATTCGCACTTAAATTTTAAAATGTAATCAAAATATTTAAAATTAATGATAATGTAAAATATGGAAGTGTTACCAGGCAACATAAAATAATACCATATAAGAGGTGAAATTTTTTTCTTATAATTAAAAATATAATTTATATATGAAATTTGTTATATTATATAATACTGGAGGGGAATTAATTCATATGTGATCTTAAAAAGTTAACTGGAACTTCATCCTTTAGAAAGTGTATTTTAGAGTATTAAAATATTGATTTGTTGAACAAGAATATAAAATTTTTATTGCTAAAGAGAAACTTCAGGTTTGATTGTCATGTTAATAAATAATATTACTGTCAAATTTAATACTTAGAGCAAGCACATCAGACGTCTATTAGAGACGAAAGCTTGCTATATTTTTGTACAATATTTATATCATAATTCAGTGAGGTTAGTGGACCTCGACACCGTTATATAAAAAATTTAAAAGACATATGCTATTAGTAGAGTAGTTATATTACCCTGATAGTAGAGTAAATAAAACATACTGTTATTAGAACACAAACATTTAAAATATATATATAAAAAAGCTTAACACACAAAAACAAACAAAAAAAAACCTAATGGACAATAAAAGTAAAAAGACAAAAAAAAATCATATAACTAATTAGCATTATGTACATTATTACGTAGTGTATTTAACAGTTCCAATGCTTGCGTATCGGTCAAAAAAACTTGGAATTTACTTCACCAAACATTCTAGTAATTGGCTCATATTTGCCGAATTCTGTAGGGTGTAATGAAATGCGGAACATCTCGGCGGTACTAAAATTATTGCAATTGGTTTATTAACCCTTAGAAGACCAGAAAAAAAAAACGTAAAAGACTGGTTGTGTCCAACGGACACATATATGAAAAATAGTAAGAAAAAGCTTTATTTATATATACATCTTTTAAAAATAAATCATTTTTTTATACATTGAGTGCATAATATTGTTTTCTTCCAGTTGAATGTTCCATGCAAACTGGTAAACAGCAGTTCTCACAAATTTGCTTGGAAGTTCTGGATATTTTTGGTGGACAAAAATTACATCTTTTCTTTTTTCGAGGAGGTTCGAAATCGGTAATACTGCAGCTATTTTGAGGCTTTCTTGAAATAGGGTTAATATTTATTTTTGCTGCTCGGCACATATGCCTCTCATACTTCTTCGCCTAATTTAAGGTGTTACCAAACTTCTAGCAACTGATCTCAAAAAATGTTTTCGAGACAGTTTACTTTCTGGATGGCATTTCTTCCACGCGTACTTGTGCAGCTATTCCTCCGACATCAATCAAATTTTGTAAATATGGCAAAGGTTATCTATATTAAATTTTGTAAATATGGCAAAGGCAAAGGTTATCTATATAGTTAACTATATAGTTATGGATCAGATCCAGTGTATCTACACCACCTTTTGTTTTGTTATAAAACAAATTTATTTCTGATTTATTACTTCTTTCTACAGTATCATTTTTATGTTTAGTAGAAAGTAAAATTACTGCATGATTTGGTTGTGGAACATATGAAACCAAAGTGGCATTCTTTCGAAATCCGAAAATATTAGTCTGTGCAGGTCTGTTTTTATTAGGAAGAAAGTTTTTCGGAATATATTTTTTATTTTTGCGTAATGTAATGGTCAACAGAAGTTAAACCATTTGACCATAAAGACTCCGCTAATGGCAAACTAATAAAAGAAATATCAAATGTTACATTCCTATTTGTATAGAGGTACGGTTCACACAATCTTTCCACAATATTCTGAACTATGTTCGCACCTCTAGTTGAACCCTCTTTTCCTAAATATGATATACCATAGAGTGGATAACTTGTGGCATTGTCACATATCCACCACATTTTCATGCCGTACTTATCAGATTTACTCGGTATGTACTGCTTGAACGCTACACGACCTCGAAAAGGAACAAGCTGCTCATCGATAGTTAAATTTTCTCCAGGTATGTATGTTTTCTTAAAATTTTTATTGAAAATTTCCCAAAGGTCTCGTATTGGAACCAATTTATCATTGGTTCTACGTTCGGATCTGGTGGTTCGATCATCAAATCTGATAAATCTCTGAATCAGTTTGAAGCGAGGTTTACTCATTGCTGCTCGATAAATTGGATTTCCAAAAAGTGGAATCCAAAAATTTAGAATGTTGACTTTACTCTGTTTGTTTGTTCCACATAACAATAAAAGTCCCAAATATGCTTGTACTTCTTGATTTTCCCCACTCTGTTTCTAATAATTTAGAAATTTCGTCGAAAAGTTCATCTTCTGCGGAAGCATCACATATCTGTTCATCTTCCTCTTCAGAATCTGTTCCAATTATTTCTTCTTCGTTTTCTGATGACTTATCAAATGTAGCATTTTCTTCTCCCTCCTCATCATCACCATATGGATTTATTTTATTTTCTTCATTTTCACTTTCATCGCTATCCAGAAAAGTTCGACTAATTTCATTTTCAGTTAGTCCTTTTGACATTATTTATTAGATTTTATAAAAGTGTAAAGTCGAAAATTCGTCTATTATGAATTATTCTAAAAAAAACTCAAAATTACTAATTTATAAATTCAAAACTTCAAATAGGCTGTTTTCTGATTTCAACCTGTTTATCAATATAATTATTGAAAATGAATCAAAAAATTATTGAAGATGAATAAAAGATGTTTGACATAATACTAGAATAGGCAATACCCTTTTTCTAAAAAATATTTTTATTTATTCGTTGAAATTTTATTCATGTGTCTGATGGACACATTGCGAACTCTTACGTTATAAAATTCAATTACAATAATTCTACCGTTTCAAAAATAATTTATCATAATTTTTTATCAACTAATTTATTGAACTGCTTGCATACAATTAGGTGGCTAATATTTTTAAAATATATCATCAGAAATAATATAAATATATCTCTTTAAAATTCAAAATGTGTCCGATGGACACATCTGGTCTTCTAAGGGTTAAACTAGAAATTTTAAATTACGAGGGCTAACGTTTTGCCTGTGAATTTGTGGTGGATAAAAGGAACGTTCGCAATTATCCAACGATCAAATAATGACTGTCAGTCAATGAGTTAAAAACGGTGGCAATAAGGTGGAATCAGTGGATTATTCCACGATAAGAAACCAAGTGGATTTTGATGAACATATTCTACTTGGTTTCTTACATTTTATCCGTTATTTTGTTTTGCACTGCTAGCTTGCATTTGGTGCGTCTGAGTGTTAGCATAATGAAGATTATTTCCACCATATCTCTCTTTAGTTAATTAAACACAGTAAATTTAATTGCAATTACAAGTGTAGAAATTTGTTTAGAGAGTCGCACCACTTTAGTTAATTTACTTTAGATTTATGTTTTTGTTTGTGTTAGCATCAACCCACTTACTATACCCAATTCAAATCAATCTTTTATTCAAGTCAATTATTAAAATTTACAATTTAGTTTTCGTTATCCCTTCATTTATTTGAGGTCTTAGTAAGCTCTAAATATCATGTAACAACATATTATATTCACGTATTTAAGACAGTCACACTCTCCCTCATTCGGTTTGCTTATATTTAGATCCTTGTATTCTTTTTTTGATCTTGCTAATTCCTAAAATTCCCTATAACTCACTTAGTATCTTCAAATTATCCACATTCCAACAATATTTTAATTTAATCACATTTATATGCTTCACTCACTTGTGTTAATTATTATTTGTTTATAAAATAAAATAATTCACAAATCAAAATTAAAATGTTTAACTGACTATTTTGAATTCTCTATTCAAAAGCAGACAAATTGAGATCAATTTTTATTTCAAGGTAGACAAATTTTTCAGTAGAATTTATTTTACTTTTTATATAACCAAAATTTCATAATAAACACTCTAGCTCCTTCAGTTGAATGTGAACATAACAACCATTAATTAGCATGATTAACGAAGCTTGGCATATTCGTAACGATAATTTACTCATATAGGTATCAAAGTTTGAGATTCGAAAAATAAAAAATACCAAAAAATAAAAATTGTACTGGTCAAACCAACAGACCACAACTAGCTGCTTATTTCTGTTTTTAAACAATTGCCAACAATGCGGTGTGAATAAAATATGTGTCTTAAGTACAGTATCGTACGTATATTTAAAAATTAAACAGAAGTATTGTACTTATTTTAAGTACTCATTACTTCTAAGCAATTTACACAGATGGTTTAAGAACGGAAGCTGGATCCGCCCTTGAAATTTTAATTGGTAATCTAAATTTAATGAGATCTGTCAGACTGCCAAACTATAGTAACAACTTTTAAACGGAAATATACTAGTAATGGTCTAGGTTGCGAAATTGTTGTTATTATTACAGCAAGTCGAGCATTACCATCTATTGGGACCATAATAAAGGTTCTACAATCTTTTTGTACCAAGTCACCCTTGCTGTATGGTGCATATCGAGTTCCTGGATATTCTAATATATACGCAAGTGACATAACGAATAAACTCTATATAGAGAAGACTGATATCAACCGTTTACTACAATATTGACATGATTACCAGAAGACAAATGAAGGTTGAATGAAAAACAAGAAATACTTTTAAACTTTCAGGGATATATGGCTGAAAATTGATGAAATTTAAATTTGATATTATAGCCTACAAGAATATTAGGGCGATAATGTGTATATATTGATAGTTCACTGGTTTGCTGAACAAGCACACACATCGATTAAGACTTATGAGTGCTGACAACTGTCAAATCGGTGAGAGTTTTGAGTCATCAGGAAAGCGTCAAAATATACGACCCAGATTTGCGAAAACTAGTTTCAGATTGTGGTTAAGAGATTGATACATGTTTGACAACCTAACCCAAATCTCAAAATTAAATCTGACCTAAATATCGGAATTGTCACAAGTTTTCCGAGAATAGTTAATTGTTCCTTTCGTGTTGTACCACCCACACGTGGTCTAGTCGCGTGGTAGTAACGGATTAATTTTGCTGCTACCTTCTTTTAAATTACACCAAACTACGCCTTGACCCCAGCATCTTACATACACAGTGCAACTTTTTTTTGAGCCATCAAATTGAAAAAAATCTCACCTAACTTCAATGATATCATAAACAAAACCAACACACGGACATTACAACATGCTTTTTGTGAGAATCAACAATTAAGACATACATGTACAACGAACCTTTTCTAAAAAAACCCTCTTGGAAATTATGTAGTTAATCTAACTGTTTAACTTATACTAATTATTAACTTTTTATTTTTGCTGATGACTTAAAGCTTTTTACTCCTATATCTTCCTCATCGGATTGCTTAAAGCTACAAAACGATTTTAACAATTTCACTTCTTTAGGTTTTATTAAACGTTAGTCTAAAGAATTTATCTGATCCCTACCTCACGAAACATCTTTATGTTACATATATAAGGCCTACCCTTGAATATGACAGTCAAGTGTGGTCTCCACATTACTTGACTGACATTAACCGAATTGAATCAGTTCAACGAAAGTTTTTACGTTTCGCTTTGAGTAACTTTTCGTGGAATGATCCATCGCGACTTCCACCTTATTCCCACCATCTTAAACTCATTGACTTACAGTCGTTGTCTGATCGTCGAATAATTGCAGATATCTCTTTTATTCACCAGATCCTTTCGGGTATGACGCTAGCCCCTGAAATTTCGTATTATTTGGTTGAAAGATCCAATCGGAATAATCTCAGAACCGTTGAGTTGTTCCACATTCTCTTCCACCCTACTGAATATGGTAGATTTGAGCCAATCACTAGAATGCTCCGTGAAATAAATTCTAACTCTAGTTCTTTTGATCGTCAACTAAGTGTTTTAACTATTAAAAAACAATTACGTTTCAATGTACGTTCAACTGAGACTAACTAACAACTGTTGTTCTAATTAGCTTTGATACTTTCGGCCTAACTTTTGGAAGTGTTTTTAATAAATGCATAGCTATTAACATAGGTATTAATTAATGACTTTTATCCTTCTACTAACAGCATGGTTTACATCTGGTCTACAACATCTGGTTTAGTTTATTTTTAGATTTTTCTAATCAAAGATGGCGGTGATTTACTAACCCTGCTGGATGATGAGTTATTGCACAATTAAATGAAGCAAGCCTTCCTCTAGTAATAGACGTCTGATGTGCTTGCTCTAAGCATAAATCTGAAATCTTTCAGATTTAAGTTTGTTCATTCGCACCAAACTGACTCTATTAAATATTTACGATAAATAAATCAGCTTTTTTTTTTCTTTTTTTTTTTTTTACACTCTACAGTAACTTAGGTAGAATCACCTTTTCGTGCTTAATTAATTACGGTACTGCAATTTTACACTACAATATCTACAATATTTCGAGTACTTATTTAACACTTTAATACTGGCTTATCAACTCATTAAATGTGGAAAACTACTGCTATTGTCAGGAACTAAGCCTTCTTAAATAGAATAGTTTCATTTTTATTTAATTTGTTACTAGATTATATATACTCTCAATTATTACTTTTTTCATATTTTATCCCAATGACAAAGGGTACTGGACCAGGTCGAAAAATCCATAAAGCATTTTTTTTTTTTTGCTTCGTCGGGAATCGAACCTGGGACCTTTCGGTTGAAAGGCAGGCGCTCTATCTACTGCGCCACCTAGCGTATAAATCCAATATTTGCTCTTGAATTAATGGCTTGCTCTTGAATTAATGGCATTACTCAAATTTTCAATAATATTTGATAAAAAATATGCTTGTTCTCCAGTATGATTTTCCAGTATGAAGAAATTTAACGGATAAAAAATTGAAACCGAAAATCAAAAAATTATACAATCAAAAAAATTACCAAGTCAATCGAATTCTAGAATATTTTAAATTCGTTCGAAATTCATTGACGGTTTAAAACCTAGAAACGTGATGAATACAGAAAGATATAACAGTCACTGTTTTGTATTATTTATTTGATTCTAGTATAATGTTAGCATAAAGCTTTAATAGTTCTAATTAAAATAATGAACGCAATACTAAAACAAAAATTTGTCCCAAGTGTATGGAAAATTGCTGAAGTTATCATGATTCATAAGGCAGGAAAACTACCAAACGAACCCAAGTTCCACAGATCTATTTCATTGTTACCAGTAATGTCTAAGTTCTTTGGGAAACTAAAAAAAATGCAACTTCTGATTGAAGCCGGAAACATTATACCAAATCATCAATTTGGATTTAGAAAACATCATTCAACTGTCGAACTAGTCCATTGAATAAGTCACGTCATTGAAGAAACATTGGAAGGAAAATGCATCTGCTCCTCAGTGTTTCTTGATGTTGCGCAAGCCTTTGAGAAAGTATGGCATGAAGGGTTTATCTACAAGCTACGTTGTTTGCTCCCTGAAACATGTGTCGAACTGATCTTGTCATATTTATCAGAGCGATTATTTCAAATTAAACAAGGAGAAGATTACTCTGCTCTACAAAATATTAACGCAGGAGTACCATAAGGTAGTATACTGGGCCCCATACTATATTTACTATACACTAGGGATATTCCAAAGATAAAAAATGCAACGGCTATATTAGCAGTCGGTAAAAATATAAATGAAGCTACAAATAAAGTGCAACAAGCCAATAATAAAATTCCATTTGGTGCAAAAGGTGGAGAATTAAACTGAATGAAGCAAAATCCACGAACGTTAACTTTACAAATAAAAAAGTTGAGTCACTAAGATAAAACAATGTCATCATACCATATCAAAGCTTAAATGGAAAGAACACGTTAAGAAAAAAAAACTAGAACTGTATCTAAAATACAAACATTTGTATTGGCTAATTGGGCGAATATCTACGCTTTTGACGTATAACAAAATTTTGATTTGCAATCAGAAGCCAGTCTGGGCATACGGTATTCAAATATTGGATTGTGCTAAACAACTACACATTCAAACTATCCAAACATTCCAAAACAAAATCTTGCGAAACATTGTCAATGTCCAGGGTTTGTTCGCAATGCTGATATTCATAGGGTTCCTCTGATAAAAGACGAAATAAAAAAATTAGCTGTACGCCATAAAAGTGGTCTCTCTTAACATGTCAATGTCGAAGTTTCACGTTTAGCTGACTGTCAAAACTTTGTTAGAAGACTTAAACGGACGCAACCGTTCGAACTTTTTATTAGGATAAAATATTTTATCTTACAATAATTCATAATGGAATTTTGTTTGATCAAAGATATTTGAAGTAAAAGAACCAAAATTGTATTAATGGTTAGTCTGAAAGACTAGTTTTAATTCTAACAAAAAGATGGGAGTTTTTAGTGCGTTAAAGTAGGCACAATCCTTCACTTCGTTCTTCCCCGGGTCTAGAACAGAAGTTGAAGACTCTTTTGATGATTTTTTTCTATCTGAAAAAAATATATAATGTTATCTATTTCGTTAAATTTATTTGGGCGTGTAAAAAAGCTTTGAATCGTGGACTCCTATTACAATTTGCAGTGATTTGTTTTACAGTTGGTGCGACATTTTAAAATTTAGTATTAAAATATTTTGAAATTAAATGAAATTCATTCAAATTGTTTATTCTTTTGGAAGTTCAAATTCAGTTCAATTTCACAAAATAACAGTATTTTCACCCACGTCACAATACAAAATAGTTAAAAAAAAAAAAAAAATAGAATAAAAAAATAAATAACAGAATTTGTATTGTGTAGACTGAATGTCGTTCGATTCTTGCTCTTATTTTGGATATTCTGATCTCAAATGATAATTTGACAACATATTTAGAGTTTTAATTTATTTTTTATTTACTTTTGTTTTGTTTGTACACTAAACAAAATGTCAAGTTCATTGACAAAAAAAAAACAGGAGGAAAAAATTAAAATGCTAAAAGCTTTTTTTTTTTACCTAGATTTTCCTAACTAGTTTTTTACGTTTTTTTTTTTTTTTGTTTAATAAATTTTTTTTTCTTTTTAAATTTTGAATTATGTTTTTTTAACATTAATTAAAAAAAAAATTTTTTTTTGAATTAAACATTTTTTTAAAGCTTGTAAAATTTTCAGCTCGTCATTATTAAATTTTTTTTATTTATCGAAATTAATTTTAAAACCAGCTTAACTCATTAGAATCAACATTAAACGCCATCAACTCCACACTCCGTTTGCAAAAATTTTTCATTGTTTTTATTTTTCTTTTTAAGTTGTAAAAAATAATAATTGCGTCGTTAAATTTGAGCTACAAAAGTTAAAAATAAAGTATTATTGGGTTTTTTTTTTTTTTAAGAGATATGAGTAAATAAATATGAGTCAAGATAATTAATTCTTCTCAGATCAAAATTTTCCTATCTTCTAAATTTAGAAATTCACACTAAGGTATTTAATGAGCTTCAAGAATAGATTTTGATTGAAGCGTTAAAAATATTTTTTGTTTTAAAGAAGTTATGTAACATTTAATTAGAAGCTTTGGGATATACCTACATAATTATTTGGATAGTAGAAAAAAAATAAAACTAGAAATTAAAATTGATTGTAAAATTTTGGGTTGAAAATGTTTGAAAAAATTCTTTTAGAATTTGTATGAAAAACCGTAAAAAAAAATGTTCGACCTTTTAATTTTCTTGGAAAAATTCAATGGAAAGTTTTAGAATATTTTCATATGTTATAATTTAGTTTAAAAATGTTAATTTGGGTTATAAAACATTAAGTGTGTTTTGATTTTTCAAGAATCAATAATAATCGTGTTTTTTTAAACTAAAAAATAAAAAAAACAATCGATTGTGTTGGCCATGGTGTTCTTTTCTTAAGGCATTTTTTTTATATTAGGCCTAAACAATGGGAGAAACACGCTAACTGCCTTCGCAGAATAAAATAAAGATGAAGCAAAGAAAAAAGAAGAATAGTAAAGAATAATAAACTAAATTAGAAAATAATTTTAAAGAATTAGAATTGAATAGAATAGAAAAGTTCGTATACATAAAATTTACCGACAGGTTAAAAGATAAAGATTTACCCATCTCTTCTTACCCGTCACCTCTAAGTTATATATTCTTAGAGCAATTACCCAACCGATATTTATAAAACAGACTGGCTGCTCCTACTTTACGACGATGGCTTAATGATGTTAGGTGTTGTCTAGCATCTTCATTATTGATAATTTTCATGACTTGCTTTTGTACCTTATCTATTGCATATTAATAGGAGGTTAGAATATGTTAATCGCTGGGTAGCGCAGTAGGTAGAGCGCCTGCCTTTCAACCAAAAGGGTCCAGGTTCGATTCCCTATGAAGCAAAAAATGCTTTATTAGTGTTTCAACCTGGTCGAGTACCATTTATCATAGAATATTTAATATCATAGAATATTTAATATAAAGAATATTTGGTATTGATGGGTTTTGCTTTGTTGATATGAGGTAACTCTGGATTTTGGAGGTATTAAATTTTAACCTATTTACATTTCCCGAGTCATGTATTTGTTGAAGATCGCTGTTTAGAGAACAAGATATCTTATTTAATTCTCTGTGAACTGAAATTTGAGTAACTTCAACAGTTTTTTAAATAAATACAAAGAATTAAGGGTATTATCTTCAGCAAAGCTGTGAATCTGGTTTCAAGTCGTGGATAGGAGATCATTTCTAAATATTATATTGAGGGACACCACCATTGATAGTGAATTTTATAGATATAAAGCCATCCAAAGCAACTTGTATTGATCAGTTTGACAGGAAATTTTCAATCCACGTATTGTGTAAAATGTGTCCCAGTCCAATTACTTCTAGTTTTTTCAGTAATGTAGCATGCCAGATACTATCATAAGTTTTGAAGATGTATAGGGCTATTTTACTTCGCCATATTTTTCTATGAATCGGTGCCATTTTTCAGTCATAAAGGTTTTGACTATCACTATATTAGCAGCCATTTATAAGACTGTTAGTTGAAAGTTAATGATCGTTTCCCTCAATTTCTTTAACATTCAGTTCGATTTAAGTTAAATAGTTTTTTTCAAATCATATTTCAGTAGTGTTTCTTTTTTGTATTCAGATAAAACTTTTATAAAAGGCTTAACTGTCAAACGACCTTTTTTAATACTACATTCACCTTTTGACGCCCTTACAAAAATAACCAAATTTACTGTGAAAATACAATTTCGTGATGCTTATAGCGCATATCCATCTGAGCAAACCATTCATCGAACTGTAGATAAATTTCATATCACATACTCTCTAAAAAATGTTCGAATGTGAAGAAAATATACTGTAAACGAAAGTGTGGAAGAATATCGAAATTTATCAGTTTTTTACCGATCGCAAAAATTAGGGCTCTGTACGTTCGTTAATTGAAAAATTTTGCACAAAGATCCAGTCTTTCCCGTTTTTCAGATCCAGATACGTTTAAGATCCAGCTAGTGTAAGAATTAAATGTTCGAGACCATAATATGGGTCGTTTTTTAGCCAATTATGAAAGAGTAGTTGGAAACGGACTCGTTGTTTTATCGTAAAATTTGTTCAACGATGAAACTCATTTTATAGTTAAATGGTTACGTTAGTAAACAAAACCGCCGTATATGGAGTGAGATTAATTCACAAGAGACCTTTCTTTCACAAGAGACCGACAAGAAACTCCATTACATTCTGAAAAAAATATCTTTCGGTATTATTAACATGCTAGTGGTATGATCTGGGCTTTGTGAAGCAGAAGCTCACTTTGCTATTAATGGAGTTTGTTACTACACCATTATCGATGATTTATTGTTTGAAAATATGGATAAAATTTGTTGGGACGAAATGTGGTTTTAGTAGGATGATGCTATGTATCATACAACGGCAGCAACCATCGATTTATTGAAATATTGAAGTAAAATTTGGTGATAATTTAATTTCGAGAAACGAATCTGCCAATTGGCCTCCAAGACATTATTTCCTGTAGAGCTATCTAAAATCACTGATTTCTGCTGATAAACCAGCAACAATGTACTTCTTGAAACGAATATTATTCATGTTGTTCGTGACATACAGTCATCAGGGCTCGAAAACGTTACCCAAATATTGGACTTCTAAAATGCCATTTATCAAGAACAGCCCCAGTGAATTTATGTCCGAAATCAGTTTCAAATCAAATCCAATTTTCCTATATCTGGTGTCGATTCTTTTGAAGGCAGTAGGATTTTCTGCCCTTAGTTATTTTATTTCACATTTTATTTTTTGTACATGCCTTTTTTTAATATTGAACTAAACATCTACGGTATTTTTCATTTTAACGTAAAAAAAAAACGTTATTACAACAAAATAATCATCATTTCTTAACACGTCAGGACGAAATCATTTATTTTCTTCGATGAGTTGAATTAGACTGTGATCTATTATCATTTTATCAATTGTCAATTATCTATATAGTATGTGCTATAATTTAAATTTAAATTGTGTCGATGTTTTTATCAGTGCTATAATATTGTAAAATTTCTGAAATTATTTTCAATATCATCTCATTGCTTTCAAGATTGCTCTTTCATGATTGTTTAATCAGATGCAATTTAGAGAGTTTTTTTAACGTTACCAAACAATATTCACAGATACCGGTAACAAATTTAATTTCATATCAGTATACAGGGTGATTGAGAAGATTGTAACAAACATAAAAGTGTGTTCGGGCATAAAATAATTTTGTGTATAGCTTTTAGGTTATACAAAATCGTAAATATAAAAAACAGAAAGATTGAAATTACGATATTATTATCAAAATGTAGTGACAAAAAATATGAATAATCGAGACTAAAATGTATGCTAACATCGCTAATTTTTTTTTTTAATTAAGAACCAGCTTTCATTAATATTTTTTTAATAAATTTTTTTAATAAATTCGATCAAAAGTCTATGACCCTATGACGATTGTTGATGTTTAGAAGATAACTTAAATTAGTTTCAAGCTAAAATTGTTAATCTTTTGTCATCTTTTGCTATCCACTTGTGATTGAGCACGAAAAAAATTAAACCTAGGTACTTCAACATTAAGTTTTTTTTTTAAGCTGCATAATTCCCATAAATGGTTTAGAATGAACTCATTATCATAATTTATTTTTTGCTATGACCTCTATAATAACTCGCGCAGTTGTCACAGATTATTTCCCAAAACACCCTTTCGACTTAAAATTTAATGAAAATTTTTTTCGAAACAATAGGAGGTGAAGGCAGATGTAATGTTTTTGTTTTTAATTTTCAAAATGATGTCAGTAAATAATATTTATAAAAAAAATTATAAAGCAAATAGGTTTAATCACTGAATTTTAATCATTATTTTAGACGCATAATATTTATTTCATACATTAAACTTTATAATTGAAACTTAAGAAAATCTGTATGAATTTCAACAAATTTAAAAGTTGAAATTTTTAAAAGGTAAATCAAAAAATACATTAGTGAAACAGTATTACTAAACTAATGTGTACAACAATAAATTTTTTGGCAATTAATTTGCAATAAGCTTTTTTATTACGTTAACACTATAACTTACCTTTCATACATTTCTTACCTTAATTCTTATATTAGCACATTGTTGATATGGTTTAGCTGTTATTTCGTATGACAAAATGTATAGTAATGTGGTATAGTGGTTATCTGACTGCTGCTCACAAATATCTGGAATCTAACCCTGCTCTAAGGATAGATATTGTAAAAAGTTTTAAGTGTTAATAGAATTATGTTGGGGTACAATTTGGTTATTTATTTATTTATTTATTTATTTCATAAAATCTCATGAAAGCTTAAAGCTCATATAGAGTGTAACATATATAAATTAAAACTTAAATATAGTCAAAATAATTAAACAAAACAATTATCAAGTTCAGTGCAAATATAAAAATATCTTCATATACATACCTCTTTAATGACAAAACTTTTTATTTTTAGTAATTTTATCACTAAATGCCACTTACTATAGGAAATATATCGGAAACGAAGCAGTATATGAGGGACGTGTATTTATGTGTCCTAAATAAAACTTACTATCCACACAACTTTTTATTAAACACGAGTGGTTTCTGCTATATCGTGCGAAGTCTATGTCAGTATGTAAATTACTGTTTTTTTTAAAACTTTAAATTTGACTTCAACTTGAAATATAATTACCCAACAGAGGCCCCTAGTAGTATATATATTATAGGAATTAAAGAAAAAAAAAATGAAAAAAACAAATTAGAAAAGATAGTTTAGTCTATAAATTCAAGCTGTATTAATTATAGGTTCTGATCCTTGCAAATTCTGACTGTTGATAAATCTTAGATGGCTGGCTGATCTCGTATTATGTCTACATTTGTAACTAGTTTTGTATTCGATTTTATGTTGTTGGTTCTTATACTGTTAATGTGTAGAATCTGGATCATTTCCTTAAAGTCTTTTACTTTTAAGATCTTGTAATTCTTATGTATTGTGTCAGTTGGTATTCTAGCATGAAACATAAATAAATTTTTTATGGCTTTACTTTGAATGATTTGTAAAGCATTTAGATTTTTTGTAAACGTATTGCCCCATACGCCAATACCATATGTTATCTTGCTATGGAAAAGACTGTAAAAAATAGAAATTTTTGTAGCTTCAGGAACTCTAAATCCAATTTTTTTAAAAACGCCAGCTATTCTACGTGTTTTGGTTATAACATCATTTATATGCTCATTCCAATTCAAGTCTTCATCTATTATGATACCAAGGTATTTGTATTTCGTTACTCGTTATACAATTTGATTGTTGTATGTAACGGATATCGTCTTTGCTATGGCTTTAAACAACATAGTTTTGGTTTTTGTTGTGTTGACTGTGAGTTTGTGTACACACATCCATTTGTACACATTTTTCATGTCATCGTTTATTATTAATTCTAAGTTAATGTAACTGATGTCTGTGACACTATAGCTAAGTCATCTGCAAATAGAAAGGCTTTTCCATATAAGTCTAACTTTGAGAAGCTACTTACGTAGCATGAGAACAAAACTGGTCCAAGTGAGTTTCCTTGAATTACTCCATAATCTACATTATTTTGTTTACTTGCAAGGCCTTACTCATTCAGAATATTGCTTTCTATTTTTGAAATAATTTTCGAACCATTGATGTTCTCTACCTTGTACACCGCACTCAAACAGAATTCGAAGTAAAATACCTCTATCTACAGAATCGAAAGCTTTCGTTAAGTCGAAAAAAACCATAGCTACCTTTTTCCTTTACTTACTTCGGTTTGAATATGTGATATAATGACAAATAGAGTTGAATTTGTATTCGATTGTTTGGTAAAGCCATATTGCATCCTAAATTATTATATACTATATAATTGACCAGCTGGTTGTTAATATAGGTTTCGATTAGTTTACCAAATACTGACGCTATAGATATAGGCCTAAAGTTGTTTATATCAGATTTATTTCCGGACTTTTTGTAAATTGGTATAACTTTATTAATTGGAAGTTTTAATTCTATCTACTCCTGAACTATTACTTGTCGTTATACTTTCAATAAGTTTTATAACCTTTACTTCATTAATTTTTTCAAAATGTAGTCTACTGTTAGTTCGCATTTTCGGTACATAGATTGATGTGAAATTTCTAGCCATATTTTTTCCTATGTTGCAATAGAAACTATTATATACGTTTAATTTATTACATTTATCCTCATGTTTATGTTCTCCTTCAATAAACTCACTATTATTTATACTATTCACACCATCTGTGATAATTTCTTTAATTACATTCCAAGTTTTTTGTTGGTTATTTAGACAATTATCATAATTTTGACGTTTCTTTCTTTTTGTTGCTGTAAGTATATTTAGCCAATAACGATACTTTTCTTGAAAATACACATAATTTTTATTTATTAAAACTTTTTTGTACCAATAATTTTTTATTTTGATTATACGTATACATTCAATATCGATCCATGGGCTGCTATGTTTTATTTTTCTTGTGACGGTTTTCTCAACAGTTGATACTTCTATACTTTTTTGTAATGCATTTACTACATTTTGGTAAATCACATCGGCATCACTTGATGGTATGTCGATAATGCAGTTTTGATAATGATCTTTCAATTTGCTGTCATTCGTACATCTTTTATTATACATATATGTTTTGTTTACAAATTTATTATAAGTGTCTACTTCAATTATTAGAATAAAGTGATCAATAATATTCGAGTTTAAATAAGTTTATTAATTTTGTTTTTTATTTTATTTTTTAGAACATGATCAATACATGAACCTGAGGCTGGTCTTGTTGCAGAATAATCACAAAATTGAAATCCATTGGATTCTACAATCATTTTGTAATCATCAACGGATTTGTCATTTTGTAGTTTGATGTTGAAGTTAAAATCTCCTACAACAATTGAATTATTTCCTAGTTTATTTAAGTGCCTAGTTTATTTAATGTTCTATTGTTATCAGGTGGTCTGTAAAATGCAGTAACATATAAACTGTTGTTATTAGTGTGAATTAATTTGGAAATAAAGCTATTAAACTCATCACAAAAAATTTCATGTGTACTAAAATTCAAGGAATTGTGTATAAGTATTTCAACTCCACCACCTTTTCTATTATTACGGCACGAGAAAAGTTTTTTATAGTATTTTAAATTAATCATATCTATTTCTATTTCAACCCTGCGGTAGGGGTTTAGAATACTTCCGCAGTATGGACTGCTTGTCGTAAAAAGCGACTAAAAGTTCAAATAAAATCCCGAAGCGACTGACTCGGAACGAGCGGCTCTCTGGTCTCCGTCTGATCCCTGAGGGACGGCAGTTAATGTCCTGTCAGTAGGTAAAATGCAACAATTATATAAAAATATAAATATGAATAACGTTAATAAAGAAATAAATCCGGTAGGGATATCTACCAAAGTGTCGGCAGAAGCCACGGCTGTCGGCGAGGGCTTTGCTGACCTCAAAAGGAGGTCAGAGGAGTCGCCAGTGGTCCAAAACACAAAAAATGAAAAAAATAATATACCGGATCCGTTTAAGAGGAGCGAAAAAATTAATAGATCACCACCACTTGAAGATCAAATGAAAGAGAGTGCCCTGTATAACAAATGGCAGAAAGCTGTCAATGAAACAATACAACTAAAACAGTTGATAAGTAATATGGAAAACAAATACAGGAACTTAAAAGTGAAATCACCAATATAGATGCAGAAACTACAAGCTACACAAGTTCCACAATTATCAATTTCCGAAAATAGTAAGAAAATAGTATACTCTACAGATGAGGAAGAGTTAGCCAAAGAGACTGAGTGGATAAGAGTAAAAGCAAAAAAGGAAGCTAAATGACTCACTTACCCCCCCAAAGGCAAAAAAGATGGATTCTAAAGCAACTCCAAAGAAAGAAACTTCTGCAAAAAAGGTTATTTTCCCAAAAAAAGTAACCGACCCGGGAAAAGCTAAGAAAAAACAATCTCCACCGCCAATAATTGTGAATGAATTTAATAATTATAACGAATTCTGCGAGAATTTAAGAAAAGTAATAACAGAAAAGCAGTTTGAGATGAAACTTCTTGGCAAGAATTGTATAAAAATCAATTTGTTAGATGTAGATGATTACAGAACTGTAACAAAAGCGCTATCAGAGTATAAATATAACTCGCACTCATACGAAAGTAAGCAGCAAAGACCAATAAGAGTAATGGTGAAAGACCTTCCGCACTCGTGTAAACAGAAGAAATAATTAAAGATCTTGAAAACAGAGAATACAAAATAATAGAAGCTACGAACAAACGAAGCTGGAAAAATAAAGTACCATTAAACATGTTTATGTTAACTTTCAAAGCTGAAGAAGATATTAACAGAATTTACAAGATTAAAAATATTTTAAAATGTGTGGTGGATATTGAGCCATTAAGAAAAAATAAACTTGTAGTACATTGTAAATCATGCCAGGCATATGGTCATACACAAAAATACTGTGGAAAAATCCCAAGATGTGTTAAATGTGCAGGTAGACACCATACAAGAGAATGTTTAAAACCTAAAAATGAACCACCAAAATGTGTACATTGCGGAGATCAACATCCAGCTAATTATAGAAGTTGCATGATCGCAAAAGAAATGCAAAAAATTAACTTAAAAAATATGCACATAAATCCACAAAAACGGAATATAAATATTAGACAATACGCTAAAAAACAAACTACAAATTATCTGCAAACGTCGCAAGTTAAACCAGATTTCCAAACAAATACAAACAGTAAAATTTATGCAGAAGTCTTTACGGGGAAAAGAAATGTTCATAATAACGAGCAGGAAAATAATTTAAAACAAAGCATCTTGCTTATATTATCTAAAGCTACCAAAATAGAAAGCTCCATGGTCGATATGGATTGTAGAATAGGAACACTAGAGGGCAGTACCAAAAATCTGCTTCGAAACCAAAAAGATTTTAAATAAACTGAAAATTTTTTTATGGAATGCCAATGGACTGCAACAACACCAACAAGAGCTACAAGCGGTCCTTGACATAAATAAAACGGAGATATTTGATTTATAGCAGAAACACACTTTACCAAACAAACACATATATACTTATATAAACTTTCGTGGTTATAAAGTTTACCATACCATACATCCCGGTAACTCTGCTAGAGGGGGAAGTGCAGTGATTATAAAACAAAATATATAACATTTTGAAGAAGCCAAATTTGAAACAGAAGAAATGCAAGCTATTGTCGTAAACGTAAAATGTAAGAATTACTTTATTGTAGTAGCAAGTATATATTGTCCACCTAAGTACTCTTTAAAGAACCATCATTATTTAGATCTTTTTAAGAAACTGGGAAAAAAGTTTTTTATAGGGGGTGATTTTAATGCCAAAAATACACACTGGGGATCACGGTTAACAACAACTAAAGGCAGGGAATTGTTCCAGGCAACAAGCGAATTTGGCTGTGAAATAATATCAACAGGAAAACCTACTTATTGGCCTACAGATCTAAATAAAATACATGATTTAATCGATTTTTTTATAATTAAAAACATTTCGAATAATTTCATACAGATAGAAGATAGGCAGGAAATGAACTCTGATCACTCTCCAATACTACTAACTGTAAGTGAAGACGCTATTCAAAGGAAGAGGAATCCGGTTCTGGCAAATAAATACACTGACTGGGAAAGCTTCAAAGTATGTCTGGAAGGAAAAATCCAACTAGCTGCACAGTTACAATACAAAGAACAATTGGATTCAGAGGTGGAGAAATACATTAAAGATATCCAACTAACAGTGTGGGAAAATACTCCAGTGTTAAAACAAAGAGTAAAAGGAAACAAATATTCACCAGAAGTCTTAGAACTAATTGCAACAAAACGCAGAGCAAGGAAAAAATGGCATCAAACTAGAGCTCCACAAGATAAAACTAGGCTAAATAATCTCACGCAACAACTAAGAAGAATAATTAAAGAAGTGAAAAACAAATCCATTAATATATATTTAGAAAAATTAACAAATGATAAAAGCACTGATTACTCTCTTTGGAAGGCAGCTAAAAATCTGAAAAGACCTATTGAGCAAATTCCTCCAGTTAAGACATTGGACGGAAATTGGGCTAGAGATAATAAAGAAAAGGCTAAATTATTTGCGGAACACTTAGAAAACATATTTCAAACAAACGACGGTGAATAAGGTGAAAATCTAAATATAGAATCAGTTCAGGAAGAAGAAGAAATCGCATTAACAACCCCATTTGTCGGTAAGGAAACACAGAAATTTGCTAGAAAAGGCTTCAGCACCATGTAAATGTGGAGGTAGTCAAGCTCCTGGATAATAGAAATATAGCCAGACGACTCAAAAGAGTAAAACCTTTTGAGTTAGTGCAGCAATAATCACCCACATTATTGAGGACTCGTCGCGCTGGTGATCGGAGGTTGACCCGCTCCCACGTTTAGATATATTTGTTTTTACGGGATTGGTGAAGAATTTTGTTATGTTAACTGCCAACGAAACGAGGTTTTTCACAAGTCTTCCATAATTATAAATTCGTTCGGAGAGCTGGTTGGCTTTTCGTCGCTGATGCGATGGGTCTTCAAGGTTATGGATGAATACGCCAAAGAAAAGTTAAATAGACATCGCTGGATGTAGTCTACATTGAAAAATAAAATAAAGCCAAGAAAAAATTGGTCATTAGTCCTGTAGGACTAGATCGCAATATAGGAAGGGTGTGGTTTAGTGGGTAAGAATCCCACACACAATGTCAATCTACGGGGCTCATTGTATCTTTTGAAGATTCCCACCAGCCTGCGTATAAAAAAAAAAAAAAAAAATATCTATTTCCTCGTCCATTATTCAAGTTTCGCTGAACACAATTAGATGAACGATTGAGTTTAAATTATCTAATAGGAATGCAACTTCATCAAGATTATGTGTGAGGCTTCGTACATTTAAATAGAGAATTTTTAAAGAATTCGGCATTTCAAATTTCATATTTTGTATTTCAGTAATATATTTTACTTGAGTATTTGACAGGAAAGTGTTTGGATCTAAATTATTATTGTTTGTCATTGAATTTTTCAATTAAGAGTTTGTCTGATATTACTTTTGAAGTATCATTTTCTCTAATTAATACTTTCCCATCTTTCACCCAGGCATACTTAATAATGTTTTTTCTTTTTAAATCTCTGGCCTTTTTAAATATTAAATTAAAATATGTTGTTAATTTCTCATTCAAATATATAGTTCGTGGAATCGAATTAGAAGAATGCGGAAAGATATTGTTATATTTCAAATGTTTGTTTTTTCTAACTTGTATAATTTTTTGCTTTATATCTGCACTATTAAATTTAACAATAATTTTTGGAGGCTCACCTGAGTTTTTAGAAACGTTCCTATTTGAGATATAGGCATATTTTATTTGTTCAGGTTCCACTTTGATTCCAATTTGATCCACAATATTTGTTACAGTTGTTATTGTACTTATACCAGAAACTTCACCAACCCCTGATATTTCTATTGTTTTTCTATAGCGTTGTTGTTTAAAAGTTTCAATTTCAATGAAATTTCGCTCAATGTTATCCTTCAGAATAGCGTTTTCATTTCTCAATTGCATATTTTCATCCAGGATCGAGTCGATTGTTTCTCTAAACTCTCTTAGTTCACTCTGTAATCGGATTAATGCATCATCATTTACTGATAGTTTTTCCAGAATTTCCTCTAATTTCTTAATTATACCTTCATTATTGGTGTTACTTTGTTTACTATGAGATGCAGCTAATGTACTTCCTGTATTGCTTTGACGAACAGTTGCACTATTGGATCCAACTGATTTACGTTTTTGGCGCCTTTCTTTACAATTTAGACAAAACCAAATTTCTTCAGGATTTCCAAAAAGGTGGTTCAAATCTTCATTGCTCAAGCCTGAACAGGCACCATGGAAATAGTTTTTACAATCACCGTCACATTGCAACACTTTTTCTTTTTTTAAATTAATATTTTTTTTCACTGATTAAAAATTGTTTTGCTAGTAATTTTTGAGATTTTGACGTATGACGTATCAATAGATGTAGGTTTACACACTTTAACCAATTAATATCCAAATATATTAAACCAAAAATTCAAAATGAAATGATGGTCATTATACCAAAATTTATAATAAAAGTCAATATAGGGTGAATGGTTCATTTAATTTTATTATAAGAAGAAAATAAAGATGTCGAAAAAAATCCTCTTTGAAGTAAATGTAAGTCATGGAAGTAATAATTTAATTAAATCAAGGAAATTAATTTTGTTATGTACAATTATTAAGTTTTGCTATTCACTATAAATAGACATCCAAATATTCAATCAATGGACGACATTCACTATAAAAAGATATTCATCCATTACTTTTAACAATTTTCTCAGCTGTATAGTTGGATGGATTCAATAGTTATTAGCTTAAGGGTCTTAAAATCCTGATCAACAATGTCAAATTATTTTTATTGCTGGACTTTATTTACTGTAGTATTCATCACTTATGTTATTTTAGATATATTTATTAATTCATTTATTTACCTCATTAAACTATTTACATTACTATTCCAAAAAGGAAAAAAAAATAATTTTTATTAAATTTATATTATTATATAAAATAATTTTTTACATATTCTAGAATTTTTCTCTTAAATTTATTTTTATTTGGTTTCCTACTTATGTCATTAGGCAATTCATTAAAAAGTTTGAGACAATTGTATAGCAGCATATTTTTAGTTTTTTTTTCTAAAAAAGTTTAATCAACACGAATTAACGTTTCTCAAATTATAATTATGAATATCCGATATAAACAACCACATAAATAACTGGAATATTTACATAGTTTCATCTTTTGTACAATTATTAATACATTGTTTACAATTCTTTGATTAATACACTCATCCATTTCAACACATTTGACATGAATATATAATTTCATAGCCCTGCTCTTCATTTTTTTAGCCTAATTTTTATACTATTACTTGCCATAAATAAAATTGTTGAACCATATTCAAAATGCGGTTTGATAATTGTATTATAAACTGTAATAGCACTTGAATACGATAATCTATCTCGAAGTTTTTTACAAATATAATCTATATGTTTTTTAAACTCTAATGGCTTGAAATTTAAATGTATTAATGTTATCATATTCAATTATATATTCATTTACACTGATTGCACTGTTTTTATCTTACTATTTATTTCTCTTATACTATTAACGAAGAAATTATTAAATTTATTGGCAATTAATTTAGGTTCACTTATTATTTCATTATTAAGAACTACTTCATTCATGTCATTATGATCTCTTTTTATTACATATTTTTTTTATATTTCTCCACATTACTGACTGATCCAAAAAATACGTGGTAGCAATATTATTAAAAACTAGCTTTGTAACCCGTCATAAATGAGCAAAATAAATCCTAGTTTCTTTTTTTCTTTCATTAGATTCTTTATTCCGAAATTACAGTACTTATGTTTATATCACTTTTTATTTATTTTTATTTATGTTTATATTGGCCTAACACTAATCTTTTTTTTTTTTATATAATAATAATAATTTTTTTATATAATAAAAAAAAAAAAAAAAAACCAAAAAAAAACAAAAATAATTTTTTTTGAGTGAGTGAGTTACGCACAGAATAATGCCAAAAATAAAAGGTAGAAGCAATAAAGTAGTATAATGTATAATATTATACAATACAAATATGCTGATACACATGTATATTATTGTGTATAATTTTAAGTAATAAGAATAACCTTTGAGTGAATTATGTTTTTTTTTTGTGTTAAATGCTGTTTGCCTTTGGTTATTATGCCATATTAAACTATTGATTAAATTTCTATTAGTCCTTATTATTATAAATCAAAAAAATTGTTCGTTTTATTTATATTATTATTATTATTTATTATTTTTCCTTATTATTTGCGAAGAAGACTAACATTAAATTAAAAAAATATAGTTCATGCAATCAATTTTTCCTGGAAAGGTTCAGCATGGAAGACAGGGGTTAAAAAAAAGCACCAAAGCAATTTGTATATATATGCATTTGTATTCATATGCAATTTGTATATTTGTTGTAGCGTTCCGTCGAACTTACAAACATCCAGATAAATGCAGAATAATATATATATAATTATTTTGTTTCTAAATAAAATTTTGGCATAATTTAAAAATTTAACTTTTTGTTTTGCTTTTTTTATTTTTTCATTTTCTTTTAATATTATTATCACTATTTCATGATCAGAAATTTTGTAATGACTATCTGTTTTTGTTTCTATATTATTAATTTTATTTGTTACAACCCAATCAATTAATGACTTACTAATTCTTGTAATTCTTGTATAATCATTTATCAATTGTTGGAACGCATTATCAATTAATATCTCACTAATTTTATTTTTTATATTATAATTACATACTTGTCCTATTATTATAACATACTTTTTACACTAAAATCCATAATTCATTATTTATTGCAATTCTTTTACTAACTTCAATTTTCCAATTATTTCTAATATAAAACCATTCATCCCTCAGTGTGTCTTGAGCTCTATCAGTTCTTACAAACTTATATCCTTCAATTTGTATTAGTGAATCTTCATCATCCTCAATTAAATAAGTTTCTGTTAAACATACAAATTCAAAACTACTGTTATTTATCATTAATTCTAGTTGGTCGAAAATTATTTATTAGCCCTTGAATGTTTAATGACAAACATTGAATTTCTGTTAATGGTTTTAATTGCTAATAGTTCACTCTATGTTTTTCACTTATTAGTACTGTATACATTTCACAAGTACATACCTATTATTTTTGATAATCAGTCGTATTTTCTTGTTACTAATGAATTATTGATCATTAGGACTTCTGACTACTCAAGCAGAAGTCCTACGAGCCACTAGGACTAATAAAGGTGAAAATTGTTTGCGATGTACCGATATTTACAAAATAAAAATTAATTTTTTAGTAACAGGAAATTCAACATGCCTGTTATCAACGCTTCTAACATTTATCGTTAACCAACGTATTTTTGCAATATACATACTCAAGAGTAAATAATGATTTTAATCTCCTTTACTGCGGTACTATCATCGCTATTATCTTTTATTACATATCCAATATAAATTAACCATAACTTGATTCTAGTTATGAAAAAAATTTGTAATCAAAAGAAATCTGACTTTAATCAAAATTTAATCTTAAATCGTTTTGATAATTTTATTTATTTGAAATATTTGAGTGTCGTGAATGTATGACTCATAATCTTTATGAGACAAGAAGGAAATGCCTGTCCACAATTAAAGAACTATTTTCAAATAGGAATTCGCCATAAACAGCGATGCAGACTGAAACAAATTATCAGATTTGGTATACAACAATTTTTCAAATCCAGTAATTTCTATTGTTTTCAATATGGTGGGTCTGATTAGTCAAAATAGATGTATTTTTTAATTAAAATGTTAAGCCGAACACGTTTTTTTTTTTTTATTTTGAGCTTTAAGTTTTAAGTGCTAGTGAACTTAAAATTGTATAAATAATAAACAAAGAATAAATTTTGTAAATCCTTAACTATGCAATGAATCACTACCTCATCTAACAAAAAAAAAAAAACATGAAATAAATTACTTTATTCGACTAATAAGCGAATTTTTCGGGATCTAAATTTTGTATTATTAATTGTGTTGGTCTCGTCTGGTTGATTCAACCATTGTTCAATAAAACAATGGTTATAATAAACCTGTTTTTTTGAAGTTGCGTTTTTTTGTTGTTTTTAGTACAAATAAACCTGGAAAAGATTAGAAAAGATTTTTGGGACATGCTTTAACGTAATTTTACGACAAACCGCTAAAATCCGGTTTAAATTTCGTGTTTAGAAATTTTAATATAAAAAAAAAATACAACTAAAGTAATTCGTTATTCTTGTTTTCTTCTTTTTTATAAAAAAATAATCTCAACATATAAATTTTATTTACTATTAACGGAAAATTGTCTATTCAAATACATTTTTTTTAATAAAATCTATAAATCCTTTAGTAGGTTTTAGTATTTCCAATTCTTTATCAAATTCCATAAGTTTATTATAATCATCATATAGTTTTGAATCAATTGGTCCCCAGCTTGAATTTGGTAGAAATATTTTTTTGAACTTATCTCCAAAATTGTCTCCTATTTGTTTATGATAGGAATAAATTGCAAAAATTGGTACTTGAATTACAGCAATAACACATAAAATACCACCAAGAACTAAAATATTTGTAAATATAATTATAAAAATTAAATACAGCTACTGTATAAAAATATAAAAATTTGATTAATTTACCATAAGCCCATTCAGGATACAAAATATCTTTATATGTAACTGGTTCATATGTTATAAAAAAATAAAAAAGTATTGCAATCATAATTATTGGTGTTATGAAACTCCAACAAATTCTCCAAAATACACTTGGATTATAGGAGATCATAAATTTTGTATCTTTACATAATCGATAAACACCATACAACCAACCAATACATATTAATTCTAAAATACCTAAAATTAATGCATTCATTGAAACACCAAAGAAATCAACTATATTCAATATGAATTGACCACCCTAAAAATATAAAAATTTATAATTAAATTTTAATAAATTAAAAAAATGTTCTGTCTTACCGGTGTCACATATATTAATCCAATTAAAAAATTCATTAGACAAATACCCAATGAACAAGCCCATTTCGGTAATCTTGGAAAACTATCTGTAATTGTTGTTAATATACATGAAACCATTCCAACATTACTACCAATTCCAAGAACAAATAATAATGTAAAAAATAAAACCGAAAATAATTGTGGAATAACTTCAAATTTTGCAATTGCATCAGGATATGATATAAATGCTAAACCAGCACCACCTTTAACAACTCTTCCAATATCTTCTGTTCCAATTTCATGAGCTAAATTTCCAAGTACAGCAAATATTGTAAATCCAGCTAATAAAGATGTAAATGTATCCAATAGGGTTACTATTGTTGAATCTCTAAATAATTGAAAAGAAAAATTGATTTTATTTCAATTGCAAAAAACCGTTATTATCTAAATAACATACAGGATAAAACAAATTAAATTGGACATTATACGTGTGAACAAGGGTGAGATTGTATCATAAATTGGTTTCACATGATATATTTTGTTTAGTAGAGCTATGTATTAAGCACATGCTAGGCATTGATACATTTTATTGTATTTTATACAAATTACATCTTCTCTTTCTTCTTTGACCAGAGTAGAGACTTGCTCTAGACATCGACTTTTTATATCAATATATATATCTAATCAATCCACCACATTTCCATTTCATAGCTTTTTGACTGACTTATTTCCTTCTTTTTGTCTCTTAAGATATTTTGTTCATGATTTTATGTATACGTTATTTTACCGTTGTCAATGTAAATATTGTCATTATATTGCATTCTCTCATTTATTATTTTATCTTGCTACAATCAAAGTTAATATCAAGAAAAGCAAAGATGACTATTTTTAAAACTTTAATACGACCCATAATGACGTATGGATTCGAGGTATGAGCCATGAATGTAGCTGAGGACAACATTTGAATACGCATATTTGAAAGAAAAAATCTCCGAAAAATAACAGGGCCAAAAATATTGGGTAATGGAGAATATATTATTAGAAATAACAATGAGATTAATAATATAAATAAAAGTTAAGACATTTTAAGGCTGACCACGTAATTATAATAAAAACTCAAAAACATGCAGTGGAATTAAATAGAAAGCCCGAGAGTGATCGTGGCAGAGGAAGACGAAGTAGCAGATGGAATGACAATATTAAAAATAATGAACAAGCGCACAAATCCTAAATTACAGACACACGGCCGAGGCTCGACTCTTTTGGAGTACTATTTGGAGCACTAAAGGCCGAAAAGCTCACCCAGACTTATAGCACTATAAGATGAAAAAATTTTTATCCAAAATTTTAATAATGCAAGTGAATTCAGGGAAAAAAGGGATTTCTGTTGTTCATAAGTGATTATTAAATAAATTAAAGTCTAAAAATTCCCTATGATTTATAACAAAAATACCAATACTTAATTTTATTTTATGTCTCAATAAATACATAGTAAAAAAAAAGCGATATGTACAAAAAATGTTAGAGAAATCATAAATTTTTACAAATAATTTGAAAGCTCATAGGACCCAGAGCTCTATTTTGATAACATATTTTCTCTTAATTTGACTCCATACAGTAGTCTCTCGTCTCCGCAGAACATTAATATACCTATTATTTGCATAACAATTAATAATTAGACTGGTCGAAGACTAAAGGCTGTATCATTAACTTGAGTTATTATTAAAATAGTAAAAAAACAATAAATCTACCTATATATATTGTGATCAAATCGATTATATGATGCATAATTATTGACACAACCAAAACAAATTGTAAGTGAAAAGAACACTTGAGTAACTGCTGCATACCAAACCTGTAAGAAAAAAAATATTCAAATTAATGAAGAGAATTTTTATAAAAAAAATAAAATGAATTAAATTTAAATGAGTCTTAATAATAATCATATCAAATTTACTTTATATACAATTTTAATTTTAGTGAATTGTAAGTAAATATTTTTCTTGTTTATTTTTTATTTAAAGGATTAGAGGATTATATCGAATGATAGAGCTAAAACTGAGGTGACTGGAGATTTCAAAATGAACATGAAATTGATTGTTTGGCTCACATAATATCCTACTGAGAGACAAAACAAAAATTATATTTTCTAGCCTGAGTAGCTCAACACAAAATGTGGATAATTATCACTGTTTCAGAAGTAAAACATTGAGGTTTAATAATAACCAAAATCAAGTAAGTTAGGCATCTATGTTTTTTTTAAATTGTTACCGCAGCACATTTATGATTTGAATTTTGACCAAAAGTTGTTGTTTGAGTTAAATACGTATAGATTTTTCCATTCAATTATGATGAAATTAAGTACTTTATCTAATTACACGTTGTATTTCATAATTGGAATTTTGGCCAAAAGTAGTTATTTATTTATTTATTTTTTTAATTAATATATTTCATTTCATTGATATCACAAATCAATATTTTAAATAAATTATTTATATAAAGTTACAGTATACACAATTCTGTTTTCAAGATCAAATAAATTTAGTGGTACTCAATGTAAATATTCACGAATTAGTCCACTTAGAAACTGAATAAAGACCGAAAATGTATTTTACCACGTTGACTATAAGAATATAAATAAAGAGTGTAGAGCAGCACTAAAAAAAGATAATAATGCTAACATAATTATTGTTAAACTAACTAAATTATAGTTAGTTAAATATTCTATTTAACTAACTATAATTTCTCCCAATAAATTTAAAGTTGGAGAAATAATTGATATATTACTGGCTCTCAATAAAGATCATCAAAGACCCATTCTGGGTTAAAATTTTAATACCCCTTATTAATTATTAATCTGCGGCTGGCTCCTCGAAATCGTTCATAGAAATTATTTTAGCTAAACAAATAAAACCGAAAAACATAACCCATGAGCAATTATTAAAGTACAGGTTCCTATATGAGCCACAGAGGAAGAGGCAATTAAAGATTCTAAATCTGTCTGTCGTAAACATTTAATTAACTAAAACACCCCCTACCAAACTAATTCTTACCCAAATAAAATTAAATTTTTGATCTTTTCATATCAAAATAGAAAATACATGCGACAATCCATACCAAACTAATTGAAGTATAATTCCAGCTAAAATTATAGACCTTAAAACTGGAAGCTCAACATGAGCAACAGGAAGCCACAACTATGCTAAATATATAGCAGGATATCTTATTTATTTTTATTTTTGTTTTAATTTCAATTTTAATTTTAATTTTAAGTTTTAATTTGTTTTTTTAAAAATTGATTAATTTTTTATTTTAAATTAATTAATTAAATACAAATCTACCTTTGGTGATAAAATTTTATCCCATTGTGGTTTAATAAAATAAACAATACCATCTATAGCACCTGGTAATGTTACAGCTCTTATCAATAGTATAATCAAAACAACATATGGAAAAATTGCTAAAAAATATGATGCTTTGCCGGAGCTTTTAACACCTCTAATAATTATGATATAATTAACAAGCCATGCAATAAATAAGCAAATAACTAATTGCCAATTTGGTATTCCAATACCATTTTGTACATCATCGACTTCTTGTAGAATTTCTTTTCTGTAAATAATAAAAATAATGAAAATTAATTCTATATAATAAAATTAAATTTTTTTTATTTTATTTGATGCCTCTACTGTAATAATATTGAAATTCATACGGCTGATAAAAACCAAGTTTATGAATTTTTTCAGATTTTGGATATTTGATGTAAAAGATAAAACATTAAGCATTTCAATTCATGTTAAAACAAAAATTTATTCATAATATTAATTAAGAAAATACTAATTTAGAAAACATCCATTCAAATGTTGTACAAATTTAAATTTGATTCATTTAAATTCGTGCGAAAAATTCGTACCTTTTTTAGGAGAAATTCCGCTCGGACAGTTTGGTTCAACTACCAACTAAAGGGCTGTTTGCTCTCAAGAGCGAATTCTATTATAGACCTCGGGTTAACTCTTGACCCTAAACTGAGCTTTAAGCTACATTATGATAAAATAGTGAGCAAAGCAAATTTAGGTTTCATTAAACGTTGGTGTAAAGAATTCTGATCCCTACCTCACGAATCATCTTTATGTTACATATGTAAATCCTACCCTTGAATACGCCAGTCAAGTGTGGTCTCCACATTACTTGACTGACATTAACCGAATTGAATCGGTTCAGCGAAAGTTTTTACGTTTCGCTTTGAGTAACTTTTCGTGGAATGATCCATTGCGACTTCCACCTTATTCCCACCGTCTTAAACTCATTGACTTACAGTCGTTGTCTGATCGTCGAATAATTGCAGATATCTCTTTTATTCACCAGATCCTTTCGGGTGTAACGCTAGCCCCTGAAATTTCAAATTATTTGGTTGCAAGATCCAATCGGAATAATCTCTGAACCGTTGAGTTGTTCCACATTTCCTTCCACCTTACTGAATATGGTAGATTCGAACCAATCACTAGAATGCTCCGTGAAGTAAACTTTAACTCTAGTTCTTTTGATCGGCAATTAAGTGTTTTAACTATTAAAAAACGATTACGTTTCAATGTACGTTCAACTGAGACTAACTAACAACTGTTGTTCTTTTTAGCTTTGATACTTTCGGCCTAACTTTTGGAAGTGTTTTTATTAAATGTATAGCTATTAACATAGGTATTAATTTATGACTTTTTACCCTTCTACTAACAACATGTACCTGGTTTAGTTTATTTTTAGATTTTTTAATCAAAGGTGGCGGTGATTTACTAACCCTACTGGATGATGAGTTATTGCACAATTATGTGAAGCAAACCTTCGTCTAATAATAGACGTCTGATGTGCTTGCTCTAAGCATAAATCTGACAGTATAAAAAAATGTCTGGTGATATTTTAGACCAAATTTGTGCCAGTCTTTAGTTCAATTTATCTTTTGTCAGGGAGCGGGAGAGACTTAATTTTTTTTCATTATGTTCCACACATTGTTTCTATTGGATTTAGGTCCGGACTTGATAACGACCATTCCATTACTTTAATTTTATGTTTGGCAATCCATTTTTGAGTACTTTTAGCAGTATGACTGCTGGCACTGTCTTGCTGAAATATTATTTCATCACCAAACTTAAGATATTCTGTCGATATTTTGGTATTTTTCATTATTAATTATATTGCCAATAAAGCGCTAGACATATATCCCCAAACTAGCAGGCTCACAGGAAATTTTACTGTCCTCTTCAAGAAATAAAAATAATATGCTTAATTTTTATTACGCAAAATACGACTTCTTTTAACTCCAACTAAAAAACGACTAGGATTAAAAACAAAACCCAATTGTAAATCATCCATGATGATCTAGTTGTACTCCCTTGCATATCCGAACTTATATTGTCTAATATCTGCTGTGTAGCAGAATATTGTAACGTTTAAGTTGACCAACACCATTTGAAACAAAGCGTTTACTAAGCTATTTGGGTGAGAAACTAATCTTATGTTGGGTAATTGCAGTTTTCACTTCTGATTTTGTCCTTTATAATTTTCATATGTAGGTCTCGATGTGAAATATCGTAATTCACATTCCAATAATATAAATTTATTAAAAAGATGAGGAAAATCTTGCAACTCTACTGAACCCGCACATTTCCATAATATTCAGAAGAAAAAAAATTATTTCTATCACATTACATTCTGTTTTTTTTTATTTAATATAAGTAATTACTTTAAACAGAAAACTAAAAAATGTTTGCCCTGACAAGATTTTTTAACTTATTTTGGATGTGTTAGAAAAGTGTCTAATAATACCTTTGTTTTTAATAAATTATTATCAAATAATATTGTTATAAAATTTTATTATTTTTGCGCCTAATAATGACCAATTTTTAATTTGTTTTCTGGCTCACATGATCAATTATAGCTCTACTTACAATTAATTTATTTCTTTTCTTCTTTGGATCTTAAGATTTAGCACTTTCATTATATGTATATTGTAAATATTAGTATTAAACTCTATATTCCCTCTTGTTTCACCAATTTTGTTTTGAAATTCCAAAAATATAATTTTGTTATTATTGCCTATCTCATCAGTACGTTGCAACTATTTGATAATTTTAAATGAGACAGTCTCTGTTTTTATCATCACATTTTTTTTACTCTTTCCAAAATGTTATCATCCGTTCGACCTTAATATGTATATACCAATATGTATAGTCTTGAATGCATGTCAAAAATGTATCAAATTCTCGAAAGTTGATAAACAATTTTAGTAATAATTTATTAGATCTATGATGTATATTGCAGTACTCGTCTGAATATTGCTCACGACATAAATAAGTCATCTCAATTTAATTTACACTTTCTTGGAACATTAGCGGTGCAGCATTTATTAAGATACTTAAAAAATACGATTGGTCAAAAACAAAAAAACTGTTGGTCTGTTTTTAAATCGATATGCTGCTGTAACCAAAAAAATTATCCTAATCACAGATCACATGCTGAATTTAGATTTTTTCTCATTAATTCATATGCACATATTTCATGGAATTAAAGAAAACAGTAATCAATTTTGTTAAATTAAGATAAACTGAGAGTGAAGCCTTGTATACAACAGTAAAAGATGTTATATATTTTATAGATCTTCTTAATGAATTAACACTAAACCATTTTTCAAATGATCCAACTATAATTTATTGAGACAATTTATGCGCACAGAATCTCTTAAAAAATCCATCAGCTTAACACTCAAAAAGTAAACATATAGATTAGCATGTACTAGGTTAGATGGATCATAGATAAGACATCATCTATTGGTTCTACAGCTTGACCTCGTCCACAGCTTTCCTCCATTCTGCTCTATTTTGTGCAACTGTCCTCCATCCGTTAATCGTCTTCCACTCTTTCGACAGCTCGACAGTTCGGAAGTTGCCCTCGACTTCGTCCAGGCATCGTGATCTTGGTCTACCTCTTGTAGACCATCTTGTATTGTACGGTACTGCTTCTAATATTCTTTTTGGCATCCTTTGATCATTCATCCTCACCACATGACCTGCCCATCTTAGTCTTTGTGCCTTAATAAATTCAATTATTTTGGGACCAAATTTTTGTCTCAGTATTCTTCTATCGAACACTTTCAATTTATTTTCGTCATTAATTGTCATGGTCCATGCTTCGCATCCATATATTACGACCGGGCTTATTATGGTCTTGTACATTCTTAATTTAATGGTCCTGGCTAAAATTTTTGACCTGAAAAGGCCTTTGTATGCGTAGAAACATTTTTGTGCTGCTTGAATTCTATCATTGATTGCCAGATGCATGTCATTTTTATTATTTATTAAGGCACCTAGATATATAAGACTATTTACTCCTTCAAAGTTATAATCATGTATTGTTATATTTTAGGCGGATCGTCTTGTTGCTGTGGGCAAGGCTTCTGCGCCATCTTCATATATTTTGTCTTAGCCTCGTTAATTTTTAACCCGCCATAGATAAGACATGTGGAGAGAAAAGATGGCCGCAGAAGCCTTGGCTAAAATATTCTTCATTTTCTTTAATTAGACATTTAGTGCCTAATTTTTTCAATATACATATCTCTCCTTTAATTTTGTGACGACGACGCATTCATACAATTTTTTCGGAGCTCTTTTCAGTAGAGGTTTAATTTTGATTAGGCCATTCATTACTATACCTTCATCAGTCGATATTCTGCCATTCTATTTATGTGATCTGTCCAATTTCTTCGTCTATTTCGACTCCAACCGACAATATCTTGATAGCTGCATGCGTCGATGATTTCGTTGCTCTGTTTCCTACCTCTTGATGGCTTAGAGTTCGCATTTCTGTTGTTCGAGTTTTCTGTTTTGATTTAGATGTCTCAGCAAGTATCTCAATAGCGTACGTTAGTATATGCCGAATAAAGCTTTTGTATATTCGTGTTTTGTTTTCTATTAGGATGTATTTGTTTCTCCATACAACATCTCGGACACAACATTATTCGATAATTTTATTGTTAATGGATATTTTACATCTAATGGGTTCTTTCAAAATAGTCATGAATTTAATTTTTATTGTTGATACGTCCATTTTGTACAATTTATCAGCTTCGTTAAATCTGAATAATAATTTCTGCACATGATGTTAACGTTCTTATCGTCAATTCGCTATCTCCAAGAGGTATTAACTATGCTGATTATTTTATCTATTATTAAGTTAAACAGTGTTGGACTATATAGTTGAACGTATATAATGTGTTTTCGAATATTTATTTATTAATTTTTTTAGCAGATCAACTAAGTAAATGTGGAAAACTACTATTGTCAGGAACTCAGCCTTCTTAAATATCGTAGTTCCATTTTAGATACTTAAATTATGACTAAATTATACTCTCAATAAATTTTACAAAAATTTAATTATTTTTTATGAATAATGATGGAAGAAATCGAATAAACATCAATGCCCTGAGCAGAATTTGAGCCCGGGAACTTTTCATTAATAGTCCAATGATATAACCACTATACCACGATCGTCGACTTTATGAAGTTAATGCAGAGGTCAGGCCTAACGAATAAAAACTAATTTTTTGTTCAATGGAGCTTTTTGAAATAATATATACTATCTTGTTTCACACTGGAATGACACTGGAGTCGCTATGAACTCACCCGTAATTTAGGGTTGTGGCGGCAACGGTTTACTGGTAGTTACCATTTACTTTTAAACTCACTAATCCACCTTACCTGAATAACTAATCCCGTATTGTAATATCTATTTATCTTTTTGTAATTTAGTTTGAATAGAATCAAATGATGAGCCGTGGACCAACTAATAGAAAAGAAAAAAAAAAACAACATTTCAACATAAATAAAATCTTAAAAGAATTGATATTCTAAAAAATATTAATTCCCATAAATTTGATTAATCCATTAAACAATTAAATTTTCTATTGAATCATCGTAATTATTTTATTACACTTTAATTATATTTACTTTAAGAGTAATAATTTTAGACGAAACACTTCAACACTATACAACAGCAACAAAAAATAACAACAAAAAATTTAATTTAATCATATTTACTTTTGATTAAATAATTATGAAATTATTTACGTTGCAGTCATTCATAGAAATTATAAACAGAATACATAAATACAAAATAAATAGTTATAATTTAAAAAATAAAACTGGTTTTTACATATCTAATGCACTCGGAGGGACGTGTATGTATGCTAAAAGTAAATTGTTGTAATTTGTAAGTAAATAATTATAATAAAAGTATTCTTACACCTCACTCACAATCTACTTCGACTATTATGACATCAAATTTCAAATAAAAGTGAAATATTATTGAAAATTTAAATAGATTTACTGCGAATACGATGGTATATGGTATATAATGGTATTTACTGAGAAAATAAGAAGGATACATCGGCATTTATTTTGAAATGGGTTTTGTTTTAAGGTGTTCATTAACTTATTTAATTAAATTTAATTTTTATAACTGCACATAAATGTACGGCAAAACCTTAGAGCTCTTTTTCTATGAAAAAAATGGGCTAGCATTACATTTTACAAACTTAATTTCTAATCTAATTTTGAATGTATGCAAAAAAATGAAATATTACAATTTCAATTTAAAAACCAAAAATAAAAAAACAAATTCATATTGTGCATTGTATCCCTAAAAGAAGTTAACAGGTCTCATACTTCTTTAGTATATTTGTTAAAGTTGTAATGTCTAGTTTTGCCTGACCGTAAGTTAGTGATTTAAACATTAGTAATTGTCTGTTTGTTAAGTTTAATTATTTATTCGTCTATCAACAAAACTCTTACAGACTAACCTTAGGTAGGTAGGTAGTAGTGGTTGCCGAAAACTTCGACACACTTAGACCGGTGAGGTCCATTGTGATACCACGGGAACTTTCCTCGCGTAACACCCTACTCGTTGAACCAACTTGAGCTTTTAATGAAGCCGCGGAGGTTTTTAATACCAGTGCTTTCGAGATCACCCAGCGAGTCCAGAAAGAAGGCTCCTAAATGGGTTTTCCTTTTATGGTAGAGACCAGGGCAGAAACAGAGTAGATGTTGGACGGTTTCATCCTTTTCCACCTCTCTACAAGTTCTGCAGAAGTCGTTTGAGGGGAGTCCCAGTCTTCTGGCATGTTTACCGATCAGACAATGACCCGTAATGACCCCTACCATAGTGCTAATGTCACATCTTTTCATGGTTAGTAGGTTAAGGGATCGCTTCAGATTCAACATAGGCCAGATTCGCTTGGTGAAGTTGCAGTCTGGTCTAGCTGACCATCTGAAGTTTGAAGCTTTTATTGCATCATTACGAAGCAATAAATTACAGGTGGCAAGAGGTGCACCCAGATTCCTCCTTTCCGTAGTAGATAAGCCATGCAGTTACCCGGAATATCACTGTGTCCTGGCACCCATCGTAATAATATGTTGAACCTATCCGCTAGTTCGTCCAAAGACCTGCGACAGGCCAACACGGTTTTTGAGTTGATGGCTACCGACTCCAGTGCTTTAATTGCGGCCTGACTGTCTGTGAGTATACAGATATTTCTAACAGATAATACGCTGGATCTCAGCCAGTCTGAGGTTTCTTTTATTGCCATTACCTCCGCCTGAAACACACTACAATGTCTTGGTAGGCTGAAGGATAGACTAATATTCAGGTTTTCCGAGTAGACTCTACCCCCCACTCTGTCATTCAATTTTGAACCATCAGTGTAGAGGTGTACGTGTTCCTTGTTTAGAACCGTGCTACTCTTCCAACTTTCCCTAGACGGAATATCGGCACGATATGATCTCTCAAAGAAGTACCCTGTAAGAGTCAGATCTAGGTTCTCTGGAATAAATTTCTTGTATTCCATAATAGAAGAGTGGCCAATTAATTGTGGTTTCCACTGGGAATTGGCTTTTAGCCTGATTGCAGTTCTGGATGCCATTTCTTTGCCATGAATATCTAATGGTAAGAGATAAAATAACGTATCCAGTACCGCGGAAGGAGTTGTTGACTTAAAGCGCTTTGCATGAGGTCTCTAAGTGTGCTTAGATACTTTCCAGAGACAGCAATAGCAATGTCATCCGCATAAGCAATCACTCTGCAGCCTGCCCCTTCTAGTATTAGTAATAATTCATTTACCACCAAGTTCCATAGAAGAGGAGAGAAAAAAACCCCCTGAGGAGTGCCTCTTCTGACAAACCTTCTTTCGTAAGCAGCACCAAGTTTAGCATTGATGACCCTGCTTGTAAGCATTTTGTTAACAAGTGCTACTAGTGCGGATTCTACTTCAAGGTTCGACAGTGTACGTGTGATTGCCTCAACGTTGACATTGTTAAAGGCTCCTTCTATGTCCATAAACGCAACCAAAGTATACTCTTTATAAGCCAATGATTTTTCAATAGTACTAACTAGAGAGTGCAGGGCGGTATCCACCGACTTTCCCTTGTTGTACGAATGCTGTGACGTTGAGAGTTGATTATTATCCATATTACATCGTATATAGATATCAATCAATCTTTCAAGAGTCTTTAGTAAAAAAGAAGACAGGCTAATTGGTCTGAAATCTTTCGAATAGGCGTGGGAACTTTTACCCGCTTTCGGTATGAATACTACTTTAACCGACTAGACTAACTTTTGCTAGACTAACTTTTACAGAATAAGCAAAAAAAATTAGTTTTGCTTCTGATTATAAATCTAATTAATTATAGGATTATTGTATTAAGTTTAGAATTATTTTAGTAAATTGTTAAAATTTATTGTTATTATTCATATTTAAACAATAACTATATATACACTATTAAATCATAATGAAAACAGGCTGGATGTATTATAGGTGTTATAATTAACCAATTATCACCATCATCAATATCATTTCACTCTATTTTACCAATGCTAAGTCTACTTTTTATTTATCGCTGTACCAAACCGAAAACTCCTCCAAATGGGTGTTGAACAAAATTCGAAATACCTACCGAATACAAACCAGTTAAGGAACTAACTATCTATGCTAATCTATCTATATAAAGACTTAATGTAAAACGAAAAATAAAAATAGAGAAGAGTATAAACACAATATTTTGTTAAAATTACAAAATATTTCAAGAAAAAAAATATGTACTTAAGATTAAAAAAAATTACACCGTTAAATGATTCAAATGAATGAAACCAAAGCATAAAAAAAAATTAAAAACAATTTGATATAAAATAAGGGTTACAGAAAAATTATGCTAGGTAACGATACTTCAAACTGTGTAAATAAGATTTATTTTCAAAATAGGTCAGAATTTTTTTTTGCTGGGCAAATTATGTCAAGACACTTCATTCGAAAGAAAAAATGCAAAATAGAAGACATTAATATTTTATACATAATCGAAAAATTAATAGAAAACAAAAAAAACCAATTCTCCCGTTAAATGCATTAACATAAAACAAAAATCAATTTTAACACTAATTATTCACTACTGTCACACTGTTTATTTATATTTAACTTTACACGAAATACCGCAGAACAATCTAGTCACAAATTTTGTCATAAGTCACAAACAATTAATAAAAAATACATAAATATGTATGTATTCCCAAAATGACACATAAAACGTCAAAAAAGTATCTTAACATTTATGTTAATACATTTTGTTAGACTTTTGTGTCGTGACACCAAAACTGTCTGGTTTTCAGCCGTCTCGACTAGACATAAGATAAGTTAAGACGCCAAAAATATCTCGTCGAGACCAGGAATCATATTTTCTTGGCAATTATAAAACATAAATATACAAAAACAATTAATTTTTCACAATCTTAAAACAGAACAAAAAACAATACTCACACAAAATATAATTCAGCAGATGTCTTTCTTGCACTAAGGTTTACTGAAATTAAATTATTTTCCATTTTTATTAAAATTATGTATTTATAAAATTAGTTTTAAATTCAAACCTGCAAATTCAAAATTATTGTTTGTAGCATCATTAACACCCATATCATCTTCAACATCATCAATACCACCACTAGCACCACTACCACCATTAGTAAGACCACTAATACTACCCGATGATACGCAATTTGTACCCCATTCTTCTTTACATACACTCCATGGTAATACATTACTAAATGATGCAATTAAATATCTCAAACAAAGTGCCATTATTGAAACATAATAAGTTGATTGCATTGTTATTGCCATTACTTGTCCAACACCAACTCCTTATATATTGTCACATAATTATAAATAATGAAAAAAATATGTTTTAAATAAAATTGGATTAGATGTTTGATTATTCTTTTTTTTTTTTGCAAATATCGATATTTTGGAAGCAAGTGTAGTGCTGCTACTCATTAATGAGTTCTCTTCTGCTTGTATTATGGATTATAGCCTCTGTTTATTCCTAGTTTGGTTTTAATCTTCTGATGCTGACACGGAGCATTCATACTTCTCGATTGTTAATTGGCCAATAAGACTCGGATTGAAAATAGGACTCTAAATATCGATATTTACAGAAATTTGTCTTTGGTGAGTTTTCTCCACGCACCATAAATTTGCAAAACAATTAAATAAAAATTAAATTAAATTACCTCTCATTGCTGGGCATAAATCATAAACTTTAGCAGCCCCACGACTTGAAAATTGTCCAATAATCATTTCTAAGAAATAAATTGGTTTACCAACTAAAAATAATACTATTAAATATGGTATTAGAAATGCTCCACCGCCATTCTCCAATGCAGTGAATGGAAAACGCCATACATTTCCTAAACCAACTGACATTGCTATACACGATAACAAAAATTCAATATCTTTTCCCCATAGATCACGTTTTGGTCGTAATTCAATATTATCAGATTGAATACTTGTTGACGATTGAATATCAGTTTCAGAATTATGACCCTTAAGAATTGATGTTTATTATAATATGAAAAAAAAAAAAAAATGTATATGATATAAAATTCTTACCCCTACAACTGGTCCGACTGTATTATTTTTAAGGAATGTTGATGGAATTTCTTGAATTTTTCTAGATTTCTCTTCATCGTACACAAATCCAGGATTATCATAATTTGGCATTTTTTTTTTTTATTATATTTGTTTTTATTAATTAATATTTTCTAGTATTTTTTTTTTTTTTATTAAAATTTTCTATTCTTTTCCGTTAATTGAAAATAACATGACCTGGCCTCTTTTATTGTATCAAAGTATTAGAACGACTGAAATTCCTTTTTCCAAATGAAAATGAAACTTCTAAAGTAAAGAATACACCTAATTCATATTGCGAGAATTTATTTTTATCTTTATTTTTTTTCTACCCAGATATTTACTTAACAATAATAATAATAACAATAATAATAAAAAATATAACAATAATAATAAACAAATTAATAAAAAGAAATAACATAACACAAAAATATAATAACAAATTGTCACCTTTAATTATTTTATTGTTTAATGCCTGTTATATCAAATACGTAGGTAAGGTATTGTTGTACTGTACTTAAGAAATAGAACATAATAAAAACAAACACAGATTTCAAAATTTTAAAAAGAAAATTGAATTCCAAACTATTTTCGTTACATTGTCTACCTACAGTGAAAGAAAATAGTAGTAAATATTTCAAGTTTGGAATGACTGATTTCAATACATGAATTTCTGTCGTATATGGAGCTGAAGGATAGACTCTGAACAGCAAAGTTTATTTCAGTTAATATAACGCTGTAAACAGAACCAATTCATTGTCATCTGGCATTGACATAACGATGTCGAAACAGAACAATGAAATTTACAACAACAACAAAACTTATATATTTATACAAATTCTTCTGTCACAATCAGTTGTCCCAAGTAATCGGCATCGAAATATAACACTTTAAATTTTTTAAAACGATACGACAAAACGATGTTTTAATTCGTTCAACTCTCATTAAAATACATGGTGGCATAAAAAAATTTGACACAAAACCTAACTTTTGACTCATGATGGTAATGAGCCCTAATTCCCTAAGGAAATTATGACTGTGGGACTACTGACTCAAAGTAATGGTCTTTGACAGTTCTCAGTTCTTCTCACTTCAATTTTTTTGGACTTATTTCCCACTTTAGTGAAGTAAATTCCCGAGCCTGGAGTTAATGTTATGTGGACTTATTGCTAATAAAACAAAAAAAATTGGTTTCTAGGTACTCTCTCAAAAATAAACAAAAATATATTTTACCATTTTTGAAACTTCGAACTGGTTCGGGTGGGTTTTATCCAACTCCTAGCACTGGTCAAAAATGTTTCGCATTGGCTCGTGTACCTGCCATTAGAACTCCCAGCACACATTTGAAATATTTCCAAAACCAATTGTGTTACAGAGCTACATATCGGTAATTAGATACTGAAAAATGTAAATAAGCATGTCTTCTGCTTAAAGGAATTTGTGATTTCAATCAGTCAAAACTATACTGTAGTGATATTTGCCTACGGTTCCCATAATTATTATTATTGGGTTACTATCACATGCCTGTATTTGATTTGACTGAATTTCATTTCGCTGTATTTAATTTGCCTGTTTTTCATTTGCCTTCATTTTATTTGATATAAATGTTCCGTAAAAGGCGTAGAACTTTGACTTTGAATCCAACTCTAAAATCTTCAGAATCTCGCATATACATATTATATGATATATATATATATTTGTATATACATATTATATTATATATATATATTTTTATATATGTATATATAGGTATGTCTGGATAATATTTATCATATGCAGTATCCAGCATATTCAGTCAACTGAAATGCAGGCAAATGAAACGCAGGCAAATGAAAATTACTGGCAAATTGCAAGGAAACAGGCAAATAAAATACAGTCATATGACACGCTCCTATTATCAGTATAAGAATATTAATACTGTAAATAGTTGACTGTAATTGAAATACAGATGGAGAATTACATGAGTCAGTTTGAAATTGGTAAGAAAATCTCTAAATGAAAGAAGACAAATATTACATGGTTGATAATAAAAGTATAAATAATGTTATTAAGGCATTAATTAAAACAAACTCAAACCTACTACAGATTTTGAATTGCACCAAGCTTATGTTTAAATAGCTATTATGTCATCTGTAATATTTTTCAGAAACCATTTTTTAATAAATGGAAGCATATAATGTCATAAATAAATTTATTTAAATAAATTTTATATTGGACCAGGACAACTTCGGGTGACTTTGCTAGATATTCACAAAATATTAATTTGTTATTAACTTTGTTAATAAGGTTTTGCCAGAAGGTAGTAAGGTTTTGTCGGGATGTGAAACCATTAAACCAATAACTTATTTACAATAGATTATTTTCCATATCAAATAGGCTGGTTCAAATCTTCACAATCTAAATTGGCTTGTATATTCCAATTGATTTGAATGTTATTTTAGTTGATCAAAATAGATTTAGCTTCTCGCATATACCAGAAAATTAATAAAACAAAAATATTACTCAATATACTTTATGGAATAATTACCATACCTAAAAATGTAGGACATTTCCTATTCTACCTAAATTACTGATAATAATAAAAAACAGAATACAAAAAAAGAAATTGGGAGGGCGAAATTTGATTTTGATCACTATACATTTTCTTCGTGCAATCAACCATAATTTTTATATCCATTTCTGGATGTTGACTATAGACTGTTGTAAAATGTGATGATATTCTATGATGCTGTAGTCAATTTTTAATGTGATGTTATCTCTCTTCTATGCTCATTTCACTCTTTCTCTCGATTTTTATCTAAAATGATATTTAAAATTTACTAAAACGTTTCACACAAACAGTTGTTTCACCCTTTCACACATATTACATCATGTTTTAAGCTTCAAAATTCCACATATAATATACCTAGACAAAAAAAAAGTTAAACGAACTAGTTAGAACAGTAAAAAAACAATATTTTCTAATCATAGTTTTAAGAAGGTATATTTTTATTTACTGAAATAGGCAAATGGTTAAATTAAGACAAAATAGTCTTTCCACATAAAATCAGATTTGGAGAATAAATATCGACTGTCCCTAAGGAAAAAATTGTAATAATTTAAATCGCTAACGTAATTCAGAACCATTCACATTTTAATAATAATTGGTGTACCTATTTAGTATTTACCATTAAAAAAATTCAGCTACTCATGTCTCAAAATAATTTTCGAAGAACAAATTTAACCGATAAGGTAAAATTAAACGTAGGGTAAGATTAGAATTGTTGAAAATTGGATTTTATTCTAGTCCTAAAAATACATAAACTAACAAGATTTAGTGACCCAAAATCATTTTTAGAGCGTTAATCAATTTAAAGTTCAGAAGCTCACTTCATTAATATATATTTATAACAATTTATGTTATTTTTTGGGTATTTAAACAATTTTAAAAGTCTTAACCTCGTTATAAGTTTCCTTCATTCTGCTCTATCTTGTGCAAATTTTCAACATCCATTAAATTCAATCTTTCGATAGTTGTCCTCGACTCCGCATAGCCATGACCTGTCTATCTTAGTCGTTGTGCCTTAATAAATTTTACAATATTGTGTCCATCAATTAGTGCTTCTAGTTACTCTTGTGATTTTATTTGGCACTCACCATCGTCATTTATTTTGGGACCAAATATTTTTCTCAGTATGCTTCTTTTGAAATTTTTTTCGTCACTAACTGTCATTGTCTAGACTTTGAAGCTTTAGGTTAAAACCGGTTGCATTATGGTCTTGTACTTTCTTAATTTAATTGTCCTATTAAAAATTTTAGACGTGAAAAGGCCTTTCTATGCGTAGAAGCATTTGTTAATTTTCAGGACATTGGCATAAACGGCTTAACTTAGAGTCTTAAACACAATAATATTTTTTTTTTCTGTAGAACTGAGTGAAATTTGAGTCCGAGAACTTCTGATTGGTATTCAGATGATATAAAAACTTAACCATATCGTTCCATTTCTGTCGGTCGATTCAACAGGTTGGTTGTTTTATAACATCAAAATTAATAATAAGTCAATCATCTGACTCATCAATTACACGCTGGGTGGCGCAGTAGGTAGAGCGCCTGCCTTTCAACCGAAAGGTCCCAGGTTCGATTCCCGAAGAAGGCAAAATAATGCTTCTGGATTTTCGACCTGGTCCATTTTTCATTTATCATTGGGATAAAATAAATGATAAATAGTTGAGAGTTTTGGTTATCAGTAAAAATTAAAATGGAACTATGCTATTATGAAGGCGAAGTACTCTACAATAGATATAGTTTTCAACATTTAAATAAATAGATAACCGTAAAAATTCTATAGAAAAGCTTTGTATGTGACTGTGTATCAGGCACGAAGCGTCCATATATTGAGTTGAATGAGTGCTTCCCCAAATGAAATATTATTTATTATTTTTTACAGCTTAATATTAAATTTATATTTAATTTAATATAAAAATTACTTAACTACAAAAATTCAAATCGAATGAAAAAAAAATTTCAAGCAAAAATTATATGCATAGATATTAACTACATTATGTATGTTTAGAAAATATTGCCTATATAAACATCATTATTTTCTATTATTCTTTCAATAATACAAAACAAGAGATATTCAACAACCACAAATTTAAAATGTTTGAAAATAATGCCTATTAAAAATCATTATTCTCTTACCAATATAGCTATAATAATTATACATTGCATAAAAATAAAATGACAAATTAAATATCATTCTCCTCATTTACAATATACATACACTCAAACACACTGTCTCTATTTAGCAACAACAACAAAATAATAAAAAAAAAAATTGAATGATTCGCTGATATTCATTCCAAATCTACCTGACATAATTAGAAAATATCTGATAGAAAATAGATTATCTAGGAAAACAACAACAAAATATCGCATGACACAAAATGTATTTACAAATAAAAAAAGTAGCAAGGAATGAATCAATTTTGTGCATTATTGTGGTTGTTGACTTAAATTAGATTTAATATTTATATAAATAATGTATGTAGTTTTGGTTTTTTTTAGAGAGTAGAATTGATTTGTGTTAAGTAATTCTGTAGTTTTTTGTTATTGAATGCTTACATTGTTTATTTTCAGCCATAATTTTGTTTTATGCAGTTTTGAAACAATTTGTTACAAATGTAAAAATATAAAACATTTTTGTTTTTATTATTTATAAATAATAAAAATAGATAATTGTGATTGTGTTATTGAAATCTTAAGAAAAAATCATTTTCGGTTAGAAGTTTTGAGGAAAAAGTATTAATTGTTAAAAATGGTAAACAAGTGCTTGCTCTACTAATAACAACAACAACAATAAAACGATATAATCAGCATTTTTCAGTAAAATCATAACATAAATATAGAAAATTCATATTCACACTTTTTGTTACATTGTTTTCTTAAAGTCAGAACTTAAATTAAAGTTATATTTTCAGATGAAAATTTTAATAACAAAAACAGTATTTGCGAAATATTAACATTTTTAATTGAAACTGGATTAAAGAATTCTTTTAATAAATATTCCCAACTTTGTAAATTTATAATAACACTTCATAATAACTACTTCAGTTGAGCTATCGTTTTTCTACCTAAACAGAATTAAAACTACTTTGAGAAGTAGATGTGAACAATTTTGACTGTCGAAATTAGCAGAAATTTCAATAAAAGCCAAAGCAAATTGATGCTTCCTTTTATAGTGCTTCCCCAGTTGAAAATTCCACGCCCCGTCACTGCTGTGTATTCCAAATCTCTGTGTAAAAGCAGTTAGGGTGTTCATCCCATAGACTTGGAAAAAAAAAAAAAAAAAAAATCTTCTTAATTTCTTCATTAGTACTTGCGACTAACTGCATTCTAACTATACTATTCGATTTCAGAAAAAGAAATAATTATAAAACCGTTACAGATAAAAAAAAATTAAAAGAAGGTTTATAAACTTCATAATATATTTAAATTAATCGATGATACATCTGGTTTATTATTAATTAGTATTGATTCATTAATTTCTTGTTTAATGTTTGCCTTATCTTTACATTTTTCTTCAATAACATTCGGAAGTTGTTTGAAAAAAAATTGTTTCAAAAAGTTACTTAAATTGGATTTCCATAGATTCAAAAGTACAGGATTCTTCAAAAAACTTCACCAAAACAAGATTTCTGCACAATTTTTCTGGTACTCTTGTAATTTAATGATGTTTTTGTAAATGACAAGTAAAGGGGGGGTTTTTGGCTTCTAAACATTAACCCTTTTCACAAACGCATAATGCAATACATTAATATCGTCATGTGTTCATAAATGATTTGTAAATTTGTTTACAGTTCACAAACTACATTGCAACAATAATATTCAATCATACACAAAATTCATTAGCAAAACAAAGTCAGGTACGCATTATGAGATTTCATACTATAGTACTGCACAAAAAATTTTCTCTTGTCAGTTTTGTTTTTAGAACAAGGTATTATCAACAAAAAATTACTCCACTGTTATTGTAGATATTATTTATTTATTTTAAATTTGCAAAAAAATTAATTTGAAATTGGAAACATAATTTAAACCAATGAAAACTAAATTTTAAAATGTGTATTGATAAACGTCAATAAGTTATTGCAGTATGACCGTCATCATACACTAAAATCATATGATTATAAGTCAGCCATGTATAATACAATTGTCACGTCATACTAGGTTTATGAAAAAGCCTATTTTCAGTGTGATCATTTTTTTATGGTTCTCAGAAAGAAGATATTTTATTTATTTTTACATAAGAAAATAATTCATAGCTGCAATTCAATTTTCCAAGACTTCTATTTCAAATCCACCTTGACATTTTCTTTATTTAATTGTATGTATTTGCACTCTGCGCAAAATATCGTTGTAATTTGGGACTACTTTTTATATGGAAAATATCTTGTTGGTTTGGCTTTTTTTTTTTGTACAAGAGATCTTACAATGACTAACAATTTCTTTTTTACATACTAATGTTTGCTCGCATTGATCACATTTCCAAGCATATTAACCTGTATGTGTTGCATAGTGCTCGTTTAGTTCTGTATGAAATCCAGTGATATTAAAACCACAAAATATACATTTAACATTAAATTGATATGGTTTTCATTTCCATTAATTCACCAAGAACAGTATTTTACTTATACTTCTCATGCGCAATAAACTTAAGCTTCATGGTTTTGATTATTCGAATGGGAATGAACCCTAGGGCAAATCAACAACTTGTAATGGTTTATAACAAATTATACATTTCTTCATAAATCCTTCATTATGACAATGATGATTTAAGTTTGTATTAAAATAGTTTACATTTTCATAATTGGAAATTAATTTCTTTTGTTCCATTCTTGAATTAGATCAGATACTGTTGATAATGGTTTTAAATTTGGCATTTTACTATTTAATTGTTCTCGATTTGTATCTTCTGGTTCTAATTTCTTTAATTTTACTTTACATTAATTTTTTTACGAAATATTACATACAAAGATATGGTTTTACATACGCAGAAATGTTGAGCAAGATTCTGCTAAATCCACGTCCTAAATTTTATTGAAATGCTAATCAAAAATAATTTAAATGATCCTCTTGAAAGACAAGAATAAATTACCTAATAATTTTCATATATTTTTTATAACAAACTAATAAAATTAAAAAGGTTAGTTATAAAGTGGTATGAAACATACGTCCAACTAAAATTCTAAATTATAAACGTAATATACAATTATCTAGAACAGTGTACTTAATTTGACAAAGGTATATATATATATTATATGTAATATGTATATGTATATGTGTGTCAGTTAAAAACAAAAGTAAATAAAAAATAATTACTCCGCTTTCACTTAATATTGATTGAATTTCTACAACTGAAATTTTTCACACCCTATTAGAATAATAAAGATTTATGTATCTATCTATAACGGTGAATTGTTTTCGTTTTAATTAAATCATGATAATATACATAAAGTAAATAAATATTTTATTTTATTTTTTTTATTTTGTATCCAATTCCTTTGAAGGTTATGTAAACAAAGATATGATTGTGCTATGCTATTTTTATTTATTTGTATTTGATTTTTATTTCCTCGTTTTAAAGAATTATTTTTAGATAAAAATTTTGAAAATAATTAACAAAATTAGTAAAATAGTTATAATATTAATATACCGGGTGTTATACAGTAATACAATAAATTTCTTTAACATATTATAAATGCTGATAGATTGACTATAATACACAATTTTTCTCAGATGTAAATAGATTCAGCACTTAGGTCGCTCAACACCAGGTATTGTGATGGTTAGTCTCATTTCCAATTTGTTTACTAGATCGTCGTTACTGTATCTATAACTATAATAAATAAGCATTTAAGGACCTGCGCAGTAGACACCTTTTCAGTTTATCTCGCTTCTCCCTAATGAACTCTTAATTAAGTTGTATATAATCGCCTTTATTATGAACATCGTAGTCGGCCGATAAACGATAATATTTCGTAAAAATATTTGCTTTGTATTACAAACATCGTAAATTTTTAAATTTTATCGTAATCGAAAAAAGCTTTTTTTTAATATTAGTAGTCGTTGAATCCGTATTATGAAAATGATAAATTATCAGTTTTTTATAATTTTTTAATCGAATTCAATTTTGTTGACGATAAAAAAATAATTTAGAAAATATCTATAAGTAAATTTTAGAAGAATTTTTTTTATAAATTTAAGTGTTTATTACAAATATACCTATATAAACACAGGAATAAAGTAGTGAGCAATAAAAGGAAGGTAAATTGCTCAAAGACAATTGTGAAGCTATTTAAAAACATACTTGAAAATTAGCATAATTATATTTTGGGATCGTTTATCGCCGATCCTTACTTAAGTGAATCAAACGAAAAGCGAAACAAAAACCGTGCTACCATTTGAAAACTTTTTTTTCTTTGTAATTTATTTATGTTTGTGTGTGTTACTCACACATCGTTTTCTATTTTCGTTGTGAAGTGCCAAGTTCAAGAAATTGAGCAGCCTCGAGCAAAAATAGTTTCGGGTCCCGTCTCACAAAGCCCTCGCAAACAAAATTTTGTTTTTTTTTAACTTGTTTTAAGTAAAATGGCTCTTAAGTACAATGCAAACAACAGGTTCGGTGTCCCAAGTGTCGGGACCGAAGACCTTGAATTTTTTTTTTTCATCAGTACAATGGCCCTTAAATGTGATGAAGACAATAGGTCGGGGAGCCAAGGAGTTGTGGTCGAAACTCTATATCACGTGTTTAAATTGTAATTGTCTAAAAAAAGGTTATTAATAACTATTATAAAAAATTTTTAAAAAATTTTGGGATTGGTCCGACAGTCCAGAAGTTGCGACCAAAGGACCTTGAAGAAAAAATGTTTTTTATACTTATATTGACGTAATGAACATTATTGACATTATCGTTTTTGGACAATTTTTTTGTTCAAGGTTTTCGGATCCGATTTCTGGACTGTCGGACCAATCCAAAAAAAATTTAAAATTTTTTTATAATAATTATTAATAACCTTGTTTAAGACAAGTGCAATTTAAACACGTGATATAGAGGTTCGGCCCCAACTCCTTGCCTCCCCGACCTATAGTCTTCATCACATTTAAGGTAGTCTTCATCAGTACAATAGTCTTCATCACATTGTACTGATGAAAAAAAAAAAAAAATTCAAGGTTTTTGGTCCCGACAATTAGGACGCCGGAACTCTTGTTTGCAGTTTCGGGTGAATCTAAGCAAAAATATATCAAAATTGCAATGATTTTTTTTTAATTTACATTTTATTTTCTGATTCTAAAGAGTTAGAAGAATCTCTGATGGGCCTCCGTATAATTCCTTCATTTTGTTCATAATCTTCATCTTCATCATCCAAATAAAACAAATGCTTCTACATTTTGTTTATATAGAAAATTTTTTAAATTAAAAACAAACAATATTTAAAACAAAAAAGCTATATAGCTTTTATTTCTATCGTACATACTAATTTTATCGAATACCGTTTCGTAATATGAAAATAAACGATATCCGATAAATATTTTTAGTCGTTTATCGGCCAACTACGATGTTCATAATAAGGGCGAATATGACTGTTTACTGAAGATGACAACTTCAACGCTGTCGAAACATGTCTAATTTTGCACTTTAATTTTAATTTTTAAATTTAAAAAAGAAAAACGTTCACATAGACGGAAAATCAAAAAAAGGAAAAATATTTCCTATTTAAAATAAAAAAGTTGTATATATGTTACGATTAAAATATTGAATTGGTTATTATTAATAATAACCGGGCAAAATACGAGTATATTATTAACAATTACTGGTTATTATTAATAATATCCGGATTTATTATATTAACCGTAACGTATATACATCTTTAATTACAGAAATATTTTATTTTTAGTAATTTTATCCATTAAATGCCACTTACTATAAGGAAACGAAACAGTGTATGAGAAAGGAATATTTATGTTTCCTAAATAAAACTTACTAACCTCCAAATTTATATGAAAAAATATTGTGTGGTTTCTACTTTATCGTGAAAAGTCTACTGTTCTTTTAAAAACTTTAAATTTGGCTTCAACTTGAATTTTATAATTACTCAACAGGGGCCCCTAGTAACAATATAACATACATAATTTTTGTTACTTAGTTATTATAATACTTTTAGAAAACTTAATGTTAATTTTGTATTAAATGTTTTAAAATTAAATTTTATTTACATCGTCATTATTATTAAATTAAATCACAAAATTTAATTAGACTGCAGTTATAGTTGTACGTAAACATTCTTGTTTTCAATTTTATGCGTTGGCATAAATTTCAATTATATTTTCAATTTCAAGTTAAAGCAATTTTAACAGAGGATCTAAAACAAATTCAATTACAAATTTAAGCAATATACGTTCAAAATACGTTCAAAATTTTGTACAAAATCTATTTTATTATTATTTTATTATTGATTAAATAATTAAATTGATTTTTAGAACATTTTTATCATTCCTATAACTTTATATGTATTAAAAGTTTGTGTCGTTGCAGTCAAATTGAAAAAAATTAATTTATATGTATTCATTTTACATATCGCTCTAACTCCAGTCGAAATATGTAGGATAAATACGAAAATATATTTTTTTTTTAAATCTACTGCAGCGGTAGACATTAATTTTAATTATGTGAATGATAAGGCTAAAACAAAATTTCTAAATCTTTTAACAATTTACATTCAATATTTCATATACAATCTAATTTTTAAAAACTATTACTGTTAAAACATAAAAGTAATTATTAATTAATTAAAGGTAAATTTTTTTGTCACTCTTGACCGTAACTAAATAAGAGTTAGTAAGGTAGAATAACCTTTTCGTTGCCATTTTTCCTTTACAAATTAAATTATATTCTAAAATAAGTCATGTTAGTCTAAATAAGTACAGATCAAAGGTGTAAATATTCTGGTATAATATAAGCTCTTAAAATAATAATAATAATTAGAATATATGAAATTTAAACATAGTGTAAAAAGACATTAAGGCAATAAAATACTAATAATGATAATTACTGTTAAGTGATAAATTAAGTTAAGGTAAGTTAAGTTACCTACATACATAGTTTTTTTTTTTTAAATACTTTAAATATGATTTTAAATATCCTGTAATTTTTGATTGGACTAACTATTTTGCTTTAAAATAACGGTGTGCAAAATAATATATATCTTAAAATTAAACTGTCAATAGTTTTTCATTTAATAGTTTGATGATGTTATTCAAATAATTGTTGAAATAATACATTTTTCAATATTGTTAAATAATTTTTAGTGCTTGAACGAGGCGGTGGGATATTAATAATACAGTATATTAAAATTACACTTAAACGACTGTGCCCTACAAGATGGGAATTAAATGCAAAAGCGCGAGCTACAATATTTAAGGAATATGAGTTTGTATGTTCAATGATATGTACATCAGATTACATCAAATTAATTTTTAATTTTTTTAAATTAAAAAGTATTTAATTTAAAATTATTATTCCACCATGTATCATTCAGTATGAATATCATTTTTCATGGACATACTAAATATACTTAATTTGCATATTAGAAAAAACATACTTGCATACTTTCATATTAAAATTGTGTGTACTAAAATTGAAAACAAAACTTTGTACGTACCTATTGGTTTTACATTTCGCTATAACTGGAACGTTTATAAAAAGTGATAACAGTACTTTATAAATTTAAAACACTTACACTTTTGTATATAGATCCATATTTTTTTATTAAATTTTAATATTTTTTTAAATCAAACTTTTGATTTTTTTTCTTCTCAAATAAAGCTTTTCTTCATTAAAATTCTCTTAAAATCAATTATGTTATTACAGTTACAATTATATACTTTTTAATTAATATTAACACAGGTGTAATATTTTTAAAATTATTAAAATTGTTGTTATTATTATTATTGTTATTAAATTCCACAATGTCTGCTTGATACTAGTATTAAATCTTACAGTTTTATTATAAATAAAAGCAAAAACAACTCTTAGACATAGTAAAGTAACTCAAACAGATAACATTTTTTATTATCGTCATTTATGAACCGACAACGTTTATGGACGAAATGTTAATAAAACAAAAATATACGTACAATGAATATTTCAATGAATAATAATAATATTTACATAAATTATTATCTTTTCAATTTTTTTTGAATAAATTTTACTTAATTTTTATTAAAAGTTCATCAAACTTGCAATTATTATTGGACATTGACAACAGCAATTTTGAAAATTTATCTCAATTTCTAATTTCTATTTATTTATTTAACAAATGATGCAGATTTTTTTATCTTTTTCAATATAATAGTCAAAATCGAATCCTAGTATTCAGAAATGATCATTGCAATACAGAAAAATGTATACAGAGTGTTGCAAGGTACTATTGGTACTATAATATTGTCTATCACACATGATAAGGTCGCATTAAGTTAAAACAAATTCAGGTGTTAATGTTCGACTTGAATTTATAAAGGTCATACATATAGAATTGGTCATATTTAGGAAGCACATAAGATGAAATAAGAAGGTTCCACATTCGATATGTGGAGATTATAAACGAATTTCCATAACTTCCTTCTGCCATCTAGGCATTTCTACGATGTAGGAATGAGCATATACTGACCTTTGTGCATTTGTTTGAGGCTTTAAGAGTATATAGGTAAAATGCTTGTATTGAACACAGGTTCGATTTGTAACATCGTCTTTTAAATATTGAGATTTGAGGCTAATTTGTAGTTTTTCAATTATAATTTATAAATTATAAATTTTATAAATGAGATCGTTAACAGTAATTAAAAAGGGTCAAAGTAAAGATCTTAGTCATTTTAAAATTTAGGGTCTACTAAGCAAATTGTAGGTGTTCTAAACAAACCTATCTCTTAACATTATCAAGTTTTTTAATTTATTAATCAGAATTTTTGTTTATTAGTGATATTTTAAATTAAATAATTTAATTGCTGTCAAGCTTTCATTCACTAACAATTATTTTAATATTTAACTGTAAATATCGATATATCGGAAACAACATACTTCCTTCGAATTTATCGATATTTGTGAATTAAACATTAAAATATTTATTTGTTAACGGAAACCTAATAACAATTAAATTATTTAACTATTAAGTTATAAGCTTAAAATTAAAAACCTTGCAATTTTGTACAATTTTTTTTTTAATAACGATATTTTTACAAATGATGTAATGTTGTCGATTTGTTCAATTTCTCAATTTATGAAATATTTTTTTAAAGTCTTAATATATTGAACTCTTGGACTGCATTCGAAATCTAACCTTTGTTCGATACAAAAAATTTACTTATTCATTATACTAAAACTAAACAGTGGCATATATTAATAGCGCACTCATATATGAAACACCCAGTATACATAATTTTATAGATAAAAGATAACACCGTAGCCTTAAACCACCCTGTAAAATTACATTTTTATATTGATTAAATTTGATATGTACAAATTGAAACGACATGAGCCGATTTTGAATAAAATTGATAAAATATTGACAAATTTCTAATACAATACTGTCTTCTTATAAAACATTGTATGTACAAAACGTTTAGGTCTGGAGGAAAGCAAACTGTGCATATTTTAATTTAAAGTGTAAAAAGATTTTTAAACATTTAAATTCAATTATAAAAATACAAACGTTTAGAACATCCAAATTGCAGAATAAGCAGTTCACCAAATAATTTTCTCAACCTTATTCTTAACATTTTGAATTCTGTGTAACATAATTATATAAAGGATGAACCTATTTAAATAGTCAAACTTTTTTTCTTAAACAAAAACACAAATTTAATGAAATTGTCAAATTTTTGTTTTATTAATCGAAAACGTTATGTATTTCATTATTTATGAAATAAAGTATTGATTAAATGCCCGTTTTTGGACCTTCTTCAACTATCGATTTCTCAAAGTAAATTTCTATGATTTTGTTGTATGATTTGGGTATGGTATATATTGGATATAAATTGGGAAACTTGATTTTTAAGTGCTCCAACGTTTCGATTTTGTTAAAATTGTTGTTAGCAGAAATCCACACATGAAAAATAATCTGGTTCGGTCTTAGCGGACAGTTAACATCACTTAATGCAATAACGGACATCAGATAGACATACATATACAAATGCAAATATTTACACTATTAAAAGATATTTATTTGCAAAATTTTTAACGTCAGTCTCTTTGTCACCATTTTTATTAAATAAAATATAAAAAAAAATAAGAAATAATAAAAAAGTTAATTAGAAATTTTTCTTAAATTTGGAATAAAAAATTTATTAAAAAAAAAATTGGACTTATTTTACTTATGATGTATTACGGACTTGTCTAATAATAATAAAATAATCTTGAATTGATTTAAGAACCCAGCTTCGTTTATTGCATTAAATAAGCTTCTTCAATCTGTATGGTAGGCAAACATTTGTTGCATTTGAATATAAAAAGCCATTTCAAATAATTTTCTGAAAACCTGTAGATGCTGCTAATAAAGTAACTAAACATAAAAGTCAACATATTAAAATAAGAAATGTTTTTCAAATCATAAAACGACCAAGTAAATTATGCTCTTGTTTTTTATAAATATTTAGTCTTAATTATAATACGTACTTAGTATTATAATTAAAAATAAATATTACACTTGAATATCTAATATACGTACCTGGTTAATTAATACAGTTCCATTCAACAATTATTAATATCAAATTTTATTAACAATTTATATACAGAATATAATAATTATTATTTATGGTATGTACATAAATAATTGTAAAATTAATTTAAGTATAACAGTTTTATTGTTGTTATTGTTCTAACATTTAATAATGTATAACAAAAATACAATATGGTGAGATACAAAATATATAATTTCTCCTAAATATATGCAAACAAAAAATTAATTAAATTTAAATTTTTTTTTTATTAAATTTAAATTTTCCTAATCTAAATATAAAACAAAATAAGCTGATATTGCTGACAATATACTAAAACTACTTGCCGCATATAATACACCAGCTGTTGTATTTAACCATGAGACTAGACTACCAATACTGAGTGAAATAAATAATTGGGCTACAAATAGCATACTAGATATTATTGCTACATCCGTACCTAAGCCTCGTGTTTGTTTGATTTGTATATTTTTACCACATTTCACTTGGAACTAAAATAATAGCAAAAAAAATAATTATAATTTATAGATATTATCTAAAATTTTAAAAACTTACACAACCATTTGCATGATATTTTGCTACTAATATAAATGGAACTGTAAATAATGTTGAATAAACAATACCAGCTGTTATACTTAAAACTAGAACACCAATTTTTGTTGGCCAAATTGCCAGTATTAACATACCAGTTGAATAAATTAACATACCACCAATATAAAATTTCTTCAAACTATAAAATTATAGAATAAAAATATATAATTTTAATGAATCTAAAATGCAATAATAGTAAACTCACCTAAATATACGAATTAATCTTTCAGTCAACATGGAATATATTGAACATGAAGCAGCATAAATTGTTAAACCCCAACAACCAAATCGAACTCCTTTTTCATATATAACATTCAAATCAGAATCTACATCTTCCTGTAATTAATTTTTTTTTGTTTTAATAATTTTAAGTCCACTAACAAAAGTTTTAATAACAACAGGACTTTTTTTTTGTAAATACTCACAGATGGTTTTCCACCAAAAACTGCTTCACCAACAAAATCAGTAAAATACAAACAATAGCAAAGATGCGACATCCATGTTAATAAATTTGTTAAACATAAAATTCTCATTGATTTTGGCATTATAACAATACTTTTTAAATATTTAGCCAATGAAACTTTTTCATCATTTGTATCCACCACTGCCGCAACAGATTCATTTTTAATATTTTCTAAGCAATTAAAACTTTTTTCATTTAAATTTCCATTTACATCTATAATTTTATCTCCATCAAATTTAATTGTTTTATATGTTCCATATGTAGAATCAACTGGAAGATGCCCCTTTAAATTACAAGTCAAATTATGTAATTCTGACATTGGTGTCTGAAAAATTAGAAAAAAAAGTATACAATAATCTAAAAATCTAAAATCTTACTTTTTATAAATTAAAAAAAAAAAATATTCACCTCTTTTATATAAAATACAGTATCATGTTTTCCATTTATTGCTTGCTGTTTAATCATTATAGATGTTAACGGTCTTAATAAATGATCTTTTTCAATTAACGGTAATGGTATTTCACGAAAACTTGTAACAGTTATTAAAAAACAAATTAAAAATAATACCGTTACTATTGAAAATACCGTTTTAACATTTCCACCAAAAAATTCACCAAATTTTGTTAATTCCCAATCAATACCACACATAGCATAACCAAAAGTTCCACCGACTCCAGCCATTGTTGAAAATGTACTTAAAGCACTAGCATGATCATCTGGTATACAAACATCTAATAAATATGCTCTTGATGGTGTTTGACAAGTATCTGCATTAAAATCTAATAGAATTGTACCCAAAATTGTTAAAATTACAGCAAATTTATAATTTAATGATGCATCAGATGGTTCAGGTGCTTGTAATGCTTCAACAGTGCCAAATTGTGACAAATTTGTTATTGTTTTGATTGTTGTTGAAAAATTTGCTTCATTATCAAAATAATTTAATCCTGTATCACCTAATAATGCACCAATCTCTCTACCATATGGAACTAACAATAATCCACATAAAATTCCAAATGATAAAATTAATATAACAGGACGTCTTCGTCCCAATGATAATCTACAACGATCACTAATTGAACCTAAAAATGGTGCTACAAAAAATCCTAATAATGGTGATAATCCCCATACCATTGTCATATGCTTATGATCTATTCCAATTTGTAAAAGTATTGGTGATACAAAAGCTGTTTCAGCTGCATAAGCAAATTCTATACCAACAATTATACATGATAATCGTATTAAATCAAAACTGGATTTTTTTCTATTATAAAAAATTATTATTGTATATTTTAATTTTAAATAAAGAAATTAGAGTTTGATATTTACCTAAACACATGAGAATAATCACTTTCCTGTTGTTTAGCATGTTCTTCTCTTACTTTGTACAGATAATTTCGAACAGGATCATTACTTATATTAGTCTCCGATTCATTATTACCTACTGCTATTCCAACCATTATTTTTGATTTTTTTTTAAATAAGTTCAAATACTTATTCTGAACCTTCAATAATTGATCTGGTTCCTAGAATTTAAATGAAGAAATTAATAATTTATTAGAAATTTGTGACAATATTTAGCGAGTAAATTTTAAAGATTAGGTGTGAAGAATTAGAACCATTTAAAAGATTTAAAAGAAGGATAGTAAAGAAATAAACAAATATTGAAGAGAATATAAAAGTAAAACAAATAGAATAGAAAAGAATAAAATAAAATAGGATGGAAGAGTATACATAAAATTCACAACCAGTTTAAAGGATATTTATTTATATTATATTTGGCGAACAAATAAGATTCTAGAGTGTTTTATAGTTTAGAGGTTCCATTGACGAAAGAATTTTTATATTTCACAGTCTAGAACTGCGGCTTTACTTTGTTAAAAAGGGCTGTCCTGCGAGTATTAGAATGAAGTGGTTGTATTTTAAACATAATACTTTTTATTTCGTCTGAACAATTACCCAACACATATTTAGAAAACAGGGTGGCTACTCCTCCATTACGGCGATGACTTAATTATGTTAGGTGTTGTATAATATCTCCATCATTGATAACTTTCGTGGCTCGCTTTTGTACCTTATCTAAGTATTGTATAGACTGGTATCGAATGCACCGCCCCAAATATGCAAGGTATATACAAATCGAAGCCGAATATGTATGCCTATACTCTATTCTGATTGACGATTCGTCATTTTGTCGATACAAAAAAGATCTAAGCAAATAAATCGACTATTGTTAACCTTAATAACCATAATGTAAGAAAAAAGTGCTGCCTTATGAAATCAAATCTTTTTCAATTTGATACTCTTATATTCTTGTTGGTTTCAAATGAAATTACAGTGAAAACCAGGTTAAAAGTACGAATTGATGACAAACTAAGTAAATCAAGCAAATTAAAAAAAGGACTACCTCAAAGTCAATTCTGGAGCCTACACTATTCAAGTTGTATATTGATAAATGATCAATACATCGATATTTGCTGACGACGCGGCGCTGAAATACTTGGAAAGTAGTGAGGAATATCTGAAAAATTCCATTCGATATGATTTCACTATAATTGATAAATTGCTAAATAAATACCGTCTCCTCTTAAATACAAACTTTTCGCAGAACTTTAGTATCTTCTATATTATTATTCTTTAGTTTAAGCCCTGCTGCAGAAAAACGAAATGTCACGAAAGAATGTTTGCTACGAAACTGATAATAAATTTGTACCAAACTCTGGCTGAGAAAAAAACAGCCTATATGACAATAAAAATTTGTTTCAAAAACGATAAAATTTGCATCTGTCAGAAATGGTTCTTGGCATCGAAATATTTGACGATAACGGAGATATTTAAGATGAGATATTTAAGCAAACATTTTTGTCGGAAGCTGATAGTTTATTTGAAAACTTTACAAATAAAAAGGAGATAAAAAGGATTTTTCCGATATTTTCAGATTCAACAGTCAATGAAGAATATCTCAAAACTGTTCCTGTGAAATAACGAACTAGAGGAGAGGACATCTACAATGTTCTGAAAAACTTAATAATATATCTGAAGATATTCCACTAAAAAAACTTGACTTCTTCTGTGATAGCTCGTAAAAATGGATGTTTAGCATTTTTTTAAAGAAGACGATGATTTTCCTAATTTTTTTTCTTACCACTGCACAATACACCAAGAATCATTACGCGGAAAAATTTTGAATTTCGATGATTTCTATTCGAGCTAAGGCTTTACAAAGAAAATTGTTCCAATCTCTTCTAGAGAGCATTGATACACTGTATGAAGATTTACTTCTGCATAATGCAGTACGATCTCTGAGCAAAAGAGCAATCTTAGAAAGATTTCGAAAACTTTTGCCGCACATAAAAAATTTCCTAGTTAAAATAAATTATCCTTATGTTGAAATACTTCAAGATAAAGTTTGGTTGCAAAAGCTAGCATCTTTAACGGATGTCACATCGAAGTTAAACGAATTAAATCTGAACTTACAAAGAAAAAACAAAACTATTGCTGACACGATTACCACTGTTCATACATTTAAAGTAAAATTGGAAATATTTTTATATATGCAATTGGTGGATAGCTCAATTGAACCAAAAATTGGATTAAATAGTATCAAGAAATTTTTATACAATTTCAACACTGATTTACCGAATTTGAAAAGCTTCGGCCAATGGCTTCTTTCTTCACTTAACTATTAAATAAAATAAATGTTGAAAATATGGCTAAACTAATTTCGGAATTATTTAAAATGAACGTATGCGGCTTGGAATTGCAATCGGTTGAGTTGACATATTGCTCTGAAATCACAAAATCAACTTAATATATCAACATTTAAAGATATCCCCGTTTGAAAGATGCTTATCATAGAACACATTCTTGTTTCGCCTCCATATATTTATGTGAATCATCATTCTCTCACATGAAATTACATAAAATCAAAGCATATCGTGCACGGTACTAAAAACCTCAATAGAATTGTGAACTAAAAAGTTTTAGGGTTATTAATAGATAGCAGAATAAAATGGGACGAGCATATTCATCATATGGTTAATAAAATAATCCCTTACATTTTTATCTTATAATACTGACAGACATAAATATCGATATTATGATATCAATAGAAAATCAATAGAAACAGACACAAACGTAGTATTCACATTTCATATTATGACATGTAAAATGGAAGATAAAATTTAAAAATAAATAACCTTTTTTTTTTGCCTCTTCCTTCAAATTTTTGTTGCTTTATGTCGTTACTTTAAGTTTACGTATTGTATATTTTGTACTTTGAGCTTAACTGAAAGACATCTTATTTTTAATAGTTAAGTCTATTAAGTTGTTGTATATTTGAATATATCATCATTGTTCATCATTATTATAAAAAAAGTGAATTATAAAATTTTAGTTCTGAAGTTTGTAGATATAACAGAATGTGGCCCAAAAATCCATTGAGATTAATTTGATTACATACTTTAATTTTAATGAATTAATTGAATTACTTTAATTTGATTTGATAATAAAACAGCAAATGTTTGTTGAATTTTTAAAATATGTCAAATTTAATTTGCTAAAAATTTAAAAAAATAGTGACGTATCAGACTGCAGCTCTGGTGAACAACATTGCCGATTAACACTGACGTAATATTATGCCTTTTTTCGTAATATCAATAGTACGTTTATATTACAATAATATCTATTAATATCATGATATTAGGTGACACACATTTAGCGATATAATAATATCAGTAATATTACAATATCGATATTATATATCTGTCAGTAGTTTAATATTACAAATCTATACGTCAATTTTTACACAAATTAGTATATTCAATATTGCAATATAACTTGTAATTGCTATGCTATTCTATCCATTACGTAATTTCTCACTCATTTATAATTTTCTAACTGTTACACTTTGTAAACTATGGTGTAAATACTACCCTTTATTAGAATGAAAATAATATACAGTAGGAAAATAAAATTTAATGAAATTAAAAAATAGCTTTTACTCATATTAGAACACCCGAACCGATGATTTTTTCTTAAATGATCATGTAAATATATAAACAATAAGTTTCTCAATTAATTTTTGTTTAAAATCTTAATTGTCTAAGACAATAATTAATGCATTTTAATTAATGAGTATAATTTTTCTTTTGTAATTTAATAAATTTATAATTTGTGGGAATATTTTACTTGATTTTTTCAGTAACTAATCAAGTTTATGAAATCTAATTTGATTTAAAAATATTCGCATTAAATCATAACAAAAACAAAATAAAACTATAACTCTATCAATTATAAATTTGGTTTTTAACCAGAAAATCATGTGAAAATTTATTTCAAAATTTTCGAATCACAATCATTTTCTCGGAAATTTCTATGAATAATTAAAAATTAATAAAATGTTAATGAACCGGAATTAAATTAGCATAACACATTATATTTATAGTAAAAATATCAAAAGCAATTTATTTAGGAATAACTCTGTTATATTGACTATTGAAATTAGATTTTATGATAAGCCTAATTAATATACATACAAATCCTAACTATTTTCATTAAATAAAATTATTTTTTGTTTTTAATTTTAAAAAAAATTATTGTTTTGTAATTTAATATTAAATAATTTTTAAAAAAGAAATAAAAACGCATCACCATCGAACACGTACATAGAATAGCCGCAGAAATCAGACATGCATATGAGGAAAAAATATGCTGCTCAGCCATATTTCTAGACGTCGCTAAGGTTTTCGACAGAGTCTGGCACGATGGCCTAATATATAAAATTACACCTACCTCCTGAGGCTCACAAGCTATTAGAAAGTTTATTTTATTTTTTATTTTTAGTGAAAATTTGTTGTCAGGTTTCCTTTCACTAATAATTTTTTAATATTTGATAGTTAATTAAATTGATAAAACTAATTTATCATCAATAAAGGAGGTACACAAAATAAGTAAACTAGACACACATGAGAGTTTAGCAATTTCGATGGTACAGATAGACGACAGATTGAATATTGATTTAAGGAATGGATACTCATGGCTATTTAAAATAATTTGAAAAAGTACAAGTAAAATAGATATTTAATACGGAGGGAATAGGATATAAAAAGGGGAAAAATGAATTAATATATACAGTTAGTCACAAGCACTGATAACGGAAGTGTGTTGCTTCTGAAATATCGATTTTTGCAATCAAATATTAAAAAATCATTAGTGCAAGGGAACCTGACAACAATTAAATTATTTAATATTAGAAAGTTATCTGTCTCAACATAGATCATTTCAAGTCAAACATAAATCATTCATATCTAAAGAACATCAAATTAAAGCTGGCGTACCACAAGGCAGCGTAATCGGACAATTGCTGACTTAATGTATCTTACAGAAAACAGTCAAGTGTTCCTATCTATCTCTGCAGACGACACGGCGATATTGAACACTGACAAATGTCCAAAAATCGCATCCTAACGGTCCCATCATATGAAGAAACAAAAACTGGCTCGAGAAATGGAAAATTAAAGTGAATTAAAATAAAAGTCTCCACATCACATTCACACATTGAACAGAGAAACATTTCCACCAGTATTCCTTAACGGTATAGAAATACCTCAATCCAATGTAGTGAAATACTTATAGAAATTCATTTCGATAGAAGATTAGCCTTTTCGATAGAGGCAAAAAAAGTGCAGCTTAAACTAAAAATTATCTCTCTACACTGGTGAATTGGGAAAAAGTCATCGTTGAGCCTCGAATTGAAAGTCCTCATTTACAAAGTGATCATAAACCCAATATGGTCTTACAAATGCCAAACCTGGAAAAACATAACAAAAAGTAATCTGGAAATAATCAAAAGTTTCCAGTCGAAAACAATGAGAACGATTACTAATACGCCATGGTATATTAAAAATTTAAACCTATTATAAAGGAAATTATTGAAAGAGAATCAAAAAATTACGCCACAAGAATAGTAGCCCACTCCAAGCCTACTAGCAAGAAACTTAACAAATCTATCATCAAAAAATTACTCAATAAAGTGTTCTGTTCACTGGGACAGACTTAATTTAAAGTAAAATTGGTTAAAAGATTTTAACATTCCTTGTAATCTTTAAAATTACAAAAAGAAAATGCATGTAAAATTATTGTTATTTTACTTGGAAAAATTCAATACAATCAAAATAAGCCTAAACATTTTTTTAATGATAATGAATTTTTGTTTCTTAAATAGTAGGTACCAATGCATAGGTTAATTTCAAATAAAGAACTTGGAAAGAAATTGTAAGTTTTCTTAACCTTCTTCGATCTTAAATGTCTAATTATGGCTAAATCAAGCCTGGTATTTAAGCAGGGGTGGAAGCAGGAAATTTTGTTTCAACTTTTATTTTGAAACAAATTAGTGGCGTAACAAAATTTGAATGGCAGCACCAAAATTGAAACGCTAATTTTAGCAAAACAACTGAAAAACGAAACAAAAATACGTGCTGCCACTGTAGTCATCATCGTTTTTTTATTTTTGTTCAAGTTGTTTCTTGTTAAAAAATTATTGTGAAAAAAAATTTTGCAGAAAAAATGTAAGTTTAAAATAAGTAATATTATATTTATATTTGACATAAAATTTTAAATGTACGATACATATTATTTTTATTTGTAAAAAGAATGAAAAATTACAACAGAATAAAAATTAACAAGACAACTAAGCATATTGGTGGATTTTTGTTAAAAAATATATGTTCATTCTCAGGAGGTTTAAGAATTGGAATATCAGTTCCGTCAATAATACCGAAGACGCCAGGTATTCTATATTTTTCATAAAAATACTATCGTGTTTCCGTGAATGCTTCTTCTTTTATCCTTATCCAACGAGGGCAAAGATCATTTTTTAATATTTTAATGGTATTTCTAAATGCTTTCGATACCGTGGTTTGGGCCATTGCTACAACTTTATTAGTGCCAACATTAACCACTTGCCTATAGGTGACTACCACTTGCCAATAGGTTTAATGCTGCGGCCAGCTGTAAAATTGACGGAACTCCTCTAATCCTTTTTTTTTTTTTAAATTTTACACTTTCTAAAATCATTTTAAATGCTTCCTTACTCAGCCTAAAATTCTTTAGACCGAAAATAAAAATTGTATTTACTAAAGTGTTGAAAGTGAAAGGGTCAGTACTCTTTTCTTGGTGACTCAAATATATTGCTTTTATCCCTTAATATCCTTCGTTCTATTATTTGGTTAACATTAATATTTTCCTCATCCAGAAACTTTTTTTTCCTTAAATATTTCACAAACGAATTTTTTAGCATCAACTTTTTTACTATCGCCAATATATTTTGGTTCAAACGCCAAAAAGTAGCGTTTTCAACAAATTCGTGCTACCGAAAATAAGCGAAACAAAAGAAAAAAAACGTTACAAATATTCATGCTGCCATTTTTAACTATTAGCGAAACAACATGTTTGAAACAAATTTCGTGCTTCCACCCCAGTTTATGTTGACATATTTCGTCAAATTCTTACGATATGCAATCGTTTTGTTCTTTTATCGGTTATTTTCTTTTAATCTAACAAGTTAACTAACTCCAATGATTATATCACTAGGTGGAAATATACCTCTATGAATATTCTAACTATTTAACTGTCCATCCTGTTTTTATGACATTTCTTTCAAAATGACAAGCTGACAAAATAAATCATTAAATAACTTATTTATCAAATCTTTTGCTTGCTTTAAAGATTTTCAAAAAAATAACTTTAGTGTAAAATATTTATATACCTCAAGATGATCTAGACAAATTTTATTCATGGTGAATTAATAACAATCTCTTACTAAACATTAGTAAATGTGCACTCATGTGTTACGCACGTCGAACCCAACCATTTAGCTTTAGATTTACTCTAAACAACGAATCTTTAGAAAAGGTTTATTCCATTAAGGACTTAAGAACTTTTTTTGATAATAGTTTTTTAAATTTCATGCCAAAACTATGAGTGAAGCAGTTATTTTTTACCCCATAATTTGAAAAAAAAAAAACAAAAAAAAATCAGGTTTGATTCAAACAAAAGTTGACAAACTCTCGTTCCGACCAAACCTGAATAATACTATAATTTCACAAAACAAAAAAATTTCACTTAAAAGTCAAATACGGTTTCTACACCATCATTCTACACATCTTTAAAATAAAATCTTAGAATTTTAATGTTTAAAAATTATAATAAAAAATCTTACACAATTTTTTTTTTTTAAAAATAACTCTCCAAAAATTTATTAATAAATTTTTTTAATATCTGATCTGATATAATTTTCTCCCTCTCTAATTACAATTTCTTCACAAATCACACTAATTCACTAAATTTGAAATTTTTAAAAAAGAAAAACTTTAAAAATATAAAATTAATCATTCGCAAAATTGTTTTAAATAATATTTAATAAATATATTATTTATTTTTAATAGTTATAATTAATTTTAAATTATATTTAATAAAAATCGAATCTCGAATTTTATATGATTTTATTGTACAAAATCTAAATTTAAACTGAAATAAAATTTATTTTTAATTTTTTATATTAATTTTTTTTAATTTTTTAAAATAAAAAATACACAAATTTTAAGTAGATAATAATATCCTCACTCTAAAAGTATTTCATTTCTAGTATTGAAATTGGGAATTAATTTTTTTTGAAATTGAATAAACAAAACAATAAAAAAAAATATCTAATTACAAGATTTGCATTAATTATTATTGATTTGCAATATTAAAATTCCCACCATCATAGCTTAATAAATAATTATGTTAAATAGTTATATTTTGTTTAAATACTGTCATTTAAAAAACAAAAACAAATAATAATAAGCACAAAAAACATATATATGTATATATTTTTTTTTAATAATATAAATTTAGGGCTTCTAAAATTCCAAACAGAATTTCAAAATTTTCATATACAACCAATGTCATCCGCCACACTTTGATCGCAAATGTTCGAAATTTTTTCATTTTCTTGAACTCATTTAATTTGTAAATTTTTTAAATCCTCATAATCCTCATAAATTTTAAATGGAATACAATTAAAAAAAAAAAAAAAAATTTGCAAATATTACAAATTAATTTTGATTTAAATAGATTTCGTATTGATTCAACGAATGAAGTAATTATTCAAAAATCCCAATACGTCAAGGGATTATTAAATTTTTATTTTTTATATATTTCGTTCATAACTATAGAATTTTTGGGATTTTTATTATTTTTATTTTTTTTTATTTAGGATTTTCGATCAATTAATTTATTATATTTATTTTTTGGAAGAGCTCTAGCCACATACCTAACAAAATAAATTCAACAATTCAATCGAATTAGATAAAGTGTGTGAAATTAAGTCTACTCTCTCCAACCATGAGATTATATAAAATATTTATTAAGAATTGGCATATTAGATATTTATAGACAGTGGGTGATGACTGGAGTAATATTTTTCTATTCTGCTATGCGCAGATATGACAGTTTTAAACTGAGATGATGACAAAAAAAATTTCCCAATACTACCTGCACAGTAAAATTTAATATCACCCATCTTCTCGGAAATGCATATTCAGCTAGGTTAATTTTTCTTGTAGCAGTGATGCGTCTAAGGGATTATATGTATACAAAACGCATCAAATTTATTTACGTTTATACAACTAAGATATACCTTTAAAATTACATTTCCAATTTTTGTTCATTATAAAATTTAAATTTGATAAGAAAACTTTAAAAAAATTAATAATTTTTACTAAAACTTACTCTTACGACTTAATCAATACTTAACCTAAACCTGCAAGTTATACGTTACTTTAATTATGACAATAAGGAAACAACCTACAGATTGCTTCTTTAAAAGAGTTTATTTTCGTCAACATGGTGTTGAAAGAGTGATCTAGATTAAAACAAATCGAACAATAGACCAATAAACCTGACAATATCTCTTCAAAAATCCTCAAAAAATTTATTAGCAACCTAGACAGACCGTCCTACTTTTCCACACATCATCATACTTTTGCAGTATTTAACCATCTTTATTGAAAATAAAGATTGTAAAAGAGTTACTCAAATGCTGAACTCAACTTAAATTTGGAGCTAGCTTACAATGGAACTAAACACATAATCTAAAAAGATAGCTTATAGGAAAAAAGTGTGTTCCAACCAATCCCTTTAATTATCTTGACTTCAGTACTGTCAAATTGATTTTGGATTCAAATGATTATTAATTTAAAGACTTAAAAAATATCTAGAGTGCAACGGCTTTCTAAATGGTTGTCAATATTTATTAAATTTGTGATATTTTTTAACATTAAAATGGCAACAATGCAAAGAAAAATACGGTGAAACTAAATGGCTTTTGATGGCGTTTGTCAATGACGTTAAAATTTTTGATGACGTCATTATTGAAAAAACTCTATTTGACTGGGAAACATATTCAAAATGTGGATTGAAAATCTTCTTTCAAACCGTTCAATATAAGGTGTATTGGATGGCTTTATATTCCACAAATTCAATACCAATGGTGGTGGGTGTCCTTCAATACTCAGTTCTTTCACCAAAATTATTTATAATGTTTATAAACGATCTCTATCCACGATTTTACACCAGATTCACAGCTTTGCTGAAGATATACCCTTGATTCCTTGTATTTCTTTGAAAAAGCTGTTGAAGTGACCCAGATTTCAGTTTATAGAGAGCAAAATACAATATTTACTAAGTTCTAAGACAAAATTTAAAGCTATACAAACCACCCAGAGTTGGCTCATATCAACGAAGCAAACTACATTAATACCAAATATCTTATTCAAAAATGGAAATAATGCAAACTGTAAATATGTAAACTCTAGAAATTCTTGGAATGGAAAGAAACAGAAAAACTTTCTGATGCTGCGAAATGTTTAGAAATCTTAAGGAGGGAATAGAAAATACTTTTCATCTATCAACCTCTTATATTAGCATAAATACTCAGACATTCGACCACGACTTGAAAACAACTCGCATATTTGGGTTGATCTACACCTATTAGTACCTAGACAAGATACAGAAGCGAGCAAAATTATCAATAATGAAGATGTTGTACAACACATAACATAACTGAGTCATCGCCGTAATGTAAGAGCAGCCACCCTGGCTTATGACTTTTTTTTTTGGAAAAGTTCTCTGATTCCTTTAGGGAGTTATAATCCACAAAATTAGTATATGGGTCATAACTACCTAAACGATTTTTGACTTTTTTATGGTGTATAATTCCCGTACGAAGTTATACGTTTTGGGGGGAAGAGGGGCCTATACCTGTGGATGTACTGTTTAATTAAATATATATAAGACTTGGGTTCAGTTCAGCATCCACTTTATGAGTGATCGTTATAAACTAGAAAATGTTATAACCATGCGGTGCATTTCGTGTTAATATGGAGTGGCGTGATTTTCCTACTAGTTTTTACAATACGTTTCAACAATACGTTGATACCACCTTATCGACACTTATTAATTCCCAACAAACTGATATCAACGTACCGGGTGCATCACTATATACCCCAATCAAATATATTACTATGACTCAAAAATTTCTTTGGGAACTATAACTAATTATTACGATAAGTCAAATCTCTCTTATGGAGTTATAACTCCCTTTATAATCCATAATATAACCATAGCCCGCGGAATTATAATTTCACCATGATATCCTATCCAGTACATTAATTAATCACACGGAATTCTCAAATTCTTGGTCTGGTTATGTTACGATTATATAAATTTACCAATTTTTACAAAGTCAATTATGTTCACTTCAACCATATTAATCTGTTATAATAATCCATACCTACATATACATTCATTTGTATTATCATAGATTTTATTAGATTAAACCAGTTCTCAATAATCAATGTACTAAAAGAAATACCATTAGGTATGTACAGTGTTATTCTCTCAAGCAAATAAAATTGTACAAAAGTAATATTGTTAAGTACTGACACTGGAATTAACTAGTTAGGATTTACATCTGATAACCGATTAGGTTTGATTATACACCAAAATAAAGTTTTATTCTACTGAAAAAAAACATCCGGTTGATTAATAAAATTTCGACATTTCGAAACCAGAAATATGGAATAAATTTTATTAAATCTTTTATATAGTCGTAAAATCTACATATTTTTATAAGTTCATATTTTTATATATAATTATTTTTTTATTCGGAAGCAAAATTTTAATTATTTGTTTACTATTTTGCTCTTTTTTGTTCTAATATTATATTTCATGAATATTTATAATTTATTTTAATTTTATTAAAATTTTGCGAGTCAATGTACGTATTAAAACACTAGCTTAATACAGTTCAGGTGAACATAACTAACTGTCTTGGAAAAAATTAAATAATAACCTCTCTAACTCGAATAGATCTTTAAAAATAGTATTTTACCTAGAGTGTCGGTTCTAATTTCATTCAATTTATTTGTATGACACTGTAGTAAAAGTAGTCATGTTTGTGTATTAATTTTAAGAAAAGCATATTTATAAATTAAATTAAGTTCTAAGATTCGGTGATGATCTCAAAACCAAATGAAAATAAAATAAAAAAAGTATAAACAACCTTTTAATGCGAATAAAACTTAATTCGAAACGATTGAAATTTAAAATATTCTATAATAAATAACAACAGAACGACCCCCAACCAAATTCTATCATAGTTTATATTAGAGATGTTTTTTATAAATATTTTTGTTAAATAAAATAAAATTAGTATTCGCCCGCTTCTCGGAATTTGACGAAGTTTGATAAAAAATCGTACTCAGTTTCATTCAATTTGTTCTTAGCCCTATTTAATTTTTTTTATTGATTTATCTCAGACAACAACCGCATACGTAATAATTTATATAAAAAAAATTAAATTTTAATTTAATTCTGGCCATGGTTGAACTTCAGCAATTTGATAAATTAAAATTTGGATTGGATACGAAATTTTTGAAAATCCTTTTTTTAAAATACCCCGTATCAGAATCCCCTGTTTTAAGATCCTGTTTTTAAAATCCTCCGTATCAAAATCCCCTTTTTTAAAATCTCCCGTATCAAAATCCCTCGTTCTTAAAATTATTTTTTATAAAAAAATTATTTTAAGAACGAGGAATTTAAAAAAAAAATGATTTAAAAAGTTAAATGAAACATACATGTAGTATTTTTATATTATTAAGAATTTAATTAGAGTGTAGTTTTTATGAAAGACGCTAATAAAAATAAAATGAATTTAATATTGGCAATTGTCATTCATTATAATTGAAAATAGAACATACATATAACTTAAATAATTAAAAATTATAAATAATTAAGATAATCAAAATTATATATGTAATTAAAAAAATGAAGGTTGAAACAGTCAAATCAAATAAGGGGAATGACAAATAATTTGAATGACAACTAGCAAAGCTTTTAGGTGGTCGTGTGCGCAACGCAAGTCCTTATTGTGCTCAGGTCGAGTTCTAACAGTTTTGGTAGATGGAAAACATTTAGTCAAAAAGGAGCCATCTGCTCATTCACATGATCCGCAAGCTTTTAAAAGAACCATTTGCCAAATTAATACGAAAGTAAAAAGTATTGCTAAAACATCTACTTCAAAGCCTTCACAAATTATTAGAAGTAGTATAGTAGAATGTAATGAAGAATGTAGAATACATTTACTTTCTAATTCAGCGTAGAAACAAAAAATTTCAAGACAACGATCAAATACTTTTTATGAACTCCGTTACAAGGCTTGTCAATGGAATATAAACTTAAATCCAATACGAATTATTTCAGCTATATATAAGGGATTTCTATTTTACTTTGGACAAATTATTTGGCGAAAAGTGCAATCTGAAGGGCTGGTCGCTAAATATGGAAATGATGAAAAATTAAGCCTACAGATTCGAATGATCAAGAGTTTGGCATTTGTTCCGGCAGAAAAAATTCCTGATTATTTTTCAGATTTATTTAAAACTCTTAATAATGACGCCAGAAAAATTGCAAATTGGTTTAAAATAAATTATATAACAGGTAATACAGGAAAATCTAAAAATCCATCCAAACCAAGATATCATCCAAATTTTTGGTCTATTGCTGATGCGGAAAAATTTCATTTCCCCAGAACACAAAATAATGCAGAAGCATGGCACAGACGCTTGAATACCATTGTGGGCAAATCACATGTGGATGTATACAAGCTCATTTCTGAATTAACACAAGATCATATTGTTGTTAAAACTAGGATGGCCAAAACTCGTTCGGGTGTAAAATTTTTGAAAAGCGGGAGATTTCGAAAGCAGGGGATTTTGTTACGATCCCATTAAAACATGGGATTTTTAAAAAGCGTATTACAAAACAATGCATTTTAATACGACGGATTATGAAACGGGGGATTTTGATACGGTGGATTTTTGAAAACTGAGAGATTTTAAGAACAGGGGATTTTGTTACGATCCCTTAAAATTTTTGTATGTTAAAATGACCATAAATTTTAAATTGAAATTTCAAATTGTAAATAAAAAATATTTTTAAAAAAAAATTTAAAAGAATAATATTTAAAATCGGTTTTGAAATGGTTCAGATATTTGAACCATACTTTTTTTCAAATTACAGATTAAATAACATAATGATATATGCTAGATAAATAAGAAGAAGAAGAAGAACAAGCTCATGAAATTAAAATTTGAAAAAATAATTCATCTATGGAAGAGATTATGTCGGTAGATAATAGCGCTTGTCAATATTCACCGACACACTTGTTCCAATGAGCTCCATTGTAGTACCAATTTTCCTTACACAAATCTAATTGCTAACCATTTTGACAATTCCATTTTTATGAAATAATGGAAGCAGTAAATTTCAATACCTACAAAATCATGCAGTGAGTCCTTCTAATAAATTTCTATAAAAATTTTCGAAAATAGTGTAAAATGGGAATTTTTTAGCAAGTCTGTGAATTGCAATGAAATGCAATTAGATGTTAGCTTAAAGTAGACCATTAATTAATCACCATTATTGATCCTGCTGTGTCTTAAGATCACATAAGTAAAATTAACTCGAATCATCCTAGCGAGATCATATGATCACAAATACTACAAGTGTAGTAAATCAGTAAACTAATTTGTTTATGAACATTTCAATACACGTGTTTAGCTTTCAATAGATCCAAGATTCATTGTATTAAATTTGAATACCATTACTTTTGTGATTTTGGTTTTATAAGCTGTAAAAGTTTAGTTTTTATTTTCAATGTTAAAAAGTCTGAATTATGAAGTACATATAAGTAAAATGTAATAAATATTTTATTGTTCATAATAAAAAATCTAATAAACATGGAAATGAAAGCTAATGAATTCATCTTTATTGTGTAAATATTGTTTTTAAAAAAAATAATTTCCTCGATATTTTATTTGCATGATTTTTAAGCCGTGATCATATGAACACACCAGGACTGTTAGGGATCTGTGCTTTTTTCCTTTTATCCATTTGATTTTTCCATATGAATTTTGATGGTTGTTATCGGTTTTTTTGTGATTTTTCCCTTTCCAATGAAAATGTATACATACTTAAGAATGAGGTTTTTAAAATTTGTAGAAATTTATCATTAAAAGAAGTTCTTGATTACCTCAATGAATTGCCTGTAGATGAAACAATCCAAATTGACTGATGGCTCAAACAGTGATGACAACACAATTCGTGCAAATCAAATTCCTGAAAGTTGTCCAAGTGAACACAAAAATCAAATAAAAAAACGCCAGAGGTATAGTAAAAGACACATTCAGTACGTCGACATATTCTGTTGTTTGTGCTGCATCAACCTGTTTCGGTGTTTATCCAAATTCAAATGCATTACGTCATTCGAAAGCATAAAAAAAAAAAAATTTAATTCAAAGGCAAAAAATGGTGCAGCTGAATTTTCCCATGGTTATTAGATGCATGTGTTTAAAATGCTTGGCAGTTGCATAGAAAACAGCAAAATCTTCGAAAATATAGTAGAATACGTTGTGCTTTTCCAACATGTACTTCAACAATAAGAACTGAATGTATAAAGTTTAATGTTGATCTTTGTATAGATTGTTCTATACCTTCTATACCTATCCCCCCCACCATATAAAACATTTATTTAAAAAAAATTTACTTCAAGAATTATTTACATTTTAATTTTTATACTTTAATTTTTTAATAAATAAAAGTTCTCTATAAATATAATAATTTTTTAATAAAACTAAACATACTGATTGGAAACCAATTTTTGTTGTTAAATTATGATGACAAAAATCCGATATATAAAAAACAGTCCCCTAACGAGCGTAGCGTTATCATAATGATCACGGTCTCCTTTCCTGGAGATAGCGGGATAATTGTAAAAATGGTCAAAATAGTCTATTTACATCTTAAATATAATTTTTTTTCAAAATAAAACAAAAATAATTCAGGATGATTTAGGAATATTATTAATACATAACATGCAAATAAAATCAAATTGTATAATTTTTAAATTTATATTAATTCTATAGACCCCATACGAACCACAAGCCTCTTCTGAGTTACTCGTTTAATAAATAAATAAATACCAAGAAAAGAAAGTGTGAAAACGGTACAAGAACTAAATCCTGTTAAACAGCAACCGATGATGTTAATAAATTAAATATAAGTTCTAGACAGTTAAATGGTGCAAAGAAAAAACTACCAAAACAATTATATTAGATCATCACATCACTATATATATCTGTTCAGTGATATAAACAGATAGATAGTGATGTCAATTTTCTATCAGATCTATCAATTTTTTTTAATCTAGGTGACGTTCCATGCAGTAGCAGTGTATCACACACAACACTGTTTAATGATACTGTTACTATGCGTAATATTATTTATATTGTTTTTATTTACAACATAAGTTATAAAGTTAGAGTGTAAGGTAGAGCTGCTTTTATTGGTTATAATTACGTAGTATATAATGGCAGCATGTCCATAGATTACAGAGGTTCTTACGATTGAAAAATTTTTGTATTTTGTAGTCCTGGTTCGAATAAACTTTACTAGCAATTTATGAGAAAAGACTGCTCTTCGACTTTTACACTGGAGTTGTAAGTAGTTGAACAGTTTCGCAGCTTTAGCATGATATGCCTAATTTCGCCAGAACAATTACGCAACAGATATTTATGAAAAAACAGAGTGGTGGTCCTACAGTTCGGCGATAACCTAATGCTGCAGCACCACCCTACATTTATAATTATTTAATGACATCACTATTAATACTTTTCTCCATTCTCAAATTTGTGAATTGTATTCAAGACTTGGTCGAATGCCTTGTAAATTCAGAAAATGTTAGAAGATTAAAATATTTTCCACTTCTGCCTAAAAATCCCAATCAAATCGCAGCCACTGAAAAAATTTAATCATTCCACGAAAATTTAATGTATCAAATTAATGCTGTGGTTATAGCCATCAGTAAAATGAATACGTAAAATTTTTCCTTTCAATTTTATTGCCACGATACTTACGAGATTTTAATATACACATCTAATGTTATTGGAATTGTAAAAATATGTTCTAAAAAAACAAATCAGTTCCAATTTTTTACATTTTAAGCTTAATTAATTTCATATTAAAACAATTTAATCGTTTTACGGATGAATATTAATTTTTCTGAACAGATGAGAGAAAATTATTTTACTGAAGTGTGTTTCATTTGACCAGGAAAAAAAATTCTGACGCAGTCTCATCAAAATTTTTCAATCTTTCAATTCAGGCAAAAAAATTTTTCATCTTTACATATTGATTACACTGATCACTAGAATCGTAGTCGTAATCCTGAAAGCTCTATATTAAATATGAAATAATTGTAAATAGTTGTGGACTATTAAGAAAGTTTGATCACTGCTATGACAATTTCTATTTGAATGTTAATTATTACAAATAATAATTAATTTATTAAAAAAAATTAAAATACTTTATATTCTAAAAATATTTTTTACTATTTCTACAAGTCCTAATTTTAAAATATTCGAACTAAATATTGTCAAATTTGAATATATCTACTGCCAGACTATTATTATTTATTTAACATTATAACAAAGAAAGCATCTTGAAAATAGAAAAACTATATACAAACAAATATAACTCATAAGAATAAATATGAAGCAACTAACAAATATAAAAAGTCCGAATGATTTTTTTTTCAATAATAAAAATGTTACATATTTTAAAAAGTAAATAAATAAAAAGTGTTAAATGAAGTTAAATTTTAGTTATTTTTTGACAATCAAATTGGTAAGGTCAGTTTTCTGTTAATTTTATGAATAATTATATACAATATATAATTAAATACGTACAGCAGTATGTCTATGTACATTTGAATAATTTAATAATGTTAATCATTGGACATGAAAAATAAAATTTTCATATCTATGATATTGCCTTCATGATGTCCCTGATATTTCTTCTATTTTAGTTGCTAACAGTAATTATAATTGTCCTCCAGACTGGCTGAGATTGAGAGGACAATGTAAGACCAGTTTCATTGTATATATTTACTGTCAGAGTAATGCTTAGCACAATCACATCGAATGTTAATTAAGACAAAAACTTGTCACATTGATTGTGTAATCTATCAAGATTGTGTAATACTAAGATGGTGGGTTTAAGGTGAAGTGGTTTATTCCACGAAAAATTATTTTATGCGAAACGTATTTTAAATTACTGAAACAAAATTGAACTTAAATCAGATAAAGTAAAATATGAATTATTTTAGTTAGTTGCACATACAACACCTTTGTTTAGTCGTTAGTTGTCGTTTTGTTGCGTATACAGCTTTGAATGCTTCCCTCTCTTCCCTTTCTAAAAATTTACTTATTTTAGGCCATAATATGCAAGAATTTCATTGCTTAATGTTTCGCACACAATATTATTCTTTTGTACCAACACAAAATCTACCTTTCAAAATTAGTTGTAAAATTCTGTAACACTGATCTAAAAAGCAATTTGCAGGTCTATAAACAATTAAATAATCTATAAATCAAATAAAAATTAGTGGTTGGAGATTTACCTTTCATAAAATCATGTTGATTACCAGATATATTCGTTCTGAGTTAACTCGGAATCTAAGTGTTATTCTGGACCACATGCTCAATTTCAAAGCACATTTCAATTCCATAATTAATAAAGTTAATTCTATGCTAGGATTTATAATGCGCTGGGCCAAAGAGTTTACAGATCCGTACATTTCAAAACATTTATATATCATATATATTAGACCGACACTTGAATATGCTTTGCAAGTTTGGTCTCCATATCGAAATGTTGATATTTCACGTACTGAAGCAGTTCAGCGTAAGTTCTTACGCTTTGCACTACGTGCTTTTTCATGGTCTGACCTTTTTCAACTTCCTCCTTACGAAGATAGATGGCTTTTGATTGACCTTAAATCTCTCCAACAACGTCGATTGGTGACTGATGTTACGTTTATCCATCAAATTATTGCTGGGATTATCCTGGCACCTAAAACTATGGATTTGATAACTTTTAGAGAGAATTCACCATAGTACTGATTACGGTAAATTTGAGCCTGTGTCTAGAATGTTACGTGAATCTAACTCGAGAGCAGCTTATTTTGATACTAACTTTAGTAAAAGAAGCTTAAAATTAAAGCTGTATAATCGTTAAATAGTTATGGAATTCATATTTGGTCTTTTTCATTTTTTTTATGTATTTTTTACATTCTACTAACTAGTTATAGCATGTTAGCTATTTATTTTTCTTCTAACAATAGCATGTTTATTTACTTTTATCTCTTACTAACATTAGTTACTAACGGTGATGGATACTAACCCACTGGATGATGATCTCAACGCTTAGCAACATGATGCAAGCTTTCGTCTATAATAGACGTCTAATTTGCTTGCTCGAAGCAATATCTGACAGTAGTATTACCTTTAATTAGAAAATTAATTTTTTCAGTAACCATTGCAAAAAGCTTAGACTTGAGCTTAGGTTGAGAGCTTAGCTATAGTTTTCAAAAACTAATTTCGATCCATATTTCTATCATTTCAAGGCAAAAGTGCTTAAGTCATTTTTAGTAGGTTTTCAGGTGACACTTTTTTCTTCATAACTCTTTTATTACTTATTTTATTAGGATACCTTTCTTTAGCAATTTTATAGATATTTTAGTATTAGTTTTGAACATGTATTTAGAAAAGAAGTAGAAATAGTAGTTTTGAAGTTAGATGACTTAACTAATTTTGGACGAGTTTAATGGTGTGAAATATGAAATAAATGGATTTTGTATCGTGCGCAAATCCACTTAACTCAAAAAAAATTTTTTTTCTAAATTATTGCTTAAGTTTCAAGTTAAGTTCTTTTACTCAAATAGAAAAATAAAACTTTATCATTTTAATTATCATTTTACTAAAATTTAACTCAAATTAAGTACTTTTACCTAAATGGGGACTCAGTAAAGTTATTAGGTTGAGACGTGTTATAACAAGATTTTTGGTAGAAACTGTATTAACTATTAACGTAGATGCAACCGATATGTGATATGTGTTTTTTTTTTTTACTTAAGTACTTTTACCTTGAAGCCATAGATTTTAAAATTCGGATTATATTTGAATGTTCCTAATCATCTTAGGTGACTTATTAAAAAATATATAATAATGATAAAATGTAAACTAGTTGCACATATGTTTTAGTACTATAATTGGAATATTAGCTGGACCTTCACTAAGATTAATACAATTTAAAAAATACAATTTAAATGTCGATCGACACAATTTAATTTATAATTTAAATTTTGATGTAAAGTAAATCAATAATTTTAAGTTAGAAATTAAAAACAAACAAATTAATATTTAATTTTAAAATATATTATTTAAATTAACTTCATAGTTAAAAAAATTGTAGCATTTTATCGCTAAAAATTTTTTTTTATATTTTAGATTTAATATTAATTAGAGATTTAATTTCAATGATCGTTCTATACTTTGATATATGGATACAATTTGCCTTTTTTAATGTTTTTGTATGTTTTCTTTGATAATAAATTAATATTTAAACAGCATTTAATTAGGCTGTGTTTTAAGTACGTCTGTGACAAATTTCTACATCAAGACAAACAACAACTTGACACCGATTAAACAAAAATGTTAAAATATTTAATTTCAGAGGCGCTGATTATGCCAAAAAGACATAATTTTTTCGTTTTTGTTTTAAATGAAAAAAAAGTAAGAAAAATTACTGATAAGGAAAACAAGCAGTTTAATTTTTATTATTATATTTGGTTAACTAAGTAATTATTTTATGAAAAATGTTCAAAATAATTTAAACTTAAATTTTACAAAACATAAATTTAATTTTAGCCCTTAAAATTCAAATTCAAAAATATTTAATCCCATTTTTCATCATGGCGCTAATTAAGTAAAATTTTATCTTATAAATAGAATAGAAAATTTATTATAACTTATAATTTATAAATACATATAAATATCAAATAGATCTAGATATCCCAATATTCAAATATAAGTAGAGATATCAAATTGAAAACATTAAATTATTACTGGGTTTTCATGGAGTTACTTTTTTTCATGCGGACTTATTAATTCATAACCTTATGAATAATAAAAATGTTCTTGTGGTTAATTTTTAAAATGGCCTATTAATTAATGACATTTGAATGAAAGTAAATGAAGTTAAAAATTTTGAAAATTCAGGAAATCAAATATATATACCAAGCATATATATATTATAATTCTAAAACTATGCAATGAAATGAGAAACTACTTTTCATGAAGAGACTTGGCGTACACCATCACATACAATAGTTTTTTTCTTTTAAATTTGTGATATATTTACCATTATCAATTGGCTAATATAGCTTCGATATATTATTGGAGATTTTTTAGGAGGGAGAGAAAAATGTATGAAAGATAGGTAGGTTAATAAAATCGTCTGGTTAAAATTCTGCGAAAGCAGCTAGGGTGTTTATCCCATTATTTTGGCCATTAAAAAAACAAAAAAAAAAAAAAAGGTAGTCAATTTGCAGCCTTAATCAATTTTATTTATTTATTTATTTATATATCAATTTCCCTACTTATATGTATGCCAAATTTTCAGGCCCTTTTTGCTTTCCAGAAAGGGCCTGAAAATTCCGTGTTTGAAATTGGTTTATCTATTTTTTTTGGTATACCTATTCTTCAAAAAATATTTCTAACAAAATCTCCTAAACGCCTTATTCCAGATTATTTTTATTTTTATTGTTCTCATTATCTGTCATTTTAGCAGACCTTTACTAAATAACTACAAAAATGATGAATAAATATCATTTTTCAGGTTATATTCATTAAATAAGTTTTCGAGTTATTGTCGACTGTCGACTATAATTTGTGTAAAAATAAACTTTTAATAAACTTGGTATTCGAATAGCGCAAAAAAAATAAAATTTTGAAAATAAACAATTTTTATTGTACTATTTTGAATATAAAAATTTCGAAATAAATAATCATTAGTCGATCTAACGTATATAGATTGGCTACAAGGGTAAAAATATCAAGGGTGAGCTTTACTAGATTCGAAGCGGAATGGGCCTTGATTTTGTTTGAGGATTATCTCTTATATTTCGAAAAAAAAATTTATATAATATTATGTAGAACTTTAGTATACAAGGTGAACACATTTGTACTCGTTACCAATTTTAAGTCATAATATTAATTGTTAACTAACATTATTTGAATTGCATGATTTTAATTTTTTATGTTTGAATGAAATTTTCAAATTTTTTATATTTTTAATTTTTTAATTAATTTTTTATTAATATTTTATTTTTTTATTTTTGTATATTAGACCAATATTACTTTTTATATTTTCCAAAACTTTAACTTTTGATATGTTCACCGTTAATTTTTATTAAATTGTTAATTTAAAATTTAAAAATTTTTATAAGCCAAATTGAACTTTTGTTTAAAGAATGCTGAAACTAAAGTTAAACAAAAAAAACAAAAACGCTGAAAACGTACCAAAAGGTAGTTGAAATAGAGATAAGTATATAGAATAACTTCTATTCCAGTTAGTTATGTAAGAAATGTTATTGATGTCGCTCATTACCATTTAAGAAACATATAACATAAAGATGATCTTCGAGCGGAACTATTGCCAAATTTTAAGTTGTATGAAATAAAATTAAATAAACATTAAAACGCTAGGTATTCTTCATAAATTTTATTAAATATCTTAATTGATTTCGATTATTACACCATCGTCTGAATACTGATAAAATAATTACACCTAATCTATAATAACTATAGGGTCAAACATAAACTAGTCAATAATAAAATCGTTTCTATAGTAACAATATAAGTAAATCGGGTGTTTATCAAATAAAATGTAATGATTGTAATTACATATTATATATTGGATAAGCTGAAAGAAGTTTTCAAATCAGATTTAAGGATAAAATGTTCCTTTGATGACTTTGAAACGACTTGTGTTTATTGGAAAAAATGATTTGAATGTAAGTGAAATGTTTCTGAGAAAACAATTATGATTGTCCAATAAATAATTTGGAAATTTTACATTTTTCAGAAAAAGGTAGGATATTAACATACCTGGAAGCATACGAAATTTTATCACCTCAAAAACAACCCAAAAATCTGATGAACCACCAAGTAGATCTTATAAAATCAAATCTCTTAAAATTAAACCTTTGTAACTGTAATAAATAAATAATATTACAAGTTATTATGTAGACTACATATTATGTGTAACTACTTTATCAGTCTTCTGGTGATCGTATAATAACCGAAATCGATTAAGATAATTAATAAAATTTGCGAAAACATACAGTTTTAATATTTATTTAATTTTAATAATGTTTCACCTAGCCCTACAGTATATTCAATGAAGTATATTATATGAAATAATTCAACAAAATCCTATTTTTGCATATACCCAATCTCATACATTGTTTGTCATTTTGTTTATTTTCAACTACTCCACTTCTATGTAGGATCAAAAGTAGAAAAAGTAGTAGCAAAAAAAAATAATGCTAATTACAAACTACTCCTCTCATACGATCACTTTTTATATTTAATATTTTCTCACTACTTAATATTTAATAATCGAATCAATTTCACTTGATCATCGATTAAATTTTTAAAAATATTTTGAATTTACCTAAAGATCCTTTCGGAGCTTTTAAATGTATGATTTCCTTTTTCTTTCTTCCTTTTTTATTTATATTAATTAATATAAAATTATTAATTTATTTAAATTTACTGTCTTTCTCTTATAATTTAAATTAATAACATTAAATTGAAAATGTTTAAAAATGATTTTATTTATAGAAAATAATTGCACTATTCCAAAGTATTCTTTCATCACTTCACTATATTATATAAAATAATTAATATTTATTTTAATTTAAAATTTAGAATTTAAAAATCAAATAAATTTTTTTTTCTTTTGTAATTTTCACGGTAATTTTAAACTTTATGGTCGCTACCGTATTATAATTATAATACCGGTGGCGTATTATAATTTTCAATTAAAATGATTTTTTGTAGCTTATTTTAAATTATTTCGAAATTATTTTCATTATCACGTATTTAATTTCATTATCACATCTTAATTTAAATATTTAAATTTTTTTTTTTAAAACAGTATTTTTGATGATAACATTAAGTGTAAATTTGTAATTATTCTTTTTTAATCTGACTACTTTTCAACTGTTATACAGAATTAACATTTTAATTATATTTATTTTATTTTTTTTTATTTTTTATAAATTCGAAATGTAACGAAATTTTAAAAGTATCGAATTAATGATAATAATATAGTAATTATCTTAAAACTGTTTTTATATATATATATATATATATATATTTTTTTATTATAATTTTGTTTTTATTTTAGACTGATGAGTCCGTCAATCTTAAATCGAAATTGAATCGATGTCAAATGTTGAAAATACTAATAAGAACTAATCGAACAATTTAAAAAAAAATTGTTATATATACTAGCACAAATAAGATTCATTGAATTTTGCCATACACTCATATACACATACATATACGTATTATATATTTATTTGAATTAATAATATTATTATGATAACTTTGAAAGCTTTACAATATTTACATATATGCAATTGTTTATATGAACACAATGATTATTTTTATTTATATGCATTAAGCATGCATTTAATTTTAAACTGCATTACATTAACAGTATATGTACTCGTACATGTATATGTACTTGTCAAGGGATTCTTAGTGTGTTAGTGTTCAAATATTGTAATAATTTTAGAATATTAAACAGTAAGATTAATTAGTATATATAACAGTAATTTAAACAGAATAAACCGTAAAAGAAGGATAAAGAAAAAAATAGTTTTTCTTCAGTTTGACGAAAACCATTGAAAAAATAACAGAGGCTGCAATTAATCGAGGTTGGCAGCCTCTGGAATATTGTAGGACTCTAAATCACTACTTCAACTATCAGTTAATTTACCGTTAATTTTTCAATATTTTTTCTTTAAATAATCTTTAATTCAACAAAAATCTATAAGAGGTTTTTGAAGGATTACGGATTTTACTCCAACACAGTTCTAGCGATGTCGTCCGTTCGAGGCGTTTAACAACGTTTAAAAATTTGACTATTGTATACTATATATTAAGTTTAAACACAAAAATATTGAATCAATTTACATCATACAATCTAGATACTGAAAATAAAAAGATATTGCTGCATTTATTCGAATTTTTTGTTTTAAGTATCTATAATTATAATTGACATGCATTTAAGGACCTGCGCAGTAGACACCTTTTCATTTTATTTCACTTCTCTTTAATAAACAAGTTGTATATAAAACAATAATGCGCACAGAGCTGAAAATTTTTTACTCATATGGTTTTATTATTCAGCAAATACATTATGCGTACGTGGGTTCTTATTAAAATAAAAACCAAAACAAACGTCAACTATAAAACATCAGTTATTATTATTACTTGCATGGAACCTATGTACATTGTACTATAAAATAAAAACATGAAAACAAATACATCTTTAAAAAAAACAACAAAAAAACAAATCAATTCTTCAGTTTTTATTTTTTTAAGTAACTGTTTCTAAATTTTGGTTATTTGTAGTAATAATTTAGTTTTGATTAAATTTATGTATATTTAGGTATATATATACCTCTTTAATGACAAAATTTTTTATTTTTAGTTATTTTAGTATATTTACTAAATGCCACTTACTATAGGGAATACATCGGAAACGAAACAGTGTATGAGGGACGTGTAATTATATGTCCTAAATAAAACTTACTAACCACAAAACTTTTTATTAAACACAAGTGGTTTCTGTTATATCGTGAGAAGTCTATGTCAGTACGTAAATTACTGTTTTTTTAAAAACTTAAAATTGACTTCAACTTGAATTGTAATTACTCAACAGGGACCCCTAGTTTTGTTATATTTTGTTATTTTTCTATTGATTCTCTTAATACAATTGTAGAGACTTCCCGTCTCATGTTGAAGCTTTCCATTTATTTAAACAATATCTCGTAAGCATGAGTTGCTTACACAGCAAAATTATAAATATTAAGTATTTTAGGAAAGGACATAAATGAAGTAAGAATCCTGTTAATCTTTTTATCTGATAGTTTAATTTTCTTGCAATTTTAATGTGTTAACTGAGTTCAATGCTCACAAATACAGTTGTGGTGTCAACGAAAACTGCGGTGATTGATAAAGTTATGTTGGAATAAAACTATTAAAGAACTTCAAAATTAATTTGTTTTGTTGTTGTACTTTAATTTTAAAATTTTACAAGGAAAGTTGCAGATTTTATTAATATGAAAAATTGTTGACTTATCTTCTTTTACGATTTGTTACACAGAAACAGTTTTTTTCTTTTAGTGTCGTGATAATATTTTTTTTTCTTATTCTTCTGATATGGGAGGTTGTATAGTAAAATACATCAACACATGCAATTTAGGCTTAACTATTTGTAACTTATCATAACTGTCCAGCAAATTCAATCAGTGAAATATAGAGCTTAAATAAAGTTCTTCTTTCCCAGTTTAATTATAGAACTGTTGTACTTTTTTTATTTACATGTAACATAGTAATTTTTATTACATAAAGTGGAACGATAGTTTTCACCTGGTAAAGGTAGGAATTCAACATTTACAAAAGTTTTATTAACATTTAATCGGTAGTCTATACCATATTGACTTCATTAAGACTTTCACCATCAATGACCTCCTAAGTCATCCGACAATTGGTTTATTTAAATAATTGACATTTATTTAAAATATTTTTTGCTATTTAATCTTCCGTAATCTAATAATTCCGCATAGTCTGAAATGGATTAAAATTTTTCTTTCAAATTATTTAATTTGAATTTTAGTTAATTTTTGAATGTTCTACAAAATTTCAAATATACTTCGGTTTTTCTCCACGTTCTTTTACCAGCTCTATTTCTCATATTTTTGTTTCTTAGACTATCCAATCACTGGGAATGAATTTCCTTTATACATAATGATTGTATAGTTTCGGGGATGGCGAAAAAAATTAAGAAGTAAACAGACTGATAAGTAAGTTGGAGACGACGAAGAGGTTCTTTTGGAGGGAAAAGTTGCAAATTGTATAAAATGTGTTGAATCCGAACAACAGTGTTGCAGACGAAAACACTATGGTAAAATACTGTTTATAAAAAAATTTAAGCTGTATCTATTGTTGTGACAACTAAAGAGACATCACTTAAAAGTGTACTAACTTCAGCATATTAAGTATGTATGTATATAAATTAGAAAATCATTTGGTTTGATGGAATATTCAATATTAAAAAACAAGCACCGAAGCACTCGTTTGGGTTTTCTCAGTTACAGTTGCTGTACTTTTCACTCTGTGAGCTCTTGTTTTCTTCAGAAAATCAATTAAGCATTTATACTGGGTAAGGTGTAGTATATTTTTTATATATGGACTATTTTTGTTTTTTTTTTTAGGTTTAGTCAAAGATTAGGTTTTAAACGATAGCTTTAAACTGGGTTTTAATTGACCAATATTTAAAATTTTAAAAGTTTTATCGGCTCTAAAAAGGGAGATAACATGAAATGACATTAGGTATTTTATATGAGAGCTCAGTGCGTACGACAAGAACAGAAAATATTATTTATCGGGGATATTTTCAAAAAATATTCTAGGGGATATTCTATCTAATATCGCGGATAGTTTCTTTATGTCGGCAGCACTGTTTTTACCAATTTTTTGATTGAATTAATAAAAAAAAAAAAATTCAACAGATGATTTTGACGGTTAAATTGTTGTTTTTTTGTGTACAAAATAAATTTCCCAAATATAAATTTAGGTATTCTTTGCAGCGGTCTATTCTTACATAAAAATTCAATAAGCTATCTCCCTTTTTAGAGCCTATAAAATTTTTAGATTTTAAATATTGCTCAATGAAAGTCCACCTTTATACGCGAATATACAGCTCTAATTAGTTAAGGACTGGGAAAAGAAAAATGTTTCTTGGATCAGTATAGGTATACATTTTGAATAAATTTGTTAATATTTCTCTTGAATTTTTGTAAATCTTTTATGGTTGTTATTATATATTCTTATTTCATTTTTAGTTTCCAGTTCATTCCATTTTCATTTCAACCTTTCTGAAGATATTCTGTAATTTTTATTCTAAATATTTGCGTTTTATATTTTCGCATTTGCAACCTAATCTAAACTACTTAGAAATTCAACAGAACTATATCTTAAAATATGACTACGACTAAACCTTAATACTAGAACTAAAACTAGAACTAGACTACGAACTATATCTTAAAATATAGTACGAATAAACCTGAAACTAAAACTTTAGCTAAAAATATGAATACAGCTATACTTTAATTTTGCAGTTGATTAGACTTTATGATGATTTTTTGTTTTGATGTGATATTAATAAAAATTCTGATAAGCTTGACTTTGATTTATTTAAAAAGGATTTGCACTATTTTTATTGCTTGAATAAAAGTGATTATTAAAATACATAAATGTAATAAAAATAAAATAGTAATAATAATTAGAATTTATATTAATTTCGTTATACATCCTATTAACCGTGGCTAATAGATGGATTGGATGAGTGTGGTTTTTAATAAGAACAACTTACGATTTTGCGTGTTATCATTGCGCCACGAGCCATGCTAATCTTCTCTGCATCGTTTCAATTTTGGTACATATTCTATGCGTAGCTAGAACTTCGAAATTATTTTATATCGATTTGATTCACACAATCGAAAAACATTTGATAATGACTGGTATAGTCGATAACACAATCTGACAAAAATAACAAAAGGTAAGTAACGACATTCAGTTGACATTCGATTATTGTGAAAAATCATTAAACAATTAAAATAAAATTTGTTCTGAATTTAATCAATTTATTTATTTTGAATTGTTTTAAACAAAAGTTTTTTATAAAGAAATTTTTGTTTTTTTTTTTAATTAGATAAAAAAAAGGAAAACACTTGCTTTTTATTTCACATGAGTTATATTTCGTTTCTTTTTTTCGGTTATTTTATTATTATTCAGTTTCATCAGACGTCAACTAGTTTAACTTTATTTAAGCATCATCAGAAAACATATGTTTAAAAATTATTACAAATAAACCTAGACACAAAGGAAAACCATTTAGAAAACATTAAAAAATAAATAAATTGATTATAGACAAAAAACTATGTTTCATCAAGTGCCAACAAAAAAAATTTATTGATTTTATAATTAAAATACTGAATTTTTTTTTTTTAATTTAAAATTAAATACGTTTAGTTAACAAAGTATTCAATCAATTTCATTTTAATTAGCAACATTCAAACTCTAGCCCAAAATTTCTAATGGTATATAGGTCTTGAGAATCACGTACATATATTGGATACATGTGACGTACTCAATTAAACAAACAAACATAAAATTTTCTTTTTATCATTTGAAAATGAAAAATGTTTGAATCCTTATACATAGTTGTTATTATTACCTATTTCCATTCTATTTATTTGTTCTTGTTGTTATTTATTTTAACTTTCTACTGATGGGTTCCTATTTACCATAATTTGTTTCTGCAAATATTACAATAAAAAAATTAACATAACATATGCCGTGTTTATACCGTAGCTAATTTAACTAGAGTTAAATGGTTTGACGTTTGTAGCAACGGTATGAATACCACATTTTTTTAGATTAAGCTAGCTAAATTAGCTACAGGTTTTTAGCTCAAGTTAAATATAGGTAGAATTACGTAAACAACGATATAAACACCACATAATTGCTACAAATGTAATAATTGTTGCTACAGATGTCATTTTTGAAATTTGCTTTTATTTCGCTCGAATTAAAATTTTGTTGATTGTTTTGTTTGAAAGCAAAAGTTAAAATAAGAAATGTTTTAATTTTTGTTTTAGTTTGTTTAATAATAATAATTTGCTTAATAATAATAATTTTGAATGATGAAGAAAATTGAGAATTGATGAAGATAACTGCAAACTGTACTTTTTGCAAATCCAAAAACTTTTCCAGTAACTTGATACTCACAGCAACTTTTCAGACAATGCAAAGATACTTCGACCTTTTCTTTAACTGTTTTTTCTTTGTGACTATTGCAAACAAAATTAGGTTTTGGACTTAAATCATCTCGAACACGATCGCATACATAAACAAAATTTTCCTTCGAAATTCTAAATTCTTTTGAAAATCTCCTATTGTTTAATTTTGTTAACAAATCATTTCCTACTTCTGAAGTACGATAATACCCTTTTAATAGTCTTGTGCATGAATTATAAATTTCAAGAATTCGAGCATATGATTCAACCATTCAGATTCAACAATTTTAACAACATATTAAAACAAAACTATACTACCTTCTTCTTTGATTTCGAAATCTGTTTTGTCTTAAACTTGCACTTTTTCTAATCTGGTATACACTTAAAGTTTTTAAATAATTTTCATTATTTAAAAAAATATTGTATTTATTCAAATCAGTAAGTTTATTGTTTTCAAATCCAATTATTATTTTGACATTTGTAACTAAGTACGGTAAGAACCCTTACTACAATTGTCAAGCTCGTTTTGACGTTAGTAGCTATAGTTAAATTAGCTACGGTATAAACACGGCAATAGACGAGTATTAACGATAATAATATCTATGTTTTAAGGGAAATAAAACCATCTTTAACGATTTTAAAAATGAAATAAACATCAGTTACGTTTCGTCTTTTCTTTTTATGCTGGAAAATGTTTAGCCTATGTGTTCATATAAATACAGTAATCCTTTATAGAATTATGAATCGATATGAATATGTATTTTAATAAAACTAAGACCTAACCTGATGTGCATGTTCAAGGAAGAATATCTACTTTGATTTAAGATTCTTTTACAATGTAAAGTCTACTATTCTCTAAGAGATCTATTCCATATCTATAAAGCATATATCCGATATGTAGTATAATTTTTATATATTGGTTGACGTATCCCAAACTTCATTAGATTATCTCAATAGAATCCAAAATTGGGCTCAGCGACTGATTGTTAATTTTACCGCGCAGGCAACCTTGTTTTTTGTTAACATACTTTGAAAAGCTGAAGATCTCTCTCTATTTTTTATAGAAATATATTATATACTCTGTACGAGCTCCTTAGCTCATTTTGAAAAACTTGAATAAATAAATATAAAAGATAAAATAAAATATCTTGTTTCACATGACGATTGTTCTATTCAACTAAAATCAATAACGCCTCCATTTGAACAATTCCACCGTAACACTTAAGATGATTATTGATGTTGGATGTAAAGTTTCTTATTTTTGAACATAGAATCCAAATTTGCGTATAAGTACATCTTCCCATTTGAATTTCAATTTCGGCGATTTGCGGTCTTTCTCGGAAGTTGAATATATCACCAATCGATAGAGTACTCTCGATTAAGTTTTTTTTTTATTTTATTTATTTATTTAATTAAAGGTTTATATTTTTACAAAAAAATATTTAATTTTATTTTACTCAAATAACACGACAGAACAATTCAATTTCTAAATCGTTCATGAATGAAATTAAAGTCTGATATAAAATCTGATATCTACAATTCTTAAAACAACAACTTCTAGTTAGTACTAGATAAGTCATTTCATAGGAATTCTTACCTTATGTTGACTGACCAAATGTCAATTTTTTTTTCTTAAAATATCAATATTTTAAATTTTCAATGTTTTTATAGAAAATAGTGTTCTAAATGCTTTATTTTTGAAATATTAATGGGCTGGAATTTAAAAGCGGCAGTCCTCGACAATTAAAAATAAAATTGTTTTTTTTCTGTTTTTCCAAGACAAGATATTAACTTTTCAAATAATTAAATTTTTTCTGTGTCATAAATTCTACATTTTAAACCTTATAGTTAATAAAAGCATCTTTCTTTCGTCAGTCCATTTCCTAAAAAATAAAAAAAAATAAAATATTTTTAAATTAATTTTTGAAACACGAAGCAAAATTAATACTTATTTTTCTTTAATTTTTAAACTTATTGCTTGATTAATAAAAAAAACTCAACATAACTCTACCAAACTATACTATGTATCAACAAATTTTCGGATACATAATTTAACAACCCGTTTCGTGAAAATGAGTCGTGAATACACGGTAAACTTAATTACCGATCATGAAACAATTTTTTTTTTTACATTTAAAATCATACGTCAATATGTTGGCGTCGATACATTTACGATGTCACGGATACATAAGCTGTGTTTTTTTAATGATCCGGATCTATATAGATCTCAGATCATTAAAAAAACGACTAGGGAAATATTTTTTTGACATAACCAAAACTTCAATTTTGAAGCTTTATTACAATTTAAAATAGCTTTTTCCGTAAGTTATAAACCATAACCAATAATAACAATAACACCATTGGCAATTTGGCAATTGTAGGCTGTGTATAAACAAACAAAAGAATAAAGATTTATTTACAATAGAGAAATAATTCTGATTTTTATTTAAACACATAATTATAAATTTATGTCATTGTGCATTAAACAATTGTATTGAAAACAAAAATATAAAAAATATTGGAAACTTTCAAATTTTATTTGTAAAAATAAAAATGGATTTGAATGTTTGTAGAAATATTTGTTCTTATTTTTATTTTGACTACCAAATAAAAAAAAACTATATTTTTAGGAATTTTTAGAAGATTATTTTAACGACGATATTGAAGGAGATATTTTACTATCTTCTTCTCCTCATGGCAGTAGCTCTTCTTCAACAGAGAATCAGAGCGAATCAGAAAAGGGGGAACATAAAACTGTCAATAGCTTCTTAGAAATAGTGAACCAGTATTCCGAAAATGACTTTAAGTCTCATTTTCGATTAAATCGTAGCACAGCTGGTTATCTTATTGGTAAGGAATCTTATTATTTATTGGTACATAAATAATGTAGTAATTTAAAAAAATTTAGACACTTATAGCAGTAACATTCAACAAAATGAAATAGGAAGAGTTTCCATAACTACTGAATTATCTGTATATATATGTACTTATGGTATATGGCAAATACCATCACTTTTCGGCAGTTAGGGAACTTATTTGGTGTAGCAAAATTTACAGCATGGAAATGAATTTGCTAATTAAAGTTTTAGAATAATTGGACTAATTTTATTAAATTTAAATGAATAGTAATTTCAGCAATGAATTGTTTGCATCATGAAATTTTATGATGATGCATTTTTGAATTTACCTAATTTACCTCTTTCAGCTGGTAAAAATATACTAATAGTAATTACACTTACACTACACGCAACATTACGATTATTGTTTTTTTTTAATTCTTTTTATGTTCCCGAAATTAAAATTCAGTTTATTTAATTTATTTTAAATTACATTTATTTAAATAAAATGTAAGCATTTTGATTTAGCAATAAACAATAAGAATAAACAATTTACTTTGACGTTTTATTTTGTCAAATATTATTGTCAAAAAAAGGGAAATTTATAAATTTCCCATAATCTGTATAGAGATCCCGATAAAAAGTTGGATTAGCGATTTATATGAAATTCAAAAAAGCTCTTTGATCTATATAGATCCGGATCATTAAAAAAACACAGCTATATGTGAAATTCTGAATTAGAAATTGAAGTGAATTGAAAAAATTATTACATGATTACTTTTTGTGTATTAAGTTTATATAGTCCAAAAATATTTTTTTTGCGGCTCTTAAGTAAAATTAAATATCTTTTCTTTGTGCCTTGCAGTCTACATTTTCCTGCCGTCGCAGAAAACAGGGTTTCAATAAATTTGCGCGGAGGGGTTTGAGGGTAGAAATCTCCCTTTCTTAAAAATTACTTATTTTTCATATGAAAATGTGAAAACTCAATATTTTTTTTAGAAAATAGGCATACGAATGGACTAACTACAAGTTTGGATTCAGAATATGTACACATATATGTATGCCAGATTATAAATTAGCATGGAGTTTATAGTAGGTTACAAAATCAGAGCTACAATATTTTATTTAGTCTAAAATTCTAAGCTTTTTGAAAGTCGCCATTTTGTCTATGTCGACATTTTAGAATCGATATTTTGTGCATCGACATTTTAAAAATCGACAGTACTTAGCAGATCTCATACTAAACTTTATCAAATGCTTGTTCAACATCAAGGGATCCTATACACATTTTTCTTATATTAATTGTCTTTTCGATTAAGTGTGTATGGTTTATCAAATTACTTGTCTTCGCTTGTGGACTTATAAATCATTATAACCTCTGTTCTGCCCCTTTCCATATACTTAGAACATATTTTAAATATAAACTTATATACCAAAATTCTTTGAAAACAATGTGTGTGATGAATTGATGAATTGCAATACAAACTAAAAAAGTTCCAGAAAACCGATATAAAAAGAAAGTGTCTAGTTATAGAAGTTTTCAGAGTTCGATTCCATGTAATAATTTAATAACTTTTAATCTTCTAATAACAACCTTGTAACATAATAATAAAAATATCAATTTTTGTAAATATTTCCAAAATTTATAGTATATTTTTATTTTATTTGTTTTATTTAATATTCATTTTTATTCATTAAAATTCCACAAATAAATAGTCATATAGATTTTACATCCATAATTAAATTTATTTGTTTTGTTTTTTTTTCTCTTTACGTTCATGATCTATTTATAGGTTGAACAAAGGATTTTATATATGGAAGGGGAGGATGTGTAATAACGCCATAAATACTAGAATATCCTAAATTAAATAATACAGAAAATATTTGACATTATTTCACATTTGTCACCCGGCATGGCATACTAGCTATGTCACTTGAATATAAAACACGAAGATACCTCATTTCAAATCAAAACCTATTTCGTATTATGTCAAGCTTCCTTGCTCAAAAGCTAAAATGTTCAAAAAAAATTAAATAAATTCAAAATAAATTAAGAACAAAAGAAAAGACTTGACTAAAATTTAATTTACTACTCTTCTTAACTTTAACTTTATTGTTTATATTTTTCAATATCAAAAAATAAATATTTACTCTCAATACATAATTTCTTTATTAAAAATAATATTTTTTGAAATTTTTGATTCGATTACCTCTTTAAGTCTTTATTCTGGTTATCTATAAGAGTGTACTCTCAGTAATATTTATATTCTTATAGCAAAATATTGACAGATCTGTAAAACAAATTAAAAAATTATGGAATTTTTTTTTTTATTTTTAAATTGTATACATACAATATATGTATTAGTAAATACGTAAAATGTTCAAAAGAAAGTTTAGTTAAATTTAGTTCAGGGTTATTATTTAAGAATAAACTAGAATAATAGAAAATGTTGATGCATCAAAAAATTTCAGGGTCATTAGCTTACCTAAACAGACAAAAAAAATATATTAAAAATTAGGAGTAACGCACTTTGTTGATGAATAACGCATAATTATAGCATAATATGTATATATAGGGTGTTCTCAACTCTGTTGTATTCATATAGGTATTTTAAAATGAACAAAAAATTGTTTAGAAATGGAGTTAATTTTTCGGTTGTTTAGGAGTTATAATACCATAAAGATTTTTCAATTGTATTTGTATTTGAATTATTTATCTATTTATATTTAATCAACATCATCTACAAAATGAGATACAGAGAGGCTTACCAAATGGGTTTTATACCCTGGAGATTTCAGTTTTTCATTTAAAATTCCAGTCTCTGACAGGTTTTGTGAATATTAAACCATGCTGTTTAGTTAAATTAAAACATTTAAAGTTAAGTGTTGAAATAGATAGAACTACTCATTCTAATTCAAACGTAATTAATAGTTTGCAAATCAGAACAGTGATTTATAATATAAAGTAGTTATTTCCGATGTAGTGATCGGCAGTTCAAAAACTATTAAGTAAAATTAATTAGGTAAAAGTAGGTCATGTTAAAAGTAGCTTCTAACCGTCTAACCGTTACACATAGTTATATTCTGCATACTCAAAACAATTTGATTTAAGTAATAACTCTCAATAATATTCCTTGGTTTTTATACAGCAGTCGAATATCCTAACTGTGCTTTTAAAACTACCACTACAATATCATACTAAATTTTCAGGTAATACCTACCAATTCGTATTCCTATCATGGACAGTAATAGTTTTGTATATTATTTTAACAGGTTTTTTTCTCTTCCTTCAGTAAAATTAAAATTTTAGTTTGTAAAATGATGATTTTATTACATATTCCTATAATAATATCTACCCATCCATCTATATAACCGACACATAAAATATTTATTTACCAGTAAGTATTAAAAAATAAAAACTTATTTATTCAAATATTATTAAAGTAGAGTACTTTTCGTCAAGAACACGACAATGACAAAAAAAAAATTCATAAACGTTTTGGATGCACCAGTGATAAATTCTAAAACTGTTGGAGCGTTAATTGTTTGCAAAAATCAACTTAACAAAGCATTTGCAAAAAAATTTGGTGGAGAAAAAAGCAGTTGTAAAAGAGAACAGTTACAAAATTTTTGTAAGTCTACTGACTTAAAATGTATAAATTGTTTAAGAGAAAATATGAGGCTGAAGCTTAACCTGGATATTAACCATGTGCGCGTGCTCGATAAGAATTGTCCAACTTTAAACAGGAAAATTTTAGTGGAAAAAAGAAAATGGGCCATAAATAAGAATAGTGAACTCAATGATGGATAGTGTTTTCTCCCACTTTCAAATTTTACATCAGAATATTGAGAGAAAATTATTCTTCACTTTTAACTTATTTAAATTCAATTTCTGTGATGGCCTGATATAATATTTATTAATGAAATTTGCCTCTAACCCTTAGGATACAAGCCACTTCAGCATACTTTATTAAAATAATGTTATTCATTTTCAAACAATAATTGTTTAGATTATTGAATATTTTTTATAATATCTTTTCAAAGTTTAAATTCAAAAAATTTTGCGAAATCCAATCGTCAAATTACTTTTCATAAACGTCAATGACAAATGCAAATAATTGCTAAGATCATTGACGCTAAAATCAAATTCAAAATTTTCCAACAAATTACCGTCAAATTTACGAATACACGTTTACGAATAGTACCCAGGACAAATTTTAAATTGTACTATCGATGAAAAGAAATTTTATACAATGAAATTGTATTAATTAATATTTAATAGAGATAATAAGAAAAATTTACAATTACCGAATTATAGTTGCACATTTTCCGTTCAACAGACATCTTATCTGAAATATATAAAATTGTTTCAAAAGTATTAAGTATTTTAGTCAGTAATGGTTTTGATGAGCGAACTTTTTCCATAATGCAAACACTTGGACCAATCGTAGAAATATGTAAAATCTGAAACTCAAAAAGATCAACAGATGTGTAATAAAACAATATAAATCTATAATTATAATAGACAACCATTTAAAGACCTGCGCAGTAAACACCTTTTCATTTTATCACTCTTCTCCTTAATAAACTTTTAATATGAAAATAAATTGCATATAAAACAGAAATGCGCATACGGGTTGAAAAAAAATTCTATTTGGTTTTATAATATTCAAACTTTTAAATAAAATATATCCATTTTGTGTCATTTAACATTTTATTATTTGTATAAAGAAAATGTATTCTATTAATTTTTTTAAGTAAATGTCTCAAATTATTATTTTCTATATTTTAGTAATTTTTAGTAATTATATAGTTTTGGTTTTTTTTTTTTTCTTTAATTACAAAAAGATTTTATTTTTAGTAATTTTATTCATTAAATGCTATACTAGACTATATATATATCGAATATATCGGAAACGAATCAGTATACGAGGAAGGGGTACTTATGTGTCCAAAATAAAATTTACTAACCTCAAAACTTTTTAATAAACATGAAACCCCAGTCCCAGTCATCTTTCGATACATTTAACACTCGATTTTCTGCTTAAAAAAAAACCTGTATCAAGAAATTTATTTTTACACACAAAATAATATTTAACTTAAATTATAATTACTCAACAGGGGTCCCTAGTCTTATATACCCGATGGTCCAGAGCATGCGTATCAGCTTTTTAAGAGAAGTAGCCGTTAATTAAAAATTTATCGAGGGTTCTCTATCGATTGGTGATATTTTCAACTTCCGGAAAGGACCTCAAATCGGTTTTTTAACACCAAAAATCGCCGAAACTTACCGAAATCGAGATTTTCAAATGAGAAGGGGTACTTTTTAATGCAAATTCAGATTCTACGACAGAAAATAAGAAAATTATGTTAAATGATTTCTTTTTGCTTTCAAAATTAATAACAATAAAACAAAAATGTTCAATATTTTCCTTTGGTAAACTAAAATTAGAAATTTATAAATTAATTTGGTTTTCATGTTATCATATTTTTTATCTCAGTTTTGGGTTCCTACAAAGTTTAAACAAAAAAAAAATTTTTACTTTACATAAATTTCTTATTTTTTGACGTAGAATTCGAATTTGCATAAAAAAAGCACGTCTTCACTTTTGAAAATCTCGATTTCTATTATTTATTATTCATCCTAATCGTGAAGTGTTGGCTAATATTTCGTAATTCATTACTAAATATACTTGCTTTTTAAGTTACACTTATTGAATAATATGTCGACATTATTTGACTACCAAAAATTAAGTTACGAAACCTTCTTTTATCAAATTTAAGATAAGTAACAGTATCTACGTTTTCACTTCCACCATTGTCCATTATAGTAATACTAATTCCTTGATGATCACTAATTTTACTATTTTCACAAATTTCAGCAGTTATCTTATTTCTATAATTTGTTAGCACTTAATCGATCAAAGTTTAATAGTATTAGTTATTCTGGTCGGCTCATTTATAATTTATTTAAAATTTAAATCATTGAAAATTTGCGCAATACTTAAACGAGGTGTTGTGTTTTTTGTCCAGTCAATGTTGAAATCACCCATCATTATTATAATTTCGTTCAATTCAAAAAGATATTCCATTAAGTCATTTAAATTATTTATAAAATTACCATGCGTATATATACAGCCATTTTCGGCAATTTGTGGTCTTAAAAAACCGATTTGCGGTTCTTTCCGGAAGTTGAAAATACCAGCAATCGATAGAGCACTCTCAATTTAGTTAACAAACTTTTTTTAAATTTTAAAATAATGGCTTCTTCCCCTAAGCAAGAATAGTAGAACATAGTAAATTATACCACAAAATATATTAAATATCAGCAAGTTCTTAAGTCAAAAATAAAAATATTCAAAACGGTGGTGAATACTTAAAACATTTAAAATAGTTATACATTCCACAAATCAAAAATAAAAAAAAGGCATTTGATTGTGTGGACCATGATGTCCTATTATTAAAATTCAAGAAACTTCATCTTACCGACTTTCAAATTGAAATTTTTAAAAGCTATTTAGTTGGTCGGGTGCAAAAAATAAAAATAGGAAAAACTTACAGTAGTTGTAAATTAAGCAAAAAAGGAGTGCCTCAAGGCTCAATTCTCGGTCCTGATATTTTTAAAATTTATATCGGTGATATAGCACGGCTAAATCTGAAAGGCAAAGTGCAATTATTTGCCGACGACTTGGCTATAAAATATTCAACTAATAGCGAAACTGATCTTAAGTCGTCAATACTATACGATTTATTTTTAATCGATGAGTGGTTAGTAAAAAATAAATTAGTTATAAACCTAAAAAAAACTAAAATCCTCTTATTTGAAAACAAAACTTTTGCTAATCCCACCTTCTTATTTAAAAATGATCAAATTGATGTTGTTAAGAACTACAATTACTTAGGAATGGTGATTGATTCTAATCTCAAATGGGTAGAGCATATAGACTTTGTATGTAAAAAAATTGCCCCTTATATATTCATATTAAAAAGACTGAAACAATTCTTAGATAAAAAAAACCTCTTTGTTATTTTCTCATCCTATATTATTTCCAACATTACATATCTAAATCCAATCTGCAGTAGAGCATCAAAGACCCACATAAGTAAATTAAATGTTCTTCATAAAAAAGCTATCAAAATTATTAATAATTACCCAATACAACATCCAACAAACTTACTATACTCACCTGAATTTCCAAGCCTCGATTTTATATGCAACAGAGAATTATACATTTTAGCTTTCAAAATTATAAATAACTGTATCAAACACAACTTAATTCTTAACAGAAATATTGATCTATATACTCACAATACAAGAAATAAATAAAACTATTATCTTTCATTATTCCGAACAGAAAAACAAAAAACAAACTGCCTTTACAGCTGCCTAAAATACTATAATGACTCACCTACAAAGTTAAAAGAAATAGAAAATTTACCACACTTCAAAAAAAATATTACTTGTTTCTTGTTAAGCACACATAACATTACCTAAACAAAACAAAGTAACACCTTACTAGAAAAATTGGGTAGTTTATATTGAATAGGTCTAACTGCATTTTAGTATTCAAAAGTATATATTTTTGATTTTTGATTTTTTTTCTTTTTTCTTTTCACATTTTAAACTCTATGATTTATTGGCAGAAATGTATTATTTTTATTTATTGTTGTTTTTTTTTGTTTTTTTTCTTCTTCTGGGTCTTATATCTTGCCTTCATACTTCTTTCATTCCATCATAAAAAATATAAAATGTAATCAAAACAATAGAAATAGCAATGCAAAAAAAAAACAAATTGGTAATAAAGTAATAAAATTAAATGCAAGTAAAATTATATTAAAAAGTAAATACATTTTACATTAATTATTGTATATTCATGTTATCGTTTTAACACGTATTAGGAAAAATTCGACCAGACAGCTTAGGTTGGGTCTTAAACATATATTTTTACATCTTAAATTAATTAGTATATAATGTTAATCTTAATCTAAACTACTTTCTTTTATCTTTTTTATCTTTTACTAAATCAAATATAAATATTCTCTATACTTGAGATCATGTTACTATTAGATTTAATAATAGGTTTAATAATAAAATTGAACTATATCTTATAAATATTTGAATAAGATTACAATTATAACAAAATTTGTATTTTACTCGTTTGAAATAATAAAGAAACAAAAAAAAAACATCTAAAATTAAACACTAACAAACTAAAAAAAAAAAAAAAAAAAAGTAATAAATAATATAAATAATATACAATTGTACATTTTACGGCATTCAATCATGGTGTTGTAAAATATTTAAAAATGAATTGTTAACGCTCCTACATATAGGTAGTCCAAAAGTACAAATAAATTTGCTCACTAAAGAAGTAAAAAATTATGGGATAAATAAAATGCAATCACATTAAAATGATCTTATTGTTTATTTTTATAATTTCGTGACTGAACGATTAACGTCCTAGCTGCTGCAACGGCTTGGTGTGGTATTTACAATAATATCTACAAGACATGGCGATGGCATAGACAATAACATTGCCTACTTATCATTTTTTTTTAATTTTTGGTATAACAAACAATTAAAATGTGGAAAACTACATTTATCGTAAAGTAAAGCTATTAGTAGAGTACTTAAAGTAAATTATAAGTAAAACTAATAACAGCAAAGTTTCATTTCATTTTAAATGACACCGAACATGTATTCCAAATTAATTTCAAAAGAATAATTGAAAAACTTTGTATGTGCATACATTCATGACATAAGTCGGATTCGAACTCGAAATTATCCTTTTACTATTACATGGATAACATTACCACTTCACTATTTAGTTATTTTATTAAATGTACAGAAAAGGCCTGGCCTCATAAAGTTGTACAAATTATTGAAAAATTAATTAAATCTATTAATATGAACAATTAATTCAATACTGCAAAAATATAAAATTTATATAAACATAAATATAGAGAAGAAAAAATAAATAATAAGTAAGAACATTAACGAACTAACGTGCAACATACCAAAATGTTAAACGTGTCCACCCAAACAAAAAAATAAAAATGGAAAACAAATTAGTAATTTGAAACTAAAAAGAGTACTGAAAGCAAACAAACAATATTAAAGACCAAAATCAATTATTGAAGTTTAAAAAGAGTTTACAGTGGCGAATAAACTGAGTTAATAAATTGCATGTTCTAGCTGCCATGGGTAGCAAATTCCATAACCTTATAACTCTTACGGTAAAAGAATGATCAATAGAATTAGAATTAAAACGAGGAAAGGTAATTTGAATTTTTCTTGTTGAATGAGAGAAAATAAATTGGGAATATAGATAAGCAGGATGAGTTGAATTCAACACTTTAAGAAGTAAAATCAAACAACGCAACTTATACAATGAAACTAGATCCGAGTAAATAACGCGAGCAGTAAAACGAAAAACATGATCAAAGCAGTGAAGAGAAAAATAAAACGAATAGCAGAGTTAAAAGATCTTATCAACGTAGAATAAGTTCTAACGTTATAGCAACTGAAAACCTCGCAACCATATAAAAAACTAGGTAAAACTAAACTTTGAATTAACCTGAGACGCGTAGACAAAGAAAGAAAACTTTTTAAGATATACAATCTTTTGAGGATCAGATAAGTTTTTTTATTGATAAGAGAAACGTGTTTATCCCAATTTAAGTCCTCGCACAAATGAAAATTCCCAGACATTTGGCATTATCGGAATAAGGAATAACAACTTCACTAAGTCGAATGGAGCGACTTAGTTCGTCTAAATTAATGACTGTCTTCAATATTGATTTGTTGATTTTATAAATAACTAAATCTGATGAATTAGTTGTTTAAATACGCTTCAGCATTATATTCTACAATAAAATCCTAAAACCCACTTTAATATCTTATGCGAAAACACTAATTTATCTATCTACTACGTTGAGAGTTTTGGATTTTATTGTGTTAAGTTATAATGAAATTAGTATTCATTTCGTTTGTACATTATTAAGTATTATATTTTTGTTTCATTATAAAGTATATACATAATATATATTCAAGAATCAAGCGTTTTAGAAAACAACAACAATTATATCAAAACACATATTTTTTTTTATAAAATCGTGTCCGAAAGAACTACTTCTGTGCAATTACACAGGGTATTCATTAAAATTATTTTAAAAATTAAGAAATAATTGATATGTAATATTGTTTCCTTATAACTATAATTTTAATTAACCAAATGTTATGTAGTTTTAGGTTTTTTTTATAATTTTAATTAAGTATTTTTGTACGTATATGTTTTGTTTGTGTTTTGTTTAATATGAAGATGATTTTAAAATTTAATTATGTTTGTATTTTTTTACATAAACATTTTTTTATTAATTTTCCAATTTGACTTTGTATAAAGTCGGACATGTGTATTTATGAAAAAAATTATTGAATATATTTTACAGTGATATGCTCATTAATTTATCTATAAAATTATTTGGAAAATGTGCATTTTTTTTGTTTCTTTTTTTATTATATATAAATTAAAATAAAATCATAATTCTTAGTTAAATTAAAATTTTATTATATAATTTGTGTAATACATTTTAAGTGCAATTTAAAAGTTAAAATTTCATAATTACAAAACCATACAGCTCACGTTAAAGTCGTGAAATAACTAATAGTATTCAACTACAATAAAAAAAATTAAATATTTCATTTTAATTAATTAAACAAAATTATTATTTTTTTTTTTTTTTTTTGAAATTATTTCAGTTTCAAATTTGTTAAAATATTATGGATATAAATTGAAATTTTCTTTTACAATTATTTGTTCAAGTTATTTATTTGTACAAAATAAAAAGATTTATAACTCAAACAATCCGCTCATAAGAGCAATTTTATAATAGGTTTTAATTTAGGTTTATTTCTTAGTATGTAAGTAGTGGTAAGTTTATGAAAAAAATATAATTATTAAAAATGGTCTTATATCGTCATTTTTCTTTAAATAATAAATAAATTAGTCAGCCAGTCTAAATAATGATTAAGAATAGTCATGTAAAAACAATAGCATAAGCTCTAAAAATTTAAAAATATTAAAAAATTTTGAATATGTATCATGGCAATAAATAAATGAATAAATAAGTACAAAAAAAACCCTCGATAAAGACTACATTAGACTCTAACCATTTAAAAAGCCAGAAAAGTTGGTAAACCCACTTTTGAAAAATAAATTTTTGAATAAAGATTTAAATTTATTAATTTATAAACAGGTTATCAGACTTACGAGTACATTAAGATACATATACCTTTTCTTTATAGTTCTGTTTTTTCCAAATAGTAACAAAACCATTTGAAATGTTGTCTCTATTGTATTGAATACCAAATGTCCTAAATATTGTAATAAATATCTTTGTTTTTGATTAGTGTAAAATAAATTACCGTCGAGCAGAAATATTGATTACTGTATGTTCACAAATCTTGTTTTTTAAGCACAGTTTAAGTCTAGTAATAATTTATTCAAATATGTAATAATATTGTATTATAATAACCAAATCACATATTCAGAAGCAAAGGATGACATGATCCCTGATATTATATTATGTTTAGAAACAAATGAACAAAGATTTCTCAAAATTAGAAAATCATGAAGAAATTGTTATTTTATCTGAAATTTTTCAATCAATAGAAAGCTTTTTACTTATCTTCAATAACCAAGCCAAACACAAGCTTAGTTAATAAGAACAAATAATGATGCCCAACTCTTGCCTAATTTTTACCCCAAGATGTTAACTGTTAAATTCATAAGGCTATAGGTTTGGTGTGATAAGCTTTTGGGATTACACAAATCAATGTTTATCATTGAGGTATAGGACAGAGAATGTAATTATAAAGGCCACATAAGCCCAGAGTTAGATTAGTTGTAAGTGAATAAAATTTACTTAAAATGGAAATATTTAAAGGAACACAATTAATTAATCTCACTACTGAAATTACTTCAATAAATGCAAAGCGCAACTAAACAATTTTTATTAAGGAGTTCTTGACGCATATAAAATAGGATAAAAATAAATATAACTTTTTCAGGATTATTTTAGTTTCCTAACGAAAACAATTACTTTGATCAGAAGTGCAATATTTCGAATGATTTCTTGGAATCTAATAATTTGTTTAATTTTTTAATTATAAGTACTACATTATGTAAATAATATTTGAAATAAATGGATTATTTTAATAATATAATTTAATAAAAAAAAAAATAAGTTATCAGGTTTTAAACTTAAATATTTTTGAATTTAAATGATTAACAGTTGAAATTAAGGCTATTATTAAAAAATATTAGCTTAATTTTGTTTTTATTTTTTTTTTTATATTGAGTTTTATTTACATTTTGACTATAATACGAACTTTGTTTTCCAATTCTATATAACATTTTTGTCTTTTTTCAAAATTATTTTAATTTTAGTAATCTCCGAATTTCTTCTACTTCCCATCTTTTTTAAATATTCTTCGGACGACCTTGTTTTTGTGTATCCAGTGAATCCAAGGCTTATATTCAGATTTCAGACTGATACCTTCTTAATTTTTTACAATTACCAACATATCTCCACTTTCTTGTCTTTTTCTCTTCTGTTATGAACTTTAGGTATACAATTTTATGTGGCATATGGTTGCATCTGGTATACAATTCTATGTTGTTTCATATTCATAATAATAAACAGAATTGAGGGAAATATTTTTTTTTTCTCCGAGAGAGGATTGCACAATTTAAAACTTTCCATAGTTGTCGAAAATTTTATTTAGCCTTGCCTATGTTATTTGTTACAGCAAAAGATATTATTGCACTAGAAATGTATCTTGAAACTGTTTGCATTAAATGAATTTATTTTGATTACCTTTGTTTTGTTAAACGTATTTTAGGTTCCATATTTCACATTTATGTATCCTTGCATGTGCATATTTTTAGTCTCTATAAAGCATAAAATATCGCAGTAATCAAATTTTTTCCATTGATTGAGAAATCTCAATTATCGATCAATTCTTCTTGTCAATGACATTACTTCCCTAAGAGAAATAACATATTTATGCAATTATGGTTACTTTAAACTTATTATGTTAGATATAGTTGAAACAAACATTTGATAAGTCTAATGAGGAATATAACTATAGTTGATAGAAAGTTAGTATATTTGTGTTAAAAATATTATATTTAATCGAAATATTATATACCTACGTTGTAATAAATTATAGTTACTACAACTATATTTAAAAAAAATACAAACCAACTACAAATTATTATTGCTTACAGAAATATTATGGTTTCGATGTTATTTATATTATGGTTATGGATATCATAATATAGTTAAGTAGCTCATAATCTAGTATGTAGTTGTAACAAACATATTTTGGTTAAAGAAATCATATTATAGTTGTTTTACAAACATTTGTAGTAATACTAATCATATTATGATCGAAGCAATCATGTTATAGTTGCCTTATAATTGAAGTAATCATCTCATATGGTTAAAGTAATTAATATATTATGGTTGAAATAATCATATTATGGTTGCAGTAATCATATTATGGTTAAAATAATCATATTATATTTGACGTTAAAATAAAATGCTTCAAAAATAAAAATTCACTGTAATTTTCAGTCTACTGTTATTTCTTATGAAGTCAAAACGTGTTTATAAATGCAAGCGTATTATAAAAATTCTCATTTAATGAATATAGTTATTTAAATTTTAAAATTCTGAATATATTTAAAATTTCAAAAATTGGTTGAAATTTAATTAAACTTTTACATTCTTTCATTTAATATAATACACAATTGGATACCTTGAAAAATTCATAACAATCGCATTGCACCAAGTAATTTTGAAACATTAGAATTTCTTTCATTAATGCATATGAGTTCTTTCTTTTTTTTAAACTACATATATGCGTTGTTACATCGGAACATGTAACATGAACAATGTAAACATTTTAGTTGCCAAATAACATGTGTATTGCGTTTAAAAATAGATTTAAATAATTTTTTGAAGAACACTTTAAGAAATATTTTTTTAAGACTTTATTTGTTGTCTTTTAAACCCAATAATTTACATTTGAAAGAAATAAAAAGAAAATTTAATACATATATATAATGAAAAAAAACGCATTGATCCTTATAGCTGTTATATTTTTCATTTCCTAATACATATTTTGAAAATTTCAACAATGAGTTGTTATGAATCTTTGGAGATAGCCAGAGTTAATACTATAAAACAATTCTTTTAATATTAATTCATATTTTACACATTTTAATGTACATTAAATATTTAAATTTTGTTTCATAATTTTTTTGAAATTTATAGTTCATTTACATATTGAAATATGTATGTAAAAATATAATTTTTTCAAAAGTGTCTTCAATATATATATTTGTCTACCATTACATTCTAAAAATTAATTAAATATAACGTATTACTACTTCAATCACATTTTTATGTGTTTCTTTTTCAATTTATTTTTAAAGTAATTAAAATAGTTTAAAAAAAACTTAAATTGATATAATTCAAAATATAAAAAATAGAAGAAATTAATATATGTATTTACATTACAAAAAAAAAAAAAAACAAAGGAGCGCGATTAAAGTTGATGTTACACAATACTTCTTATAATTATAACTCTTACATTACAAATCTAAAAGCGTGAAGAAAATCATCATCACATCATCGAAAATAATTTATTATTGCTGTTAGTATGTAATTGAATCAAACAATTTTTTTTTTTATTTAAATCATAAAATGTGTGTTTTTAACTTTAATTTTAAAATTAAAAGAAATTAACTTTGTAAAATGATTAATAATTAAAATTAAAAAATGTCAAGTTTTTTGGGAAGTAGATTTTGAAGCACACAATTTTTCCTTAACTTTATTTAATAATGATTCAAAGGAATCTTCCTCTCCATTGTTCGATAATACGCTATTACGACTACTTGGTATTGAACCATATGAGTACAACTGAAATGTGTTTGTAGCAGCTCCATCTAAATCAGCATATGATTGTCGACAAAATGCACGTCTACCACCAAAACTTATATCATACATATTAATTTTTAAATCAGTGGTACCGTTATATATAGCTTTAAAAGCATCTCCAGACTTTTCGTATGTTACAAAACCATATTTCATTCCAGTATCCTTATAATGTAAAGTTATTTGCTTTATTTAATTTTGCAACCATTACGCTACTACCAACAAAATCAATATGGCTTATTGAAGCTGTATCCTTAGAATGAACATTGATATTTTCATTGAGGTATATTTCTTTAGAAGTATTTTTCATTTGTTCAAAATATGAAGATTGAGTATTCATCAATCGACAATTTGTTTGATTTGAATTTTCATAATCACTTTCATCGCTTGTATGACTTTCATAATCACCTATTGATGAACTTTCAGTTCTACTTCTAAAAGTTGCTAAACTATGATGATCCGTATCACTTTGGTAAAAACTGTTTTTACTTTCATGTTCAATTTCATCACAGTCACTACTATCAATGTCTTCATCTTCAAACTCCGCATCAGGATCTACCGAGATAATTTGAATAGTTGGATCATTTTCCGTATAACTTATGAAGTTCTTATTTTGATTACAAATATTTATTGTTCCTGTTTCGTTATATCATTAGAATAAAAATCAACTTGTAAGTCATTATCAAAATAAGCAATTTTTTCTTCTATTGGTGAAATAGGTAATATACCATTTAAATTTTCTGATAAATGAGCAGAGAGATTATCACAATTTTTAACAGACCAATAATTTTCTTCATATTTATTGAAAGTGGATTCATAGTCATCGTGAAAGACGCTTAATATTTCAGAATCCATGTTTTTGCTTATAAATTGGTTAAATTATGTCGCAATGCAAATATTCTAATTTATTTCTGCCTTACAGCATATTTATTAAAAACCTTTATACTTAAATTCTTATTAATTTTATATTATGTTAATATATCTTTTGGTATAATTTAAATAAAAAATAAATTATAAATATTCACTACTTAAAGGATAAACACATGGTTTTTTACCGCACCGCACAAAACTGACAGTAGTAAAGTGATGATTATTTATCTAGATTGCATAAATTTTTGCGTAACATTTTATAAACTAACAACTAATTTTTTTCTAGACTTTGATAGAAAATGAAGTACCTTATGTGAAACTGGATAAAATATTTGCAATGAAAATATTTCAACATAAGTTGAAATGCATTTAAAAAATACCAAAAAATAATTAATAACCAAAATTAAAACAAAGTAAAGGAAACCATACAGGTTGGTTAAATCAAAAACTTAATATAAGTATAATTAATTTTAAGGATAACATTCACTATATTAAATATGCTTTTTTTTCATTTCTTACAATTAAAAATAAAAATTATCTATTCTGATTTAAAGAAAGAAGCAACCATTTAACCAAATATTTATTGGAACTCATTGGAATTCATTTGTTGCAAATATATATTTTAAACCACCATTTTATAATTCACAGAAAAACAAATTCCTATAGAGATTAAATATATATTGTTTTTTCTATTTTAAGTATAATATATTTACCTTAATTATATTTATTTTTGTTTCAATTAAAAATAATGTTGCTGCAACCATAATTCAAGTTTGTGAGAATATTATTATTATTGAACCTACTATAAAATATGTTTGGTATAAACATAAATATTTTTCATTCAACCATATTATTTTTATTTTTAACATAATATATTAGTGAATCATGTTTAAAACAACAATATTATAGTTGAGAACAAAATATCGTCGTGTAGAAAGTAACTATAATATGTTTACTCCAATTTCTTCCAATTCAAATTTATTTCAATTATAAATAATATTATTGCAAACATAATTATGTTTGTGAATATAATAATATTGTTGTGGGAACTATAAACTATTTTTGTTGCAACCATATTTATTTCATTCAACCATATAACTTTTTAGTTTTATATAAAACTCATAGTTACATCATGTAATATGGTTAATGTAACTATATTTTCCAACCACATTATTGCTGTTTAATTTTATAGTTGAGCGAAACATATTTTTTGCTCAGTGAATTGGTATACACACTGCGACTCTATCAAAATAGTATTACCGGAACTAAATAGTATCCAATACAGGCTTGCAAAAATAATTTTGATGATTGTTATATGATAAATATGACATTGTGTTTTATTTAATTCATCACTGATTCTATTGAGCAGGATTTTCGAAATAATTTTGCAAGCAGTGGATAGGAGTGTGATAGAAATTTGACGTTAGTGTCTCGGACTCTTCTGGGGGAGATTTTGTATCGGCGGAGCACCTAATGACCAAAAATATATATCTTTAGTGACGAATCTTATCCTTTAACGACGAACAAGACATTTGAAAGTATCCTAGTTGTTTTAATGTTTTTGTATAAAAACCGTTATACTGTTGATATTAGATACATATATATATATATATGTATATATATATATATAATATATTCAGTTATATATTTTAGGAAGAGCAACGGCTTGGAGCATATTTTAATATTTATTTGATATCCAGCATAATGAAAACACCCTGTATATTAAAATTATAAAAATAAGTTTTAAAGAATCTGTTGACGATGCAATTTTTAATTAATATAATGTATTGTAAAAAAAAATCTATGTAAAGAAATATTTATTTAATATCAAATAAAGCGAATTTAATTATACTTAACAATTTATTTACAATATTGATACAATCAGAGACTATATAGACTATAGTCTCTGATACAATATTGATTTTAAACAATTTACACAATACTCTAGTGCTCTATAAAAATAATTTATTACAATCATTTGTTTATTCATAGTATTTGGTAGACAATGTGTGATTTAGTTGATTAGACACTGTTCAGTTTGTCTTATGTAATTTAGTGATGGAAATGTAATTTAGTTTCAAAACTGGGGTAAGCTGTAATTTAAAATTAGGGCAGTTTATGTACTCTTCAATATCACCTGAACTATATACATTTAATAGTAGTTATCCTAATTTATTAAGTTTTTTAAAAATTGTCCAAAAGAATGATAAAAAAACATTATAACTTAAATTTATTATACATTTCCAGTTATTTTTGATTGATACAACAGTGATTGATATTACCAGTGAAAATACTTTAGTTGTATCTTAAATCGTTCTTATTTCAACTATTAGATTCTAATCTTGCTAATGATATGTATGGTTCTATATGGCACGTATAAATTTATTTATATATTGCATTCAGATCTATTGGACAATTTGCGGTGATTGGAAGTTCTAATTTACTTTTTGTAAAGAACTCGATTACGGGTAGCTAGAGGTGTCTCTAAATTGGTCATAACGCTATTCCATCACTAGGAGCTTAATCCGGTTTATATTTTCCTGGAATGTCCACCTCGTTGAAAGAAATGCAGCAGTCCATGACAAAATATCCCCAAACTAGTTTAAAATATATTTGCAGCATATACGAGTGTATATTTTGAAAAAATATAATATTTTATATCAAATGTTGAATTTTTCATTTTGGAAAATTGCATAAGTTTTGAACCAGATCAGAGAAAATATTAGAATAATTTTGTAAAAGGTAGAATACTTTAGAAAACAATCTATAACGAAAAAAATACCGTTATATTAAATAATTTCTACAAATTCGAAGTTGAAAAAAAATATTAAACCGGTTTTCCTTTTTTGTTCGTCCTGTGAAGGAAATTTTTGTATCAACAAATTTTAATTATTATTTGAAAGAAATTTCATAAATTTTGTCACTGATAATATTTTCAAACATTTTAGTAACATAAAATATATTGAAAGTATATTAATAAAATGTATACCAAATTGGCTTACTGGTTCACCCATAAGAATTTGATTTTATAAATGTATAAAATTTAAAGAAAAATGAATACGGAAGCTTTTACCAGTTCTATTTATACATACCTAAACTTTACGTAATGTAGGATGTACATAACCTTCCCAATCAAATTAACATTATGAATAGAATCCCGAAACTAATCGCATTCACCAGGAACATAAAAATTGATAAATAAAATATATGAAATTATCAAGATGAATCATCTAACGTTTAGAACCAAATCGCCATAGTAATAACAATATTATGCTGTAAAACATTGTATTTATTTAATAATAATATTAATATAAAAATCTTTTGAAATATTTTTAATTTAAAAAAAAAATACTTCTTTATAGTAAAAAATATATCTATTATGTAAAACATATACATACTTATATATATATATTTATTCTTAATACTAACAGTATAATATAATTTTAATATTAATTTAAAACAATATTCAGCTTTCAACTTATTAATATCTAAGTAATCCAGTTATTTTGTTTTTTATATATATTCAAAATTTGCAACTTTAAATTCTGAAACAATTGTTCAGCTTAATATATAATTATTACTTAATTATATATCTCTATTATAAATTCTAATTCAGCTATTTTTTTTTCAATAATAATTTGAAACTAATAATTAATTAAGTACTAATTTAATATAATCATGTATAACAATAATATTATAGTTAAGTTTTTGCAACTCTTCATATTAATAACAATATATTATAATAGTTTTTCTTAAAAATAATTTGAAATATTTTAATTATAAATTAATTCAGCTAAAAATTTTTTTCAAAATATCAAATTCAGCTATTGAATTTTTAGTAGTGGATAAAAAAAATATCCAGTTTTAAATCCAGTATTTTATAAATTTTATAATTTTTAATGTTTCATTATAAAGGCTCTACTTATTTAGAATATAATATTAAGTAACATTGTTACTACACCCTTAAATAGGGTAAACTAAAAATTAAGCAATTTACTATATTCCAATTATAAAACTTAACAAACAATAAAAATTTAAATATCATCCAAAAATATTGTCATACATCTTAAAGAATACTCCACGACGCTGAAATAAATTCTCAAAATTTTCCGTTATGAATTGCTTATATTTTTCTCTTAAAACTAAATCTGATGGACCCCAATTCTCTTGCGGTTTAAATGCTGACAAAAATTTCTTTAATATTCCCAAGTCTTTTTGTCTTGTCATTGCATAAATACCCCAAAATGGTAGTTGTAATATACCAAAAGCTGATAAACACCATCCAAACGCTATAAATATTAAATTAAATAAAAATAAATGAAAATCAATTTTTAAAAACAATAAATTTAAATCTATCATTACCATATAAACTACCAGGATAAATATAATCATTATATTTCAATGGACTTAATTCTATAATAGTATGAAGAAGAATTGCTATCATTAATCCAGGAGTAATTATACCCCAACATATTCTCCAATAAATTCCAGTTTTTATATTTAACATAAATTCAATATCTTTACAAAGTCGTTTCACTCCTTTAATCCAAAAAAAAAAAGAATAAAAAAATAAATTAAAATAAATTTGAATGTTTTTTTTGTTTTAAATATATAACAACTTACCATATATCCATCCTAAAGCTATTAATTCAGCAATAGCTAGTACAAAAGCTACAAAAGATGCACCATAAAAATCTAATAAATTCATTATATATTGTCCACCTGGTGTTAAATAAATATTTCCAATACAAAATCCAACAACAGATATTCCAACTGCTACAGCCCAATGACTCCAATTTGTAAAACGATCTCGTATAACAGTCATAATACATGATGCCATACCAACATTACTACCGATTCCCAAAACGAATAACATTATAAAGAATAAAACTGAAAATACCTGAAAATTTAAAATAGAAATTGAATGAATGATGGAATAAGATTTATGATAGATATAGATAGTATAGGAGAATGGCAGAATCTTAAAACGTCAAATGATTTAAGTTGTGAATTTGAAAAATATAATTCGTGGGAATTCGTGGTAGTTCGTGGTGTAACCGCTTAAATCGACATAAGCGAAAAAATGAGATATTTTTACAATCACAGTCTATGTGCAAAAGGCTATCTTCCACAACAACCCCTATGCTTTTATGAACTTTCAAAGTGTGATTGTAGGTATTCCCATTTATTTTGTGGTTTTATCTTACCCAAAAATCATTAAGCGCTATAATTTAATTTTGCTCTTATATTATTGTAACTTATTTTTGTTTTAAAATTTAAGAAAAAATAATTTTTAATTTTAATTCATGAATATTATTTAACCAAGTATATTCAAGACTTTCAGTTCAATCAAAATCAATATTATGAGCATACACTGAACTTTTTACATCTCCTCAATTTTTTCACAGAGTAATTTGAAAATGGTCATAAGTTTTGAATTTTGAATTAAGGGAAGGCATATCATTGCCACAGAATTGTAATTTTCTTGAAACCAAAAAAAGTATAGTATCCAAATTGTAAACTGAAGATTATCTTCACTATCTTATCACAGGTCAGTCTTCTGATAATAATATCACAACCGAAATCGATTTGAATTTATCTTCGTCATAATTTAAATCAATCATGATCTTTATTTAACCTTTTCAAATTTTTCTTATTATTTACCTGTGGTATAAATTGAAATTTAGCAATTGCATCTGGATATGAAACAAAAGCCAAACTTGAACCACCTTTTACCACCGATCTAATATCATCTGTTCCAGTTTCATGTGCTAAATTACCTAATACTCCAAATATAATAACACCAGCTAATAAAGATGTAAACGTATCCAATGTTGTAACAATTGTTGCATCCCTAAAACAAAAAAGTACTATTTTAGTAAAAGCAAGTATACAAAGAAAGTTTTTTTACTCACCTGTATATATTATGAGAAAATCTATTGTATGAAGCATACATAATTATGTTACCAAAGCAAATTGCAAGAGAAAAAAACACTTGAGTAACAGCTGCATACCAAACCTATTAAAAATAAAAGAAAATCAATTTAAATTTTAAAAAAAAAAATTAATTCGGTATTTTAAGATATTTCGAAAATGAGTTATTTATAAATTTAACAACATCCTGATAATATGCAATATTTTAATGAATACACGTTATTGGTGAAATAATCTTATTTCTTCTACAATTAAAATATTTTAATTCGAAATTTTGATGTAACAGAACTAGGTGGTAATTTGACTAAAGTATTACAAGCAGTTTATAAGATTAAATATCACTGATATGCCAATGCCAGCAAATCAAATACTACTTGCTTCTAGCTAAAGTTTAGATTATAAATTAGATTTTTTTTTATTTCTTTCTCTCTAATTTAGTTTATATAATTTATATATGTTTATTTTTACATTTATTTTTTGTTTATTCTCATTGTTACTTCTCATATTCGTTTTAAGCTTCTGCAATTTTTTTGCCAAATAATTTGTCAAATAATTATCCATTTGTTGGTCTATGGAAAGAGTTCTGCAATTTGTACGATTTGATGTACGCTAAAAGTCATTTTGATCACTGGTAAGTGAAAGTATGATAGACACTGAATTCTCTGCAGTTAATGTGCTTTAGCATTTAAATTATAATAGATTCCGGTTTACATCCCAAAAAATATTAAGCAGAATACAAAAAAAGATTTTCAAAACGAAAATAAGACAAAATTTTAAATTTAAAAAACAACAACTTAACTGATGAACAACAAAAACATTTGTTGAATTAACAGAAAATAATTTTGGCTAAACAACTTAACAATAAAATATGGTAATTCAGTATTAAATATGAACACTCCATTTTGCTGATTATAATTTATTCCTCCTTCCATTATGCAAGTTATTGTAGTTTTTAAATATAAGAAAATGTGATTCAAGCATCACCATTCAAGAATGTCGGTTCTAGACAAAAGCTTAAAGCGATATTTCATAATATTACATAGTAAATTGGTTTTAAAGGTCACCAATTTTTATCGTGATTCCCTTAACTGATGGATAGCTAGATACCTAGAAGTGATCATTCCAGTTGCCTCTGGAAAACCAATTAGCACTTAATTGTACTTTTTTGATACAACGACTTGAGTCTATTTGTTGGTTGTTTTTAGGGGATCACTTCCCCATCATCACTCTCCCAAGGACATCAATACTAGAACCTTCTTAAACTAATAGCCCACAACTATTAAATTGTAAAGAAATTTTGCATTTTTATAGAAGCTGTAATGAAGAGTATTTGAAAAACATTCAATTACTAAAATAGGATGATAGAGCAGATTTAAAATTTCTACGTTTATCGAATCGCTAATTTTTTATCTTTCATGATTACTATGCTACAATGATCAGAAACTAAGGTGGTTATGTTGAAGTTCGTCGGAATGTGAAATTCCGATTACATTCCGCATTTGGTATGCTGAAGTCCGTAAGTATTCAGCAGTCTGCAAATGTCATTATTTATCCGAAATTTTAAAATTTATGTATGCTGAAGTTCGTCGGAACGGAAAATAATTTGAAAATTGTACGCCGGAATTTCTCATTCGGAAGTATTAGAATGGTTCGGAAATGAATTATAAAGCATACAATTTTTATATTTAGAATATTAGGAGAAGTAGAAAATGTAATAATAGTTTTTTTTTTCATTTTTTTTTTCATTTATGAAAAATATTTTTTTTATTTAGGAATAAAAAAGCGCTTCAAAAGAATAATATATTTTATTGTTTTTAATATTATAACATAATATGTATACATATTAAAAACGATACATATATATTTTACATTCTTTAGAGAATTTTAAATTTTTTCTGATGTAACAAAAAATTACTATTATTTTAATTTGTATATATATACATACTACATATGTAATTAAGAAAGTTGTAACTTTTACTTTTAATTTATGTATGCATATTGTATATATACATTATGTCATATACATTATCTATTAAAAAATTTTTACAAAATAAATAAAAAAAAATTGAAAATAAAAATGTTTGAAATGAATATGAAAACAAAAAATCTTCCGAAACATATGATTTTGATTTCTGCACAGACTTTGCAGTCGAAGGGACTTCAGCATACCGATTTTTTCGTATTCAGATCGGAATTTTTTTTCGGAGAAATTCCGCTTCGGGCTTCAGCATAACCACCTAAGTTTATGTCAGCTAAAATATCATAATATTTGTTGGCTAAGAGTATGTGCCTACTCAAACACTAGTCCTAATTCCATTCCATAAACCAACAAATGGATAATTATTTGACAATTTAAATTAGCAATAAAACAATACAAAATTCAAATTACTAATTAAAAATTTTAAATTAATTTAAAATGTGTATATATATATACAAATTAATATTATCTTTGAGTTATATGTCTTCAATTAGAACTAACTAATTCGAAAAAACATATCAGGTAAATTTCTATTCTGCGTAGTTAAGGGCAGTATGCAAGCATTTTTAGACTATCTTTATTGTCTATAGTTCTTTATGATACATACTAGATTATAGTTAAAACTTTAATACTGCATTTTCGATGTCACCGTATAGTACAATTAGAATTAGTCACCTTATTAGACACACACCATTTGGAAATCTTTGCGAAATTCGAGTTTTGACATTTTCGCATCTGAAACTAGGTCAATATATTCGAGAGTTTTCGTAACTTAAATAATAACAAAAAAATCAATTATTTTCTTTTTGATAGTAATTTAAGATGATTAAAGACTACTTAATGAATCTTAGAACTATATTTATTATTACTGTATCGTTGTAAAATTCGGAAAAACAAATTCTCTTGTAAGAAACTCCAACCATCATAGAATACAAAAATTGTTTCTGTTATTAAACATTCTACAAAATGGAGTAAGTTAATGAGTCAGACCACAAGAACTACATGGTATGTTGGCCACCTAATCAAGTAAGTAATTCTACATTTATTCATATCATCATTTTAAGGAATGCACAAATCCCAATGTTAGTAATTTAAAAACACAAACTAAACAAAAAAATAGATATACCTTAGGATTTGCTAATTGATCCCATTGTGGTTTAATAAAATACAAAACTCCATTAAATGCACCAGGTAAAGTTAAAGCACGAACTAATAATATTAACATGACAATATATGGAAAGATTGCTAAAAAATATGAAGCTTTGCCTGAACTTCGGATTCCTATAAAATAAAAAAAATAATTATTAAAAAAATTAATATTGTTTTTGTACTCTAATAAATTACCTTGGATTAAAATTAATGCAACAATTGACCATGATACAGCCAAACATATTACCAATTCCCAATTCGGTACACCTATTCCATCATGAATTGTATCTTTTTCTTTTAAAATTTCTTTTCTAGAATAAAAAACAAAATTAGAGTCAAAATATAATCAAAGTAAATAACACTTCATTCTATCATTCTATCAATCATTACACATCCTATTTTCATCTACATAAGATATTCGATAGGATTAAACGTACTACAATATTTAATATATTAAGAAGAAAAATGAACACATAAAAACAATGTATGGACATTTAAACAAAGCAATTATCACAAACACAATGTGGAGCAAAACAAGAGGTCTACTGTTTTCTATACAGTTCCAAGAAGTTAACTAGGAGTGAAGCAAAATAATGTGAATATTTATGGAAAGTTGAAAATATAAATTATGAATACGAACATCTATTTACTATTAATATTCCAATTTTGTGTTAAACGCAATTGCAAATCGTTATCAAATTGCAACCATTCACTTGCAGCTTCATGTGTGAGCTTGCGATTCATGCATGTGGGAGCACAAGTATCACACACACACAATCATATTAACAGAATTGAAAGATTTAAAAAATTATTCATTAAGTATGTTATGTATAGAATAATTTAGTGATTGAGTGTGAGATGAGGGGTAGGCTTTACGACTTGGAGAATTAGACGACAGATTGATCATATTATGTATGTTTTTGATGTATTAGCTGGTCATATATATCGTATCCTACTTTATTAAATTGCTTTGAGATCACAATTTTATTAAATATTGATTCTTATTTCAGAATAATTTCAGTAATTTTCATCCTTTGAACAATTTTGATATTGGGTCTTATTGTTCTTGTTCTTCTTGCTTAGTAATGTTTGAATTGTTATTTCTCAATTTTTTTCTTTATGTGTAGTCCGGTTTAACACGAAAATACTTTAAGGGGTGCTTCTTTGGAGTATTTTAAAAAAACAGTTGTTTTTGAAAAAGTCCATTTTTAAATTTATGCCTGTGCTCCAGAAAGTGAAATAAAATCGGATTAGAAAACAAATGTCTTACAAATAACCACTGAAGCTCCAAAGATATAGAAAGCAATAATATATTCTTAAAAATTTTTCAGAACTGGTGTACCTAATTAAAATTACTCTAACTAACGATACGTAACTAACGGTATTTAGAGGGTATCAGACCTTTCATCAAAAATTATAGTAATTAACGATAAGTAACTAACGGTATTCATAGGACATTAGACTTATCAAGTATAACAGTGCTAAAATGTTGGTATAAAAACTGAAATATTTATAAAAAACGTGTTTTATCTCAAAAAAATTTACTAACATTTTTTCATTTTGATATTCGTCACAATACACGTTAGACTTGCCGTTGCTTAGGTAAAGTCAAAAAAATATATTATATGTGTTTTATATAATTTTGTAGTCTGTTTGAGACCCACTAACAAATGAATAAACATAAATACTTACAGAATAATTGTACGAATCAGTATAGAGATAGCGGGATTCTATACTATCTCAAAAGCAAAGTAATAACAAATAAAGAAAAAAAAGGAAGATATTGCCTCAAAAAAACATTATCAACTTATACCAGCGGTTGGAATTAAATATAAATCTCCAACTAATAAAATCTAATTTTCGACCTATTTTTCCCCACTAATGAAATTTCAGGACAATGATTTTGAAGCAAAGTTTTCAAAGCAAACAACACCTTTCGATAAACAATAATACAAAAGCTACGGAGAGTAAATAGCTTAACTGAGAAAGGTTAAAAGAGATACCAACCGAAAGGAAAATATAAAAATTGTATTTATATGGAAATCCTATACATATATTCTTTCCCATGACAAATAATTTTCATATAGATAATTAATAAGAAAATTGAATACTTACATAAAATACAATTCAGCTGATGTTGCTTTATGTACAAAATCTTTAGTTGAAAAACTAGCAATTGTACTAACATTAGCTGAATCTGATGAAATAACTTTCAACGATGAATTTATACATTCTGTTTGCCATTCTTCTCGACAATAACTCCATGGTAATGTTGTAGCAAATGATGCAATAAAATAACGTATTGTTAATGCCATTAAAGATGCATAATATGTTACAACTATTCCAGTTCCCATAACTTGTCCATAACCAACACCTTAAAATAATATTTCATTATTTTTCTATTTTCATATTTTATACATGCCATATAGGTTGGTATACATACCTCGCATTATTGGTGAAAAATCAAATACTTTAATACTTCCACGACTTGAAAACTGTCCCAATACCATTTCCAAATAATAAACAGGCTTACCAACTAAAAATAATACAATTAAATATGGTATTAGAAATGCTCCACCACCATTATCCAATGCTGTAAATGGAAAACGCCAAACATTTCCTAGACCAACAGATAATGCTATGCATGAGAATAAAAATTCAATATCACTTCCCCATTTATCACGATCTTTTGTTGTTGATGTTGTTGTTGTTGCATTATCTTCTGTCAAAATTTCAATACTACTACTAATTACTGGAAATTCACTTTTTTCTGACGATGATAACTATAGAAATTTAAATTATTTTTAATTAAAAAAATAATTAGAAAATAATTTAAAATAAAGATATACAACCTTTTGATCTTGTAATACGATATTATCAGTTACTGGGTAAATTGAAGTAGGGTCATTACTAATACTATTAAATTCTCCTGGAATTGATCCATTATCATTTTTACTATGATTATACGCTTTATTTGTATATCCATTCTCTGAGACACCCATTATAAATATTGTGAGTATAATAAATCTTAAAAACGATATTGCACACCTAATAAATCTTGAATTTTATAGCTTCACCAGACTTGTAAATTTATAATTTCTGTTCTTGTTGTGTAGCAGCTTACATCTGAAAATAAAAAATTAGAATTATTGGTTATTAATTATTATTAATTAAAAAAATAATAATTTTTTAATACACAATAAATTTGCATGAAGGTCGTAGTATCAAATAAAAAATCTTACAGATTTGTTAAAAAAAATTTTCGTTAACTTTTGAATTTTCCAATAAAAGAAAAACTACAAAAAGCGACATCTTAAAAAAAAGTTGTTTATTTCGCAAATATTCGTGTGATATTACAAAAAAAAAAAAAAAATAGAAAATTCAACTGACACCTGTTCAAATCACGTTTTTCACTCAACTCAATTAACAGTTATTATTATTGTGCAATTTCAAAAAAAAAACCTAAGTAATTTCTAATATAAATTATTTTCTACAAATCATTAAATTTAATCAATTGAATGGTTACTTGATGTTTGTTTGCATTTTGATTTGATAACAAATAATCAGTTGTTCCCAACTATTGTAGCTATCTACATATATACATAGTATATAAATAAAATGTTTTTATATATGAGTTAAAAATTAAGTTATAAACTTAATATTCAAGTAAGAGTAAAAATGCCCAATGGTACATTTGCAATGGTAATGACATACACCTAGATATCGTGATATATCCAAATTATCGGATAAAGTCAAAAGATATAGATTTTTCTCTGTAACAAGATAAAAAAAATCTTGAATTTTATTCAAGTGAAGGGCTTATTCATGAATTAATACTATTGTTTTTCATATTTTCAAAAAAAACATCAGAAATATGTAAATATGACTTAAAAATTAATAATAGAATAAAAGATTTAACAAAAACTGAAAAAAATATCTCATCTTCCACATCTTCCACATTCTTTGCATATGTCAAACGTATAACCCGGTACTGTTATTTTGTGGGTTTACCTGATTCACCTCTCAATCTTGCTCTGTTAGAATCCTACGATAAACATTTCCAACTTTTCAATCAAAAATTTGTTAAATTAGATTCAACATCACCCAGTACAGTGATAAATAATGACAGCTCACAGGGGGTACTTAAACCACACACATTTTGTGTACTGTCGGATTATTCATCAGAAAACAACTGCGTCTTATACAACCGGCCTGATATGCAATATTTAAATTAACTTCTTTAAAAACTAACTCCTCTGAATTATAGGTATAGTGTGTTTCAAATGAAGGTACCTAATCTATATGAAATATATAGGCATGAAATGGTAGCTATGGGAGTAATATTTTTTTTTGATATTAAAACAGGAGGGTAAGCTATCTTGCGATATCAAAATTTACTTATAATTTTTTTATAATTCCACGTCTATGAATCCTAACATCCTAACTGCTTTTACACAGCCATTTGGCATATACAATTACATACTATAATTTTTTCTTTTAAAATTTATGATAATATTATCTGCTACCATCTCTAAACTATATCTATTGTAGAGTAAGTTAATCCATACAATAGTATAGTTCCATTGTACTTTATTGATAACCAGTTTCTATTCAAAATTAATTCCAAAAAATAATTGAAAAATATTTTTACAACATACATGGACAAACCAAATCTCTCTTTTCTATGTGAAACTTTTTTTAATTACAGTAATTGAGAAAATTTGGATAGATAAAAATTTTAAAAATCAACAATTAAATTTATTTATATAATTCACGTCTACGGGCGGTCGCACCAAAAATTTTTTAATCTTTCATGGCAGAGTACAAAAACACACCATTCGCCTCAAAAATGATATATAAATATCTCTGGGTACCGTTTTTACATGTTTGACTACAAAAATCCAAAGTGAACATTTGGTTCGCAACTTCTCTGCCGAACCTTTCTTCTACTTCTTTCTACCATCTTCAATAGAAGTATTCTAGAGTTTCTGTGTTGCCACAGTGAGGATTGAACGAAATACCTAGCTTGGCAGCGCAGCTTTCTAGTGACCAGTGACGTCTACTGATGGTTACTACTCTTGATATATCAGTGCGAGAATTGGCTAAAAGTTTTTTGGTTTTGCTGATGTTTGTAATTATTCGGCAATGTTTTATTAGAGGTGGTTACACAAGTATTTGATCTATGCCACCTTTCGTTTGCTCTGGCCAAAAAAATGCATCCCATTGAAACGTATTCCTTAAGGGGGCTGTCAACCGTTCTTGGCTCTCTCATTCACCCTTTATGCTACTGTCACCAGCAACGCAGGCCAGATGTTTTTTAGATCTTTATAATCTAATTAAATGTAATGCATATGAATACTATTACCCCGGCTCAAATTCGATTGAATAATATGAGGGAGATATATTGATAGTAACAATGAAAGTGTCACCAGCAAGGGATGTGTATATTGAAATAACAGTGCAATATCTACCCACTTAAAATATAATTTACTTACTTAGGTATGTTATAGCAAAGGAGTTCTAATAACATTATTTAATTTGACTCCTACCTAGATCACCACAAATAAAAAAAAATATTTTTTAAATTCCAAATTTCTAATACTAATGCCTTTCTAAAATAAATAACATTAAAAATCTTAAATTGAAAAATATAATTTAATTTTTTAGATATTTTTTTTAATTAAATATTTTACAAATAAATAAAAAGTACACTACAAATAATCCACCTGTAAACCCAACAGAGAAAACAAGATATAAGATTATTTTGATTATATCAAAATTACATTTTATGAATTGAAAATAATCAAGTTGACACTAAACATATTTTTTTTTAAAAATAAAAATTTCATTACCGAAACCAAAAAAAAAAAAAAAAACAAAATAACTTGAAAAGATAAATTAAAGATAAAAATTTTGTTAACTTTTATCAACTTTTTTCTAATATAACTATAACCAAATCACAACGCACCGACTTTAATGCAAAAAAAAAATAAACATTCACTTCAACCTATTTCAACATTCTTTAAAAGTTTCGTCTGCATTTTCATTACGCATATATTCAATATAACCTCAAAGTTGGGTTAAAGCATTGAGTAAATAACAACATATATATATTTATAATATATTTATAACCAACATTATATTTTTATACATCGGTTAAAGTTTAAAATAAGCTTTAAGTACATATGTGTATGTGTGTAACATATTTAATAACCAATAATGTTGTATATCAAACATGTTTGATTGAATTATTCACATTTGATTTCAATTTTCATTTTATGCTTTATGTTTCAAGTTTGATTTTAGATTAAAACTTAATTGATTTGCATAATACGTAATTGATTTGTTTAGTTATTAAAAAAATAATTTAAATAAAATAAATTAAATAATTTTGTCATCTAAAATGATAAATAGATCTACAGGAGTACTATTTAATTGCAACCAAATTATAGTTATAAAGCCAATATTATTGTGCTACTATTGGTAATTGACACAATTTTTAATTAAAAAATTACAATGTATAAAAAAAGCACAAAATCAAATCAACAAATCACTTTAAATTAATTATATAAGAAAAACAAAATTTATTTGAATTGTGAATGAATTTTATATCGATTTAATAGTAAAATTTTTATTTCTACACACACACGCATACACTTAGGTTATATAATTTTTAAAGAAGTTTGAAAAAATATGAAAATGAAAAAAATAAATTTTGCCAAGAGTGAGTACATACACCTTCAAAAACTCATCACAACTGCATTATTGTAACTTTTACAAGAATTAAAAAATCAACCGAAAGGTAAGTATTATACCCAGAGGAGAAAACCTACGAATAAGAAAATGTTTTGGATTCATAACGCGTTCGTTATATTTGCTGGTCGTTTATTAGATATAAAATTTTGTAGTTGATCTATGGAGTAAGGGTTATTTTAAAAACAAATTAATTTATTATCTTTCGGCAATTCATCTTCATCAAGACTAGAAAGAAATGAAAAATATACAGGGTGGTTCAAATACCACTAAAAAACTTAAAGTAAATATTTTTTTTTATTTTTTTGTTTTATAAAAAAATTTAAAATGACTACTAATCGATTGGTGATTGATTTATATTATTATTCTATTCTTTGAGAACAACTCAAACAAAATACCATCATTATTTTATTACTATATAGCAAACCAGATTGTATTGACAAAAATTTGAGATGTCAAGAACAATATATCCCACTATTATATCCACACCACACCACTTTCTATAATATTTTTCAGAATATATTCTTCCGTTGTAAGAAATGAATCTCAATCTAAAATTCACATCTTCTCTTTACACTGAAATAAATATAAAATTTGTACCCATCAGCAGTTCATTTCATAAACAATGATTCATTTGGAGCAATGTATTAAATGTGAAAAACTGCATCTAGAAAAGTTTCTGTATAAAATGCAAATAATAACGAAATTGTTGTCACAAGATCATTAACCATACTTCACAGTTACGTCATTCAATGTCATATTCCACCCTCTAAGTTATATGCTTTGAGACTGTTCAAGTTTTAAGTGTTTTAAATACGTCCTAATTTGATAAATTATACATAATCAGCTTAAATATTAACAATTATGTGGGGGAAATACTATAGAATAGTAGATGTATAAGCCACATCCAAAAGAAAAATTATCATGAAAAAATCAACATGTATTTATGCAATATGTTATACTTATACATACTTCTTCTTCTTCCGCTTTGAAGTGGAATCTGTTTTAAAAATTTGACTTTAACAACATCCTCTTGTTATTGTATGCTCGAGTATTATATCGACCTTTTCAGTGGTCGTTCTCGTCTCAAAGCAATTTTGTTTGCTTTCATGCACTAATGCCGCTAGTCTGTATACTGAGTATAGTTCAATCAGTATACTGATATAATCTTGATATTTTCATTCTTATTTCTCGTCTATTACACTTCAAATATTTCTAATTTCGTCACTACTTAAATGATCTCTCATATTTTTCCCAGCAATTTCTCTATATGTTTTTTATCTCCATAAATCTTAATGTTTGTTAGGTTTGCAGATTAAGTTTGTACTAAGTTAGATAGATCATGTCCTTAATGATATGTCCGCTCCGCTCTACATTCTGCCGCATCTTATTATACGCTTATAATATCTGTAAAACTATCCACTTCGGTGAATTAAAAGCAAAAAGCAATGACAGGAATCCAAAAATTTAAATGTGCAGCTTTTTCAAATCATTACAGCAAAAAATCATCAAAGAAAAAAAAAAAAAGCTCTAATTTTTGTGCCCATCTTTCAAATAAATCATTTATAGAAAAAAACATATCCAAGTTCTAAACCCATATAAAAAAATTATATAATGAACCAAATAGCAAAACATCATAAAATCAATAAAATATGAAGCTTTGTTAAATTAGAAGTACTTTTTAAGGTCATCAAAACAATTAAAATTACCCAAAATATAAAGTAAATATTAAAATTTTTTAAATATCCCTGGTTTGTGTCTTTGAAATATTTCTAAATGAACGATAACGGTGCATCACATCTACAAGTTCAAATGAATGTTTATTTCGTAAAACTAAAAAATATTGACAAGCAGAAAAAAATATTCCTATTGTTGCCATGTTGGTAAATCTTGCTTGGACACTTTTAAAAACTCACTAGATATAAAGTCCTTCTTATAGAAAAAACGCCAGAAGCAGGATGTTATAGAGAACATATTGACCATTTTTTGAATTGATGCTAAAATTACAAAACAACCGTCTTCTTCATCATCACATCGTGTCTCTGTTGTATAAAAAAGAAACTTTTAAACCAGAATTGACCAGAGTTGTACATCGGTAACTCCACGAAGATAACAACAATGAGATTAGAGAAAGAAAAAAAATACCTATGTAACGAAAATATTAAGCTTAAATTTACCAACATGTTCAAAAAAAAAGTAATTGTTTTGCGGAAATAAAAAGCTTTGGTTTAAATTAAATATTTAAATGAAGTAAAAGGAAAAATTGTTTTGATGCTCGATCGGTATATAGCTAATAGATCATTATAGGTCTTACGCAAGTCTTATATATTTTACAATTTGCTCTCACGCGCAAACATTCCGATATCAAAAAGGCTGTATCTGATTGTTTTACAAATAAATAAATAAATCTCAGAATGTATGACACTCAGTCTTATAAACTATGAAAATAAGAACACCCACCAAATACATATATACATAAATAGTATCCAAAAACTAAATAAAAATATCTATCCAAGCACAATAATTATATCGAACCGGTAAAAGGAAACAGAAACGAGGAAATTTTAAAGTATGTAGATGTAATTTTTTTTCCAAAAAGTATTTAATAGAATTAGGCTCACAATAAAAATAAATTCTAAATTTTTTGCACACTATTTTTGATTTAAATGTCATGGAATAGAAAAAAAAATGATTTATAAACTTACAAACAAAAAATCGCTTTAAAAATCAAAAACAAAAACAACAATAACTGAAAAACTAGTTTTCTTCCGATTTGTAATGTGGTCATATCTTCTCATAAAATCAAATCGATTTTTTAACAAAGCAAGAATTTCACTATCTAAATTTCATTTCATACCCCATGAACATAATTTCGATTTTTATGAATTCAGGTCTTTATTCTATTTTTATTTTCTTCTTTTTACAAGTTTTTCATGTTTGTCCTTAATTTGCAAAGCGGCTTCAGTTCATTCTCAGAAAAGAACTATAATAATGTTTACTAATAAACGTACGTACGTATTGTTGTGCATTAATGCATCAATGTATGTACATATGTATGTATGTACAGTACATATGCTAGATTACAACAATTATTATATAGATTTGAGTTTAATGCCATAAATGCAAGTAAACTATTTTGTTTTACAACACTATAAAAAAAAAATAATTAATATCAGTTATTAACCTTAACTTTTCTGTGTCAGAATATTTGCGCTTAACCGGAATATTCAAAAGAAAAATAGAGCGGTAAAAATAAACATTGAAGAAAATTTAAAGTTTTAGAATTCAAACTATACAAATTAAAAAAATGAAGGTTTTTGTTTAATTTTTTTCATTATTTGATTTTCATTAACTTTAACTTTAATTTTTTTATTATAGTTAGATGTAATTATTATATGGTATACAATAAAATATATATGTATATTGACTTCGAAATAAACGGAATTATATTTGTATAATAAATTGAATAGCGGCAATATAATTTAGAATATTTTTATTAAGTAATTCATAAAATAAAAAAATATATAACTGCGGAATTAAAGTAAGTAGTTGTAACGAAATTTGTGGTTATCATGATATTATTTTAAGCATCGGAATCCGGTCTGTTGAATTTTTTTTTTGCTCTTGACAGTAACTTAGGTAGAATCATCTTTTCGTGTTTAATTAAGTATCTACAATATTTCGAGCATTACTTTATCAAAATTACGGGCTTATCAACTCAGTAATATGTGAAAACTACTGCTACTGTCAATAACTAAGCCTTCTTAAATAGAAGAGCTTCTTTTTATTTAATTTGTTACCAGATTATACTCTCAATTATTATTTTTTTCATTTATTTTATCCCAATGACAAAGGGTACTGGACCAGGTTAAAAAACGCATAAAGCATTTTTGCTTCATCGAGAATCGAACCTGGGACCTTCTACTAAGTAGGTTCAACCTACTTCGCCACCCAACGTGTAAATATTATTTGCTCTATCGTATAGAATCGGGCTAAAATCTGAATAATGAGGAAGATTAAAACCTTGGAGATGTGAATATATGACAGAATGTTGAATGTTGACAGAATGTCGTGGGTGGGTAGAAGAGGTCGGGAATTACTTTTAACAATTAACCAAACTTGAATGTGATATCATACATTATGCAATGGCATGTGTTAGAAGAAAAACAATGTGACTGTGACTGTGAATGACTGACTGTGAACATCAGACAAAAGATCAAGATAGGAAATTTGATCGCAAATAGCCTGTGTTAATATAAAAAAAAATTATTGTTTGGATATTGGAATTTTCGATGGATTATAAACCGATTTCCTGTTCAAATTATATATCTCTCTTCGATGTCTTTCTATATCAACTATACTAACATCAGCGGTCACATGCCTTGGATATATCATTAACATTCATTTATGTAAAATTTATACGATATGAAATGTCCCTTAAAAAATTATGGCGAGAAAAAGTTTTGCATATTCCTAAAAGACTTACATATTCCCCAGATACTAGACCCGATCGTTAGTTACCCTTTATTTACAGTCAACAAACTTAACAAAAATGTCAAGTTCCAAATCCTATTGTATATTTTAGAAGATTTTCACTATAAGAGAAAAAAAATGGTTCAAAGTCCAATAAAATTTTATCATTAAAATCAGTAATTTAAAATCTGTATCTAGTTTTATCAAATGGCTGCCCGAAGAGGCCATAAAAAAATTTGCGAATAGCCCAAAACAAAGTACTGAAAATACCTGGGCCTGTACGCTGTCATATTAGAATTTGGTATATCACCCAAGATAATTCGATTATCAAAAATGGCCCATAAAAAAACAAGATGGTTAGAAATAACACGGTTGATTTATTTCAGAACTCTTAACATCATATTTTTATCATATTAACATCATTTACGCTGGGTGGCGCAGTAGGTAGAGTGCCTGCTTTTCAACCGAAAGGCTGCCTTTTAACCGTCCCAGGTTCGATTCCCGATGAAGCAAAAAAATGCTTTGTTGGGTTTTCGACCTGGTCTAGTACCCTTTGTTATTGCTAAATGACAAAAAATAATTGAGAGTATAATCTGGTAACAAATTAAATAAAAACGAAACTATTCTATTTAAGAAGGCTTAGTTCCTGACAATAGCAGTAGTTTTCCACATTTAATGAGTAGAGCCAGTAATTTGTTAAATAAATACTCGAAATATTGTAGATTGTAGTGTAAAATTGCATACCGTACTTAATTAAGCATGAAAAGGTGATTCTAACTAAGTTACTGTCAAGAGTGTAAAAAAAAAATATTGGTCAAAATATTGGATGTAGATCAGAAATTTACCTACCTCGGAACTAGCGTTCATCCCACAAATAATATAAATGTGGACATCAATAAACTTTGCAATTTGTTTGCTTTTTCGGTCTTTTAAAACATCTAGTGGCAAATGTTTTGTTTTACAGATCAGAATAAGCAGCACTGCCCAAGACAACTAAGCATGCACTTGGTGTCTTCGAAAAGGAAATTCTCCGTTAGATATATTACAGAAAATAACAATGTGAAGACGAAGATATAATACCGAACTCTATTAGTTCTATAATGAAATGGATGTAGTCATAATAATTAAAATCAACAGACTACAGTGTCTCGGACACCTAGATCAGATGATAGAAAATGCTCCAAACAAGAGAATCTTCGAATTCAGACCCAAAGGTACAAGACGTTGACAGACTAAAATATAATTAAAATGGATATAAAAGAATTTTAATAATTAAATAAAATTAAAGTAATGAAAAGAAGCTTTTATGTCTTTTATTATAATTTGTAAAAATTATTATTAAATATCATCACATTTGTCAAATATTTAGTTGCTATTTTGTTGATGCAATATATCTGTTATACTTGATGTGCCACAGAATTGAATACGTAATATCAATAACTATTATAGTCATTGATAATATGCATACGGAAATTACCAAGACAGTTTTCCAACTAAAATTCCACTACTGTATATTTTAACATATGAAAATATATTTTTATTTAGTGACTGGCAATAGTATAAAAACAAAAATAAATTTATTTTTGCTGGTGAAAAAAAAATTTTACATAACAAGATTTTTTTTTTGCTTTTTTGTTTTAGATTACATCGAATTAATATAGTTATGTTTTTATTGTGGAGATTAAAATATGCTTCTTTTAAATCATACAGTAGAACAGTCAAAAAATTAGTTTCTATACATATATTCAACTATCAAACCTGTTTGTTCTGTGTTTAAAACTTGGTGAACTAGTATTGCAATTTTAGTGATTGTGCTGATAATATTAAGTACAACTAAAGGATATATATTACTATATATCTTCTTATTCTTCATATTATTGCAAGACCTGTTGTTTTACATTACCTTTTAATTTTAAGATTAGAACTAGAACTTCTTGGAAATGTGAATTTCAGTATTGCATTCATTGTTTCGATGAGGGTTATTGCCTGTATTTCATTTGACTGCATGTCATTTGCCTATATTTATATGTAACGAAACTTCAAATACAAGGCCACGAAATTCCAAATACAAAACCCTATATATTTCCGAATAGCAAAATCCCAAAATCTAAAATTCAAAAATTCGACTTTAATTCAGCATATCCAATCAAATAAAACCCAGTCAATAGAAATTCAGACATATGACACGTTCCCTGTCGATGATTGTCCTTGTAGTCAATGATCACCTGGTACAGATTGATAAGCTATTCTAACCATCCCTCGCTGCCACCAATCATGTTCTGCACACTTTCTGATATAGATTTAAATTAATGAATATTTGGAATTAATCCTCAAGGATTAAAAACCAACACATTTAAATATCAACAAATTATTGTATTCTCGATATTTTAATAATACATTTTAAGACAAAACAAAAATTTTTACAACATCAACATTTAATACAAAAAGTTGCAAAATTTAAAAGTTTTAAAATCGTGAAAATTTTTACTAAAAACATTCAAACTCAAAATTTTAATTTCAACAATTTAAATGCTTTATCATTATTTTTTAAAATACATATCAATTAATTTTCTTTTAAACCTTCAAATACCCATATCGCATTTTAACTGTATTGGGTAACAAATTAAGAGTTGGTGTACTCTTGTAAAGTAGACTATTCTATATTATGGTTCTGTATTATGAATCTGAAATCACTTCTTTTTCTAAGAAAGTATAATAACCACCTACATACCTAATATTCCTTTGTAAATATTGCGACATCCTGATTTTATACTTCAACTTAGATTGCATTAAATTTTAATCTTTGATTTACGTTCGTCCATTCCAATTTATTTAGAACATCTCTAATTCTTGTTCTTCTGTCACACTTTTATATAGCTCTCTTTTGCAGTACTTGCAATCTATTTAAATTTTCAGCATTAAATATAAATAGAAGCGATGAACAGTACTCAGAAAGCAACTGAAAGAAGGGACAATGCAGAACTATCTGCAAAACCTATCTGCTACTAAAGAAAGTAAATATTCACTCTGGAAAACAACCAGTAAGCTGAAAAAACGAATCGTGCATTCTGCTTCACTTAGAAAAAGTGACGGAACGTGGCATCAAACAGAAATTTGTCCCAAGAATATGGAAATATGCTAAGGTTACCATGATTCATAAGTCAGAAAAAACCCCAAACGAAGCAAAGTCCTACAGACCTATTTCATTGCTACCAGTAATATCTAAGTTGTTTGAGAAACTACTCCTTAAAAGAATGCAACCTCTGATTGAAACTGAAAACACATTATACCAAATCATCGATTTGGATTTAGAAAGCAACATTCAACTGTCAAACAAGTCCATAGAATAACTATGAAGCCATCGAAAAAAACATTGAAAGAAAAATGTATCATACTATATACAAAATATACATACTATATATACTATACTATATTTACCCATACTATATTTACTATACACTAGTGATATTCCAAAGATAGAAAATGGGACAGTAGCTACTTTTGCAGATGACAAGGCTATATTTGCAGTCGGTAAAAATATAAATGAAGCTACAAGTAAATTGCAACAAGCCAATAACAAAATTTCCATTTGGTGCAAAAGGTGAAGAATTAAACTGAATGAAGCAAAATCCACGCACGTTAACTTTACGAATAAAAAAATTTAGTCGCACTTACCAGTAACATTAAACAAAGTCATCATGACATATCCAAACTCTGCAAAATATCTTGGTATGACGCTTGGCACAAAGCAAAAGTTAGATGGAAAGAATCCGTTACTTTCGAAACGTCAAAAAATACGATTGTGAGACGGGTTGTTAAACTTTTATTATCACAATATCAAAATTATGTGTTCGATTTGTAATGTCTATACAATATACTATATTAGACGTTAATAAACATTTGCAATTTTACGAACATTTATTTACATAAGACGAAAAAATTAATAATAATATGCAAACATATTAATTAATATTATATTTGATGATTGTTTTTTTTTTTTTTTTTTTTTTTAATTTAAGCCAAACACTAGGTTTCAAACGATACCTTTATACACGAATATATAGCTTGGACTAATTGAGGATTGTAGAAAGAAAAATATCCCTTTGATCAGTTTGTTACATTTTGAATAAATTTATTAATATTACTCTTGAACTTTTGTAGATTGTACGTAGGTATATTTTTGCATTGGGGAAACACGTTTGTTGGAATATGGTTCCACATTCGAGAAAATTTGACTACAAACGAATTCCCATAGCCAGTTTCGAGCCACCTTGGAATTTGCACTGAGTAGGGGTGGGCACTTGATGCCTCTCTTGTTCCTCGACGGAAATGTTTGAGAGGTGGCATTAGGATTTTTATTTCATCTGAACAAGTGCCTAAACCTACGAGATATCTATAAAATAGGGAAAGTGCTCCAACAACACGACGATTTTCAAGTGGTACAAGGGAGGATGTCACATTAGGGTTGTCAATAAGACGAATGGCACGCTTTTGAACTTTGTCAAGAAAATTTAGTTTGACGGTTCGTGATGCACCGGCCCATATATGTGAATTGTTTTCCAACTTGGGTCGTATGTATGATTTATAGATATTTAGCATGTCCTGGGGAGAAAAATACGTTTTGCAGCGACTCAAAAAACCCAAACATCTCGCGGCATTTTTAGCAATGTCAAAGATATGGTCATTCCATATCATTTTATTGTTGACTTCATGCCCAGGATATTCAAGTGTTCAGTTCGCTGAATACGCACACCCACGAATAATAGGATGCGGTTAAATGGGGTAGTTTTGCGCGAGACTAAACAGCTTTGAGTTTTGGAGGTTTTGAACTCAACTCTATTACTTTTTCCCCAGTTGAAAATAATGGGTAGGTCATGGCTGAGCGTGCTGGCCATGATGCTACGTTTAGTATCAGTAACTGGTATTGTAGCATGTGATTTTCGAAGAAAATCGCAAGATTCATTTAAAAAAGAAAATTTAAGTATGAATTTAGCGAAATTTGTTTCTTGTGTTTATTTCTTTACCCTATTAAAAAATGTCAGTTATGAAAACAAAAAAAAAATTTTTTTTTATTCATTATTTTTTTTATTTATTATAACAAATAAGACTTACTCAATTGATTATTTCCTGCCACATTTAATTTTTCCAAATTATAATGAACGTCAAGCAAATATCTTTCTGAAATTCTCGATACCTTCTTTGCACATTCGAGGTGTTGCGAATACATAATTTAGGCGTTTATAAACTCAACACATTGTGTTACAATTTTGATTTGACGAATGTAAACACAAAACATTCACGGTCAAGAACGGAAAGTCACGGAACACGTCAAGAAAAAAAAACTAGAACTGGATCTGAAATCCAAACATTTGTATTGGCTAATGGGGCGAAGATCTACTCTTTCGATGTATAACAAAGTTTTACGTAACGTCATAACAAAGTTTTGATCTACAATCAGATATAAAAGCCATTCTGGGCAGACGGTATTCAAACATGGAGTTGTGCTAAACAATTAAATATTCAAGTAAGCTATCCAAACATTCTAAAACAAAGTATTGCTAAACATTGCTAATATCTCCTTGTTTGTTCGCAATGCTGATATTCATAGAGATCTCAGGATACCTTTCATAAAAGACGAAATAAAAATGAAATTGGCTGTAAGCCATAAAAGTCGTGTCTCTCAACATGTCTTTGTCGAAGTTTCACGTTTAGCTGACAGTCAAAACTTTGTTAGAAGACTTAATCGGACCAAACCGTTCGAACTGTGTTTGGATCAAATCTTTTATCTTACAATAATTCGTAATGGAATTTGGTTTGATTAAAGATATTTGAAGTACCTAATAAAGCCAAAATTGTATTAATGGTTAGTCTTAAAGACTAGTTTTAATTTTAACAAAAGGATAGGAGTTTTTAGTGCGTTAAATAAAAAGTGCACAGTCCTTCACTTTATTCTTCACCGGTACATGGAACAGAAGTAGAAGGTTCTTTTGATGATTTTCTTCTACCTGAAAAAAAAAATTACAAAAATGAGCAAATTTTGTTCATATATAATATTAAATATCCAACAGTAGTGACACTTGGAAACGTTGAACCAGACTTCATCAATAAAATAGAATGAAGAATTAATTTCAAATATTATGTAACTAAAAACATACTTCCAAATCTAAAAATATTGGGTCTATTACACTTTACTGAAGAAAAATTAACTGAATAAAATAAGACAGAAATCCCGATTTGAGATTTTTTTACTGATCTAAAAAAAATATGGGTTCCGAAAAAATAACTAATAAAAAGTTGAAATGTTTTTTTTAAAAACAAAACCTTTGCCCGGAAACATTAAAAAACTTAGTTACCACTAACCTAACTAGTTGCCAGAGAAAAATCGATAGCAACATTAGTAACTTCAAACAATAAATTGATAATAATAGTTTGAATTTGATACTTAAACAATTCTTGGTATGAAGGATATCTACATTTAACCTACTTAATATAGTCGCCCTAATTCAGCAACAACACAAAAACAAAAATATTAATCCATATATTTGAGATTACATATTTTACATGTTTCTAAGTGTGGTCAACTTTAGTTTAAATCAATAATAATAAATGATAATTGAGTTTTTTTTTCCAGTGACGTTTTGGATGAGTTTCGTTATTTTAAATAAAATTAATGGAAAAATATTAATTAAAATTTCGTCATTATCAAAATAGTTTTTGTGATAAGTAAATAACAAATACTTAAGCGGTTAACAACTTAATATATGTATGTACTTAAGTGTACAATCAAGAAACAGAAAAGTTAATTAATTTATTTTACTGATTTAAGTATACGTCATTGTAAATCATTGTCAACAATCGTGGCTCTTTATGAATTTTTGGTTTAATATCTAAATCTTGATAATAAAATTTCGACTCATTTTTAAGTCACAATTTTTCCTTTTTTATTTGATTTGCTAGACAAATAGGATTTCCACAAAATTATACTTAATAAATTCAATACAATTAACATAGTAATTGATAAATAAATAATATAAAATACAGGATAAAATTTAATTAATTAAATTTCTAATTACAAATCATTATTGCTACATACTACTACCACTAAAAATATTTGGATTTATTTAATCAAAGCATTAAAAGTATGTACCTATGTATATCTTTCGTTTGTTTCCTCTACATATCCTGAATCAATGAAAACTTCTTTCATTGCTCCTATTTTCAAAGAAGATAAATCAACAGATCTCAGTAACTACTGTTCAATTTTTTTATTTTTTAAAGTGAAACTGTTCGTAAATATTCTAAAAGTGAAAGGTCCTAACCACACAGTGAATAAATTTAACTTTTTTCCTTACACGAATATCTATTAAAACCAGTATTGAATAGACTAACTAATAATTTTTTTCTATCTGTTTATTGTGTGATTTTTTAGAATTGTGTACGTATAGTTCTTAAAATACAGCTGATCTTTCATATTCCAATTATTGTAATAAAAATTAAAATATTTGTCAAACTTTACTAACATCGTTTCTAGTTCACGAAAAGATTTTTTACTTTTTTGTTAATCTTTACCAATCTCAATGTCTATTATATTCTAAATTTTCAATTGACTTCAAGATAGTATCTATCTATCGAAACAAGCCGTTAAAAGTACATATTATAAACAAATTGGATGAAAGGAATACCAGAATTTAATTAAAAACTAATTTTTCGAAAGTAAATCCGTCAATCAAGAACTGAATCCAGTCATTTGAAAAAAAAAATATATATATATATATATATATATATATACATTAATGGAAAGTCCTCATCTTCCCCTTAAAATTATAGTTACTATGGAAATCTTGGAAAAAATTATAAATCAGTTTTGTGTAGATAAATAATATAAGATTTGATGATGTCTGTAGAATGAAAAAAGTAAACAAACTTTGTACCTACATACATTTGTAAATATTTGAAGAAAAAAATGAATTAAAATTGAGTAGGTACAAGGTAGATACAGTGTATTGTACACTTATTTGGAACTTTACTTATCTTATATTAAACAAAAGACATTATTATGTAAATATATATGTTATTGTTATCTAATACAAAAGAAAGAAGAAAGTATCTTAAAAAGTAAACATTTATTTTTTTTTAAATATGATATTCTAAAAACTTAAAGCATATTATGGATTAATCGTATGTGTTGAAGTACACTGCAATTACTTAAAAATTTTTTGTAACCCAATATTTTGAATCACAATAAAAAAAAAATTAACCTACACATTTATTCTTATAATTGGTAGAGTGTTAGCTACACTCTTAGCAATGCTCCATTATTTATACTAAAGTTAAGTCTGAGTTCTGGTATTGGAATTTAGATTTAACTTCAGGCTTGAAATCAAAAATGTTTTAATTATATAAAATAGAAAACAATAAATTCGTAGATCGTTTGATTAGAAGAGTAGATTATAAAACCAAATTCATTTAGGGGAGACAGGGGCTACAATTAACATTTTTTTAAAAAATGAGTTATAGTTTCTAATAAAAATATAATTTCAATAAACATTTTTTTTTTAAATAATAGTATAATCAAATAGCTTTTACTTTTTTACCTTTTTACTAATTTTAATTGTTAATAGGTTTACAATAAGAATGTTTTTAGAGAAAAAAGTGCCAAGTTACTTTTTGCCCCATGTTTGGGGCTAATATTAACTGCTCAGGGGTAACTATTAACTTATGGGGTATTTATTAACATTAATAATTATTCCGTTTCTTTTTAAATAAAAACTATTGCGATGAGTTGTTTTTTATAAATTTTAAGTTTTTTAAGATCATTTTATTTTATGTATTTTATTTTATTTAATTTAATATGCTTAATAGAAAAAATAAACTAAAGAATAGATATTATAAAAAAATAACGAAAATAATAGCAATTCAATAATAAACTAAAAATAAAACTTAACGTTATTTCATACTTCAGAGAACATAATAATAAATTAAATGATATTTCAGTTTTTTTAGTCTGTGTTATATTATATTATTAATCTATACAATAATAATATAGATTAATAATATAATAAATTGTTTTTTTCTATTAACACAAAAGTCACAGTTCTTGTTTTTCTTTTCGTTTGAGTTTGGTTAAATTTTTTTCCTGTGCCAATGCAATGGCGGACCATTACGAATGAAGATGTATGAATATCTGAGACGGGAGAAAAAAAATAGGAGGAACTGCTAATTTCCAACCGCGATAATCGCAACAATTAAAGTTGCAAGTATTCCTCTCTCGGCTGATGTTACGGCTCCAATTTGTTTTTGTCTACGTTGAGCTACGATTTTCTTAGGTTTTTGAACTGTAGTTATACCAGTTTCGTTTACATTCTATATGTTTGATGTAGCAAACTGATATTTATTTAAAAGTAGCTTTTAGTTTTCAAAAAACGGTTCTACATTAGTTTTATTAAATGACGTAGCTCTGCTTAAAAAAGAAAAAAAAGTAGCTTCAGGTGTTCTAATTGATAATCTGGGATTTCTATGCCAATGATTTCTAGCGTTTGTATGCCAAGAAGGTGAAATGTTATTAATTCTTAAGAATGTAGCACATTGATAAGCTAGTTTTCTTACTTCTTAGGAAGCAACCCGAAAAAGTGTTGTTGTGCAAAAAACACCTTTCTTGGTTGTTTAAAACCAACACAAATGGCAGTGTCCTCTTTTTTGTTCTTCATAAATTTATACAAAGTGACATGACATAGATTGAAATTTTTTGCCCCTTTACGTAAACTAACTTTTTTTTCCAGAACTTCCTGAGCTGCTAGCTCGAAAATTTATGGACCCTCTGTTTGTTTTTCTTTTATAATTTCGCATTCAAAAAAATTACAACAATGAAAACTAAATTTTTCTCAAAAACATAAAATGGGGTAAGTATTAACATTGTTAAAATTTGCCCCTGCAATATGTTAACACTTACCCCATTACCTCTTTATAATTATTTCGTTAACTTTACCAAAAAGTTTGTGGATATTATTTAAAATTAGTAAAAAACATAAAAATTAACTAATAATAGAGCAAATAAATGGAGTTTGGATATAAAACCAACAGTAAACTTACCTACAAAACAAAATTTAATCACCCAAAAAATTTATGTTTTTGACTAAAAAATCTGGCCGTACACCTAACCTTTTCACACAACGTTCAATGACAAACCGAGTAATGTCATCCAATAGAGATCTTAATAAATAGAAAAATCAATAAAAAAACTCAACATCTGAGATGGGTGGTATATGCGTAAGTTGCGTGTTAATTCTTACCCCTGTTAATTTAAGCCCCTATCTCCCCTAATTACTATATATCTTTTTGTGCCGTACAATCGATGACCGAAATGATGTTGAAAAATTATTTGAAACAGACATTGAATGGTAGCGTATCAAAATTTCGTGAAAAAGTAGAAATGATATAATGCAAAAATGCAATAATCGGGAAAGTCGATATTGGAGACAAAACAGAGGACATCTCCTTTTTCCAGAATATTTATCTAAATTATTTTTATGCGTAGCCACTGCTGGATAGAAAATAGAGAACACGGAGACATGAGATATTATCTCCTTGCACACGAGTAACATGAGATTTTGTAACGCAAAATTTTGTAACACGAGATTCGTATCCAACCCATTGATAATAAAAAGAGAAAAGAATTTATTCTTCAGTGTTAGATTAAAATTTATATAATTGTTGAAAATCATTTGATATAAAGTAAAGATCAAAACACTGAAGAAGTCTGCAAGTACTAGACGAAATATACACGTTTCTGTATGATAAGCTCATTGGGTAAAATCAAAATAAAAAATTCGACTATTTTCAACAAATTTCAAACAATAAAAAGAGAAAAGAGTGTTGTAGCTTTCAAAATTTAAATGAGTTAATATGTGTAAAAAATTGAAAAATTATGTCCACTCCCAAAGTAGTTTTCCTTAGAACTATTGCGCTATAATTATGGTCGTATTTTTTTTTTGTAGTTATCAGAGAAGAGCATGAATTATCAAAAAACGATTCGTATTTTATTTTCGTTCAAAGTGTTTACAGCTGAAAATTCGTATTATTTTTTGCGTTCAGAGCAGCTCTACCTCTACGTGCCCGATATAAATTAACAGAGCACGTAGAGCGTTTGAATGTTAAATGCCAAAATATAAAAATGGATGACGCTAGCAGCTGGGATGGTGAATACTTAATATTTAATTAAAAAAATTTTTAAATTAAATATTTTTTGATTATTTCATTTTAGTGTTTAATTGGAGTAAGAATTATGTAATCCCTTTAATAGATATAATTAAGAAAAATTAATGAAGCTCTATCGTTTTTTTTAGCTCTTCTGCGAAGATGTTGTATCCGTGTAGGACGTAATGACTATATCCCAAGGATATCTGGCGTTTCTGATCTAGCTTTCCAAAAATTTATATTTTTAATGGCACATATTATCCTTTAAGGACGAAAAGGACATTTGAAAGTATTGTTGTTGTTTTATATTTGTGGTGTTACTTTCATCACGTACTCAGAAAATTGTTACTTCGTAAAAGGCACATTCCTAGTTTTATATTGAAAAAGGTTAAAAAAACATTTTTAATAAATGCTGCCCCTTAACAAAACGATCTTTTGTTAAATTATTTATCTCGTTGTTGTTTTTTTTCCACCAACTTTCCATTATTATTACATTTTTCGTACTATTTTGAGTGGTATTTGATTTAATGCTTCGCATCCGTACGATACTACCGGACATATAAGGGTTTTGTATTTACAAACCCAAATCTATTTATCTAATTAATTTTTAGTTTCTATTTATTATTTTTTTATACCTCTATAAAATAATTTTGCAACAAATTTTAATGAAAAAATTGAATTTTTATTTTCTCAAATATTAATTTACCAAACAACATTTTCTTATGTTAATCAAGTATGTCATTATCGATCGACTTACAAGTCAACTGAAGTTATAAAATTTTACATTTACATATAAGTAGTTCCATGTAATTATAGTTAGCACACGAAGATGAATCACAAATCATTATGTATAGTAATGTATGTATGTGCTAAAGAACGATGTATTTATATATACACAACTGTTGGCGATCAATACTAAACTAGAATACATTCAAATAAAAAACTTTTTATCTAATTTCTAAATAACTCTCTCCAGATGAGAGATGATTTATTAAGAGACCAGGGAGTATATAAACTGAAAATGGATGTTACAATAGGATCAACGGCCGATAGTGACATTACAAAATCAACATTTATTTTAATTTAATTTTAATAATTTCGTTTACATTTAAAATTCTAGCCTCTTACTCGTCAATTTTACACTCTATTACCGAATAATTTTATTTATTATGACTTCTTAACCCAAAAATAACAAAATAACAAAAATTAAATTTTTTTTTCTAATACCTATTTGCAAATATTTTCAATTAAATAGTAGTTAATCAGGGCCAGTAAACCTTTTATATGAGAAAGTTCACAACTAATACTAATACAATTAATATTCACTATAAAAACAAAAAAAACATAAACAAAAAGAAAAACTAAAACTTTTCTTTTTTCAATAAATAAATTTTCAAACTATTCAAAATTAACTGCAAAATTAATCCTCAAAGTCGGTAATTAATCGTAAAGATGAAACTTGAGTTTTCTTTCGTCAACGACAATGAATACAAAAGGAAAAATAAATAGGTTTAGGTTTTTTTTATGAAAATTTCCCCAAGGTTTTATCTTTTTATTATAATACTGTGTTAAATCGCTCTATGGATTTAAAAACGACACTTTGAAACCATAAAAGTACTTCCATGCATATTTAAACTATTAAACATTTTTCATTTTACCGTTTTTTGTTTTGTTTTTTGTTTTTTGTTTTGTTTTTATTCTTTATAATTATGTTACTCATATTAACAATTAATAATTTTCACCTAAATAAAATATTACTAAAACCACATCTAAATGCAATGATATTCTCGGAAAAAAAACAACAACAAACAAATATGAAAATCTGTTAAATCTAAACAATATCAAATACTCTAGATTTTGTCTTATAATAACAAAACAATAATAATACTATTAATCAAATAATAGGAAAAACCCAACACAAGTACCACTACCACTTCCTGCAAGCGCGGATATTAATCAAGAAAATATAGAGAAAATAAATCATTCTTGTATCTTGAAAATTTCACATTCCAAGATGATACAGAAAAAAAGCAAAATAGATGTCAGTTGGTTTTGCACTTATTTTAACCATTGCTGATTCTGGAAAAACCATAATTTAGCTCAGAGGCCTATAGTAACATAATAATAATAATAAAAATAATTGTAAAGGAAAAACCCAAATCCAACCAATAGGTTAAAAATTAACACAACTGCCACTACCAATCTCTGCAAACGGGAATATTAATAAAACAAAAATAGAGAAAATAAATTATTCTTGTATCTTGAAAATTTCAAATACATACCAAGATGATACAGAAAAAAAAATAAAAATAGATGTCAGTTGGTTTTCCACATATTTAAGCCATTGTTGATTTTGGAAAAACCAAAATTGAGTTCGACAGCCTGTAGAATAATAATAAATATAATAAAAATAATAATAATAATAACAATAATACCCATAATAATAAATCGTCGGCTGGATTCCTATGTATCCAACAGACCATTTTTTCCGAAATTGACTTTTCAATGTACTAAACCATTTTCGACTATGGTCTATCCGAATTTGCAGTCAAAATAAAGGTATCTCTTGTAGTTTTCGAAATATTTTTTACTGATTTATCCAAATAACCTATATTTTGCTGCTTTTTAGGCCTTCAAGTTGTGCCTATTTATCCAAACTACATTTTATGTACTGAGAAGTCATACAAATTTGTATTCCTAAGTATCTAACAGACCATTTTTATTCCCAAATGTCCAAACACATATGAAGTTTTACACTATACATACTAATATTTTTTTAAGTATATTATTTTGATATTTGAAAATATCAAAATTATAATACTATGTAGTTAGATGTTAAAAAATTACTAACATTTTTATAAAATTCAAACTTTGTTTGATTTCTTTTAAATTTTTCCTGTCAAAATTTCCGTCAAACTTAAAAAATCATTTTTCTCAACATTTTGCTTTTGGTCGATTAGATATATAGGATCCAGCCGAAGAAATATAATTGTAAAGGAAAAACTCAAATCCAACCAATAGGTTCAAAATGAACACAACTGCCTCTATCAATCTCTGAAAACGGGAATATTAATGAAAAAAGTTAAAGAAAATTACTAAATTATTCTTGTGTCTTGAAAATTTCCCATTCCAAGGTGATACAGAAAAAAAGCAAAAGATGTCAGTTGATTTTCCATATATTTAAACTATTGCTGATTCTGGAAAAACCAAAATTGAGTTCGAAGTCCTATAATAATAATAATAAAACATAATAAAAATAATAATAAAAATAATTGTAAAGGAAAAACCCAAATCCAACCAACAGGTTAAAAATTAACACAACTTCCACTACCAATCTCTGCAAACGGGAATATTACTAAGAAAAACTAGAGAAAATAAATCATTCTTGTATGTTGAAAATTTCACATACCAAGATGATACAGAAAGAAAGAAAAATAGATGTCAGTTTGTTTTTCACATATTTAAGCCTTTGCTGATTCTGGAAAAACCATAATTGAGTTCGAATGCCATAAAAAAAAAAATAATAATTTCAAATATGTTCGCAAGCAAATACGATTTTGAATAAAGAATTAATGGAGAAAACAGTGATTGATTAGGTACACTCCCAAAGAAATTTTCTTCAGAACAAAAAATGAATCATAATTAATTACATTATAGTTTATGTGGTAAAGAAGCATGTTTTACACAATTGCGATATGTTGGTAATCAAAAAACTTTTTTTATACTAAATTGGAATCAAATAAAAAACTTTTTATCAAATTCGCAAAGAAGTCTCTTCAGATTTATTGAATATAATAAAATTTTAAATACTTTCTAGATCTCCAGATGGCATCATAGTAAAATCAAGTGTGAAGATCGGTCTAAAAATAAGTTGAATTGGAAACTGAAAAATCGTATACAAACAAACTGATTACGTTGAAAACAATTTTTTAACGATCTATGCGAGATAAGAAGAATATATTGTTACATGAGCTAGATAGTTGAAGTGTGCCAAATCGTAGTAGCAAAATGCATACTCCGCTTGGAAATATTCAATTCGGTAGTAAGAATTGCCAATTGGAGAATGCGGTCTTTGAATCGAAAAGATTGGACAGGCGATGTACAGACTGCCGAAGTTGACATTCTGTTTGAGTTTGTCGCACCAATGAAGAAGCAAGGCTTTGTGATACGTAGTCATTATCTATAGTTAGTATTAAAAATATTTCAATGGTTGAAAACGAAATTTTTTTAATGAAGGTTTTATTATTTTATAAAAAAAAAATAAAAATCGTTGAGAGTATGAATATATTAGTTATTAAAAATACAAAAGTAACAGTATTTAAGAAGTCATATTGTTTATGTTATTAGTTTTCTAATTTTCATTTTACAATTCTGAAAAATATAATATTACCACCTTCTTTTATCAATTTGATAGAACCCAATCTAGTAAGTAGAAACTACAACATATTATTTGGATTTGTAATCTTGGAACCCAGCTTGATATAACTTCTGTGATCATAAATTTCAAAATTGCTATTTATGCAAATAACATAAAAATATAAAAAAAAAAAACTAAGGCACTTTTCCCTACTCCAGCATGCTATAAACTTTTTTTAAAATTGTGGTGAAAAAAAAACGATACCTATACCATTAAATATTAATAAGTCCCAACGATCTGAAGTGCAATGATCAATGATATTTTTGATAATAAATCTATCGAATGATTCACATGTTTTAAAGTGGTCCACTACACTACAACGTATTCTTCTTTTTTTTTTAAATATTTTGGAAATACTTTAGAACTGGATGACCTTTCTTGTAATAAATACAATACAAAAGTGAATTTCAAAAGTCTTTCTCAGGCATGAATAAATAATATATTATACAGAATATGCTGTAGACTCTACTAGAGTCTAGGTGAAACATTATTAAAATTAAATAAATGTTACTGTATGGTGTGGTTCACAAAATTTTATCAAATATTTTAATCGATTTCGTTTATTACACCATCTCAATTGTGAAACTTTTGAGGTTGTGATTTCGGTTATTACTCATCTCAGTCTTCTGATGATGGTAAAATAACCGAAATCGATTTTAATAAAATTTGTTAATCATACCTAGAGTTTTAATATTTATTTAATATCAATAAATAAAGCAAATATCAATTTTGAAATAAGCATATATAAATTTCATAAAATATAAGACAAACATTATTTTCTTATCTTACTTTATTTCTAGTATACGAATTTAAAATCTATATACTAGAATACAATAAGAAAACATTTTTGTTATAAAGAGTTTGTCTTGCTGTGGTACAGCCAATGGTACAACCACATATTTTATTTAACCACAATTAATTTATCATAAAATATTCCCTAGTAAACTTCTATTAATTCTCCTAATTCTAGGCGTGTAGCATGTGGGTTAATTTATTTAGGTTTCTACTCTAATCTATTATTGTAGTTGTTGGTATATTTTATTAATTCATTGATATTTGAGGGAATGCGTATATAATTTTCGAATATTTGTTTTGGCACAAACCATTCACCATTAACTATAGATCTTATAATTTTATTCTGAAATCGTTAGATGATATTTACGTTGCTTTTGACTATAGCTTCTCATATTTGAATCCTAAGTCTAGATAGGTTTCAGTATGGAATTGTTAAATAATATTTTGTTTTCTAAAGATAATTATGATCTTCTGTATGTATATATGAGTCAATATATGGTTTTCCAATTAATGCCAAGCTTCTTTTTTTTCCAGTCAATGTGGTTTCACCAGTTTAGGCGTTAATCTAAGTGTAACCATATTTGATAAAAAATGTTTACTGAATGAAAATATTATTATTTAATTAAACTGAAAATAGGTGCTTCCCCTTTAACAAAAAAGTTATACACTTATGTGAATTTTAATTCTATTTTTTTATTTTTATATAATTTCAATTCTATGGGATGAACGCCCTAAATGATTTTACACAGAGATTGGAATACACAATTACATAAAATATTTAGGGTTTTTATGGTATATCTACTAATTTTAAATGTGGAAAATTAAGTATATCTTTTGTATAGACTAGGTACTTCGTCTTATATATAGTTCCATTTTATTTTTAGTGATAAACAAAACTCTCAACTAATTTTAATCATTTATTCTATGCCAATGACAAAGGTTTATCCAGAAAGCAAAATTCATTAAGCATCCAGGTCGAAAAATCCAGAGAGCATTTTTTGCCTTCGTCGGGAATCGAACCTGGAACAGTCCGGCTTCTGCGTCACCTACTGTGTCACCCAGCGTGTTGAGCTCTTACGATAAATTACCATTTATCATATAATTATATTAAACTAGGAAAATGTAAATTTCGAACTCAAATCTATGGAAATAAGCAGGAAAATGTACATTTCTGTTGTCAAAGGATACCGACTTTAATTCCTTGTTCCAATTTATTGCCAATTCATTGGTTTGTCAATTTAAAAAAAAAAATTAACAACTACTCAAAAAGCCTTCACAAAGCACAATGCTAATGTTCTCTCAAATTTATTATTTATTATTACACAGAAATATGAATAACTTTTAATATTGAAAGTTATTAATTAATTTAGTATAGTAGTTGAAACCCTTTATTTAAATCATGAACTCACCTTTATTTAAGTACAATAATTAAAATCACTTTTGTTTCAAAGCAACACAACAATATTTTTTTATACCGTCAATAATTTTTTAATATATTTTAATCCCACTTATTTAAATTTTAATGATAATTAAAGACACTTGAATTAATTTCAATTCCTCGTAAATACTAAATTAATTTCTGAATTGAAGTAGGTACGTATCCTAAAACTCAATCACAAATCACTACTAATTTAATTTCAATTGTTGGCTTTATTTAATTATTACAATTTTTGATTTATTTTTATTTTTTTATCAAAAAGATGTCCGCGTGTTTTAAGCATTTCTAAATTTTGGTTAAAAACTTAATCTTATCATAAATTATAATGAAAATTAAAATTTCATTTAATTATTCACGTAAAGATTTATATATATATATATATGTATATTTAGATATGATTGTTAATTAAATCACTGTTACTAAATCAAACACTCATTTAAATAATAAACACATATAAATAAAAAATAATACTGACTAATTAATAATTGTTATTATTTAAGAAGATTACTAATAATGTACAAATTTCAACAAACCACGCACAGTTATTATTTTTTTGCCACAATTTTCTTTTAATATTCAATTTTTAAAAAAATAAAAATTTAAATAAACCGTTAATATAATAATTGTGCAATTTTCAATTATTTATTCACCTGAATTTACCTACATAACTACCATTATGTTGAACAATCTACATCTGACTGAATATTAATGTGAACATTTTTTTTTATTGAAACCTAATGTCTATATAAACACTTTATATTTCATTTTTGTTTTTCTTTTCTTCTTTTTTGTCTTTTGTCATTTACAATTAAAATAAAATAATAAAAAAAACAAAAAAGCTTAGCTTTAACGAAGATTTCTTTTCAATTATTGACGTCCTATAAATAAATGTTATTATGATACATAAATGTATCTACATAAATATCTTGTATACAGGGTGTTGATCATTATAGTATTTTATGCTTACAGGGTGGCAGGCAACCTTATTTAAAATACGTTATGAACTTAGATTACATTATTCAATATCAGACGTTTATGCTGCAATATGCATTTCAGTAATTTTAAGTTCATTTTTTAGATTAGAGGTCCTTCTTTAAAATCAAATAAATGCTCTGATGAACAACCGCGTAGGTATTGTTGTAAGACATCAGCTTTTACTTATTCTTGCAAAAATAGCTTTGGCATTGTGGTTAATATGAACTATGACATTAATATACTTCGTAACTGGTTTTCGAAGCACAAATTGGTCATTAGTTCTAAAATTATAGCATATGAATTTTAATATTTGTATTATTAATGCCCACAACTTCAATTTGTACTATCATTCACTTAAATTTTTTACAATCTCTTTCTCAATTCTGTTTTCAATGTAAAAAATTCCTCAAACTTAATATTAACAATCTTCAATGTGACTAAAACTGCTTTTTGATTGAACCTGTCTCTAATTAATACTTTCAAATATTTAGAATTGTTAATTGATTCGAAGTTTGATTGAACCGAACACACTTATTACCTCAAGAACCATTTAAAAAAAGTGATTTATCAACTTTACCAAATAAACTTACTATATAGAGCTGTATACTATAGTCTATTCTATGGTTTATTTTGTGATATTTCATTCTAAGCTTTGGTATGGTATAGTTTGTTGGGGTGGTATTCACTTTAACAAACTACAACCACTTTTAATCTCTCAAAATATGCTATTAGATTAATTTGTAAGGTAAGCCGTCTTACACACTCTGCTAACTTATTTAGTATAGCTTAAGTGTTCAACCTACCCATGCAAAATTTGTATGTTTATAAAGCAGGCTTTACATGGTACAATATTGAATCAATATTGTATCAATTTCGATTGAATCAATATTGTTGCAATATTGCATTTCAGCATTTACATGAAGCAATTTTCAAACAATATTGATTCAATATTGTTGTGAAAGCATATACACTATACAATTTATAATAAACAATTTTTTATTCAATTAGATTTTCATGAACTTGTTCTGATTTAGTTGAGCAAAAAAAATGTGTATCATTATGTAGTGCGCTGCTAACGACAGAAATTGATTCAATATTTATGTATGCGTCTACATGAAGCAATATTGATACTATATTGTGAAATTTACGGTCAAGACCATTCAGGGCCAGTTTTCAGGTGAGTAATTAAGTTACACTTAAGTTTAAGTATCATTCGACACTTAAGCTCCACTTAAAAAAAATTTAGTTTTCTAGTTAAAACTTAAGTGTTGATTTTCAACTGTCATTTTCGGTTATTTGCAATGTCAGCACTTGTTAAAATGCAATACAAGTGACACGCTGGGTGGCGCAGTAGGTAGAGCACCAGCCTTTCAACGGAAAGGTCCCGGGTTCAATTCCCGATGAAGCAAAACAAATGCTTCATTGGTTTTTCGAGCTGGTCTAGTACCCTTTGTCATTGGGATATAATAAATGACAAAAATAATTGAGAGTATATATAAACTAGTAACAAATTAAATAAAATGAAACTACTCTATTTAAGAAGGCTTAGTTCCTGACAATAGTAGTAGTTTTCCACATTTAATGAGTAGGCCAGTAATTTGTTAAAATAAATACTCAAATTATTGTAGATATTGTAGTGTAAAATTGCAGTACCGTACTTAATTAAGCACGAAAAGGTGATTCTACCTAAGTTACTGTCAAGATCATAAAAAAAAATAAAAAATAAAGTGTAAATGTGAAAGATGTGTAAGAAAGATTATCAAAATATTTAAATTTGAAGTGCAGTGGTCATTTTACCAAGCTTAAGTGCCACTTAAGTATTGTTTTAAGTACCAACCGAAAAACACAATTTTTGATTTAAGTGTAGCTTAAGTTTGATTTGATACTTAAGTGTTCACCTGAAAACTGGCTCTCAATCATGCAATATTGGTTCAATATTGAATGAAAGCATTTACACGCAACCACTGTCATTCAATATTGAGTCAATATTAATACAATATTGTACCGTGAAAAGCCTGTTTAAAATTTTTGAAGTATTTCCTATTAAGTAAGGATACTACATGATGTGAGGCTAAAGTTTGGGTTAGGAATATTAGTGGGCATGAAGTTTAAGTATCAATGATATAATATTTCTGATACTGATTTCATCTAAATTATGTTGTTTTTCCATGCTTTTCTGGCGAAAACTTCGCTATTTTGCTTCAATCTACTTCATTTTTGTTTACTTTAATTTTTTTCAATATTATATTCTAATTTGTTTTACTCCACAAACAATCGATATAATTTTAAAGTCACGTGATGGTCCATTCATGTAAGCTTTTGAAATAGAATGTTTCCTTACTATTTTATGTTATTTATATTCGGAATTCTGTATTAGATACTTTTAATTATGTACTATTTTTTTATTTATATATATATATAAATATATATTTTTATATATTTCTATATATTTGATTTGTTTTATTTAATTTTAAATTTCAATTTTAATTAGTTTACTTTGATTGTAATGAATCCTAATATTTAATAAAAAATAATAAATGAAATAAAAATACTTTCGCTAAAAAATTTTACATTTCTAAATTTGGTACACCCTATAACTTGGTTCGTTATTTCGCATTGCATCTCTAATTCGCAAAAAACGCACGATTTCTTTACATGATACGGTTAATGGTCTAGTCAGCAGTGTTTTAACTATATGGGCATGGTACAATAATAATTTTAAATTCAAATGAAGCAGGTATAAAGGCAGAATTTATTTGATTTTAAGGGAGCTGTAATCAATAAAATTAACTTAAAATAATTATTTTACATTGAACCACACCGTAATACTGTGATAAGGTTAATCTTAAAAGTTTATCAAAATTATCAATCTCAAAGGTTTGTAACTACTCATAAAGTAATTGAATTTGTTTTATTATTTGAAAGCTTGGGCCCCTGTACTCATACATAAAGTATAAAAACATACAATTTCAAGAAAAGCTCAACCATATTAATTTTAAAATTTCAAGGAAACATTAACATTAATTTGCCACAATAAAGATCTACATTTGAATGTAAAACGATTTTAGTGTTTCCATATTGTTATGAAGGCATTGGTAATTGAGCAAAACAATTCCAAAACAATAGAAAATTTAAAAAAAAAATATTTCTATAGTTTAAACTATTGAACCTAAACCTTATTAGATTCTAATTGTCTAATTTTTAATTAATGTCTGCGCTGTCAACAAATCTATTATAACTTCCCTCCATGGATCTAATATCTATGTTATTCCAATTATTTCAATGAATCCGGGAACACTTTTCTCTAAATTGAATAAAAATTGTTTTTTTTTTTCATATATAGCTTATGTCATATATATAGCTAACCATCCTAACTGCTTTTATACAGATATTTAGCATACACAATTACATGCAATAGTTTTTTCTTTAGATTTTTTTTTACTTTTATTCAGATTAACTTAGATGTGGAAAGCTATATAAGAATCTATTTTAGAGCAACTACGCCTTCATCATAAAACATATTTCCACTTTATTTTTAGTGATATCCAAGACTCTCAGCTATTTCTTATCACTTATTTTATCCCAATGGCAAAGGGTACTGTGGAACTAAGTGGAAAAATCCCTAAAGCATTTTTTTTGGCATTCGTCGGAATCGAATCTGGGACCTTTCGGTTGGAAGGTAAGTGCTCTATACCTACTACGCCACTCAGCGTGTGATAGGATGTAGTTCAGGAAAAGAGCATAGTTCTTATCAAATTATGCAAAGTTTGATATCAGAGAAACAGTATATGCGGACCATTTGGTTTTGAATTTAAATAAAGACTTTGCCAAGTTCAGAGCAACTCGACAAGAACTTTATGCCGAATTCAACCACATCTGACTTATGAATAAATAATACTATATAAAAAAAAATCATCCTGTATTCGGTATATGACTAGGTGGTGTACTAGACTTCATATTATGCAAATTAAGAAAACAAAAAAAAATAAATAAATACATATTTAAATGTATATACAAATGTATATACATATTATATTAATTAAATATTAAGAAAACAAAATCAGTTGTTTTAGTACTAGAGAGAATCTTTAATCGATTGTAATTTGTGTTGTTTTAAAATATGCTTATTGTTTTTGTTTTTATTAATATAAATATTTACAGTGAAATTTAGAAGTAATCAAACACTTTAACATTTTTAGATAAGAAACATTAACTAATAAAAGAGAATGTTTTTTCGTTTAAAAATTTAAAAAATAACGTCAGTAAAAGTGATAAGCCATGTACTAAAAATGGATAAAAGATGTACTGAAGATGAATCAATTTCAAAAAGTACGTGTGATCAATTATAGCTTTGGATATAGGGAAATAATTTTAAAATTACAAGATATAAACTAAAAAATGCTGAGTAGGCTCTTTTCCTTAATTGGGTCGGCAAGCTCAATTTAAGGGGTATTAAGCTTGCCAAATTGATTAAATTTATAAGAGATATAAAAAAATCAAAATAAGAAGTACACAGTCACAGTACACAATCACTACATAAGAAATACACAGTTGCAAAATATTATCCAACGGCTGCTAATTGTCGCCTTAATAAGCGGAGAGATTATTGTAATAACTACATGGAAGAAATTTACTAATATAAATTTGTCGCTAAACCAAAAAAAAATGTGTTAAGTTTGTCATGGCCTATTAAAATAGTGCCTCTGCACATTGGTATATCTTCACTGCCTATAGTATCTGTTTTCTCAATGCTGTTCGACTTTATATTGGTAATACATAAAGCTCTTATGTTTGTAGATTGAAAGGTGTGTAAGGTGTTATGTCCTTACACACAATGTTTACACGAGCACAATACATAACATAAGGGAAATAATAGCAAAATGTAACGGGCAGTGAAAAAACCAATGTACAGAGGTCCTAACATTATATTATTGTCGAAACCTTAACTGTATAAAGAGATAAATTGGACTTATACAATTCGATTAATTCACACAAATCTTCAGATATCGATAACATTTATTCTTAATAATCAAAGTATCCATACATGTACCCGTACTATATTTCCAAAGCTTGACAAGCCAGAAGTATATATCTAAGTAGTTCTTATCAAAATAATGTAAGTTTTGACATCAGAGAAACACAGTATACCGACGAATTGATTTTGAATTTAAAATATAACAAAATAATACAAATTATATAATTAGACAACATTTATAAATTTCATCTTACTCCGACAAACTCTCAATGTAATAATAGTTTGCTCAAAACGAAATATCGATTGACCGACCAAGCATTCCAATAATGTTTTCATTGTTCACTCATTAAATTCCGTTTTTTACTTACTGTGCCGACTCAATTAAGTACCTATAGCCTTTATCTGTTTACAAATCATTAAAATTTTAAAAATGTCTCTCCTTTTACTTTACTGTTGATGTTCTCTTTCAATTCCAGAAAATATAAGCGTATTGATGAATTTGTACAACAGAAATCAATTATTAGGTTCGTTTTGATAAATTCCCAGTTCTATCCACCAGACAGAATAGGCCTTGTAATCAAATCAGGTTTGTTATTTCTCCTTTCAACTGCAACAGTTTAGTAGTACCGTTACAGTAACATAGGTAGTATATAATTTTTGGATTGAATAGGATTGAAGAAATACTGAATATTTAGATAAAAATACCTACGGAATTAATCAAAAATTTAAGAACTCCAATATGAAAGTAATTGCAAGCTGTTATTGATGCACAAGGTGGAATAACTAAACATTAATAATGTCTAAATACTAAAATAAAACTATTTAACTGTAAACAACGTTTTTATTCAAAAATTAGAAATATTTCTGTAGTTTTACCTGATGTGTAATTAATTATGCCGTATGAGACCAAATGTGTAATTACTTTTGCCGGGTGACATAGCAAAAGAAACCTGTTACTACCTGAGTCATTTAAAATTTTTTTCAGCCGAAAATTTAAATTAAGAACACTTCGTGAAATTGATTCCCGAAGTTTTTTTAACACATTTGTAAGTTCCGTCCTTAGAAAAGAAAAACAAAAAAAAATGTTAAAATTTATTGAGTGTGCAATTAATTTTGCCTACCACTGTAGGTTAGAGTTTAATAGTGAATGAAATAACTTGAAATTCAGGTGAGTTTTCATAAAAACTAAAAATTGTTCAATTTAGTAAAGAGTAAGTGATGGAATTTCCTAAAGAAAGGTAAATCAGTAATACAACCAAAAATCATAAGAACTTAATTTGCCTAAACATATGCAATCGCTATCTGTATTAAACATATCAGATCAGTATCATGCACCCCAAACAAATAGTGACAAATATATTAAATACACATTTAATATCAATGGTACTGATTTAAAATTTTAAAAACTATAATTTTTTGATTAGAAAACTTACATAAAACACTTTATATTAAATTTAGAATTTAAAACGAATTTCTATAATTTTTTTAGCAATTTCTATTTCATAAAATTATTTCATCTGGCAACAAAATATTTTCAGTAATGTCAAATTTCGTCGCTAAATCATGAAATCCCAGAATCGAAAACTTAAATGTCAAAAAAATTATTTTTATAGTTTTGGTTGTCAAATTTACAGTCTACTAATTAAAATTTTTTATATAAATATATTTAATTTTAATTGTTATTTAAACATATATAAATGTATTTTAATATTTAGTGTAAAATAAAAATAAAATGAAAAGTATTGAAAGTATTAAAAAAGAATATCCATTACATTATTTAATATGGAATAACGACTATGAAAATCTGGCAAAAGAATTAAAAACTGGGAAGGTAAATTTGGACAATATGTACATATATCTATAAAATTACCCTTTGTAAAAGTGAATTGAAACAAAAAGTACAAATATATATTGTTTTTATTAGACAATGTATCACAAAATATTTTCTTTTTATTATAATTAATTTAATTAGGAATATACACAATGACAACAAGTTTCATTTTCACACCTCCAATTCTGAATAATGTAAAATAATTAAATTAAATTTCATTGTACATATTTGTGTTCACAGGTGTTGATTAAATTTATATTGTGTATATAAATTCATATCAAAATATTTAAATATAATATTTTATTTTCAGCATGATAAAGAAAAACTAGATCCAAGGGGTAGAACCCCTTTAATGTTAGCCGTTAAATTTTCTCATTTACAATCAGTAAGGTGCTTATTAACTGCTAAATGTAATGCCAATTTTGAATGTGATGGATGGTCAAGTAAATTACTTAAATATAATTTTATTATTAACATTATATTTATTTTGTTTCAAAAAACATTTTTTTTAGTCGTTCAGGAAGCTGTATGCGCTGGAGATGAAAATATTTTAACAATGGTATTAGAAGTTAGAGATTTACAAAGGCATATACAAAGAGTTACACATGTTCCTCAGTTACTACAACATTTATTAGACGCTCCAGATTTTTATATTGAGATGAAATGGGAATTTACATCTTGGGGTATTTCAATAAAAAGTTTTTTTTTAACTTAGGGTTTTAACAAAAGTTTTATTTTAAATTATTAGTTCCATTGATGTCTCGTTTATGTCCAAGTGACACATACAAAGTATACAAACGTGGTGCTAATGTTAGAATAGATACAACATTACTGGGGTTCGATAATGCAACATGGCAAAGAGGAAACAGATCTTATATATTTAAGGGCTTAAGTAAAATATATATATATATATACTTTGTTAAAATAATGGTAATTTAACTTATTCTTAAAACAATTGTAGAAGATTCAGCAACTATGATTGAAATCGACCATGACACACACGAGGTTCTTGTAGAACAATTACAAAGTGTAGTCGGTGAAGTTGAAGGCATTCCAATACCAATTGGCTCAGCGAGAGCCCGTCTAAACAATCCAGTGATGTCAAATAATATAGATATGGAAAAAATTAGCTTTGAACGAAATAAATGTGGTATATGGGGATGGAGACGCAATGACAAAAGTGAATCTGTGAATGGATATAATTGTAAAGTATATGGAGCAAGTAATGTTGAATTCATAACTAAAACAAGAACTGAACATTTAAGTGAAGATCAAATGAGAGTATGAAAATATCACTGAAATTCAATCTTACAAATGCATTACAATTATTTTCTAATCATTTATTTTAGATAAGAAATTCAAGATCACCCTTGCATAATATTCTCGGATTTACTGAAGAAGAACTTGTTGCCAATCCTGAACTAGCAAATAATCGTGAAAGAGTAATGAATTAAAAAATTATAATTTTCAATACAATTGACAATAATATTGTAATATAATTGTAGGTGTCAACACCGAATTCTGATGATAAAAGTGAAAATGGTGCAACGAATGATGATAGTGGTAGTAGCAGTTCAGGTAATACCACCCCAAAATCATCTTTAACACCAGAAGAATATTTTTCAAATACAGATTTGAATGGAAAAGATGTTGGTAGACCTAAAAAAATAAGTACTAAAGTAAGTACATATTTTCATAGCTTTGTACAAATAAATTTTGTAAATATTTCATCTGAATTAAATTTTAAGGTACAAAGATTCAAGGCAACTGTGTGGTTAAGTGAAGAGTTTCCAATTAAATTACAAGAACAAGTTTTGCCAATATTAGATTTAATGTCAACAATGGCTAGTCCGCATGTATCGAAATTAAAAGATTTTATTACAATGCAATTACCGTCAGGATTTCCAGTCAAAGTTGAAATACCATTATTTCATGTATTAAATGCATGCGTTACATTTGGTAATGTTTTTGCTATTGTTACTCCAGTTGAAATGGTCCAAACAATTGAAGAAAATGAAAGATTAACTTGTGTTATAGATGATCAATGTTTTGAAATACCGAGCCATTATGTTAATCGAGGTGAACGAATTTCACTTAATTAATTGTATAAATTTGATAAGATTACATTTTTATTTTTAGATCATGATCTTCGACGTCAATTTACATTAGAAGACGAAGATGATTTATTACAATTAGCTATAGAACAAAGTTTAAATGAGTCAAGTAATGCTGAAATAGATAAAGTTGATATATGGGAAGCTTTAAAAGGAAGCAGCGGACAAAAAGGTAGTAGTGACAATAGTGGTACTATGACTCCAAATGTAAATGTTTTTAATGATGAAGACGCTCAATTACAACGGTTAGTTATAAAAATTATTTCATAAAATATTAATTTAAAAAAAAAAATCAAAATTGCATGTTCAAAAGAATTTTTTTTTTAATTTATATTTTCTTTATTCTATATTTTCTTCTGTTATATTTCATTATTCTGTTTGTGATATGAAAATCTTTCAACGGGCTTGTGTTAAAAAAAAAACTATAAAAAGACCAAGATCAGTTTCTATCGGTAGTATCGAACGCAATAGATCTGCAAGTTCTATAAAGAATGATTATACTTATATGAAAAACATTTTCAAATAGTTGTAGTAAAAGTAGAACTTTAAACTTGAAAAAGAACAAAAAACATTTTATTTAGCTATAATCATTTTCTATATTCACTCTTAATAATCAAAATCTAGATTGAGTTTGTAATTAATAATGAACACCTAGCTGCTATATAATAATACGTATATATGAAGATTTGCACATCGTTGTCTATCCCCTTGTTTTTAATTTTTTTTTTTTTTTTTATTTTTAATGCTATCAATTAAATATTCTATATAAAATTATTCTTAATCCAAGTTTTACATAAAAATTTATATAAATTTATAAAAATAATTTTAAATAAAATTAAAATTTTTTGGGAAAATTTATTACACGAGTCTTGTAGTCTTGTAAATTTTTTTGCTCATTACTTCGAAAACACGTTTTAGTACGTAGCAACCTGTTGTAGTATTCAAGTGTATACCTTATACTTTTGTGTGGCTTTCTCAATTTCTAAAAGTAAATTATGGACATTTACCTTTATTCGAATATTGCGAGATTACTATTTAAATTTTGTAATTTTTATTTTAATATATCTAATTTTACTTGGTTTGTTTATACATATATGCATTTACTATATAATTCATCTTAAAAACATATTTTTTATTTTATTCATTACCATTTGTTAGATTAAATGTTTGATTGCACTAATAATTAATCATTAACATTATATAATTTTATTCTTATTTCAATTATTTGTATTTAAATCTCAGTTTTTTACACTCTTAATTTGCAAAATTTTTAAAATCATATTTTTTTTTTTTAATTTTTTATATTTGCTATTTTGTTTAAATACTTTGGCTAAAATAAAACAAAAAACTTAAAATCATTTTTCGAACTTGCTACAAATCAAAATTGTCGTGATACACACTGTTATTGTTTGTGTATTTTTTGGGGTCTATTTTGGTATATATTATATGGTACGTATAGAGCACTTCAGGAATCTTTAAGCCAATTCAGGATCGGTGGTAATGGTAATTCACTACTAAACAATCAGAATCAGCCCCAGTCACCTGTTAATTCACCAACAACAGCTGGGTCCGATATAAATCGTTTAAACTTTTGTGATCCGGATTTAGCAATGGCGTTACGTATTAGCGAACAAGAACAAAAACAATATGAAATACAATTGCAACAAGAACAAGAAATGATGGAGAGAATTTTAAGATTAAGTTTAGAAGAGAAATAAGCAAAATTTAAAATGTAATAAGAAAATTTTTAAAAATAAATTTAAAAAAATTTTGTTACAAAAAAAACTCTAGGAAAAACTCTTTATACTTCGTATTATAAATAAAAAAAAATTTAAAAAAAAAACAAATAAAAATAATAATAAAATTATTTAATTTTCATGGAATAACAAAAACAATTGTAAAATCAAAAATATTTAAATTAAAACAAAAAAGAAATGTAATTTAAGAATATAATATTAAGTCAAATCGAAAATCATTTGTAGTTTTTTTTTAATGTACAATTACATAAAAAAAATATTTCAATTGATCTCTGTAAACTTTATCATAATCATTAACGTTTAATAGAAATTGAAATGAGCTTAATCTTCTTAATATTATTTCTTAAATTATGCACAGTCGTAAAACATTCGATGACGTTCTCAGTTTCATTTATTTCTGTAATATCAGTTCATATCAGAATTCCAATTTTATAATCGTATTATGTGAAGTTCGTTCTATCAGTTCTCTGCGATCCACGGAAGTCTTTCCGTGAGACTTCACTTCTATTGAACCATGTTGGTTTTGTTATTTTGCAGTTTAAGTAATTTAAATGTATGGAAATTAACCTTTTAACAGGTTACAGTACTAATTGTAATATTCACATTTTGGGTTTTGCAACTCAGAACTCAATACCATTTAGGACGATCAAAAGATTTAAATTCAACCAGAACATCTACGAAATCAAAAAACACCTTAAAGAATTACATCAGATTTTGCAACACGAGTACGCCACGTTTTAGCTAGTATAAATTGACAATTCAATGGATTTAATAAATACGACAGGAGAGATCATCTAGCTGAAATAATAGATTTAGGTAAGAATTTTGACTATCTTAATCACTATTAAAACAACAAAAGCATTGAATGTATGTAAGTATGTATATGACAAAAGTGTAGTATACCCATTTGATAGTTCTAAAATGTTATAAACTTATATGAGACATAACAATAGCAATAGCCAATAGGGGGCGAACAGATACCATTAATTCGTAATATAATCTAAATGAAAACTAACCACTTTGAGGTTTCAATTATGTAGCATGCAAAATAAGTTGATCAAACAACAATTGTTTTTGTAAATGGTCCAACCTTTTACTTACAAGCTGATATTAACTATTCACCATAGTAGTATTTTTACATCATACATTTTTTATGTAAAAAATAATATTAAAAAATTAATTTAACAGCGGTGCGAGCGATAGTAATAATTCGAATATGTACTAAAATCTTAAAATTTACAGTTGACTACTTACTATCATTAAATATGATTGCAGAACACCATTGATCGCTTTTAATAAAACAATTTAACAAAACCACCATGACCTCTCATATGATCAAACCAACCAAATGACCTTGTTTTAGTACGAATTCAAAGTCGTATCAAGAGTAGCCCACCTTTACATTTAGTTATTTTCTCAACATTTTCAACTTACATTTTACAGACCTTGAGTTTGGTACAACAAACATAGAATTTTGCACTGAATTAAAACAAATTAAAACATCACACATATATACAATACACATATAAGTATATTAAATATTTTTTATAAATTATGTTAATGATAAAATTTTTATCAAAAAATGTAATTTATTTTTATTATGATTCGATTTCAATTTATGAATACACATTCATACATAATATTCGATTTTATGTGAATTTTAAAAAACTAATTTATACAAATATTACTTATTATTACTTAAAATAAAAAAGTTCAGTTAAATAAATAAATATTTTTAACCATTCGTGTTTTCTGCATTTGCGACACCAAACGCTGAAATAAATACATTAACAACAGTTACAGCAAATATTCCAATAACTGTAAAATTATTAATTTTATTTGCTCTACACATATCCTTATAATGTTTAACATCATATCGACTATTTAATATTAAACCAACACCAACAGCTACTTGAAATATAATGCTAATCGAAATGAATATTAAACTTGGATAATAATATGGATGACGTTTATATGATTCCAAAACATATCGTAATTGATTGGCATTCGCTGATAGAAGAGCTAAATCCATCATACCTTGAGCTAATGTTTTTTTCTGTTGATAAAGATTAAGATCTGGTCTTTCTGGAAGAACACCAGTACCAGTAACATTTACATTATTTGGATTCAAACCTGATTCAGGTGGTACAAAAGGATTGACACTGTTTGTTCGTGGTCTTGGTGGTTTACCATTTATATCAGTATTAATAACACCGCCACCACCACCTCCACCACCACCATTACTATCAGTGGTTATGAATCCGTCATCAATGCCAGGATTAAATCTTGGTGGAAAATTTTCATTAACATCATTTTCAATATCATCTTCATCTTCATCAAATTCTGATTTTGCTTTGGGAACCATTTCAGCATCTCTGTTAGATACATCTAAACCACGACGATTTCTTTGTGCTAAATTTGGTTGAATACTTCTTGACTCAATCATTGGTTCTAATTCCAATGCAATAGAATGCTCATCTTTATTATCTGTTTGTTGTGACATTTTGTGACTGATTTGCCCAAGTCAAATCTAAAATGTAAATAAAAAAATTAATTTAATTTAATTAACTAAAATTCATGAATAATTAAATTTAACTGTTTGATTATTGAATTTACTTTTAACCCCAATTATTTTAAAGATTTTTTTTAAGCTTTAAAATAAATTTTAAAGAAATAATTAATACTATTTAAAGCTCTGCGTTTCGAGTTGTAAAATTCATATATAATCTAAACTAAAAAGAAACAACAAATACCAGCTTCCCTTGATATTCATTGAAATACCATTGGTGGAATTGCATCAATATTTATAAAAAAAAAAAAAAAAAAAAAAAAAAAAAACGTTTCGTTGCTGCATGATTCAAAACTTAAATAAAATTTAAAAAACTTAAAAAGGAATTCATTTTTCTAGTTCAAAGACAAGATGAACACTTGTATAAAAGCAGAAAAGTAATAAAATCTTGTTTATACCATAATTATTTAAATACAAATTTTAAAATAGTAAATTTTAAGAATTTAATTTTAAATTTAATTCCTAAAAATTAAATAATTAAAAAAATATATTTTCAAGTTAAGCCGAATTTACGTTTTATATAATTCAAGAGTTTAAATCCAGAGTGTACAAATTGATTCTTTCAAGTCAGCACTGTTTTGTATTGTAAATGTTTGGTAAAAATAACAAAATTCCTTACTACATTTTCTAACGCAGCAATCAAACAACTATAGATTTATTTTGATTTGATTTTATGAGATTTAATTCTTCGAGTGTAAAGCTACTAAACTATTTTATTTATTTACACCTGCTGCGGACCTGTATACTAATATACAAGCACAGCCATAGGTCATTTTCGCTCTCGGGATGTATCGCTTTTTAAATTTAAAGATTGGTTTTTACATTTCATTTCTATAAATATTAGTTTAGGTCTTAGCGTAAAATCTTATTTCAAAAATTGATAAACTTAATTTACAAACTTCTATTAGTTCATTAGCTGACTAATGCCCTATTAATTTTATTCATTTCAGATCTTAATTGTAATAATACAAATAATTCAATAATGAAATTAAGATAATTCATTTCAAACATTGTAATCTTACATCTAGTTTATGTGGAAATTATACAAGTAAAAATTGAACTTCAAAAGTTTGAAATCTGTATATTATCAAGTTCAATATTTGTGTTGCCCTTTTATCTTGCCCATTGATTAAGATATTGAATTATTTGTATATTGATATTTCATCCTAAATGCTGTGGTGGGTAAGGAGTGATTTATCTACAATTTTTTAAACGTATTTTTTTGCTTTCCTCAACATTTTAAACGAATAAAGAGAAGGGAATAGACTATCTAAGGATCAGACAAATTTATAATATCGTACTACTTTCTTGGTCCACTTTTGTACTTAATCTATACATCTGCCGGAAAGTGGTCAACTAGTGATCTCCACATTTGCAGATGACACTGCAATCTTAAGCTCTCACACAAGCACTCACGTTGCATCCAGAGATTTACAAGAACATGTGCATAAAATTGAAAACTGGTTGAAGAAGTGAAAAATGAAAATAAATTAAAGCAAATGTATCCATGTAACATTTAAACACAAATAAAGGTCCTGTCCACAGATAAACATAAATGGAATACCTGTACAGCAAGCAAATGATGTTAAATCTTAATCCTAAGACTTGAAAAAAAAAACATATTTCAAATCAACTCAAAATAAAGTTAAAAACCTTATACCGGTTAATTGGTAAACACTCAAAACTAAAATTGGACTATAAATTACTGATATATAATTCCTTGCTAAAACCCATCTGGTCATATGGGTGCCAACTATGAAGAAGTATTTCGAACTCAAATATGGAGATAATACAAAGAATGCAATCAAAACTTCTAAGAGTTATTATAACAAATGTCCCTTGGTATGTTAAAAATACAAACTGTCACAAAGACTTAAACATACCAACAGTAAAATAATAACTTGAAAAGGTCACAAACAACTATACGACCAGACTGTCGTGTCATCCAAATTCATTGGCAAGAAACCTACTAAACATCCCAACTATCAGCAGAGTAAAAAAGAAGACTTTAGCTGTCTAGCAGAAAAATAATTTGTCCTATCTTTAAAGCAAGACAATCCCTACACCAACCTTTATTTTAATACATCCCTTAAGGGGATTAAACTTATTGTAATTTTCAAATACAAAGAAAGATTCAATAAATTCATAGACGAGAAAAAAAAAACTTTCTTTCCTTAGTTTTCTAACTTTACTTTTATTTTCGTATTTTCCTTTTAATAATTAGTAGAGTTTTGTGTATTAAAAACTTTTAAATTTGATCAAATACTCTCAAATCGTAAATATGAGAGAATTGTATGAGGGTATCAATGTGGTTTTAGAAACAACGGATCAAATATTTTTACTAAAACAATGCATCGAAAAATTCTATGAATAAAATGATTAGTTACAAATGATTTTTGTTGATTTAGGCTTTTGATAGCGTAAATACTGATCAAACATATAATGCAGAAAATTAGCTTGTATAGCTATGATGACAATGACTAATGCTAAAGATAAAGTACAGCTTCAGAATTATACATAAAAAAAAATGTAATATTAAATCTGAAGTTAGAAATGGAGATGCTCTGCCATCAACATTATTTAATATAATTCTAGAGTATGCGATTGGAAAAGTAGATTAGAAAGGTAAACACTTTCACAAAGGCATATATCAGATAATATACTTATGCTGATGATGACGTAATAATTATTTCGAGAAGCTTCAGAGCAATGATAGAAAAAGCAATGGTTCAATTAGAATGTCAATTTGAAAATAAACGAACAGAAAACAAAGTATTTAAAAATGTCGCGCAAGACAGCTAAATATACATATATATATCAATAGGAAGCCATAACTTTAAAGGATTTGATTGCTTTACCTACCTGTGCTCAATAATAAAAAACGATTGCATACCTGCATGTAAAGCTGGTCAGAGTCCAAGTCCATCAAATCAAAATTATTGTTCAGAGAAACAAAACTCGCGAGTAACAATATACAATACCCTTATACACCCGGGTAGTTACGTACGGATGCGAAGCATGAACGCTGGCGTCATCAAATGAGAACGCGCTAAGAATTTTCGAGAGAAAAGTATTACGAAAAATATTTGGTGCCAGAAGACTTCGTAATGAAGAGTTTGTGAGAAGAAACAACGATAAGATAGACAATCTTAATAATAAAAATTAAGACATAATGCGCTTTGTTGAGACCCACATCTGCAGTGCCATTTAATATGATTGGACAAAAAAAAAGCTCAACAAAAATAACTAATACGATTATCTACCACAATACAGCAAGGGGAAGACCAAGGTCAAGGTGGGCTTAAAACATAGATAAAGACAGAGGTAATATGAAATTGGAAGGCAATTTCACAAGATCAGTAAATTTGAATTAGTATAGCGAAGAAGGATAAAGCTCACATCATGCTGTAGTTCTACAAGATGAGGATAATGATTTTTGATTTTTTTTGTTCATTTTATAGGTGTTGATAAACGATATTTTAACTTATAATAGTGTGTAAGTGCTTGATCAATATGTTTGATCGAGTTGAAATTGCGTACATTTATAAAATATCGAACTACTTATATAAAGTAAGCTGAAATAAGTAGTACCCTCATCCTCATCTCTGTCTTCTTGAGCAGTTAACAAAACAATCTTTGAATACTAGTCAACATTTTTTTAAATATTTTATGAATAAATATGTACATAATTATGTACGTATATAATGTATATGTATGTATGTCAAAAACGAATTTGAATTATTAAAATTACGAAATCAATTTGAAGTTTCCACATTTTTTCAGTCTTTTATTTAAATTTAAAACACAACTAAACAACAATATAAAAATGTTTTATTAAAAAGAAAAACTTAGCACTACATCATAACTACATCAGAATATTAAAAAAAAAAAAAAAAAAAAAAAATATGCTGAAATTAAAATTAAATTTTTTAATTAACTTCGGAAAATTTATTACAACAATATTGATTGTTTCGTAACTAAACAGAACTGAATAACAAAATATTGTAAAAACGTACATTTAAAGTAATTTAGAAAAATTATAAAAATGTACATTCTCATAAAAATCCTATAGACGCTTAAAATATTTTTTAAAGCTTTTAGAAATGGAAGAAAAATAATAGAAATTTAATTGTTTTAAAAAGATATAAAAAGAGTTGTGCCACAACTAGTAACTTCAGACAGTGTAAGAAAGAATTATTTTTTTTTTATAATATCTATTCGAATTTATATTGATTCCAAAACCGATAGATAGTCTTCGTATTTAGTGCTGAATTAAAGGTAATTTTAATTATAGTAATAATATTTTAATTCCAGGATTGATCTCATACTAAATTTGTCTATAAGTTTTTTGACGTTTGTATTTGATAATAATTTTACTTAAATGTAATTAAATAAAAATTTCTCGATCCTCAACCTTCGTTATATTATGTACATATTTTTTAAAAGCCTGATGTAGCAAAGTATTATGTCAACACTTTTTTGTAATGCAAAATTTTTGTAATGTTTACACTTAATTTTAAGAAAAGAAGCCTCTTGGTATTTTAATTTGTGACACAAAAAAGCCTTTGATTATGTATGGCACGACGGACTAATCTATAAACTACATTGTATGCGATTTCCTCTATACTTAGTCAAAATAATTGAAAATTTTCAACAAAATAGAACTTTCTGTACCAAAATCAACAACACTCTCTCTTCAAATCTTCAGTTGCCAGCAGAGATCTCCAAGACTCGATTTTAAGTCCTATATCCTGTACAATCTTTCCATTATGATCCCAGATTCATTTGACATTGGTTTGTTTGCCGGTGATAATAGCCTGTATAGTACTAATGCTAATGCTGCAGTTATTATACAAAATTTGGAACATAAGTTCAATTCTCTTCACCAGTACTATTACTCTTCGGAAAGAATACAGTACACAGAATGTGATGGGTTGAAAAGTGAAGCCGTAAAAGTTGAATATAGTGTAATACAAAAAAGTTCACTCGGACCTACGCTATTTTGTTGTTACATAAATGACTTATTACGCACAAAACTGAATGGTAAGCCATTTATGTTCGCTGATGACCTGGCCATAATCTATGAAGAATTGGAAGAATTAATCAACATGGACATGAGTGAAGTTCACCAATGGATGGAGTGTCAAAAGCTGACAATAAATACAGCTAAAACAAAATACATGTTATTGAAAAGAAAGACAGGTGATGCCTTAAACATTTACTATAACAAATGTAAGTTGGCTAACGTGAACAGTTACAAATATTTGGGAATATTATTAGATGAGAACTTAACATAGGAACAGTATATAAAAGAACTAATAAAAAAAGGAAGAAAAATTGCAGGACTATTCAAACTAATAAATAAAAGAGTACCACTAAAAAATAAGAGATCACTTTATTACCGATTATTCCATAGCGCAATTTTGTACGGAATTCAAATATGGGGAACACTGAACAAGAATTTAAACACATTACAGAAACTGCAGAATAAAGCGATACAGAACTTGTTTGGATATAAAAGGCAAACTTCAACACAGGAAATTCATAGAAAGCACAAAATATTACAATTAAATCATGTTATAAAATGCAAACAGGCCACACAAATACATCTCATACTTACTAAGAATATTAATACAAATATTAAGCCGATGATGAATAATGAAGTTCATACATAACTATTCAACTAGAAATGCAACTCAAATAAGGGTAACATCTTCACCAAAAAGATTTAACAAACATGACACAAAATACAATACAGCATACAAAACGTATAATGAATTACCAGTTGCAATACTGCTCAAATATCTAAATTCAAAAGTAAAATTAGTGTTTATTTTCATCAATTAAATAAATAGTAATAATACTTAATATTATATATAAAAAAAAATCAAATTTAAATAGTTTCTATAAAAAACATGAAATTCCTTATTTTAAAAATAAAATTAAAATTGAATTAAAACTTAATTAGTTATAAGTAAAATTGTAAAAACTAAAAACACTCTTTTCGAACAATTGAGCTCATTTGAGTAAATAAATGAATAAAATAAATAAAAAAAAGACCGCCTACTCTTATTCTCAAGGAAAAAAAAACCATGTAATTTTCCAAGCCTTTTCTAAATGATATCTTAGACCCTTAACCTAAATAGTAGTATTATCGAATGGAGTCCCAACATTAAATATCTAGGAATTACTCTAGATCCTAAACTTACTTTCGAACTCCTCATTGATTATAAAATAAAAAAAAAACTTATTTTAATAAAATCTTACTATGATTTGATAAACAGAAGATCTACCCCATCAAAGCAAAACAAAATATTAATTTTTAAATCCATTTTATATGGATCTTTAGTATGGATTATGCAAATTGGCACAAAAAAAAATTACAAATTACTCAAAACAAGATTCTAAAAATGGTCTTAAATCTTTCATGGCATCATCACAGAACAATGGATCAAAAAGTCTCTCAATAGCTGATAAAATTACAAATAGGCAAAAAATATTCAACACTAAGTGTGAATACTCAAGTAATTGCTTAATTCTGATTAATTATTGATCCATGGCAGACCGATTTTACTGTTTTTAATTTCTAGTTTCTTAAGTTTTTTAGTTTTATTTCTAAATTGTTTTTAAATAAAAATCAAAATAATCGAAAAGATTTTTATTCCAATTTTCCTTTTGTCCTAAAATTTTTTGCAATCTATATTATTATAAGGCAGGCAATTTAGTATTAATAAGATTGTTGTTGTAATAAGGTTATTTAATCTAAGCTCTAAATTAAAATAAGTCGATAATGTCAGTCAGATTGAATTAAATTAAAAAATAAAATAAAATTTTATTATGATCTGAATAGTATCGGTTTATATTGGCTTTAAATTCATGTTCTATTTATAATTAAGTTTTACCTTATTTTCGGACCCCATATTCATTAATTTCTAATAATTTTAAACGAATTTCCGTCCTCTAACTTTAATGAGTATTTTCAGAAACTTGTAGTTCATAAATTAAAATATTTTAGAGCTTTTAATTCGTTTGCACGAATATAATAAAAACTCTCAAAACAAATATCTATTTTGATTCGGGTAATGATCGGCTGAGTCTCAAGTTCCAGTGTGTATTTTACTCCATAGAATGGTTTAAAATGTTTATTTTTGGCTATATTTGATTTGTGTGATATTTTAATTTGTATTAGCTGTACCTGTAGCCCTTAATTAACGCTCATAATTTTTTTCATAATTCATTTCATAAAATTTACATAGACAATAAAAAAAATTAGGAAAAGGCGTGAAATTAATTACGTAACATTAACGAACATAACGAATTCAATCTATATTTTTAAAACAAAAAAAAAATTAAAATGGAAATCAATAAAACAAAATTAATCCACACTTTCATATGATTCTTGGAATCTATTTTTTTTTTACTAAATTTTAGAAACATAACAACTAACCAGGTTTTCATATTTTTCATAGATTCTTTCATTATGTGAATTTCTTTCAACCAGTTCTCTCGCCTGCGGTCCATAGAAGTAAGTGTTCACTCGTATAGAACTATGTCGACTTTGGTCTTTTGCTTTTTAAGTAATTTAAATATATCAAAATTAATTGAATATATTTTAATAGGTTACAACAGTACTAATTATAAAATTAGAACTTGTTCTTTTTGACTAATCTGTTGATAAAACAATTTCATTTTATTTTGATTTAACTTTTTCTTAGTTTCTGTATAAATAATTAAAATTTCTACTTTTTAATTTATTTTCTTAACTTTGTTATTATTTATGTAAAAATGTTAGGATATAAAATATTTATATTGTGATTTTTTTGATAAATGTTTTTTTTTTAAGTTTTGAACATGCTCATATCATCTGAGTTTTGCCAAGTGTTACGCCCCCTTTAATACAGCCTATATAGAATTTTGATAAACCTAATTTCTTAAAATGTTGATATTTTGAATATATTGGTTTATTGGTTTGTTGTTATTAATTTTATTTCATTTGAATGTATACATACACAAAAAAATAATTTAATTTTCAGATATTATATGTAATGGACTGACGCTTAAATGAAGAATGAGTAGCAAAGAAATTGCTGAATCATTCATGAATTGCTGAATAGAATACTTCTTCTTAAAAAAAAATGCTTCAATTACAAGTTTAAATTATTTTAAGGGGTTTTGAGATAAAATCGTATTTTTTAGGTTAATTCATTTAATCAATTTTAGGACATATACTTATATACATATATAAAAAATTAGTTTCAAAATAAAAATTCTATACTAGCAAATATAGTTAACAAAATTTTTATTAATTATTCTAAAATAGTTTAAACTTTATTTGTCATGTATACATAGATGTCCAATATTGTCTTTGCTTATACTTTATGTCACCTTTCTGTTCACCTAATATTTTAAATTAAAATTTAATTACTCTATACTATAGTTTCAAACACCCTACTTTCTATTTCTATAAAATATACAACTATAATAATAGTTTTGTTAAAGTTTATTTAAATCATATTTAATATTAATAAAGATCATAACAGTTGTTGACTAATTGAAATTAGAAATAAATTTATCTTTGTTTAAAAATAATTAGAGAAAAAAAAATATTACAGAACCAAGTCTAATTGCAAAATAAATTCAAATCATAAATATGTAATTGTAATTAATTAATTAGTATTCGTAGTAAATAATAAAAAGCTTTTTTTATATAAATATATATTTACAATTCTAATAAAAAATTTACAATTAAAAATATTTATCATAACTCATTGTTATTATAACAAAATTGCATTTGAAATTAGCTCAATTTTTAATAATAATTTAATAAATAAAATTAAAATCGAACAAAAGGAAATCCGTATTCAATTTAACAATCGACATTTTAGTCGTTTTATATAAATTCTTACGAAATTTAAAGATCCAAGGACCTTCTCTAGTAAAAATAAAGATTAAAAACATAGAAGATAGCCTTCTGATGATGGTGTATTAATCGAATCCGATCAAGATATTAAATAAAATTAGTGAAGCATAGCAACCTAGAGCTTTTTCTATTTCTATTGTTAAAAATATTTCAACTAGAGTCTACAAGCTTATAGCATATAATATTATATAAAACCATTTCTATTAACTAATTAAAATCGTAATTAAAATTATAAAACAACGAAAAGGTTAGTATTAAAGCCGATATAGCTTAATAATTATATCATCGGACTATATGCAAACCAGAAGATCGTATATATTTAAATTTTATAAGGAAATATACTAAATGAATGAATATTAGAATATAAGAATATTAGTTCAGATTTGAAACGACTCAAATGAACTAAATTTCATCTTCATCTGTTACTATTCAAAGAGATGATAGAAAGATTATAAAGCACTACAGAATGTTATCATTTGAGCATCACAAAATAAATTCTATAAACCTTGAATACAAAATCACTCGGTCACCCGAACTTGGCTTAAAAAATTAACAACTTAGTACCGAAATTATCTTTCAAGAATCAACATGAATGACCATTTCAACCTACATAAATACTAAAAGAATACCAAAATGATAAAATTATTATTTATTTAATTTTAAATTTTTCTCTGTATGATCCCTGCCCTACTAAAACCTACTATTTTAGAAAATTTCAAATCTCCAGGTCAACTGAAAGTGGGAAATACTTTTTGTGTACAAACAAGCATACATTTCAATTTTATATAGGAACATATTCGTGTAAATGATATAAATTACCATGACAGAGGTTTTCAAATTTACATACAAATCGTAAACTAGCTTTTTATTCAGTTATCTGTACAGATCATGAGATCATGAGAGATTTATAAATACCATTATAAATTTTTTTAATGACTCATTTTCGTAATTTTGTAATGATTCAGACCATGATCTATATAGATCAGTGATTCTTAACTGGTAGGCCACGGTTCCGTTAGAAGTTTCGCAAGTACATATCTGTGCGAAAAAATGGTTATCAACTATGGTGGATATAAAAACAAAAACACGCAATCAATTACGATTAGATGCTTGCATGCGGGATAGCATTACAGATAAAAGAGACAAAAATTAACAAGTTAGTTAGGAGGAATAGTCTAGAAGCAGAAATCTCATTGAAATATTTAATATAATATTTTTTTATTTCTATGAATTTTAAAATGTTCGTTATATTATTTTTTTGTTAAATTTTTGTTTTTATGTTAAATTATGAAATTTGAATTTTATTTTAATAGATAATGAAATAATAAAATTTTAATAATTATAACGTTTTATATTCATTTTAAAAAAAATCATTTATTCTTATAAATAATTTAACAAAAAGAAATTATTATAAAAAAAAAATGGGGGCCACAAAAAAAATATTAATTATTTGTTCATCTAGAATTCAAAACGTTAAGAACCACTGATATTAGACTTAGACATTAAAAAATCACAGGTAAATTCTGTTGAGAGATTTTCGGAAATTTTCGAATTTATAGTTAAAAACATAAAAATAAATCGGATTCAAATTAATTTTTTTTATTATGTATTACAAAAAATTTCATTAACTAAAATTAAAATAGATATTAGGTGCATAAATTGTGGTGTCGGGACAAAATTACATAAGACAAAATTTCATATGGACAAAATTACATATTTAAAATTTTTATTAAAACAAAATTTGTATTTTCTTTATAGTTTTTACTAAATTTATGCTTTTTCCAAAGTTTGGAAAAAATATTATAAAATATTATTATTACTATTATAGTATTATTGAAAACGCATTAAAAATCATTATTAAAAAGGAAAATAATAAATTAATAAAAAAATAAATAGCAAAATTTTTAACAAAAATTAGAATGTATATAATTATTTACCAAGATCCAGAAATTTACTTATGTTTTTAAAAATTTTAAGAAATCTTACAAACGTTTGTTAATTAGTACATCTTCCGGCTACCTGAATAGTTTTATAGCCTTCAAACTAAACAATTTAATAAATTTAAAACTATTATAAGACTATAATAAAATATAAGTAATAATAATAATAATAATAATGTCCTAACGACCAATTATCCCTCCGGTGCTTGGTGCCAACATGTTTAACACGCTTGGTGCCAATAGATAGAACGCCTGCCTTTAATCGAAAGATCCCAGGTTCGATTCCCGATGAAGCAAAAAAAAATTGATTTATGTTGTTTTTTATCTGGTCCAGTACCCTTTGTCAATGGGATAAAATAAATGACAAAAACTATTTGAGAGTATAATGGTAACAAATTAAATAAAATGGAGCTATTCTATTTAAGTAGGCTTAGTTCCTGACAATTGCAGTAGTTTTCCACATTTAATAAGTTTGATAAGCCAGTAATTTGATAAATAAATGCTCGAACTATTGTAGATATTGTAGTGTAAACTTGCAGTACCGTACTTAATTAAGCACAAAAAAGGTGATTTACCTAAGTTACTGTGATGAGGATAAAAAAAAATATCTTACATGTTATTACTTCACAAATTAAATTTGTATCAATAGTTAACATTAAATGTAGAAGAATAAATTGTTAAAACCTTTACAACTATAATATTGTAATAAGTAGTTATCTATTCAAAATATGATTTTCTGTTTTATATTTTTAAGATATATAAGAATTAGTACTTTTACTTTTTTTTTAAGAAAAAAGGACCTTCATTACAAAACAAAATAATTTTAAATGTTTTATAAAAATTTGAATCTGTATTTGAATTTTATCCATATGTAATTTTGTCCATATGAAATTTTGTTTTTATGCAATTTTCTCATGTAACCATAAAGTAAATTAGATAATACATATATTAATTATTTCGTGAAATTTAAAAATCTTTTAAATTTAAATTTTATAATTTAATAATTTCAGAGTTCATAGATTAAAAAACAAATCTATTTTTAACTTCCTCCAATTTGAAATGCTTTAACTAAAATTTTAACTGGAAAAATAAAATCATAATCAGTATACCAGATCTGTTGAAAAATGATTCAAAACTGTCAGTTCCTATTATTTATTTACAAAATCTGATGAAAATGTTTGTTTTTAACTCGTGTTCATATTAACATTTTGTTTATACATTATTTTTATAACTTTTTTATAACATTATAACATGACAAGATTATTTTGAATTGTTTATTTTATTCAAATAATTAGAAAAATAATAAGTATATCCAACATTTAAAGAAATTAATTTGAATATTATGATGACATCTTTTTCCCTAAATTTTTAATGAAAATAACAAAAACAAACATAAGCCAAATAATTCAATCAGTTCACTGAACATTCGTAGAAATTTCTAAAAAAAAGAATTGTGTGCATATAAAATAATGAATGAAAATATATAACGCTAATCGACCTGTATCTTTATATTATATACATAATATTTTTGTTATTATAAATTGTATAAATACATTCTGCGTAGGTACATAATGCAAAATGTTCGGTCAATAACCTCACATGGAACTGAAAGATCACTTTTTTCAATCCTTTGTTACTTTAATTTTAAATTCACAAAATTTAAACTGACTTTAGATAAAACTTAAACTTGATAAAACTAAACAAAAAAAAATAATTTTTATATCAAAGCTTATCACTTATGTATTATGTATATAATGTACATTAAAAATTTATAAAATTATATAATTTGTTGCTTCATTATCAAAAGCAACTCGTAATTTCACTTCGTAGTCTTATACAACAATTTTCTTCTTCAATGATTTTTGAATTTCATAGTTGTTCTTGTAATTCAAAGGTCAAATAAAGATAATGCAGTCACAATTTAAATATTCTAATAAAAAAAATTAAATTAATGATAATAACATGTACTGTGAATTTCTTGAATAGAAAATCAGAACGAATATTTTTTTTCTAAAATCATACACGGGGTTTGAATATCATCGAAGAATAAACTTTAGGTGGCACTGGACAACATTTTATAGATTATAAGTGCAAACATACTACCTACATCAATCTCACACTAATGAAATCTTTAAATACAAAGAAAATATCAGTAAATTTTAATAATAATAATTAATAAATAAAACCATTGATTAATAATACTATAAAGATAGACATTTTCATACAACAGAAAATGTTCAGCTCACTTTTTCCATTATATATATTATCTGGGATATAATCAATGTGTTGGTGCATTTTCTATATTCAATTTGAATTTTTAAATTTTTGAGCGTTTTATACGACTTTATTCTCTAAATAATTTGTATGTGTTTAGTTTCCCTATACTGTTCTTGAATATTATTGTTTTTAACTTTTTGTTATTTGAATTTGTATAGGTAATTTGAATTTTTTTTTAATTGATAGGTACAAAAATTTCAAATTGGATAGCATTTTTATCGAGTAGTCTTTTAAGAATATTTTTTTTTTATTTTTCTCTCAATATACATTGTAATACAAGGATTTTTATAATTGTTGATATTGTGCATGCATATTATTTGTAATAATAAATTATAAAATTATAATATAATTTTATAATGTTTAGGAAACGAAAATATTTTTCTTGTTTTAATTGAATAATTTTCAAAAATAAAACAATTTCAAAAAATTCAAATAATAGTGAACATTCATCCACGTAATGATTTCTAATATATATTCATACATACATATACGTATGTATAAATTTACAAATAGAATCAAATTTTTATTTTTAAAAGGCTTTCTTTTTGATTTTTTCAATATGTGGATATGTATGTACGCATGGATTTTAAAATTATAACAGAATTTAAAAATATTTGAAAAACTCATCATTAATTTTTGTAAAATTTATAAAAAATCTTAACGGTAGAGTAAATTGAAAATTATATTTAATATGCTTTTTTGTTGCAGTAAGCACACAATTTATTTTTAAGATAATTAAAGCTTGCAACGCACAATTTTACAATGGTATTTTTCAAATTCAGAGTTTTCTACTTTATCATTATTTCATAACAAGAGCATTAAATATCAATATCCAAAGGCTTGTCATGATTTACTCCAGCTTTGAAAATATATTGTTGTTGTAAATGAAATTCTTCAAATTCGTAATATATTTGTAAAAATCTTATTGTGCAGGTGGATTTGTTTAGAACTTTTAATTTTTTAAGATAATCTAACATTTTCTCTACGAACAAATATGAACAATTTTTAATAGTTGTTTGTACGTATTTTTAGTATAAATATTTGAAGAATTTAAAGAAAGACCAGCAGTGTACATATTACTCACAACAGCAGGTTTACTTTATTACTCATTATTATATGGAAAAATTAAAATTATAATTATTTTGTTTTCGTAGCTGCATATTTGCATATGTAAATAATTGAAAAGCTAAAACAGCTAAGATTTTTTGCAAAGTACTGGGACTGATATGAGTATTTCCAGTTTTGGGCAATATTTTTGATGAGCACTTTCCTCTTTGGAAACAATTTTCTTAATTATATCTCAGTTAATAATTTCATAAAATGTACCAGTTACCAAAATCATTTTTTATATAAATGAATTTCTAAAGGAAATAATTTATAAAGAAAAAGAAACATCTTACAGTATAAAAAGGGATTGTATAGATGTTGTGGAAGATTTAGATGGGGATAGAAAACAAAAACTAGCAACAGAAGCACATTTCTTTATGATTCAAAGTTTACATGAAAGTTATAAGTACGCATTGGGTTACAATTTATCCAAAAGTAATTTGAAAAGAGTAACCTTAAAACCTTTCATTTTTTTTATCAATTTACTACTAAAATATCTTAAGGAGCTAACAAAGATTGATTCTAAAACTGTTGCACCTGCTTGTGACTAATGCAGTACAAATCGAAATACTTATGAATTACTTGGTGTCAATAAGGTAGACTCTTTTTTTATGATTGGAATGGAAATAAAATTTATGCTTAGTTTGATATGGCATCTTATAAAATCTGTCAGAAATTCTTTTATAAAACCCGATTTTGAAAACTGGAATAATGATATTATTAGCTTTCAACAATTTTACATAAAGTTCGTAGCACCCATATTAATTCTAACACATTTGAAAAAATGTCAGTAAAATCAGCTTTTCAATTATTTAGTCATAGTACATATGCAGCCATAAAAGCAATAAATAACACTGATCGAATTTTTTTTAATTTATTGAGTAATAAAGCCAATCTGACTGTTGATTTTGTTTTAAGAGTTAACTAGTTAATTGATTATTCAAATTCTTCAAATTTTAACACAAAAAATTAAAAATTTTGAATTCACAACCGTTAAAAATTCTCCGTTGTTATTGTAAAATTGTGCGTTGCAAGCTTTAATTATCTTAAAAATAAATTGTGTGCTTACTGCAACAAAAAAGCATATTAAATATACTTTTCAATTTACTCTACCGTTAAGAATTTTTATAAATTTTACAAAAATTAATGATGAGTTTTTCAAATATTTTTAAATTCTGTTATAATTTTAAAATCCATGCGTACATACATATCCACATATTGAAAAAATCAAAAAGAAAGCCTTTTAAAAATAAAAATTTGATTCTATTTGTAAATTTATACATACGTATATGTATGTATGAATATATATTAGAAATCATTACGTGGATGAATGTTCACTATTATTTGAATTTTTTGAAATTGTTTTATTTTTGAAAATTATTCAATTAAAACAAGAAAAATATTTTCGTTTCCTAAACGATTTATAATTTATTATTACAAATAATATACATGCACAATATCAACAATTATAAAAATCCTTGTATTACAATGTATATTGAGAGAAAAATAAAAAAAAAATATTCTTAAAAGACTACTCGATAAAAATGCTATCCAATTTGAAATTTTTGTACCTATCAATTAAAAAAAAATTCAAATTACCTATACAAATTCAAATAACAAAAGGTTAAAAACAATAATATTCAAGAACAGTATAGAGAAACTAAACACATACAAATTATTTAGAGAATAAAGTCGTATAAAACGCTTAAAAATTTAAAAATTCAAATTGAATATAGAAAATGCACCAACACATTGATTATATCCCAGATAATATATATAATGGAAAAAGTGAGCTGAACATTTTCTGTTGTATGAAAATGTCTATCTTTATAGTATTATTAATCAATGATAAAACTTATATAGAGTTTGTAATGAGATGACTCTCTTTAGACATTGTTTTTGAAATAAATAAATACTAGGATTCGCCTGCTCCTCGAAATTAATAAAAAAAAATTGTATTGAATTTTATTATGAATTTATTGTTTTTCATTTTGTAAATTTAAAAAAACTTGGTACATAACTAGTTACAATATATTATTTTTTTTTATTTATCTTAGACAACAACCGTATACGTAATAATTTATTTAAAAAAATCGACATTTCGGTGGACTTTTTTGTATTATGAAAATTTAATTAAAATACCTGCTTCTACTTTACATTTGTTTTGCCATGCTTTGCATTTGTGAAGATGTGTGTATATATCCTTTAATATGGGTAAAATTTTAAAACGAAATTTCTAATTAAAAATTAAAAAATTTTGAAAAAATATTTAATTTCGCTATACGATTCCTGTTAAATATCTATCATTTCTATCAAAAATAAGGAAAATCGGTTGAGAAATGGCTCTGGAAATTGTTTTGAATTTTTTCCATTTACAGATTATAAATATTATGATGATAAGCACTAATCAAGATAACACAAGATACCTACATTACATTTAATGTATAATTTGTTACAAAAATACCGACGCAAAGAGTAGAATGCCATCACAATTATTCAAAAATTTATATTTCACTTAAAAAATTAAGGTACTAAGTCAAGAACGCCAAATCCGATTAAAGTCCAACCCACAAAACCGAATAACTTGCTTTTCTAATTTCTTGATTTTGATTAAAACTTTAAATGTAAAATTTTAAACAAAAAATAACCTAAATGGGCACGAAAAGATTTTAAGGTCGCAATATGAAGTATAAATTTACCCTTTATGTAATATAACAAAACAAAGTAAAAAATATGTACGGAAATTTAAAAAAGAAAAGTAAATATGTATTATTTTATTTACATATTTCCCTAGGAATTAGTATAAATACTTAACCAGGCAGTAAGGCTATGTAGCTTGTATTATTCACAATGTGGTATGTGGTATATAAAAGTAGGTTACTTAAATGCAGTGTAAAAGAGTAAATAAACAAATAATGGTGACAATAAATATATTGGTATGGTAATGCTAATGCCACATATATATATATATATATATACAGTGACTAACAGTGAAAATTGTCCACCTTAATAACAACACTAATTAAGTCATTTGCAGTTTCAAATAATTAACCAAAATCGTTTTTTTTTTATTAAATTGTACAATTTATTTTCTAAAAAAAAATTGAGACCGGTCGTTGTAGTCATAGAATCCAAATTAATTTTGTAATACTCAAAACCAGTACCGTACTTTCTCTTAAATGTTTACATGACTGACAAATGCATTATCTAATATATTCCTTGCTGCTTCATTAATATATAAATTGTCGACCCTAACAGTTTACATGCATCACCATAACAACACATAAATTAACCACTGACCTTGAAACGTATAATTACGAACTCGAAATAGAAAAGAGTTCCTCCACACCTTATTTTTTAATAAGCACACATTCAAATTAATTGTCACGGCTTAAAATTAACATATCAAAAAAAATTTAATACAATTTTAAAAACTCAACAATCTCTTTAATCAATAAAAATAAAATATCAATTTAACATACATGTAACAGTAAAAACAAAAAATATTCAAACAAATTCATTTCAATGCAAAATGTTTCGACTAGGCTAATAATTGTGAAGCAAAATAATTCGTTTACTAACTCCTTAAGATGATCATAAGTAATATTAAAAAATTCACAGGAGGCATCAAACAGTATTTATCGAAAGAGGTTTATCCTTAATTCATATCACTCATCTTCTACTATCTACAATACACAGACTTTGAATCTAAACTTTCTCTCTACCATAATTCGATCTATTTTTTTTAATACGTATGTATTAATGATTATAAATATTAAACTACTATTCTGATCCAAATGAAAAAACGCTCAATACGAGTATATCTGTCTGCATTTCTGTACTACGACACTACAGTACGAACATATCGCTCATTTTTCATCAATCTATTTTTTTTTTTAACTAATCAATTTTCATCAATTTTCATATATTGAAGGCACAAACGATTAATAATTCTAACTTATAAAGACTAATCACTTCTACTTATACACTCTTAGGATGCAAATTATACATGCAGGTATGAATATGGTTTGTTTTTGACACATTTTTGTTATTAGGACATTGTATCCATGTTTGTTTGATATTTTCCTTCTTGCTTGCGCTTGTGAATAACAGAATTTTTTATTCCGACTTTTGTTCTTTATTTGAGCTTGTACACAACTCAAAACATTTCCATTTTCAAAATTGATAGAGAAGTTTAATTTAAGAACATTGTTTATCAAATTCGCTGGTTATATAATATGTATTTATTTCATAAAACCGACTTTTTAATAGATTTAGAACAATTCTCAATGTGATAAGTACATTATTATTAATACTTTCAAGCAAATAGCAAGTATATAAGCAATATTGTACTGCTTTTCATTTTAATTATGGTGTACACGAAGGCCAAAGTGCATAAGATAAAACTAACTGATCTCGTTTATTTTATCCACCCTATAGATCAAACCAACCAAAATCCACAGTTAAGTACAATGTTTTTAATTTTTTATTTATTTTTTTTATAGTTAATAAGCTGATTAATTCAACTGAAAAACTGTTTTGGTTATTTATTAGTAAATGAAATGATGAAATTCGAGTTGATTTGTACTGCTTTTAAAGTGGACAATTTTCACTATGACCAACTCTATCTAATAACTGATATTATGTTGAACATAAGTATACATAACAGAAGCCGTATAAAAAAGCAAACTATTTACACAAATTTAAACAGAATTCTCCAATTATTTTCACAAAATTTAAATTTAACAAATTTTTTTTAAATTTTTTAAAATTAAATGTTTTTAACATATAGTCATGATTGAAAAATGATATTTTTAAGTCCTTTAAAAAATGCAATCAATAGATTTTGATAATATTTAAAAACAAGCAGCAATCAACACAACTAACAGTTCATCCATGTCTCAAGCTGTTTTAAATATTTAAAGAGAATTATATTTAATTTATTATCTTCTATTTTAATAAATTATTTATATCTATGTACTTATTAGTATCTATGTACTATGCATTTAAAATGTATTAAAATTATGAATTAATGAAATTGCATAATTTCGTTTTTACAGTTTAATTTTAATTTCCAAATAATTATTTGCCTAACCCATCGTTTTATGATAACTCTATAACATATTTTTAACATAACATGTTCACATGTTATTAAAAATTTTTTATTTTTAAATTACACATTTAATATCCACTTTGAAATACATTTGGATGTGTGTTTGTGTGTGTGTGTATTAAATGAATGCTTTAATTTGATGCACTCTTCCAATTTCGAGTATTATTTCAATAAATGATTCACTATCATATATTTATAATCTATAATATAATATTATATTATATAGGTATTATAAATTTAAAATAAAAATAGACAAAATTAAAGAATTTTGAACAATTTGTAGTTGAAAATTATTAGATTGTCGTCAAAGCGAAATTCACAGAATTTTAACAGCCAAAACAAATAGATTCCAAGAATTCAAAAACTTTATTTTCATTTAACGATATTACAAATCGAAAGATTTTCTTCTTGGAACACTAAAGTTATAGAAATTTTCGTTTAATACTTTGTAAAATTTTAGCAAATTTTAAAATTTTCTAAAATAGCGTAACGAGTATAATTATTGACACCCCTGATTAGTGATTTTTCAACCAATTATTGACAGGGCTATTTTCATAAGCAATTTCTCAGCATATTTTGGAATTTTTTTAATTTTAAATTAATTTCTATTAAATATTTAAATATTAAGCTATGTTACAATTTAAAATACTTTTCATGCACATATTTAAAACAAAAAAAAAAAAAGATTTTTTAAAAACAATTTTTTTTTAAAACTTAATTTACTAGTCTAGCTGATAAAATTTTTCATATATTGAATTACTTTATAATCAAAAACAGTTTCCTTTTTATTTTTCTTTTGTTCTATTTTCTATTGATAATAATTATTCCTTTTTTTCTGCTTAACAATGATTATAGAAATAATATTATTGTATATTATAATTATTCTTATCAAATCAAAAATATTTCAATTTTATATCATTAAAAATTCCGAACACGAACATGCATATTTTAAACAAAGTACATTTGTTTTTTTTTTTAATTAATTTTTCTTCACGCTTTTATTATTATTATTTTCGTTGACCAAACGTTTTTTATACGTTCACGTCTTATTTTTTCAAATGTAAAATTAGTACTAACTAAACAGTAAACAACCGACTACCGAGTGACTAAAAATTATAATTAAAACAAAGCAATAATACCAGACTACAGAGTTGCGAATGTTGCGATGTGTTTTTACATGATGACTTGACTACTTGTCTAGTAAAAAAGAATTTTATTCAACACAAAAACAAACCAAAAATAAATAAATAAATATAAAATAAAAAAAATTAAAACTTGGCAGCTAAATAAAAAACGAACGTGAAATTTAAAAGAGAAAAAAAATAAAATCACATCACAACACAACACAACGCTACATAAATATTATGTTTGTTTATTTTATTTTTATAGAATTCTGTACACATACATACAACTATGAATAAATTACATGACCGGTTTGCGTTTTCATAATTAAAACAAAATTAATTCAAATTTTTACTAACATTATAATTTTCAATTTAGGTATTGAATCTTTTTTTTTTGTAAGTGGCATAATCAACCAGACATAACCCAAATCAAAAACTATAATATTATAAATTTGTATTATAACAGATCACACTTTAACTATATCGATCTACAAAACAATAATTAATTTTTAATTAATTACAACTTAACACCTATACTGTTATCGAGAGAAAATAAATGTATGCGAAATTTAAGTAAATTCGGGAAAGTGTTTTAATAATATTTTGTAATCTAAAAAGTTGTAAAGCATCCTTATACTGTAATGTCATCCGTGGGGCATAGGACGGAAATAAAATATTTTCATCGTCTCCTATATGCGGATAACCTCTTCATTTGTGGATTGACAACATTCCTTGTTGGGTACTTGCTTCGACTATGACTATTATTCTCCATATTTGAAACCTCCATTCCACGATGTTGTTATTATAGGTTTCCTCAGAGTATGCCCGTCATTTTCTACGGCGAAATCAACGTCTATTTGTTTTTGCCACAGTTTGATTGGTTTTTTGCCACAGCGTTCTGCTTGAAATAATTTGTGGACAACGAATACTCAGGATGCGCCGAAGCCATCAATTGATGTACGTTTGATGTTTCCAGTCTCCTGGTAATGTTTACTGAAACTTTTCATCTTTCACAAGCGTATAAGAGAACAGATTTTACACAATGGTAAGCATCATTAAAGCAGTACTGCCTTTACTGATGCGAGCTTCAATATCCAAATCGGCACGTTCTACTAATGATACAATGCATCTTCAGTAATTCAACTTTCTTTCGTTTTCGACTCACGTTTTTTCACAAAATATCGGATGTTCTGATGTTCAAATTTTGCACATGATCTTGGTTTTAGCTGTATTGACTTGTAGGTTCCCACTTTTCCCAGTGTCATACAGCTTTTAGCACATATCATTAAAACCTCCATTCGTAGGTGACAATAAAAACACATCGTCGGCGTAATCTAAGTCACTGAGACGTTCGAAAGAATGTCACTGGATATACCGTTGTTCTCGTTTACACCCACTCCTCGATGTAAGACACAACATCTTACATCTTTGTAGGATTTCATAGTTATGACTGTTACTTTTTCTAGAATGCTCCTTCTACTAAGTGATTCCCAAATATACTCAAAAATACTGAAAAGTTGTACCTAAATGCCTTTTTAATTCGATTTAAATGATTTTTTAACTGTAAGCAGCTTTTTCTAAATCAAAGTGTTATATCAACTAATACATTATTTAGTTACCACTTTTAGTAGTAACTCTTGATCTTATACCAAAGATTATTTACAAATAGATGTGCCAACTTATGGAAAGTTTTGTGCTAAAGCTTTTATTTTAAAACTCCCTAATACGGGGCTAATATCATCATACATTCACAAACTAAATAAAAATCAATGTTTGAAATGAGAATAAACAAAAATAAAATTTGCAATTCTCTTTTTTATGTTAAGAGATTTAAACAAAAAAAAAAAACGTAAACAACTATGCACGATATGAATAATAAAGAATAAAGAATATTCAAGACTCACATCTCACACTCAAGTAGAAGAAACACGTAAAATCACAAGAAAAAAAACTCGAAATAAAATTGAAATTCAAAATTATTTACCATACTATTCAATCATAACAGCATTTACAATAACAACAACTTATTCATATGAAATAAGTACTATAAAAATACTATCAGAAATTATATATAATTATACATCTTATCATAAATATATATAATTTCTGATACTATATAACTACATTATATTTATTAATATACCTGCATGTGCTCATAGTTTACAATATTCATATTAAACATCATTTTAGCTATATTTTGACCTATCTGAAAATTTAAAAGGAATAAAATACATACATTTTATTTACAAAAACAACTTCTTTATATGAAGTTAAAATAAAATACAGTTTTTTTATTTTGATTTTACGTTTTTCTTAATTTCTTCTAGTCGAAAATTCTTTATATTATATGATATGTATTACAGATTACAGCTGAGAAGAAAAAAATTTTGTTGAAGTTTTTTTTTTTAAAGAGAATAAAAAATTGAAATGAGAATAAAAAACGCTTTTAAATTTTTTACTCAATTTTTAAGAGCTTGCATTTTTAAGGTTTTTATTTTATCTATATTCAAATTATCTTTGCTTATATGTTGTTGTTGCTTTTATGTTTTTTATGCTGTTGTTGCTGTTGTTGTTGTTGTTGTTGTTGTGGTTTATGTTGCTTATGTTGTTTATGTTGTTTATGTTGTTTATGTTGTTTATGTTGTTTATGTTGTTTATGTTGTTTATGTTGTTTATGTTGTTTATGTTGTTTATGTTGTTGATGTTATTTATGTTGTTGTTGTTGTTGTGGTTTATGTTGCTTATGTTGTTTATGTTGTTTATGTTGTTTATGTTGTTTATGTTGTTTATGTTGCTTATGTTGTTTATGTTGTTTATGTTGTTTATGTTGTTTATGTTGTTTATGTTGTTTATGTTGTTTATGTTATTTATGTTGTTTATGTTGTTTATGTTGTTTATGTTGTTTATGTTGCTTATGTTGTTTATGTTGTTGATGTTGTTTATGTTGTTGTTGTTGTTGTTGTTGTTGTTGTTGTTGTTGTGGTTTATCTTGTGGTTTATCTTTTTTATGGTGTTTATGATGTTTATGTTATTTATGTTGTTTATGCTGTTTATGGTTTTAATGTTTGGTTTTTATGTTTATTTCGTTTATGTTCTTTATTTTGTTGTTTGCAAATCTAATTTTCACCGCTAACAATATCTTTGAATTTGAATAAAAAGTAAAGCGATATTTTCATTTATATTTTACTTTATAAAAATTTTTAAGCTAAAAAAAAATCAAATTTTGTTATTTCCCAGAAAAACAAAAATACGATACGATTTTGATTTTTCAAACCAAAAATAATATATTGTAAATATTATTTTCATCCTGTTGTATGGGACAAAGTTTAAATAAGAGTGAAAAAAGGACCAGAAAAACAAAAATTTTGATATACCATTTTTTGTTTAGTTCAGTCTGACATTAGACTCTTTTTCTAAACTTCCATTTCTGTGAAAATAATTGAATTCTATGCAATTTCTATGCAGTTATTGAAATTTAATAATTTATTTTTTTTTTGTTTATTATTTCAAACGAGTAAAATACAAATTTTGTTATAATTATAATCTTATTCAAATATTTATAAGATAAAGTTCAATTTTATTATTAAATCTATTATTAAATGTCCATCATAAAAAATATAAAATGTAATTAAAACAATAGAAATAACAATAGAAATAGCAATGCAAAAAAAAAAATAATTGGTAATAAAGTAATTACTTTATAATTATTAATTGATCACAATTTAAATTATGGCCCATTATAAGCCCTACAACATCATCAGAGGGTTTCGGTTGTAAAATATTGAATGAACGAAATCAAAAATCAGGGAAAAAGATTAAGAAAATCTCTTTTAATTTTATTGTAATTAATTGTGTTTAGACTACGCCGGAAATGGAGATGGAGTATAAGAATTGCCTAACCACATAAAAAAATGTCATATAATCCCTAGTCCTTTAAAAAAAGACACTTAAACTTAAAAATCAAAATAACAACAGTTGACCGAAATACGAAATTTAATCTAAACTTCGTTTTACCTCACTAATTAGAGTTCGGAAAAGACACGCTTATGAACAAATGATTAATAGCTAAAAATAATTTTTTTAATAAAAATGTGTACCAATAAATTATGGTAAAGTGTATTTTATAAATTTATTTTTTATTATCTACAAAAAAAGAGAGCTTTTTGCAATTTTTGTCTGAAAATTCAGTCTACGTACATAAATTTTGATTTCTTTATTTTAAATAAAAAAATAATTGTATTATTAAAACTTTTATTTTACATGTCTCAAAAAAGAAAAAAAAAAAAAAACAAAAAAAATTTCAAAATCAAGAACATCAAAAAGATGGTATATATTCAGTTCAAAATTCAAAACTAGAAAAAAAACAATGTAACAAAATTCAGGAAATGTAAAATTATAAAGTTGGAAAAATAAAAAGAAAATTATAATTTGTCATATAAACATATAAATTAATTAATAATATATTAATTTTATATATAGGTACCTATTTATTTAAAAATAAAAAAAAACAAGTAAAATTCTACTGATATTTTGAATACAACTTTTATACAGAACACAGTATGTACAATATAATGAATGAAATATTATAATATTAATTTCCAAAATAAATGAGTAAATTAAATTATATAAATACAGCGTGAAACTAAATACAGTATTTAAACTGTTGTAAATTTTAAGAACTGATTTTAAATTTGACAGTTGAAAGCACTCTGTACTCTATTTTTTCAAATTGAAAATTGTTAAATCTTACACACATTATATTTGATTTTTGATTTTTTTTTTTTATGATCTTGACAGTAACTTAGGTAGAATCACCTTTTTGTGCTTAATTAAGTACGGTACTGCAATTTTTACACTACAATATCAGTTCGAGTATTTATGTTTAACAAATTACTGGCTACTACTATTGTCAGGAACTAAGCCTTCTTAAATAGAATAGCTTTATTTTATTTAACTGGTTACCAGATTATACTCTCAATTATTTTTTGTCATTTATTATATCCCAATGACAAAGGGTACTAGACCAGCTCAAAAAACCAATGAAGCATTTTTTTTTTTTTTTTGCTTTATCGGGAATCAAACCCGGGACCTTTCGGTTGAAAGGCAGGCGCTCTACTCACTGCGTCACCCAACGTGTAAATTTATTCTTTAATTAAATTTATAAAAATCATATAATCTAGTTTTTCTTTTGGAACAACTAATTTTTTTAAATGATTTTGCAAATTGTCCTATCTACGGTTAACGTATAACTTATTTAATATAATATCCCAAACAACCTGATATTTCTTTAATTTTTTCTTCAGCTTAAACTGTTTTATATAAAGTTTGTAAGGATGTAAAAAATAAAAATAAGTATACAAGCTCTACGGCGCAGTAGATAGAATGCTTTGATTTCAACCAAAAGGTTCCGAAAGGTTCGATTCCCAATGAAAGCAAATGGCTTTAGTTTGTGTTTTGACCTGGTTCAGTACCCTGTGCTATTGGGATTAAAAATCACAACAACTAATAATCTCGAATATACATATCAATCATATATTTTCTTCTTCTCCATTTCAGGTTACATTTTCTGCCTACATTTCTTACAATCATAAATTTTATTTTGTTTATCAAGACCATACCTTTTAAACGCAATAATAATGATTTGTGACATAATAAATAGTTAGTCAGTAGAGATTAATACCAAGTTTGCCAATTAGACAATAACCCTACCATAGTACTGATGTCACACCTTTTTAACCATAGTTGGTTAACGAACCCCTACAGATCCAGCATAGACGAGATATGCTTGATGATGTTGCAGTCTGGTCTATTTGACCAATTTGCAGCTTTGATTGTTTCTTTTCGAAGCAATAATAACATGTAGTTGGAAGTGTATCTTAATTACCTCTTTCCGGAAGAATTTTAAAAATAATTCCCTCTCTAGCGAGTTGATCTCATCTTAATCTTGAGCTCTAGTTGTATGTTGAACCAATCCCCTACAGCTCGTTGAGAGAACTGCGATAGTCCAACACGGTTTTTGAGTTGATGGTTATTGATTCTAGTGCTTTAATTGCAGTCTGACTGTCGGCGTGTATACAGTTATTTCTAACATATAACAGGCCAGCCCGGGTCTCAGCCAATTTTAGGATTCGTTTATGGCCAATATCTTCGTTTGAAACACACTGCAATATTTTGGTAAGCTAAATGTTAGACTTCCACTCTGTCATTCAGTTTTAAACCATCAGAATAAAGGTGCACGTACTCTTTTGTCAGAACCGTATTATTTTTCAGCTTTTCCTGGACGGAATATCGGTCTGATACGACCTCTCAAAGAAGTAACCTGTAAGAGAAGAATATAGCTTTTCTGAAAAAAAAAATTTTATACCCCATAATTCACAGACATAATTTTATTTAAATTTAAGTTTAAAGTTATATTATAATGGTTACCATCATTATATATTCCGTCTGCAGATTTAAAATTGAACAATATACATAATTATATAGATAGTTTCGAAAAATTATTTTTTAAATGTACAGAAATTACCTGTTCCAAAATTATATTCTCTCAATTTTAATTCGCTCTCACATTGTTTGCTTATTGCTCATAACACGAATACGACTACGACCTGTTTTTTTTTATTCAATTTTTACTTTTTATTTTTTCATATGGATTATTAAAAAACTAACCAAACAACGTGTGACAACGATGACGAATCTAATTGTAAAAACTTTGTTTTTTGTTTTGAAATTTTTTTCAAGAATCACAGTTCATTACACTAAAACCAAAGTAAATGTTTTGGCATCTGATCATGTCACCTTTAAAAGTTTTTAATTAAAAAATTAAGTAGGTGGGGGCATTTTATACAACACTTTTTATAAAATTAAGGAATATAACAAACATCTAACTATATAGTTGTGGTTAATCAAGGTTAATCAATATTTATTGATGAAATTCAATGAATCACATAATTATGCATAATTTTCCTGATGGAGAAATTGATAGATTTTCTTCTATCTAAATTTTAAAATTAAGTTTAAAAACTTTTCTTCTAATCTACCTAAATGTTTTTTTTTTTTTTTGTATCTACTATAGACATTGGATTTTGTTATTAAACAATGTTACGGTAGGTCAAAAGTTTAATTATAGTATATGAATTATTCAACATTTTCTAATTTTATATCCAATACTATTCAACGATCACAACTAGCTATCACTATAATACAAGTGCAAAAACTTAAATTCCAATTATTCATAATTTTTTTTCTATAACCAACCAACCATTAAGATATTACATATTACCTTTAGCACTTACGTACCGTTTAGTTGGGATAGTATAAAATAAAACTAAAAAGGAAGGCAGGTATGAGACAGATTAATAGATAGTTGTAGCTGTAGGATAAATGTATTAATATTTACTTTGAACTTCTATACTTTGTGTGTTGAATGTTAAAACACAACCGAGGGAAATTTTTCCATGAAGTTCGAACTATGAACGAATTTCCGTAACTAAATTTATGCCATTTTGGGATTTCCACAGCTTGCGGTTACTCTTGTTTCAATTTAAAATTGTATAAAAAGAGTAAGTAGTGTTGTTATTTCTGCTGAGTATGTGTTCACACCTTTATGAAATATCTATTAAAAAGAGAAAGTGCTCCAACTATACTTCGATATCCAAGAGAAGTTAAGGATGAAGTTACATTTTGATTGTCGATTAGACGAATAGCGCGATAATAAGCAGAAACAAAATGAATTCGCTATGGTACGTGACAAATATATAAAAATTTATTTCGCTCGATTTCAACTGCATAAAGTGCTGGTAATGATGGGTATATAGTCGAAAGTTGAATATACAACGATATTTGTTATTATGCAAGATTAGATTAGAATTCATGCTACGTATTCAGATACTGATCATTAAATAGTAAGTTTAGACATTTTACGTAAGCTAAGACATAGTACTGTTAGAAACTGACAAATATTCTTAGACATTTTGTAGGAACAAATAGATTTAGTCTCACATAAAAGTGTATGTTTGCTCCACAAAATATTTATTTTGTTTTTATTTTTTATTTATTTATTTATTTAATTATTTGCTATTGCAATGTTCGTTTAGGCGCAGACAGTCTGGGAACACATTACTATTAATGATAATAATAATATTTATTTATTCTCAGAAGAACATAAGTACGTACAGAGTGTCAGAGTGTTACATGTTTTTTTTATAGAATAAAGATACTATTTTTTTTAAAAAGTACAAAATTTAAGTTAGAATTTTGTAAATACATGGTCTTTTATAAATATTTCAATATTGTAGATTGGGCATAATTTAAATGTATAGATCAAAATTTAATATTATCAAAATGCTACATCCCTTTTACTTTTAAGTATTATTCTCTACATTTATTTCACGATGTCTCTATTGTAAATGTAAGGAAAAATACAAGTAAATATTTTAAAAAATAAATATACAACATAAATCAAATATCGTTGTGACTTGTGATACCGTTATAAAATATTAAAATCTTTTTAGATATTATAAATAAATTACATTATTTGCAAAATAAATAATGTACTAACTAGTGTTATAAACGTATTTTATTTTAGAACTCGATTTTTTTTCAAAAATAATATCGACATCGAACCAGATTTAAAGCTATCTAATAAATGTTGCAGAATACTGACTTTCAATACATTCATGATAACGCATAGGTACAAAAATATATATATATATATTTTTTTCTCTTTAAATCATTTGGAATTCCCCACATTTTTAATTCATCTTCACGGTACACAGAGGTACATGTATACTTTAATTAAATGCACAATCAAATTACTAACATGAAAATAGTGGTTATTTTTTATGACGTATATAGTGAGATACAAGTTACGTATGAGTCTGTATTTTAAAATTAATATTTGGGAAATTTTAGTACAGTCAAACTTTCATTATTTTAAATTATTTATTATATTGATTAGTTTCATTAAAGTTTGTATACTTTAAAATTGAATAAAATTTAAATATTTTATGTTATGGCTTATATTGTGTTAGATATATTGAACTGAATTAAATTATGAATTAAAAAGCTTAACATTTATTTATTAAAGGAGAGTTGTTTAAAACAATAACACTGTAGGTACAATTAAAAGAAAAAAAATTATTTATATTTACTGAAATCGAACTTGTAACTGATAAATTATATTGTATAGAAATAAATACATTTTTTCACAAATTAAAATATATATTTTTGATCTTAGAAAAACAATTTGCTAATATTAGATTAACAAAAATAAGTTATATAAAATATGTGAAAATTGTGAAAATTGTGTAACAGAAATAGGGCGATAAACATATATTGATAATTGATAATTGCAAACAAATGTGTTGAACACACAAAAGTAGTTTAATGATATTTAGCAGATTAGTTAAATTAAAAGTATATTATAATATTTTTATATTGCTTGGATTAAGGCCAATATAGCCATAGCCCATATAGCTATAGATTAAGACCAATAACAATACAATTATTGGTTATAGTTGCATCGACAATAATAATTAGGAAAAAAAATAAATTAAAAATAAGTTCTGACAAAAACGTTTGGCCGCAAATAAATGAAGATAACAAATACCGAATTAGATCAAAAGAGTAAATAAAAACACTAATTGAATACCAAAACATTGTAAACTCTATTAAGGATATTAAAAAGGACATTAAAATACACAAATTTATTTATTGTTAAATAAAAACTGTAAATACTTATGTATTATAAACGTACCATAGTTCCAGAACACTAAACTATTTTTAATCTGAAATTTATAAATTTATAAAAATATATTTTGACACTTAATAGAACCATCTAATAATTTTTTTTATTTTGATCATTTATAAGTAAGGTCGAGTGTTGTGAATCGTTCGAATATTATCAAATCATATTTTGCTGAATATCAAAATGATTTTTTTTCTATTTATTTGAAAATTCATCAATTTTGTTATTTATAAATTAATTCTAGCATTATCAACGACCTGAACTTTGATTTGTCAACCCCACGGTGTTTTTTTTTTATATTCCTTTAAAAAAGAAAAAATGAATTAATCAAAAATGTAAATAAATTAGTAAGCGAAAATAGTACATTAGAAATTCTCAACAATGATGATAAACGTACAGAAGAGATTGCAATAATATAGAATCGGTTTTTAGTCAAGATTACCTTCTTTAGATTAATAGCGAAAAAAAAACGCAAGTAGAATAGTTTTTAGAAAAATTTATTTTTCTTGCGTTAGAGTAAAATTTATTAAGTTATTGAAAATAGTAGAATATTTTCCTTTGAATTTGATTAGAAATGATTATTGTACAGATATGTGCATATTGTCTATTACACAACACTGAAGAAGTCTAAAAGCAATAGACGAAATGCACAGATCTGTATGATAAGCATTTAAAGGAAAATTTTATTTTAGTTACCTTATTATTTTTTTTATTTATTTGCACTTGCAAAATATTTGACTATTTTTAATAAAAAAACAGAATGAATTCATTTGATAGTTTTCTAAAATTTTATAAGACTTCTTTATACAAAATTATTTTAGGTTCGGTCGGATACGGGGGAAGGAAAATGATTAGCAGAGAAATAGAATGATATTGGAGAATGAGTAGGTAAGTTGAAGACAAACCGGGCGAGGTTCCTTTGGCAAAGTTGCAAATTGTATAATGTAAAAGGAGAATATGAGATAGAAGCATGTTCCAAATTTTATCAGTTCTTACAATTAATGAATTTCCGAAACCATTTTTGGACCACCTAGGTATTTCCACGGTGTAGAAATGAGCCCTTGAAGTCTTCCCATTGTTATGCTGGAATTGTTTGAAGTCATTATTGATTTGATTTCAATAAAACAAGTGCTATTTTCAACAAGATATCTAGAAAAGAGAGAGAGAGAGCCTTAATTTTTCGACGTGTGATAAGAAGAAGTGTGGAATCACTAATTAGGCGTTGGATTTTGGATTTTGTAGATAATGTAGCAAAGTTTGGGGTGCGACAGCTCATATGAGAGAATTATACTGTATCTTAAATCGGATATAAGCTTTATAGATATTGGACTTTATAGATCTCTTGGGGAAAAGTAAGCTTTACATAATGAAAGAAAATCCTAACATTTGCTAGCATTCTTAAGTATATCATGCTCATTCCAATGTATTTTTTGGTTTCGCTTTATGCCAAAAATATTTAGACTTTCAGACCGAAGCAGATTTTCTCCTTGAAATCGCAAGGGTTGGGTGTGTTTGACAGCTTTGAATTTTGGACGTGTTGAACTCAACTCTTTTTGCATTACTCCAATCAGATTTTTTTGCTAGATTATGGTTAAGTAAGCTAGTCATCATGTTTCTTTTCAAGAGACTATAACATGAATGCTTCGGTTTGAGAGAAAGTCCTCAATACCTGTACAGAAGACGTTGTCTAAGCCAATAGTCTGGCACTTACTCAGAACAGCAGAATGCCATACTAGATTAAAGGCTTTTGAGATATCGAGAGCTAAAACCTAAGATTGTACCGGTGACAATAAATACTATTGTTGGGCTTAACGCAAAGAGAAGTTTAAAAGGTCGCCTGTTTGCTTCTAAAACCGTATTGGTGATCATTTGAAATATGCGAACTACCTAATCAATACCTAATCAATATACCCTTTTATTATATTTTTGAAAAGAATCGAAGTAATGACAATTGGTCGATAGCTAGAGGGATAAGATAAAATTAAATATCCTTTAAGAATATACTAAAATGAAAACTGGTGTACAGATTGTCTTACTTTTATGATAAAAATTTTTTTTTTCTGCTGGACAGCTAAAGTATTTTTTTTTTTGTTTTGTGCTAGTTGGTTTATTCATTTGGTTTCTTGATAATGAATAGCTGGCATCCGTATGACCAGATGGGTTTTAGTATGCAATTTTTGAATGTTTACCTATTTATCCATTACAAAATTTTTAACTTTATTTTGAGTTAGTCCCTTTTCATATAAATATATTTTTTCCAAGTCAACATTCTATCAAAATGGATTCCTAGATATTTAACATCATTTATTTGCGGTACAGGTATTCCATTTATATTTATCTGAAGACATTACCTTTTTTTAATTGTAAAAAGCTAGGTACATGGACGCATTTACTTTTTACGCAATTTTCAATTTTCAAAAATTCAGATATCTGGTTGAGATCTGAGTATTTTTTTTGTGAGCTTTAGACTGCGGTGTCATCTGCAAATGTAGAGCTTGCTAGTTGAACATTTTTGGTTTATTTGTGGTTTATCCAGCATTTATTTTAAATTATTTAGTTGTTCTTTGAATTTAACTTTGAAATGTCTATTGGAGATATAATATGACAGAACTTGTGAATTTCAGAAGGAAGATGATTTTGTATTTTAAATTTTGGACCGTAATGCCAGACTTTGTCAAACACCTTAATTTCAAAATCCTTTCTGCTATATGCTGCAATTCGATGGACACGTTTAATGGTTCTAATGAGCTGCTTGGAATCCAAATTGATGAAGATGGATATTACTCTACTTACTTTTTATTTTCGGCATAATTTTGTGTATTATAATTTTTTCAAATATTTCGGCGAGAATGGGAAGAATGATAATTGGTCTGTAAAAGTTTACTTTTCAAAATAGCACCAAAAATTTGTATAACAAAATAAATCACTACAATAATAATAATAACAAATCAAGTGTTTTTATTTATTTTGCGATTGTTTTCGGCCTTATTAGAACATTTTCAAAAACTTTTTTCTGATCTTATGATTTATTTCTAGCGTTATTAATTTAAGAACAATATAATATTCACTTGATATCTTCGCATATCTATGCTTGTAATGAAGATTACTTCTTGACTTTTTGAATAGACTTAAATATTAGCTTTTAATTACATATATTACAATACATCTTATTTTTTAACATATTATAGGAATCTGACTTTTTTTTTGTAATTTAATTTTTTTATTAAAGCTTTTTTGTCATATATGGGAACCGGCTTTTTAACATTGAAATAAATATTTTTAAAAGAAACCTCTACTAACTAGAATGAATACATAATATTATTTAAAGTAAAAATAATCTTTACATACTCATATTATGTATTTTATCTTTCAAAAACTATTTTTAAATAGTCTTACACGCACAATACAATAATACAAATAAATAAAATAAACATAAAAATATAAAATAATCAATGGTGATAATTTATTTCATATTTAATCGTTGTTTCTAAATTTTTAAAAATTTAATACAGATCTAGCTATAGATATTCTAATTGAAGAAAATTAATTCAAAATTATATTTTAAAAAGAGGCAATCTGTTAAAATTGAAATTTTTAATACTTAAACAAATAAATTTAACACACATTTTTTTGTAAAAATTGTGCTTACTATACTTGGGTCTCTAAATCTTAATTCATAAAAAGCTTATATGTATATATATATATTTTTTTAATTATATCGGAAGCTGTAAAGATATCTCACATATTATTGAACATCTCCCAAGCTGAATCGACCACCAGTCGATCAAGAGAACATTTAATTATTTATTTATTTTCTTAAATACAGTGTTACCATACAAAACACAAATTTTGCCAATAAAAACGACAAATTTTATTTTAAAATATGCGACTTCAATGTCTTTTACCAATTTTTCTATATTAATTTTTAAACTGCATGAAATTGAATTATGTATAATATTTTATTTAGAAATAAGACTAATGGTAATTCAAATTATAATATCAGAATTATTATGGATATGTCTAGCTTAGTTAAACAATAAGAAAAAAAATTAAATCCTTAAAATTAATAGAGATTTAACTACGTATAAGAAATTATGGCCACTAAACAGATTTTATTTATTAAATAAAATTCTTCAAACTTTTATCAATTTTACAATAATGTTTCTATCAACATTGATTGATTTTGAGTTAATTTACAAATTTTGACTTAAAATCTGAAAAATCAAATTATTGGCCTATAAAATAGAAGTTGTTATGAAAATACACCATTTGCTACCAAAAAACACTAATAAGTAAAAATAATGATAACCAGACAATAATGTCAACTGAAAAAAGTCCCACACGGAAAAATGCCACAAACATATTGCCCAGAAGAAAATTGCACACACGAAAAATTTAGTACAAGTAAAATACTCACTTATTTAACAACTGCCCACGCTTTTACTTACAAATCTAAATTATATTATAATTATAGTACATTTACGAGAACCTGCCATTTTCAAAAACAGGATTTCAATAAATAAGTAGCAGTAGAGGTTTCCGATTTTAAAATAAATTGTATGTACAAATTTACGAAACGTATTCAAACAATGTCTCTTCTCTCTTTGACACAGTATCTAATAATATTTACGAAAATCATCATCAAAAACAAAATTAAAAACAATTACAACAACAGAATATACGGCAATATTCTTTTGTGCAAGTTTTTCCTGTTTGGTTATTTGCCGTGTGGGCATTTTTCCGTGGGGGCAATTTTGTGGATGAACAATTTTCTATGTGGGTTTTTTTTGTGTTGGCAATTTCCTAGTGGGCATCTTTCCTGAAATCAATATTATATTAATACAAAATTGATATTCAGAATACTTAATGGAAAATAAACGTATGTAAATTAAAGGAAATTGCAAAACATTTAATTATTTTGTGTTTTAAGAAACTGTTAAAATAATTTAGATGTAGTGCTGAGATTACATGGTTTTAAAATATGTGTGACTTATGCAGTAAGAACCTATTTTGGTTTTTTAAGTGGCGGATGATGGAGCAATGACAAACAACTTTATTTCCTCTTTCATTTTGATAGAATGGTGAGACATAAGTCGATCCAGCAACAAGCACCGATTTAATCCTAAATTTATTATGATTTTTTTTAAAATTTATAATTTATTCAAATTATTTTTAATATTTCAAGAATATGGGTTGAAAACCGCTTTTATGCAGACACTTAATATAAAAAATCACATACAATAATTTTTTCTTCTAGCCATACGTACTTTTTTGCATGTACAAACTAGATCCATTATTTGTAAAATTTGACCAAAATAATATAACATTTTTTAATCATCTTTGCTTTGACATAACAAAATCAGAACATTTTAAATTATAGCTTTTCAGTTGTTATTACTAGGGACGAAAAATAATATTTTAGCATATGAAATTGGCCGCAAAGTGGATGTAAATGATTAAAACCGGATTTATTTTTATAAAAAATCTTCGTATGACTATCATATTCTTTAACACGCTCTATAAACCACCTATTTCGCTTTTGCAGTACTATACATTTCTTGAATACGGCTCTGCATTGTTTTATTAATTTCATTTTCTATTCGACTTCATATACAAAATTCTGAAATTTTTTAATTTTACATAGTTCTGAGTTTACAAAATTCTTTGTTAGGAAAATTTACATTGTTTAAAAATTATTTTTGTTTTCAATGAAATAACTCAGAATTTTGTAATATAGAATTTCGAAATTCAGAATTATATATCCAACCCTTAAACACTTTTATAATTAATTCTATTATAGCAAGACTCATTTTTTATGGCTATCCATTTAAATTTTTCCCATCTTGTTCATTTACAAGGTTCTTGATATAATTCTGTACATATATATGGACATATATATAACCTAATAAGGCTCAGTGGCTCAAAATAATTCATTTCAATTATTGATATAATTCCAATATTTTAGCACTTATTAATAAATGTTGATAACCCATATACATTAGCTATGTTTTTTTCATCGATGTCAGTATCGAGATTTCTAAAGTACGCATTCTGAGCTATATTTTCTTCCAGCGTGTTAACAAAAAACTAAAATTTGAACAAATACATATATCAAAACTTGGCAATATTGTTTTGCATACATTTCTTCCGTTCGTCTGCATCATCCAAACTACAATAAGCTTTTTTCCGGCACTATATTGTATACTCTCTACTAGTTTGTGTATTAAATTCTTATAAAGTAAAAAGCCGAAAAGAAATAAAAAATAATCAACATAAAAAACTAAGTATATGTTTTATGTGGGATAAACAAAATCGATGACGTAATTATATAATAGAAAATATTTATCATTTTACACAACATTCCGTCAAATTATTTCTTCAAAATAGAATGAAATTAATTCAAGTCAGAAATCAGTAAACTCAACCAGTTACTAAAAGAATGTTGCGGTAAAATTAAACCGCGTTATTAGGTTTTTTTTTTAAACGAAAATTTTTTTTTTTTATTTGAAAATGGAATTAGACACTCAAAAATCAGAGCTAGAATCATTTATAAAACAAGACTCAGAAAATGATGTACTCTACTTACCAAATAGTAATAATAAATTAGAAAAAAATAATGAAATTTCAAATTGGAATTCCGATTCCGATAATAAATACAATACTTTAAATCGTATGTTTGATGCAATTGATATTTCATTTATTGATGAAAGTGAACATAGTGAAAATAATTTGGAATTACGAATTGATGTAAACGATGGCAAAACATTATATGATAATATTAATAATAATACTAGTCAAGAAGGTAGAGATGAGCCAGATTTAATGTTAGACCCACGTACGTTAACAACTCCGATACCAACTGAAATAGATATTAATGTATATCAACAAAAGAAAACAATAGCACAAGGTATGATGGATTTAGCATTGTTATTAGCTAATGCTAATCAATTAAGATACGTTTTAGAATCAATTCATCCATATTTTTTAACTAATATTATTTTATTGGGAATTAGCATAACACTTCAAATTGTTGTTGGTATAGGTCTGATTTTAAATAGTCAATATTCGGTTAAAAATGAAAAAGAAATGTCACGTGCAAATCGAATAAATAATTATACTGTAATTGGAATATTTTTAGTAACAATTGCAAATGTTTTTATTGCGGCATTTGGAATCGCTGATACTTCATCATGAATATTTTGAATTTTAAAAATTTTTAAAATTGTAAAACAATTTGGAAACAATTTGCTACCAAAAAAAGTTAAATTTAGAAAAAAAAAAAAAAAACTATCATTGCCATAAGTTTAAACAATTTTTTAAATTTTTATTTACAAAATTATTAAACCATTTAAAAAAGAATTATTAATATTTAAATTATATTTAAAATTACTGTATTATTAATTTATATGTGAAAATCAAAATAAGTATAAAAAACTAAACATTGAAAATTGGCAAGGAATTAAATAATTTAAAATAAAAAAATGTATATAAAAATTTTTCTTTTTAAAATAAAATTAATAAACGTTATAATAATAATAAATTAATTTAAATTAATTAAAAACAATTATATAATTAAACTATTATTAATCAATAATAAACTAAATTAAATTTATTTCTACCTTAATATTACCTGATATTACTTAAATAGCTATTATGAATAAATGTTTCACGTTTTAATGTTTCAATTATGTTCAAATTAATAAAATAACATTATTATTATTATTAATTATTATTATTATTAATAATAATTATTATTATTATTATTATTATTATTATAATTATAATTATTTATATTTATTAATAACCATGTTATTGTTAAAATAATATTTATTTATGTACCTATGTATTTTAAATTTTAAATAAATTCAAATTATTTTTATATGTATTTTAAAAAATGTTTTTATTGCTTTTATTTTTTATTTTGGGGAAATTAATAATAGTACTTATTGTGAAATGACAAAAAAAAAATATGAATAAATAAAAAAGTGAGTTCAGTGAGTGGAATCTTGTTTTCTAAGGAATTACCAAATTTGATTTAAAACTTCTCAAAATCATTATTTAATAGTAGTTAAGCTCGAATTAAATGAATTTTGGATTTTCGGTGGGAGAGAGAAACGAATTTAAATTTCCAAAATATATTTGTATTATTAATTTACAATACTATTAAACAATTCTAAGAAAATATATGTACATTATGTATATAAAAAATTTTACTTCTTCAAACAAAAAAAAAAAGTGTTAATATTACTTTATTTAATAAGAACTATTTTAATACTTTATTTGATTTATTTGAGTAAATTGGGTTGAATAGAAATAAATGTAATTTGATAAATATTCAAGTGTCTATTGGTAGACGACAATCAACTAATTTGATATAAAATGTACAGTAAATGCTTTTCATAATTATTTAGTTTACTAGAAAAATCATCCAACTTTGTCTGGGTCCAACACAAAATATATAAAATTTAATATACTTATTTCTAGTTACTTTTCTGACGTACTATAAAACTTTCAAAGTTAATTATTTTAGCTACAAAAACCTCGAACTATGAAATTTGAAAGAAGCAAAATAGATGAACTTTGGAATAAATAACAATAACATGTTTTTAATTATTTAAAAAAAAAATGTACCATTATTAATTGGTATAGTAAGATAATTTGATGTAGAATAGGTATGTAATACTGGTTCGTCTTAATCAATGCTTGCATTCTATCAAGCGTGGTTGATATTAGTTTCTGACATTCATTCAAAGTATATATATTAGAATCTCTTTTTTCTTTAATTTTTTGTTTTAAAACTCCGATTGATGGTTGTGGATCATTTCTTCAAACTGAATTTAAAAAAGTGGTTTCTGAAAAATATTCTAGAAGTTGTATAACAGATATTTGAGCCAATGCTCGGCCCAATTTAAAATCTGAAGTTTGCTTGAATTTGTAATTGTAATTTCATAAACTTAAGAATGCATTATTTTTAATATTTATACATTTATTATTAATCTAGTATTGTATAGTTTTGGCTGATTGAAATTTCATCGAAGATTAAAGGCTCATACCTTTAGTTTTGGCTGATAAGAAAGAAATTTCGAAAACTTTGTCAAATTCAACAAATTTAGAAAACCTGTTATGTAGCTAATAGCTTTAATTTCTTTGGTGACTGTATCACCACTGTATAAATTCTATCACTGAGGTCTTCAGAAATTATTTCATCACTTATTATGGTCCGAGCTAATTATATATGTACTATGAGCTAATTATATTATATACTCTGAAAAAAAGGTTCGAGTTCGTTAAATTGTATTCATAATTATTTGCAATGCCTACTCACAATACTCACTCCGAACGCGGTTTTCTTTAACAGAAATTAAATGGGCGGATGACCGTAATCAATTGAACAGTTCTACCATTTCTGCAATCAGTGCTTTAATTTATACCACTGTTGTGATTGCGAATTTCATCCAAATTATAAAAGCAAATAAAATTATTTTAAAAGAAAGGAACGAAAAATTTTTTTTTCATGTCCCACTCGACTCAATTAGAAATCAGGACTTTTTGCTCACAGTCCTAAAGTCAAAAAACCCTAACTGCTTTTTTTTTTAATTTATAGCCAAAACTTAAATTGTGAACCTTTGAGTACTTGCGTACCGTTGACTATTTGAAAAAGGAAAGGATAGGGAAAAGGAAGAAGAGAAGTTTTGTGGGAAAGAGCAAACAATATTGTTAATATTCGTCTGAACAAAAAATTAAATTAAATTACATTTAAAATTTATTTGTTTCGATAACTTTAGCTTTTAAAATATATTTTAAAAATTATTTATTTTAATTCTCAACTTATTGCTAAGAATCTATAAAAGAGAAGAAGGATCGGGTATTTCATATTTATTCGAATGTTTTGAATTAACTTATTAAGTTTGATAATTTCAATTGAGTCATGTTAGTTAATTTTTTGTTATATAAAAATTTTTATTTTTATACAATGACCACAACAATAGATGAAACATCCTTCATCCAGTTGTTTTGACTTGGCAGTGTATTGGCAAATAATCCCAAATATGTTTTTTTTTTGCTATGTTAAGTGTTTTAAATGTAAAAAAAACTCTATCTAAATTTTAAACGAAAACCACAATACTAATATTATTAATACTTACAACATAATAAAATACTTTACAACAACTATATTGTGATACAGCGGACGATAGAATACATCCTTTAATTAAACAATTACAACAGCTATCGCATCCAGATCGAATTGATTATGCAAGATTAATCAAATCAAAATTCAAAAATATAACAAATCCGCATTATCACAATTTGTTATGACTAATCAACGTTTCGAACACATAAACGTGGATATCATTGGTCCGCTTCTACCACCAAATGGCTACAAATACTGTCTAACTGTTATCGGCTAGATTTCCAGCCGCTATACCAATGGAGGATATGACTAACAGAAACAGTAGCAAGTCTAACGTATTCAATGACTTAAACTGTTTTTTAGGAATTAAACATTTGAGATATCATATCATCCGCAGACGAATGGACTTATAAAAAAAGGCATAGCAGCCATAAAATGTTGTTAAAGTTTGAAGTCCAAAATCTTACCGCTGATACTATTAGGATTAAAAGTATGTAAAGTTTAAAAGAAAGTCAAAAAGAACTAAAAAATTGTTCACATGTGTTCATACAGAACGATATGGTTAAAGCACTTTAAAAAGTTCATATAACGAACCATATCAAATCCTATATAGAACGATTTGCAAAATATTACGTTGTGAATATTAATGGTAGGCATGTTAAAATATCAATCGACAGGCTGAAGGCAGCATTTTTGACTTCTGAATTAGAAGAACAAACACCTGCACCTCCAAATTTTAAAATATACTCAACTTCACCATTTCCAAAAGGATCTACTACTTCCATACCTCGTCAAACTTCTTCAGGTAGGCACATTAAAAAAATAAATCACACAAACTACCAACATTTGAATATTGTCAATACTGACATATATAGAATAGCCAGTCCTTCAACAATATTATTAGAGAAAGCAGTAAAATAATAAGCGAATATGTAAAATATTAAATTAAGAAAATAATAAAGTAATGCAATAAATTTAATAAATCAAAATGTCATATTACTTGGTTTTATTTATAAATACACTATACTACTTTCAAATTTACTGCACTACGCTTTCAAAATAATTAAATAGCATATTAAATTCGATAATTTACTTAGTATAGAATATTTTTTTGGAATTTAATTTTCCCAAACCTATATTTCTAACCAAAAGCAGGGCTAGTTCATGTTTAAATAAAAAAAATTTACAATATTTTTTCATTCGAATGAAATAATAATGTAAGAGGTTGAGTTTTTCATTATAAGTGTAAAAAAAATTGCAATTCACCAAATAAAAATTAAATATGACTCAAGTTTTATTATATATTTTGTATTTTGAATTGAGTGAATATTCATTAGAGGAAATATAAATAATAATATGTATATACATACATATTTGACTTCTCACCGCATCATTTTCATATAAAAAAAACAATACTCAAAATAAATATCAAATTTCTAGCATTTTAAATATTTTTTTTTTTTAAATAATCAAATATAAATATTTGACGAAAAGTACTTACTTGGATGATTAAGTCCTTATCACTCACAGTTACGCCCCACGAGGTACCTTCTAAGAGGTACACCTCTAAGGTACTTACTTAATAAAATGAAACTACATATTCTATTTAAGAAGGCTTAGTTCCTGACAATAGTAGTAGTTTTCCACGTTTAATGAGTAGAGCCAGTAATTTGTTAAATAAATACTCAAAATATTGTAGATATTGTAGTGCAAAATTGCAGTACCGTACTTAATTAAGCACGAAAAGGTGATTCTACCTAAGTCACTCTTAAGAACGTAAAAAACAAAAAAAAATTGATAATCCTGAAAAAATCTTTAAGAACCTGGGAAATTATTTGAAATTTTTTTTTAAATATATATAATTATCATATGTAATTATCCGAAATTAGAACTTCGTTCTATTCTGAAAATTTAAGAGAGCGTGATCTAATAACTGATGTTACTTAATTTATTGTATACATCAGTCTATCAAAAAAAAAATATTTTGTCGTAACATAAAATTATTTTATTAATTTAGCTTCTGCTTTTTTAATATTTTTCCACAATGTTGACAACAATATATCAAATAAATATCAATTTGATTTCACTATGTCCTACTGATGCTATATTTTATAATCCCGAAAAATAACTAATATTTATCAACTGTGGAAAATGATGGAAAGAAATCGAAGACATTTACTTGTAAAAAAGCTGACGTATACCAGGACATTAATGATTCTATGACTAGTACAGTAAAATCCGTCATTAAAGCAAAAAGTGATGTTTTCTAATACATAATTAACTGATAAAAAATATTGCTTTTGCTTTACCGTTACAGGAATCATATCAATAGATAAATGAATATAAATAACAGAGTTGGGTATGAAAACCTTATTCCAAAGCCCTTTAAATAAAATTCCCAGTGTTTTTTGCAATGATGGTACATATACATATTTCCTTTTAACCGTTATTTGGGTTGCGCAATTACTCCATTTTTCTTTTATACCGTTACATATAGGGTTCTCAACTTTTGATCATACAAAAGGAGGACATTTCAAAAAATTACAAGAAAATAAAAAAATAAATGTTAAATTTTGATAATAATAAATATTTTTAACAAAAGTTATATAGAAACAATATAGTTATATGTATGTGCTTTATTTTATACTATAATATTGGGGCTGTAACTGACTAATGGTTATTTTTTTAGATTTTAGCTGATATTGGAAGAGCTTATGAACTTTATTTGGGTTATTGAAATTATTTATACGTTAATATTTGTTAATAACTATAATTATCGGAAAAGAATTATTGAAGTAAGTAATGAATAGAAAGAAAATATATGGAGAAGTATTTCACTTTTAAAAATTTTAAATTTATAAAATTTGTAAAAAAAAAATCATTTTTATTTGTCATTTTTATTTGTCATTTTTATATTTCAAATATGCCATTCATAAGAAATTAATACATAAAAAAAGAACAAATTTTGATAATTTATACAAAATTATTATAATTATAAAATTTAACTTTAACAAAATAATCAAAAATTTAATATTTTTCAACTTTTAAATAGACCTACCAATGGAAAAAATTCCAATTAATAAGAAATCATTTTTTTCTAACAATGAGAAGAGTAATATATAAAATTTTAATAAATTTCTAATTGAAATTATTAATTTTTGAATTTTTCTTTTCGATTCTAGTTGAAAATCGAAATCTTATCCCAAATTATAAAACAAACGAATTGGTAGTCACAAAAGAAATTTCAAATAATGAAAATGAAATTGACTTCAGTACTGCGATGGCTAATATTGATAAAAGAACATCAGAATACTTCAAAAATTTAGACAAACTAACTAACAGAACTAACTTAATCCTGATTGACATGTTACATAATCAAAACCAAACAGATTTTGAACAAGAAAATTGTGATAATAATTGTAACAATTTAAATGAAACTGAACCATTTATAATTGATATTATGATTGAAGAATTTAGAAATGTTTTCGATTTCGATAAAATGTTAACTAGTGAAAAGATTCCAATTGACAATGAGTCGTTATTGTCTAAAATTGAGAAATGTAATATATAAAATTTTAATAAATTTCTAATTGAAATTATTAATTTTTAAATTTTTCTTTTCGATTCTGGTTGAAAATCGAAATATTAGCCCAAATTATAAAACAAACGAATTGGTAGTCAAAAAAGAAATTTCAAATAATAAAATTGACTTCAGTACTACGATGGTTAATATTGATAAAAGAACATCAGAATAATTCAAAAATTTAGACAAACTAACTAACAGAACTAACTCAATCCTGATTGACATATTACATAATCAAAACCAAATAGATTTTGTACAAATGTAATATATAAAATTTTATTAAATGTGGGTTAGTCAATTCAAAAAAATTATATACATCCATTTTTTCAAGTCAAGGCTTCAAAATTATACTTCAAAAGTATAATCTCCAATTTCTCAATCAAATTAAACTTCACAATTATTCTACACCAATTAAAATACCATCCCCAATTTTCAAATAAAAATAGAACTTTAAAACTACAACTTCCTAGAATTCATGACTTAATCCTACAATTCGGCCTTCCTACAATTAATCTACCTTAGATGACCTAAGCTTTATATTCCGCGCCTGTATAGGTCTTATTTTGATCCTCATGGTAACTCTCCTTTACTACATCAAATCTGTCGTTTGGTAGAACCCTTGTTATTTTATAGGGTCCTTTTTTACTAACTTGTTACCACTTTTAGGGTATTTCTTTACTAACTTGTTACCACTTATGAGCTTTTTCTGCTGTGTTCTTTTCACAGCCATACATAGGTTGTATTTAATGGCTGACTTTCTTTTTTTGTTGAACGTTTTTCTATTTTCTTCTTGAATTTTTCTAATTTGAGCTTTTGCTCCTTCTTTCTAGATCTTCGATACGTTCATGTTCAAATATCTTCTTTATCTGTAAATCTTCCTTGCTTTTTATTTCGACTCCAAACACCAATTTGAACGGAGTCATTGTGATGCTACGGAGTCATTGATGTGCTATTTAGAGAACGTTATAATGATGATACGTGTTTATACCATATAGTTGGATCTTGCAGTGACATTTTAATTAAAACTAAAATTATACAATGATTAATCCTCTCAACCTATCCGCCGCTTCTTGGCATTCCTGTTGTAACCATGTGATGTGTGATATTTTCCTCCTTGCAATATTTGCAAATTCACAAATTCATGAGATGAAAAAGCAGTTCCTCGGTCACTAATAATTCTTCTTGGGTTTTCAAATATGCTTTGAATAATAGACAATTTAATTAAAGTTTGTTTTGTTGTTGTACTTTTAGTTGGAAATATCCACGTAAATTTCGTAAGCGCATCTATTATTACTAGTACATGTTTATACTGTTTATTTGTGGAGGTAATTGGACCTTGATGGTCTATGTGAAAAGTCTGCAGAGGTAAATCTTCCTTATGAATGGGATGAAGCAAACCTTCTTGTTTTCCATTCTTCTTTTCCGATAGCATACATTTTTAATGAATGTTGAAATTTTTTCTTTAGCGGTTTTTATATAATAACGTTGACAAATACTTTCTTCTACTTTTTTTACCCCAAAATGTCCATTTTCATGATATTGTCTTATGACCTGCACTTCCATACCATTAGGTACTTCCATACCAACAAGTCCATACCATTTTTATTCTTGTATAACACTCCATTTTGCTCCAAATAATCTTCATATGGTTTCTTTTTTTAATTTCAAAAATTAGCTTTAGTTCATCATCTTCGATTTGGCCTTTTCGAATTTTAATTGACAATTTTTTTCAACTGACATAAGCATTATTGCATTTCAACTTAAGGCGTCTACATGTTTCATGTAGATTTCCTCGTTTATGTTCTATCGTGTAATCTTGAAGAAACATTATCCACCTTCTAATTTTAGACACTACTTCTTCTTTGTCTGTAGTTTTCTTAAATGCTTCGCATAGTCAGTCACAATTTTAAAAATTTTATATAATAGATATTCCCGAAATTTTGTTAAAACTTTAATTACAGCTAGAACTTCCAATGTGTACGCATCAAATTTCTCTTCGTCTATAGAAGTTTTCAACGACAAATAAAAAACCGGGCTTAGTTTTTGATCATCATTAGACATTTGCAGCATAACTGCGCCAAATCCTTATTTACATGCATCCGTGTGCACTTCTGTCTCTGCCTCCTGATCATATATCTTAAGTACTTATTCACAACTCATCTTTGTCTGTAATTCTATAAATATTTGTTTTTGTTCTACCCCAAATCTATAATCACAATTTTTTCTGAGCAAATCTGTTAATGGTTTGGCTATTATTGCATAGTCACGCATGAACTTTCTGAACTGTATCCAGTGAGACCTAAAAAGCTTTGAACTTGTTTAAAGTTCTTCGGTTCCTCCGGAAATCTTTGTACCGCTTTAGTTTTTTCAACTGATGGCTTAGTTATACCGCTCTCTATCACGTATCCTAAAAATTCTACTTTATTTTTCATCAGTTGACATTTTCCCCAATTGATCTCCAACTTTCAAAACTACTTTTATCTACTACCTTTGAATTGCTTCTGCTTTATCTTTAGCCAGTACTATAATGTCGTCCATATACAAACGCATATAATTTTTTGCTATCAACTCACGAAAAACATCATCAAGCGTTGAAAAGCTCTAGGTGAATTACAGCAACCGAATGGTGTTCTCAAGAATGAATTTCAGGATTTACCGGCACATGGTAAAACCCATTCTTTAAATCCAGGGTGCTAAATATTTTAGTTGTTTGTAAATCGTCAAGCTGTTCGTCTATAAGTGGCACTGACTATTTATCTTTAATTAATTTTTCATTTATACTTCTGCAATCTATACAAATTTTTGTATTTACGGGAACCACCGTTTCGTCTGACATTTGTATTTTTAATTTTACGTTTTAACTTATAGCTTTATTAGGTTTATAGTTTTTTATCATTTGTTGTATATCAACGCATACTTTTTTATTTTACAAATTTTATTTTAGCAAAATTAACATATTGAAAATAGTTTATTTTTTAAATAGGACACTTTAAAACTACACAAAAATCCACTTAACAATCAATAACAACTGCAAGTCATAATTATTTTAATCAATTATTAATGATAAGGCAAAAATGAGTTTAAAAATAACATCTTTATTTTAATAGTGAAAATAGTCGAATATATTCCTTTTAATTTTACTGATATGCTTATCATACAGATACGCGTATTTCGTCTACTACTTGCAGATTTCTTCAGTGTTTTGTACTCGACTGAGGAAAGAAATCTAAAATCGTCTTATTTATTCTATTCTATTCTTATTTATACTATGATTCTCCTGGATGATGTGTTCTGCTACTTTGGATCTCTACTTCTGCTAACCCGTGTTTGTTATTAAGGAGTCCTTAAGGATAGTTTTGTGATCACACACAGGATATTCTTCAATGGTATGATGAATAGTTATAGCTCCCATTGTTCGGGGGAAATGTGGAAATGTGGCCAAGTGACGAAGTCTGCTGCGGGTGAGCCCTTTTCATTCACAGAGCAGATGTTCAATAGATTCTTTCTCTATTTCACATATTCTGCATAAGTTGTTTTCGGTGAGACCCATTTTATAAAGGTATGTCTTTATTAGGCAGTGGCCTGTTATTATCCCTGCCAAGATACGTATCTGTTTCCTGTTGAAACTTAGAGAAGAGTTTTAGTTATAGGCATGAGCATTTTTGCTTGATGATTTCCAGGAATGTTGACCCAGAAATCCTCAGCTTTTTGCTCTATCCAAGCTTTTAATTGCATCTTAGCTGTGCTCAGAGGAATCCCAAAGAACAGACTTGGCCCTATAAAAGGCGTGTCCGATAATTTTCTAGCTAGATAATCTGCAGCTACATTTCCTACAATACCGGAATGCCCTGGTACTCACATTATTGTGACTTTATTCGTTAGATTAACATCAAATTGCTTAACATAAGCATAATTTAAAATTCTTGTTTGACAACAAACGTTTCTGAATTACAAAATCATAGGTACTTTAAAAGTGTGTAGATTTAAAAAGCCTCTCTTTAAATACACAAAAATTTGCACTAAATATAAAATACATTATACAGAAAAATAGCTATTATAATGGAGCCATCATCTGAAGCACAATATTTTTTTACCTTGATTCTGTTATACTTGCATTGTAATGTTAAGTAAGAAACACATACTACAAACATAGTAACAAAAATTTTATTTAAAAAGATGAAGACGAAATTAAAGCAATGTTGGTTTTTTAGACCCCAAACAATGTTAAGGATGAGACCATGATACCACAGATCCTGACCTTGTATGTCTGATGTCACAGATATCTAAATTAAATTTATCCACAAATTTAAAATAAATTTTAAACGAATTTTTACCCTATTCCCTCATAATTTGCTTTGCCAACTCTTTAATTTTTTTTTTTAAATATTCAGTTCAGATAGACTTAAATAATAATATATGTAATAGAGAGTGCAGTAGAATACATTTTATCTTTACTTAAAAGGGAAATGGAATTTTAATTTTTTGTTGTTGTTATTAAAAAAATCAAACTGATAAAATGCCTTTAAAATAAATACAAAATTCTTATTTTTTACTATTGTAGTCTTACTATCTTTTTTCATTTTTTATTTACCAACATTTTTAGTATATCAAATTAAGCAAAAGAAAATTTGATATCAATTTAAGTCTTTTTTTAATTTAATTTATTTTAATAATATTTAATTTTTTTTTTTTTTTTATAAAATAATTTGAAAATTTTTAAATTACAACTTTGAATAGTAACTTTCATGTACAACCATCTCTTTAGAAATATCTGATATTTTTGGACAACCCATTAATCGTAAAGTTTTTTCAAATTCTAATTTTAATATTTGAAGAATATTTTCAACACCTTGTTGTCCATCAACAACTAAACCCCATATACATGGTCTGCCAATAAATACCATTTTAGAACCCAATGCTAAAGCTTTAAATATATCAGTTCCATTTGAAAAACCTCCATCAGTCATTATTGTCATTTTATCACCAACCCTCTTAACAATTTCTGGTAGTACTTCCAATGCTGTTGGTGTAGTATCAAGTTGTCGTGCACCATGATTTGATATTATTATACCAGAGCAACCATAATTTTGCGCTAAAATTGCATCTTCTTTTGTTAATATGCCTTTTAAAATTACTGGAAGTTTTGTAACTTTTCTCAGCCATTCAATATTTTTCCATGTTAAACTGCCATCAAATTGTTGACTAACATAAGCATTAATACCAGAAATTTCCTTGTCATTGCTTCCGGGAATATTATCAGCAAATATTCCAGTAAAATTTGCAAAACTGAAATATTTATTTACACAAAAAAATTAGGATAAAATTAGGATAAATAATTAAATTTTAATATGTAATATTAAATTGCATATATTTAGTCGTATCGACAAAAATTCTATTTAAAAAATTTATTATATTTACGATAAATTTGATGGTAATTTGAATTTATTTCTCATATCAGCACGTCTATCACCAAAGACTGGAGAATCAACCGTTAATACAATAGCTTCAAATCCAGCTTTTTCTGCTCTTTTAATTAATTCTTTTGAGACTGATCTAAAAATTTAATTGAATATGAATATTCTAAAAGTTTTCTAAATTTTTATTTTATTTATTTATAGTTAACCTATCTTTATAGATATAAAGTTGAAGCCATTTTCTTGTATTTGGTGCCTTCTCAGCCAATTCTTCAATAGATGTTGTTGCAATTGTACTCAAAATAAAAACACTTCCTAATTTACCAGCTGCTCTTGCATTTGCAACTTCACCATCTGGATGTGCCATTCTTTGCATTGCTGTTGGTGAAACACCCAAAGGCCAATTATAAGATTGACCAAGAACTTCACATGTCATATCAATTGAACTAACATCAATTAAACAACGAGGTCGCAATCGATATCTTCAATCAAAATAAAATCAAGATTAGTTTTAATAAATTTTTTAAAGTGTAATTTACGATTAATTTTGCGAGTACATTTAACATTTCAAAACTTACTTTTCAAATATATTTTTATTTAATTTCAAAGTAAATTCATCTCCAGCTCCACTTGCGTAATAGCCTAAAGCATTTTTATTAAGTAAAGTTTTTGCTTTAGTTTCATAATCAGCTAAGCAAACTAAACTCATCTCAGAAATCAAAAATATTCAAAAAATATTTAAAAACAAAAAATCTGTTATTCAATTCTCAACGACTCAATTCAAACTGTTCAATTTTAGAAGATAAGACTAGAAAAATATTCCTATATTGTTTAGTTATTAAATATTTTTATAGACACAAGAGATTAGTTTTTATTTTTTTATTTTTATTAAGAGATAAATAATATTTAAGCATATTTTAATTAGATTTAATTTTTTTTTTTTTTTTTTTAAATATTACTATTCATTTTTCCAACAGTATAAGAATAAAAAGTATTAAGTTGGTATAAGTTATAATAAAAATATTAAAATAAAAGTAGAAGAATAATAATAATAATAAATGAAATTAAAAAATTGTTATGAAGTAAGTACAACAAGATCCAAGTAGGGATGTACAATAAAAATTAGAAATATCATTTGTATTAAAAAAAAAACTTTCTTCAGAGCTATTGAAAATGAGAAGAAAATAAATTGTTTAAAAAAAATATCTTACTGATAATACTGTTTACCAAACAAAATGTAAATAACAGATCAGTAACGTGTACTTGTCGTGAAGATTTACAAGAAAGTGTGAAGTACTGTTTAAAAAATGCTTTTTCATTTCGTACACTATTTTATTTTTTTTGAATTTCTGCAGATTTGGTTATTTTCCATTTTAATGTAACTGAAATAATTATGATTGCAAAAATCAAAATCCAAATGAAGAAATTACATTTTATACGCCACTTAGCTGGTAGCATTATTCCTATCAAGATTATTTAAAAAACTTATCTTAGAACAATTGAAACCCGTTTTGAAAAAATATAAAAATTGTCTTAGATCACTAATTCTTCTTTAGAACCATGCTACAATCGAACTAATCCATAAAATAGTTGACGTGATCAAGTAACAAAAAAACAAATATTGTTCAACTGTATTTTTAGATATTAATTAGCCAAGCTTTAAATAAGGTATGTCATGAAGGTTACAAACAGTTATGTACTTCTGCAGCATTGATATTTATTGCTACGATCATACCGTCGTATATTTTCTTGGTAATGACATGTCAGGAGTACAACAGGGCAGTGTTTCAGGTTCAGTTTTATGTCTCATTTACACTGCAGATTTACCAACAACAAATGAGATAACCAAAGCCACATTTTCTGATGACACGGCTAAAGTGGCATCACATGTTAACCCAACATTATGATTCTAATGTTTTCCAACATAAGTATGTATTATAATATAAATTAAAAAATGGATACAAAAGTGGAGAATCAAAGTGAATAGAACTAAATTAACACATCACATTTACTTACACCGTAGAAAGAAACTTGTGTGGTTGTTGTATGAATAACAAAATAATTCCGCAAAAAGAAGCTATAAAGTATCTTGCGACTTACGTGAATAGATTATATTTATAGTAAGATATAACAACTAGACGTGAAGACAAGTAAATTTTATTGACTGATTGGATACAATTTTCCCATGATATTAAAGAAATTTTAATTTATAAAGCTATTCTAAAGCTAATATGAACTTACGGCATCCAGCTATACACGGAGTGGATTCCGTAAATTCATATGCAATTTGGATATTGAAATATTACAATAATTTCAATCGCAAATATTAAAACTAATAACAGGGAATTTTTCCATCCATACGTTCCATGCGTACTTATAGAAACAGACAAATTAACTACTGGATATCAGATTACTCCGGCAGATTATACAGTTTCATAGAAAATAACAAAAAAAAATCTAAAACAACCTGTGAACAACCTAATAAATTTTTTTTGTATCAACTAATTTTATGTAAATCTCTTGATAAATTCTTGATAAGGATTCTTAAAAAATTTAAAAAAAAAAACTTTTCAAATCCAAATTCATTGAAAGATCAGAGATGACATAAGCTTGAAGTTAGAATATGCCTAACGACTGCAAGTATAATACAGTTGGAATTTCAAATTGAAAATTCAATCTAATTTAACATAAATCGGTTGTTTTTTTACTTAGGGGGAGATCAAAATCGACATGAGATATAATAAAAAAAAAAATGTTTATTAAAAAACAAATATAACTAAAAATAAAGTCATTAACTAATTTAAGCTAATAAAAATAAAAGTAATATCAAACCAATAATAAAATGAAATCTTAATTTTGTATAAAAACAAGTTAAAATTTAAAATTATATTTTTAAAAAAAATATTTGATAGCAGAAACAACTCTTAACCGAACTTGTGCAAATAGTCAAATGACACAGGGACCTTAGTACGTATTAGTTCTTTACATTTACGTATTAATAATTTAATATATAAATCTAAAATTTATTGAATTACAATATGGACACATTATTTTGAAATATAAATTTGAAAAAATCATTCAGAAACAAAACAAATGTAGTGAATTTACTATTTTAAGTCGATTGACATCAACTAACTTAAACGTTTCTAAGTTACACAATAACATTTGTTCTAAGATATCAATTTTTATAAACAGATTGGAGGTCGACTAACTAAAAGAGAAAAATTCATAACCCAAAATTTAAACAAATATTTTTTTAAATTTTATTTTTAAATTTTATTATATAATTTCTTAATGATTTTTAAACAGCCAAGATTACAATATTTTAATAGACATTAGTTTGGATTGTTTTTTAAAAACTTAATCAAACTTACATGGATTTTAATAATTGTTATTTTTCTGATATACATAATGTAGTTTTAAAGCTTTATTTTTGTTAAGTTAAAAACGTAACACTTCAACAATTCATAAATTAAAACATATTAAATATAATATTTTAACAGCGTATTCATGTAAAAAAAAAGAAATGTCTTTAAAATTGATTTGAGATGCAATTTTTATTGTGCGCTTTTCATTTTTTTTAGATTTGTACAAAAAATTGCAATTTTTCGTATGATTTTATTAAAAAATATGTATATGGAGTTTTTTTTGTTTATTAATTGTACAACAATAAAATATATATAGTTTCTTTTTTTATAAGTTACACAAAAGCCACTACCTTAATATAGAAAGACCATTTTTATTCTTTGAATGTTTATTGTCTTTTATAAATTTAGTTTATTGTAGGCCTGTTAAAACAAAACATTCAATTAACATTATTACGAGTTTAAAATAATTGAATTTCGTTTTAAAAACTGGGTATAAAAAATTAAAAATATGTAGTAAATTTATACAAATGATATCACTAATTTTAAAAACAAAACAACATGGCTGCAATCTCAATGTTTTCATTTTTATTTTATAATTAATCATAATTTTCGAAAAGAACAAAAATATTAATGATAATTATTTCAAACATTGTTATTTAAAAACAAAGCTACCTTAAAAATAATTTAAGGAAGTTATTTTCTTCTAAATATTTTAAGTAAATGTAATCATATTAAATTAAATTTAAAATCTATTTTCTAAACAATTAATTAAAAGAAATAATAGTAATCAGTTACAAAAATATACAAATTATAAAACAACTATAATTTATTATAAAAGATAGTAAAAGTTTCAGGTTACATTTAAGCAAATAAGTAGAATTTTTCAACAAAATTTAACAAAATCTACAATTTAATTTGTACGAATTCCTATAATTGAATTCTTTTTGTTTCTCTTCAAACAATTTCCTAAGTATCATCTTATACACTATTTCTTTTCATCCAAACTATACAAAAAATCTTTGAAAAATTCGTTTCAAATTTTATTCAAATGTCATGAGTAAGTCTTCTCCCTCTATTTTCATTCCATTTGTAATTTCTAATTTCTTAACAACACCAGCTCGGGGTGCTTGAACAATCATTTCCATTTTCATTGCAGACAAAACTACTAATGGTTGACCTTTCTCAACATGATCACCTTCCTTAATACGTACTTCAATTACTGTACCAGGCATTGGAGCACCCACTTCATTCTTATTACCTTTCGTTGCTTTTGGATGGATATGCAATTCCTAAAAAAATATTTAAAAAATAAAAATTAGATAAAAATTGTTTCAAAATGAATTAATTAAAATAAAAATACCTTAACAGCTTCTTTATCCTTAATTAAAACAGATCTTAATTGTCCATTCAACTCAAAGAAAACTTCACGTTCACCATTTTTAGTTAAATCTTCCGCCATTGCTAATGTTTTAAAACTTAACGTTTTACCTTTTTCAATTGTAACTTCAAATTCTTCACCAACTTTTGGACCAGTTAAAAAGATTCTAGTATCTAACTTATCGACTGGACCATATTCATCCCTGAAGTTTAGAAAATCATCTGTTACTTGAGGATATAAAGCAGCTGACATAACATCACAATCGCGTACATTTTTATGAGATTCTTTTAATTCTTTCTTTAATTTATCAAAGTCCAAATGCTGCAAATTTTCACCTGGTCTACCATCAATACGATCCATATCTTTTAATACGCGAGATCTAAATGGTTCTGAAAAGCCACCATGTGGAACACCTATGGATCCTTGTAAAAATTCAACTACAGATTTAGGAAATGATAATTCTTCAGCTCGATCAACAACTTGTTTAGCATTTAATTTATTTTGGACCATAAATTGTGCTAAATCACCAACAACTTTTGATGATGGTGTTACTTTAATGATATCACCAAGAATCAAATTTGCTTCCCTATAAGCTTTCTTAACATCTTCAAAGAAATCACCTAAACCTAGTGAATATGCTTGGAATTGTAAATTTGTATATTGACCACCAGGAATTTCATTCAAATACACATCAGCATTTCCAGACTTCATTGTTGTTGTACATTCAAATGGTGCATAAAGTGTACGCGTTTGTTCCCAATATGCAGAATACTCAGAAACATCATTCAAATCAATTTTCGTATCTAAGGGCGAATCTTGAAGTGAAGCAACAAGAGCGCCCATACTCGGTTGTGATGTCATACCAGACATTGAATCAACAGCAACATCAACGACATCAGCTCCAGCTTTAGCACATGCCAACATTGATGCTACACCAGCACCGGATGTATCATGAGTATGAATATGAATTGGAATATCAGGATGTTTATCACGAATGGCAGTTATAAGCATTCTTAAAATTTAAAATAGAAAATTGTTATGTAAATTATTTTTAAAACACAAATTATTAAAATTTACTTTGCTGCTCTTGGTTTTAATAAACCAGCCATATCTTTAATAGACAAAACATGAGTACCAGCCTTTACTAACTCATCAGCCAAATTGGTGTAATATTTCAAATCATATTTAGTTTTCGTTGGATCACTGACATCACCAGTATAAGAAATTGCGGCTTCAACAACACCCCCAGCTTTACCAGCAGCATCCATACCCAAAATTAAATTTGGCAAATAATTTAAAGAATCGAAAACTCTGAAAATATCCATGCCAGATTTAACCTAAAAATAAAATTTTGATTTTAAGATAAATTTAATATTTATCGATTACAGCCGAACTTACAGCTAATTCACAAAATTTATAAACAACATTATCGGGGTAATTTGTGTAACCAACAGCATTAGCACCTCTCAATAGCATTTGGAATGGTATATTTGGTATTTTACTTCTCATTTCTTCTAAACGTTCCCATGGACATTCATGTAAGAAACGTAACGCTACATCAAATGTAGCACCACCCCAATTTTCCAATGCATATAAATTATTAAATTTATGAGCAACATAAGGTGAAATATTTAATAAATCATAAGTACGAACTCTTGTTGCTAATAGCGATTGATGAGCATCACGGAATGTTGTATCCATAAGTAATAAATTTGGTGTTTGACGAACTTTTTTTGCAAATGCTTCCGGACCTTCTGCTTTCAAAATGTCACGAAGACCTTTTGGTGGTGCATTAACTAAATTTGAATAAATTAATTATATATGTTTTATTTAATAAGAAATTTTATTAAATTAAAACAAATTAAATAAAATATTAAAATAAAAATATATTTTTATTGTTGAAATAAAATAAAAATTATAAAATATACTTAAGACTAACTTACCACTATATTTATCTTAATATGTAAGGAGAATGTTAATGTAATGAAATGTTTGAAAGTTAGTTACAAAAAAAAGGAAAAATATTAATTAAAAAATAATGAAATTATAATTTCTCTTTTAGAAATATACAATTATTCTGATAATGTAATTTTAACACAATAAATTTTACTAATTTTATTTCATTGCTCTACCAATATTCTACTTTGAAACAAAGAACTAAACCATATCTTCAAATTTAATATTTTGATCTTTTTCAACAGAATATTTTAGTTTTTTCCCAATTATTTTGTAAATGAACTCTGCTGATATACCAAATGGTTCGCTAACTTTTGCAATAATATCAGCATCAATGATACAATGATCTTTTCCCAAATTTTTTCTATAAACTAAAGATTTTCCTAATTTATTTCGACAGGGTAATTCACATTTTAAAATTTTTTTTTCATATACTTTTTGCAAACTTTTTAATATAAATGTTTTATTTTCATTTTTGAAAATTTCCAGAATTTGTTCATCTGTTTGAAGCGCTGTAGTCAAATTTTCCATTTCAATTTTTCGAATTTTCTCAACAAATAATTTCATTTCAATAGGATTCAATGATGCCGAATGATCAGATCCTTTTTGATTTTTGTCCAAAGTAAAATGTCTTTCAATAATTTTTGCTCCCAAAAGAACTGCAATTTGAGATAATAATATTCCTTGCTCATGTCCAGAATATCCAATTATCAAATTTGAAAATTTAATTTTAAAAAATTCAATCATTTTCAAAGTTGAATCTTCTACATTTGTTGGATATGCAGATACACAATGTAATAAGGCAAAATTTTCTTTACGATTTCTCTTCATTATTGTTACTATTTCTTCAATTGTACAAATATTTTGCATTCCAGTTGAAATTATTAATGGAATATGAGTTTGAGCTGCTTTTTCTAATAATTGATAATTATTTGCGTCACCCGAACCAATTTTTATGAAAGATAATTTTAAATCTATTAATTCAGAGAGTGATACCTAAAATAGAATTTTATTTTGTTTTACAAAATGAAGTTTAAAATGAAAATAAATATTTTTTACTTCATCCATTGCTGAAGAGGAAAAAATTAATCCTAAACTATCAGTAAAAGTTTTCAGTTCTTTAAATTGTTCCAAAGAGAATTCCAAATAATTCTTATGATCCCCATATGTTTTACCCCAAGAATTAATACTATCATATGGACGTAATAAAGCCGACTTGGTAAATTTAGTAGATAAATGAGATTTTTGAAATTTAACACAATTGCAGCCACATTCCTTAAAACAATTATTTTATAAGTATATGTACATTATGTATCTTATAGGATTAATAGAAATTTATAGTGTAAAAATAATACAACCTTAGCTGAAATAATCATCTTTTTAGCAATTTCCATGGAACCTTGATGATTTTGACCAATCTCAGCAATTATAAATATTGGGTCTTTATCAGATCCAATAGAAACATTTTGTATTTTAATACAATTCGACATTTTTTATTAAATCCAACGAAAAATATTTTGTACTTTGACTTATTTAATATTTTTCTGTTGTTTTTGTTTTGTTTTTTATTAAATTGATTCCAATTTAACAGTTAACAGTGTTGCCAATTTATTTATTTTTTTGACTAAATTTACATTTTTTGAGTATTTAATAAATTTGTGCTCAACAGTTTTAGTTGATAAATTTATACAACAATACTTTTCCATTTGTTATCTTAAAAAAAATTTTTTTTAACATAATTATTTTCCCATTTAAAGTATGTAGTATGAAATAAAAGGGTAAATACAACTTTATTTTTCAAAGATCCCTCAAAAATCAAAAGAATGTTGTCTGAATGAATTCCTTTATAAACCTATTTTCATTGATTAAGCAAGATCTACAATAAAAACATACATATATCACTGTCATTACTGTAGATCTTGGATTAAGTATTATTTTTGCAAGTTTAAATTGCATAAAAATAGTTCTGATTTTGCTACTCTTAAAATAGAATATTTTAACTCCAAATTAAAATTCAATATACCAAATCAGTGCCGGAGTATAGTAGTAAATATGGTGTATGGTACCACACCATAAAAAGATAAGATAAAAGAGAACATTCGTTTTGAAATAATTTTTATTCCACTAACATTCCTAATATTTCTTCTGGGATCATGCTGGTAGTATATATACTGGAGTACTAATAGTTGTTGAAATTCTTTGGGTTTGATCTTTTGTTTTTATTAATATCCAAAAACTATGTTATTGTTTATCATTGATAAATTGTATATTTCTAAAATTTTAATTATTAATAAATAAAAATTAAATTTTAATAAAACAATATAAACAAATATAAGCAGCAAGAATGTGTATTAAATATCTGACCAAATTTTTATTTTATGTTGATTCAAGTGCATTTTTAATAGGTTATTTAAAAAACAATAAAAAAATGAATTGAAATAACTTTTATGTCATAAATAATAAAATTATTTTATTTCTATATTCAAATTAATTTGGTTTAAAATTTAATATGTATGTATTTATTTTTGAAAAGGTCATTTCTTAAATACATACAAATTACGTATAGAAATTCTATGAAACAAAGTCTTTAATCATCGTGATAAATAGGTTAAGTTACATATTATTATTTTACATTACATTTAATAGGGAATTAATTAAATACCGAATTTGTCTGCGAATCAAGACTGCAAAAAATTGAAAAACCGATTCAAGAAAAAAATTGCATAAAATGAGCCATATTCCCACTTGCATTATTATTTATGGATTTGTCTTTAATTAAGAAAAAAATTTCGTTTACTTCTTTTAATAAAATAAACAATTTTTCTTTTGAAATTCCTGGTTATATTCGTCTTCCTTGCGAATTTTCTACAACAAACAGTTAATATAATTCCATTATTAAATTAGGTAATTATTTATTCCATTTTGGTCAAATTTTTGGAAACATATTTCATTAAATTATTTAAAATATAGAAAAAAAAGCGAAAAAAGCATTATTACATTTATTTTTTACTCACTTGTTTCTCCTCTCATCTCTCTTTCAATAGCTTCTTTTGATAAATCTTTAGAAATCGATTAATTGGCATATGTATGTGGAGTTTTATGTTTCGTGTATTGTTTTTTTTTTGTTATTATTAAAAAAATATAATTAATTGTTTAGCAATTTTTTAAAACAGTTAATTGTTCCCAACCAAATGTTAATTTAAAGAAAAAAATATAAAGAAAAAACCAATAAATTATAAAGCATAAAAATAGTGCATGCAAAATAAATTATAATTAAAATTTGTTCTAAGAATAAAATTTTGAGAAGAATTTATAATCGATTTTTAATAAAACAATAACACAAGAGAATTGATAATAAGATTATCAAGAAACACTTTAATTTCTTCTTGTATTCATTTTGATAAATAAAGTACAATAAAATCGATTAACTATTCTTAGTAAAGCATTAAAAAAATTGTACTTCTAGAAGTAAACTGATTGAAATATTTAAAAAAAAATATATATATAATGAACATAAAAACAAAAAGAGCCAACTTCTTTTTACATGCTAATGATAATAGCATGATAATAGCAATATTCTTTTACGATAATTTTTAAATTTTACTTAAATAGTCATTTTAGAAATTATGAAAATTTATGAAAACATTTTTGCAATTATTTAATTAATTAAAATGTTTCCGACTCGATGTCTTAATTGATTATTAATGGTTAGCTCCTTTTAATTAATATTAAAAGACTTAAAATCATGAAATTTAATTATAAATTTGAAATTTTTTTAAATTTCTACTTACCTAGTGGAATTGAAGGAATATGTGGATGAATTTCAGCTGGTTTTAATTTAGTTGCCAAAGGTGTTTGTGGTCCATTAACTAATACTGTACCAAGATAATTTAATAATTTTTGTGCTCGATTTTGTGAAAGTTTAAATTTAAATAGTTGTGGATGTTCATCAATAAAATATGTATCTAAAACACCATGCAAGAATTTTTGATTTTCCAAAACATTCAATAAAAATGGAATATTGGTTTTTACACCACGAATACGAAATTCTCGAAGAGCACGAGTCATTTTTGCAGCTGAAGCTTGTAAATCAGATGCATGTGAAATAACTTTGACCAGCAAAGAATCATAATACGGTGAAATAATAGCACCAGCAAATGCAGATGCACTATCCAAACGAATTCCCATACCCTCACCAGAACGAAAAACTTCAATACGACCACTGCTAGGTTGAAAATCATTAGCTGGATCTTCTGTCGTGACACGACATTGAATTGCATAACCACGTGGTTTAATATTCTCTTGAGTGTAACCAAGTTCTGGTAATGTCATTCCCTCGGCAATACGAATTTGCGATTGAACTAAATCAATTCCAGTTATTTCTTCAGTAACTGTATGCTCGACTTGGAGTCTAAATACAATACAAACAAAAAATTAGTAAATAGTTATGTATTAAAATGAATGTTGAAAAATTTTGGTCATACTGATTTTAAATTTACCTAGCATTGACTTCAATGAAATAAAAATTTCCCTTTTCATCACATAAGAATTCTACAGTACCGGCATTTTCATAACCAACATGCCTTGCTAAACGAACAGCAGCTTCAGTCATTTGATCGCGAATTTCTTTAGGTAAACGTGGTGCCGGAGCAATTTCAACAACTTTCTGATGACGTCTTTGTACTGAACAATCTCTTTCAAATAAGTGAACAACATTTCCAGCTTTATCACCCAATAATTGTACTTCAATGTGACGTGGTCTTTCAATAAATTTTTCAATGAACATAGCACCATTACCGAAAGCAGCTTTCGCTTCTGAACTAGCTCTTTCAAACAATTCACCAACTTCTTCCATTTTACGTACAACTCTCATACCACGACCACCACCACCATATGCTGCTTTAAATATTACAGGTAAACCATGTTTATTACAAAAATCAATCGCTTCATCTTTCGATGTAACTGGTCCATCTGTGCCTGGAACAATTGGAACATCAGCTTCTATAGCAGCAATTCTAGCTGCAACTTTATCACCCATCTGTTGAACTACATTTGGTGTTGGGCCAATAAAACGTAACCCCGCATCAATAATAGCTTGAGCAAAATCTGAACGTTCCGATAAGAAACCATAACCAGGATGTACTGCATCAACATGATTCTCTTTACAAACTCGTATAATTTCTGGTATATCTAAATAGGCTGCAACCGGTGGAAGACCTTTCCCAATTACATATGCTTCATCAGCTTTCAAACGATGCATTTGCATTTTATCTTGTTCAGAATAAATTGCAACGGAACGAATACCCAATTCATTACAAGCACGGAACACACGTATTGCAATTTCACCACGATTTGCTACTAAAATAGAGCGTATTGGTTTATATTCAACCTAGAAATTAAAAATATTACAAGATAATTTATTTTCCAATTGATAAACCAAAAATAAAATTACCTCAGTTGAATAGGCATTTTTATTTATCAACCAGATTCGTATAGCTGAACTTCGTTGGCGTAACAGCTTTATAGCAGAATGAGCCCCAAATAATGACATTTTGTGAAGGTTAAAGAATTTCAGTTCAAAAGTAACTGAAACGAAAATAAAAAATATATAAAAAATATTATATTTAAACTTTTGTATACGAATTGTTTTTAAAATTACTTATTTTTATTTATTGTCTTTTTACTAAATTATACTCAAATATTTATTGCATACTGAGTTCGAAATTTTACTAAACAAGTTAACAACACCACAAAACTCAGCTGTGATTTTCACATAATAAATAAATACAGAGCTAATAATCTTATTTACTTCTAATCTATCGATAGCACATTAATAAATAATGTACGTTTAAATTATATCTCTGGCATTAATCGTCTAAACAAAATTAACGTTAATTCTAATTAAAAAAATTAATAATAACTAAGACTTAATTTTTTTTAATATCATTAATTCTATAGTTAGCCTTAAAAAAAAAAAATTAAGTTAAAAAGATATCTAAATTTCATATTTAAGGTATAATCGGAATAGTTTTATTTAAATGGCAAGGTCAAATATTAAATACTCGAGAAAAGAATACAAAAAAAAGCATTCAATAAAAATAAACAAATAAAAACATTAAAAAAAATAACAAATATAAAACGAATCACCAAAGATGGACCAAAGTTCAAAATTGTTATGGTGATACTTATTATAATGTTGAACAGTTATCACAAAATTATTATCAAAAACAGACGTCATGAAATTCAGTCATAATTGAAATTTAAATTTAAATTAATATATGTACATATTATTCGAAACAACAATGGCACAACTCGAAAAATGTAAAAAAGAAAATTTGTTTTTAACCAATTAACTTAGAAAGTTGTTTTTTAATCTGATAAACAGTAACACCATAAAGTAAATAAAATAAAGTAAATATAGTTAGTGTATGGTATGTAACACATAAATGTCAAAAATAGCTAGTAGCCGAGGTATGACACAAAAATATTTGTTCGAATATTTTAGTTTATTTTATTTTTGAGCTAAATAGTTTTTAGCCTTTGTCTAAAGTCCGAAGTATAAATCATCTCGGTTTTACAATGTAAAAATATTACAGCTCATACTTAGAACATTCGAAACTTATAACGAAGATATGAGATTTATTTTATATTTATTTAAATATACTTAGTGTATACATTCAAAAGTAAAAACAAAAGCTTACCTTAAATTAAATACACATGTTTTGTTTCAACAACACTGACATAAGTAAAACAAATCAATTAGTTTTCTTGCATTAAATGCAATATTTCTCATTGATAATTTCATTTTCTTATTTCAAATGAAAAAAAAAACTAAACTTAATGATTATTTTATAAAATCAAATTTTTTGAGTTGGGCGGGTTTTGTTTCGAAGTCGCAATATGTATTCACAATCAAATTATTAAAAGTTCAAAGTAAATATTTCTTATCTAAATACCAATACAGTTGAAATTAAATATTACGTGATTTTTAGAAAAAAAATAATTTCTAATGGAATATTATTTTTTTTAGAATTCTTCAAAAATATTTAATTAAACATGTAAATATTGGTTGATTAAAAATTTAGTATTTAACGATACCCCTTATAAAAACAAAACCTTTCCTTTTTTTTACACTCTTACAGTAACTTAGGTAGAATCACCTTTTCGTGCTTAATTAAGTACGGTACTGCAATTTTACACTACAATAATTCGAGTATTTATTTAATAAATTACTGGCTTATCTATACTCATTAAATGTGGAAAACTACTGCTATTGTCAGGAACTAAGCCTTCTTAAATAGAATAGTTTCATTTTATTTAATTTGTTACCAGATTATATTCTTGATTATTTTTGTCATTTATTATATCCCAATGACAAAGGGTACTGTACTGAACCAAGTCCATACCCATAAAGCATTTTTTTTTTGAAATCGGGAATCGAACCTGGGACCTTTCGGTTGAAAGGCAGACGCTCTACCTACTGCGCCACCCAGCGTTTAGAATCTCTTTATCACTACTAACTATATTACAGAAGTAAGTCACAACTCATTTTCATTATCCAATATTTGACAGTGATTTGACAGTGATTTGAAGGTTTCCTAACATAGATTAACCCGATTAGCACAACAGCAACAACATATTTTGCAAACACGATATTAATACAAAAAAAAATTATTGATCTTAATATTATTAGACAGTCAGTTAAAAAAAAAAAGTTAATAGTTTTCACGTGAATAATAAATGGTGAAATCATTCGAGATTCACGAGATCTCTTAAATGATATAACTTTTAAATTTCAATTTATAAAAATATTCTTTTATATTGCAATTTAAAAAATAAATTGTGACTTAATAAATATTTTTATATTATATTCCATAATATTATTATAAATTTATTTTCCACAATAAATCAACTTTTATGTTTTTCATTCAAATCGTACTTTTAATTCTAAAATTTGTTATATTTTTGGTGAAAAAAATTAAATTAAATAAATTTATAAAATTGTTCATATATCGGGTGGACCAGTTTCGAGCAAAAATATTTTATTGGGTGATTCCTTGGAATGTTTTAGGAAAAAAATTGTTCCAGACGAGAGGTCTATCTTTAAATTTAACTTGTGCTACAGAGGGTTACAGAAAATCGGATTAGAAAAATTATGTCTAAACAATATTCAGTACAGCTCCAAAGGAATTGAAACTAGAACAACATCTTTTTCATAACGTTTTTTTTGGAAATTATTTCCCCTAACTACGGTATGTGTTGGATGTGTATCAAACTTAACGTTTTTGAACAATAGCTGCAAAAACTTAGAATTTAGCTTTTTACAACTGAAAATGAACGTTGTAATTAACGTAACTAACGTTGATTTTATCATTTTTTTTTATTGTGTCGATGCGTTACATCATTAATTCATTCCTTACAACTTTTTCAACACAATTTTCATATCAGACTTGTAGTTTTTCAGGTAAAATCATAAAATTTCAGTAATTTTGACTTAAAAATAAAATTTTTACAATATTCAACTCTCAGTTATTATTTTTCTTAGTAAAACCAAAGATAATATACAATTAAATTATCTTTGGTAAAACACGGGTTACCCAAATATTAAATATGACTTTATATGAAAAAAGGCAAGTTTGATATGAAAGTTGTGTATGAAAAAGTTGTAGGGGATGATGTAACGCATCAACACAATAAAAAAAAATTAACGAGTTTTTTCGAGAAAATCAACGGTTTTTACAAAATTTCCAGTTGTAAAAACCAAATTCTAAGTTTGTGCAGCTATTATTCAAAAATGGAAAGTCTGATACTCATCCAACACATACCGTAATTAAGTGAATTAACTTTAAAAACAAAAGTTATGAAGAAGATGTTGCTGTAGTTTCAATTCCTTTGGAGCTGTACTGGATATTGATTAGACATAATTTTTCTAATCCGATTTTCTGTAACCCTCTGTAGCACAAGTTAAATTTAAAGATAGACCTCTCGTCTGGAACAATTTTTTTTCTAAAACACTCCAAGGAATCACCCCTTGAAATATTTTTGCTCTAAACCTGCCCACCCTGTATAGGGTGTTTCTAACATCAGTGATCAGTAGACATTTAGACTATATTTATATAAACTAAAAAAAAACATATTATATAGCTGAGCTGACAAATATTTTTTCTTTTTTTCATTTTATATAATTTATTTATTTATTTATTAAACAGCGGACCAGGCAAACTACAGATTTATATAGTATTTTTAAATATTTTTGAAAAAAATCAATTAACAATTTAAAAAAATTTAAAATAATAAAATAGTTTTGTATATTGTGAACAAAAATAGTTCAAAAGTTAATTATTTTTATACCACGTTGACTATCAATATATCACCATTGAACATCCCCATTTTTGTTCTCAGGTACCCTGATCACTGGTGATGTCAAAATTTTCCTACACTCCCACTTACAGATTATAACATTGTAATTATCAATATGATGACGGTATGACCTCTAGAGACGTCAATAGGAATAATCAAAGGCGATCATTTTTACACGAAAAGATGAAAATTTGTGTATTACTTACTGGTGATCACGGTAGCCGAATTATTAAGAAATAATCTAAAAAAAATTTACTTTGAATTTTGTTAAGTTTGTCTATAGCTGACATCGGAAATGTATCCAAAAAATTTCAACCGATACAATGTACATACAAATACAATATGTTAAATTTTCTGAACTGACAACATTGTCTTGGCAACACAATGTACTTTGTTTACAGTTCCGATCAGTTTAAATCAAATGTCAAAATATGTCATGTCAAAATGTCTCATTTGTGGATACCTATATTTTTACATATAGACAAATTTTTCATTTAATTATTGCTGACTTAACAAGATGCAATTTTGATAGTTACATATACTTATCATGATAAATTTTTAAAATGTTTGAATTTAATATATTTGTGAAAGAACAATAATTATGGACAATTTTTTTTGAAGAAAAATCTCCTTTGTGCTATTAGCATATAAAAGCGTATTTCTTTCATGAACCAATTTCCTATTAAAATTATAAATTAAAATAAAAAAAAAAATTTATTAAAATTTATGTTTAAAACACGAACTAAAATTTATACTTAATTTTCTTTAATTTTAAAACTTTTTCTTCCTCCATCTTTTTTATTTATTGCTCAACACAACAAAAACTCAATTCAACTGTACCAAACTATATTGTGTATCAATACATTTTCGGACACATAATTTAACAACCCGTGTCGTGAAATGAATGGATACACTTTTAAATTAATTACCGATCACGAGACAATGTAAATAATGCTTTTGACATATAAGATCATACGTGAATGTGTTGGCGACATTGTCGATACATTTACGATGTCACGGTATAACAATGTTCTTGTAGAATAATGTAAACAAAAAAAAATATCCGACTGTAAAAAATTTTACATATAGACAAACTTTTCATTTAATTATTGCTGACTTAACAAGATGCAATTTTGATAGTTACATATACTTATCATGAATGTATATTTGGTATATTCCAATATAATATTTTTTGTACGAAAAAAAAAATGTTATAATGTTATATAAAATGTAAATTAGAAATGTTATAAATCTTTCATAATAAATTACAATATTTCTATTTAGTACACTATAGTATAGAAACACAAAAATAGATTTGGAATTGAATTGAATAAAGTTCATTTTAGGGCACTGCACTGGATATTGATCTAGTTCATTTTATGATCAGCATATTGATGTTACAAATAGAATATTTACAGTAAAATGTAGAAGAGAATTAAAGACTACAACATTAATAAAATTAGTAAGTGAAAGAATTCATTATATGAATAACAACTTGCTTGAAAAGAACAATACCACTTCACGATATTTCTTCCTTTTGTGACAAAAACGATTATTATAATAATTATAATTCTCAAGCGAACTCATTTTAAAAAAATAAAATTATCCAGTAAATTCATCTCAAATTTTTTAGGATAATATAAAATGCTTGACTTACATTTTATACAATGTTGGTAGCACAATTGTTTTTAATTATTGTTAATGAAGATTATAATAATTAGATAATTTTATATCTATTAAATATTGGTATTGTTTCGTTGATGCTGATGTTGATATAGATGTTTTTTATCAATTTTTAAAGCACATGCATAGGTATATATAATATATATATATATATATTAATTAGTAGTGTTTATTTACGTTTTATTATGGTTGTATTTGTAGGTGAATTCATTATTAGGTTCGAATTTTATTCTATCAAGAGAAATAAATTGTAGTTTTATATCAAAAAAAGTAAAAGTATGTTGAAAAATTGGTAGATATTTAAAAAAAAATTAAAATCAATGTTTGGCATCCTGTAAATATAGTATTTAAAATAGAATATAATATTATGATAGTTGATTAAATCAAAATAAGATAATATGATGTACGCACATTTATTTATTATAAATTTAGAAAAATAATAAAATGTTAAAAATAGAATTTGCTAAAAAAATATATATATACGTATTAATATTTATAATATAGAAGAAAGCTGCTTAATCGCGAAAATATTTTACTTCCTAAACAATCTTTAAATAAATTTTAATATTTGAATGCAAAATAAATATTTTTGTAGAATCTAATTTTGGGTAGTTTACATTAAAAGGGGTATATTTTTTCAAAATTAATATCATGATTCATGATAGATACATGGATTTTTAATCTGGAATTTAGCAATTAGATATTAAATAATCAAAGTTCAGCAACCAATCAAAAAACAAAACAATTTACTATAATTTTAAAAATTTATTCTATATTTTCTATATGAAATTAAAATATTGCAAATGAAAAACAATTTCAATTATTACAGTCATAAGTTATTAATTTATTAAATCATTCAATAAATAAAATTAGGCTAAAATCAATACCATAAAAATTTACCTTGAAACTTTTACATAATTATTTAAAAGATTCGTAAATAAGTTACGTTAACCTTTTGAATAATATTTATTTTTTTTTTTTCATTATCGTTATTTTTCTTTTATTTAAGTTATTTTCACAATATTTCTTATTACAAATAGTAAAACCATACAAAAATTGCACAATGAAGAACGTTACATTAAAACTTAAAACGTAGGGAAATAAAAAATTCATTTCCAACTTAAATATTTGTAGAAATCATTCAAAATTGTTTAATGGGTTGTTTTTGATTTTTCTTTTTACCTTTTCAAGTTCATTACCTAACTTATAGTATAAAAATATATATATTTACATGTTATATATAATTTATATATATATGTATACTTTATAAATCTATTTTTCTTTTACTAACCAAGGAATTTATTTAATAAAAATAATAATAAAAAAATAAAAAAAAAAAAAACAAAGAGATTAACACAATTACAAAGGATTAAATGTTTACACAACTACTTAGTTTAGTTTAGTTTAAAAAAGAGGGTGGCAGCCACAGCAATTCTTCGCCGCCATTGCATCAGCACATTTTATATCTCCCTGTTACAACATTAATATGAACTGAGCCATTACCTGTTGTTCGATTAGACCCATAACTGTAACAAATCTGTGAATATACTCCCTTCCACACACTTGACCTAAATTTTCGCCAAATCTGGCAGTCTTCGAAAATATGCTTGATGTCTTCTTTGATGTAAAAACCCTCGTAGTTTCAATTTTTATCAATATTGACAAATTATATCAACATTGACAATTGCGACTGATTGCGTGTTTATTAAGCAACTACATAGCTATACTCAGTGTTGTAATTGCTCTTATCTTGACTCTAAATGACATATTCAAAACTACGAGCATGTCACTCTATTATATTACTATATGTATAAGTGTATATAACATAACCCTCAGAATATTGTGACTAATCTATTAAAATATGGCACGTTTATCCCTAAAAAGGATAAAAAATAATTAACAAATTATTGGTGGTTGAATATTTCATGAATAACGTGAATGAAATAGTTTAATATATCAATAGAATAGGTTTAGATTAAGTTAGCTAGGGTTTTAAGTATAGTTCAGTTTAATTTTAAGGTTGTATAAGTTTTTTTTAATAAGAAAAAGTTTACACAATTTTTTGGCTTTTTTCAAAATTTTCCAAAATAATACAATAGTGTGCAGATAATATCTTAGAAAAAACTAAACAAATCAAATAACTATTAATGGTTTTAGTTCTCAGTAAAATATAAGAAATAATATTAGTTTAATAAAACCTTTTCTAATTGTAAACAAACTGAAACAAGAAAATAAAATAAAAGCAACACTAGGAATAAGTAAAATTTTTATTTAAGTCTTTTTAAAACAAATAACCAGAAAAACAATTGTCTTTATAACTGTTTAAAAATATATAATGAATTACCATCAGAATTAAAAAATATTAATAACGTATATGTTTTTAAAATGGAAATAAAGAAGTATATTTTGAGCCAAATTTAATTTAATTTACTTATGAGTTTATGAATTTTTAATTTTAAGATTTTTGAATTTCTATACTTGAGTTTAATTATAAGTTAATGTTAATGATTCATTTTATTATATTTTTTTTTTTTAATTTTTCTTTGTACATATTAGTTTTTTTTTCCTTTCTCATCTTTCATATATTTAATAAGTTAATTTAGTCTAAACTAAAAAACTAATGTGTATTTAGATAAAACTTAACATTTTAACTTTAAGCTTAAAATTTTAATTTTTTCAATTTTGGTACGAATGGAAAGGTATTTCTTTTTATTTTATGTATATATTTTTTTATTTTTTTTTAATTGCTAATTTTAGTTTTAATTATTTATTATTCAAAAATATTTTGAAGATCATACGGCCTATGGCTAAGATCGAAATTTAAATTTTTATTTGTAATCTCAATTACTTTTACTGAATTAATAAAGAAAAAAAAAAAACTATAAAAAAAATGTAATTATACTCTTATTAAACTAAGTAATTGAAACTAGCTTATATCCAATTCAAAGAATTGGGAAAATTCAAGAAATTTACTTCAAATTAATGGGCATAATAATATTAGATACGAAAAATATTATGTTGAATGTTAAAGTTTATATAAAAACAATTTCTAAATTTTCAATTAGAATCTTCGCCACATTTTATTAAATAACTCATAATCTATAGCAGCTACAGCAAATATTAATAACATTTTGAAAAGGTAAATAGATCATCACATTAATAGTTTTGCTTTAATTTTTTAACTTTATATTTGAAAAGATCTTGTTTAAATTGCACTATATTGAAACTGTTATATGTATTATAAACAAATGAGATTTTAGTAAGTTTTTATAATGGCCAAGTCCTTTTTAATATTAGAAATATTAAGAATTAAGTAAAGCTGAAATTAGAATTTAAGTAATGCTATCATAAATTAAAATTTTAAGAAAGTCGAAAGCGGGTGCTATTCGGAACTATTGCCTTAAAAATTTACACCACCAAACTAAATAAATTTTAGATGTTGTTTTATTCAATTTAAAGTGTATTTTATTCCCATAAAATTATATCAATTTGTTTTTATAATTCCAGTTGAATATTCTTATCAGAATTTTCACAAGAAATTCTAATGTCATAAAATTGTAGAAAAAAAATCAAACTGTAGCTGTATATTAAACCTCGAAAAAAATTCAACTTGAGAAAGTATAAAATAAATAAATAAATTTAATCAACCTCAAAATTTAATTGAAAATGCGTGTGTGATTTTGCTAATCCCGTCTAATAAAAAAAAATAACAAAAACATTTTTTTTTTTTTTTTTTCAAATAATCTTTAAGAAAACAAAAATTTAGTGACCGGCCTTTTAAAATATATTTGTAAATAAGTATGTATATGTTAACAATAATAATCATACGTTAAATGAATGTTAAATAATATTTTACGAGCAACAATATTGTTTTTATTGATAAATTAAATAACAAATTAATAAATACAGTAATGTCTCAGGCTTAAAAACTACTTTCTAAATACTGAAATTTTTGGTTGTAAGAAATAGAAAAATGAATGAACAAATTTGTTAATATTCTTATTGAATCTTTGTAGATTGACAATGATAAGATTTTATACGTTTACGAACATATCTGATAGAATAAAGGAGAGCTTTCACATTACTTAAATTCCTAATTACATATCATTATAACTACAAATGTTTGTAATAATTTAAAATGTTTGTAATAATTTATAAATAAATCAAAACATTAGAAGTATATCTGGTATGGTATATAAAGATGAAGAAATAAGTTATGATGATGGAGTTACTATAATAGAGTAAATGTTGTATAACCTAGTAATACATTTCTTAGATGCAGAAGACAAGAAATAAGAAGCTGAAAAAGCATTGATCTTACAAATCGAAACATTGTACAACAAACCTTAGAGTTGAAAATCCTGTCGCTTCAGAACGATATGGTAAAAATATACAGATTTGAAAGAAAATTTATTTTCCAGCAATACGAGTAGGTATATTAATTTATTTATTTATTTATTTATTATGCTCCATAAATTGTACAATTAATTCTTTTAAAACTATTTACTTAGATACAGATATATAATTAATTATCTTTACTACAGTTAATTTGTATTTTTTTATTTTTATTTAGAAATTTTCGAGTTCACTAGTATAAATTTAAAGGAAAATTGGAGATGAAAAACCTTTTTGAATTTTTGTTTTGTAAAACTTAACGCTAACTTAAACAGTAAACCCATCTACAGTAAAATCTATACGTACGAACTAAACTAGCCTAATTTTTTTAACTTAATTTAAATTTCTGATCAGAGGATTTTCTGACATGAACAGTTCCGAGTGGAACTTTACAGTTAAATAACTTATTTTTTCTACAATTGTATTCATGCTGGCTTTATCATGCAGCTTTTTGGTTGAATACCATCTGGGAAGATTGAATACAAGTTTCAAAAGTTTATTTTGCGCAATTTGCAATTTACGATTAGTTATATAAATTAATAGGTTTTATTCTTTCTTTTAGTTAGATGTTAGGGTAAATATTTTGAAATGAACATATTTCGTGTTCTCATAAATCTAAAGTTATTATTTGCTTTATTACTACCTCCAATAATATGAAAATATTTAAAAATATTTTTATCCGAAAATTTCACCTAAATGCAAAAAAAAAAATCATTACCACTGCGTGTCCACACTCGAATGGTATTAAACGAATTGATGTTATCTTTTGATCGTACACTGTAATGATTTTTTCATTAAAAAATCAATGTTTTAGCATTTTGTTTTTTTGTTAAATTATTTAACTATAATTTCCCAATTTTTGGTTTTCAACTATTTCAAACGAAAAAAAAGATGCTGAAAAAGACCCAATGAACAATTCGGGTTTCAACCTGAACACTCTACTGATCACCAACTAGTACGAATAACGAAATATATCAGAGGAAAATTTAAAGAAAAGAAGTCTGTTAGTATTTTAATTTGTGATATAGAAAAAGCTTTCGACTCTGTATGGCACAACGGTTTGATCTACAAACTATATTGTATGCAGTTCTCCCTATACTTAGTCAAAATAATTTAAAATTTTCTGTGTTGAAATCAACAACACTCACCCTTCAAAACTCCGGTTGCCAATAGGAGTACCCCAAGGATCAATTTTAAATCCTTTCCTGTACAATATTTTTATATCTGACATTATCATCCCAAATTTATGTTACATTGGTTTGTTTGCCGATGATAACAGCCTGTATAGTACTGATGCAAATTCTGCAGTCATTATGCAAAATGTGGAAAGCGGGTTCAATACTCTTCACCAATACTATTACAAATGGAAAGTTAAAATCAACCCTTTTAAAACGGCAGCCTGATTCTTCTCAAGGAAAAGAAAATCATGTAAATTACCAAGCAGAAACCTTAATTTAAATGGTACTGTTATCGATTTCCAGGATTAAATATCTAGGAATTATCCTAGATCCTAAACTTACTTTTGGACTCCTCATTGAGGATAAAATAAAAAAAGTCTAATTTTAATAAAATCTCTCTATGGTTTAATAAACAGAAGACCTGCCCTATCAAAGCAAAATAAAACATTATTTTTTAAATCAATATTTCAAAGTTTATACTTATATGGAACCCCAATATGGGGAGATTGTGCCAATTGCCACAAAAAAAACATTATACAGATTGTGCAAAACAAGGTTCTAAAAATGATCTTAAATCTTTCATGGTATCACAGCACGATGAATATACATTTGAAATCAAAAAGTCAGCCGATAGCTAATAAAATTACAAATAGGAAAACAAAATTCAACAATAAGTGCGAATACTCAAGTAATTGCTAATTCGGAGGCTGGTTAATTATTGATCATTGGCAGGCTGCGCTTGTCTAGTTTTACTGTTTGTACCGTTCGCTTTTAAGTCATAGTTATAGTTATAACTGTAGTTATAGTATAGTTATAGTTTAGCTCTAAGTTTTTTTTAAAAATAAAAATCAAAATAATCGAAATTTTATTAATTATAAAATTAATTATTAATACACATTTCTTTCTTTTTGTTGATCAAAATGTCATTACCATTATTTACAATCATTCCCATGTCAAAAAAAAAAAAATTGTTTTTAACATAGGGCCATTTTGAACTGTGAATATGCTAATTTCAAAATATTTACCCATTATTACATTTGGAAAAACAAATGGAAAAACTTGAAATAAGTTTTAATTAGCATAATTTCTTTCTATTGTCTAAATACAAAATAAAAATCTATACATATTCTAATATATACCACCGATAAAATTTGTAAGTAAACATATTTCTTTAAATTTTTAATAATCCCAATACATATATACTAATATAGAACTATTTTTTTTTTTTATTGCGTAACTACTTTGTTAAAAGATTGTAATTAAACACAAACTTTAAATCCGAAATATTGTCCAAAAAAATAAACAAATATGTAAATAAAATAATAAACATCACACGCTTATTACTTCCCCAATAAAAATCCTTTAACTAACTAGCTACATGTGCATTTTTTTATCTCATTTTTCTAGGAAACATACAAATTATACAATAATACAGTAAGTATAAAGATACAGCTCCAAAAATAGTAAAACAAAATAATAATTAGATTAAAACCATTTTTAGGAATCTTGTATTTTTGATTAGCAGTTTTGACGTCATTTGTATTATTTTTTTTTTTATTAACATAACTATGTATTCGAAATGAAAAGCTGTTAAATGGCTTCTAAATTCAAAATTTTGTTTACTTTATCTTATATTAGAATAATGTTAAAAGCTTTTACTATAGTCTTCTGTTGGTTTTCTGTTTTTTTTTGTTTTTAGTTTTTTAATTTAGTTTATTTATTATTAAGCCTTTTTAAGATCTGAATCTTAAAATTAAATTTTGATTGAGAAAAAAAAATAAAAAAAAAAATAATCGAATACAAAATCAAATTTAAAAAAAAATTTAATAGTTTTTTTGAACCGATATTAATTTTAACGTAAGTTATATAAAAGTTAAATAAATCATTTAAGAGTTTTGTTTATTATTTATTTAATTGTAAATTAATTATATTACATTTTATAATCCCATCATAAATATTAATATATATTTTGTATTAATTGCTGTTAAAAACATTTCCTACGTATAATTATAAATTAAAAAATAATGCATTATAGTTACTTAATATTTTAAAGTTAAAATTAAATACGTTTAAAAGGTTAAAAAGCTTCAACGAATTTTATATACGATGTACCTACATCAAATAAGAATAAGGAATGGTAATGGAAACGTGATCGTCAGAAATGATACTTAAATGCGATCATTAATATTTTTAGTAGATCACATCATCATTCATTTCATCCAAATGATTATTGAGAGCTTTTATAAAATCCAATATCAAAAATAATATTATTTGTGATAGTCAAATTATATAATCGCAAAAATATACATGATCAAAATACAGACGAATGACATTACAAACTAGATATGATATAATTTGATGCGACTCAAGTTTTAATACAAAATAATAGGAAAAAGTTGTTATGCAATACAGAAGATGTAACGATTAAATTTTTTTTTTTTAGAAATAAAAGTTTAATTTAAAAGAAAAAAATTACAAACTTAGTTCTGAAACGCCAAATATTTTTATTTTTCTTTTCATTATTCTCATGTGTTGGTTTTGTAAAATCAATCTTTTAAGCTACAAAATTAGGTCATGAATGTAGAACCGTTTACGTCCTGTTAACCATATTACAATATTTATAAAAAAATTATAAATATTGTAATATGGTTAGCAAAAATATATTCACTAAAATAAAAATAAGAAAAATATAAAATGTTTAATTTTTTTGGACGACCAGATTTTCTTGTACCTTGTGGGTTCTACTTTTACTTCTTCATTCGAGCAAAGTTGTTTGACATTTTTCTCAGAGTATAGCTTCCATTTCCTTCTTGTGTTTTGCTTAAATATGGGTTCATCGACAGTTAGTATCAGTTAGACAGTTAGTATTCAAAAGTCTTTGTTGCTATTGTGTTTAATCAGGATGTTCGGCATATTATTCTTAGACATTTATTAATGAAGATTTATAACTTTTGGTTGAAGTTGTTTGATGTTAGCCAAGTTTCACTACCGTATGTTGTTCCTCCATATCGGTTGCAATCTTCCAAATACTGCTCTTGCTTTCCTCAACCTATTTTCAATGTCTTCTTGAGGCCAGCCAGTGGTTGTCATAATGTATCCTAAGTAGCAAACGTTGCTTACAAATTATATTTGTTTTTCTTTCAGTCTGAGATGTATGTTAGTCTGTGCTGATGTTGTTTATTCTCATAGCTTTAGTTTTCTCTAGGTTGATTTCTAATTTGACATTTTTAGCAAGTTGTTTCTGATGTTCTAATTTGTTCTGCATGTTCCTGAATTTATTGCGAGAGCAGACACATCATCTGATCTTGTATATTTGTTTTTTTTTTCAGTCTGAGATGTCTGCGAGCCTGTACTGGTGTTGTTTATTCTCATAGCTTTAGTTTTCTCTAGGTTTCTAATTCGACAGTTTTAGCAAGTTGTTTCTGATGTTCTAATTTGTTCTGCATGTCCTTGAGTTTAGTGCGAGAGAAGACACATATCATCTGCATTGTCGTCTTCAGATTCTTGTGTGAGACGCAAAGTTATTCCTCTCTTTTTTTAGCAAGCCGGTTCTAGTACATTATGTAGGACGATTGTAAAAAGGAGTGTCGGAATGTATAGCCTTGTTTGACTCCTGATGTTGTGGTAAAAGGATCGTTCTTTTGTCCCTTGCATATTATTATTTGTCTTGTAGTCGATTTCTTTGTAAATACTTTGATAAAGTGGACTATTTTTTCTGGCATTCCTTTGTTCCTTAGTAATTTTACAGCTGATTTGTTTACTTTAATTAAGTTTTTCTAAAAACTCAAAACTACATTTTTTTTCAAATACATAAACTCGTGATAGCTCAGAGCTCAACTCATGATAGCTCAGAGCTTATTATCATTTTATATAATAACATTTAAGATATTGTATATCTACTTAGATTTATTCTTTTTATAAAATTGTTTAGTATTTTTTTGATTTATCACAATTTATCAATATTAATAATAATATTAACCACGCTTATATAAAAATACAATCGAACTAATAAGTGAAAGTTAATCAATCAATACAGAATTAAAACCACTTTAAAATTATAATATAAAAGAATTAAATATTAAATTAATATAAAGTTGCTAAAAATTTTTTAATTCTTTAAATATCTACTAAGAATTATATTCTTAATCAATAATACTATATAGCTAGTTAATTGAATAAAAAAAATGTTTAAGTTAGAATCCGAAAATTTCAAATAAACATAATTAACGACAATTTTTTATCCAAATTAACACTTTTATTTCTAAAAGTGATAATCAATTCTGAACATTAAAAATTTTAACTTTTTAAAATGATTCTTCATAATTATTATTTATATTATGAGTTTTTAAAAATTATATTCAAAATAATATAAAACAAATATGTACACATGTTATATGATCTTGAACTAATGTACCTCAAATTTTTATAACTTTTTGTTGTTGCCGGTTTTTATTTATTTTTTTGTAGCCATAAAAAATTTAAATTTAAAATTTATATCTTTTAAGATCCTTATTGAATTTGTTATAACAACTAACAATCTTAATTTAACTTACTCATGTCACAATACAATAATTAAATTTTAGTATTAAAATGAGATCATATTTTATCTGAGCATTATGTTATTGTTATTACATGATAATTGGTTATATACAATATATTAATTTCATATGTTACTTATAAATAAGTAAGCAAAATAAAAAACTATTATTACACTTTCAAAATTAAAGGTCATTGATCAACCTTAAATAAATATTTATGCAAAAAAAAAAAAAAAACAAAAATAAAAAAAACATGTCCATCTCGTGAGTAAATAAAATAAATTACATAACTAATTACGAGTATGTACAATATACATACATATATATAACATATGGAGATTTCATATTGTTGCTTGCTTTTTTATTTTTAATCTTTTCTTTAATAATTTTACGTTCTTTTACTTAGAACATTCTAACATTCCTGGTTTTGTTTTTTTCTATTATTTTTTATTACATTTTTTTTTGTCAACATTTGTCGAGACTATTTGTAGAAAACTACAAAATGAAAAAAAAAGTTTTCATTACCAATTTTAATTACTCATTAATTACTATCTATTTTTTTTTAACTATTAAAATAAAATATAAGTTTTTTTACACTTTCCTTATTAGATAATCACGTATAAAATATAAATAGCGTAAGCATTTTGAAAAAAAAATGAAAGCTTTGAAAGGAAATCTTGTTATTTGAGTAGGCCTAAAATGTACATTGCTTACATTTCATCAAAATAAATTAAAACACAAAATTTGGAAAAATAAAAAACGAATTGATGTTTTATGAAGTAAAATTGACCAGGTGAAATTAAAGAAATGATAAATGGAAATAATTATTTAAATTATTCAACTATTTTTATATATATAATATATTCTATATTTATATATATAAGGATGCAATTGGAAAACTTTAAATTGAAATTTAACAAACTAAACTGGACCTAATTATTACGCTCTACTTATATATCAAAGTTCGCATATACATTTTTTGAACAACTAAGTTTTGACTTTTGTTAAAAATGAATATGTAAAAGCGATCGTTAATAAGTACGTACAATGTGTCATAATTTCGAATTGAATATTTTCAAACTATTTTCAATAAATTCATTTTATTTCAGGTCTTATATTTTATTGTTTATATTAATTAATAATTTTTTTATAAATAGAAGCAATCTCTGAATTCATCTTTCTGGAGAAATTCATTAAGGTATATCTGAAATAAATTACCAAAAGAATTTGTTTATATTTGAAATATATTTTTTGAGCACCAAACTAAAATAGCAAATAATTTAAAAAAAAACCTGAGCATATCTTGAAATAACATAGCAAATCTTCGGAGGAAAAATAACAATGTTATCGATTTAAATATCCAAGATAATAGTTGAATTAAAAGGTAAAGAAAGTGATCAATCTCGAGATAAATCCATTAATACATTACCAGCATTTTATAAAAAAAACTTGAACCAAATCGTTTTAATCAAGAAGCTTCAAGGAAATACGTTAAAAGAAATTAGCCAACACAATTTAAAACGATTATTAATTTTAAAGACATTTAATTTTTGCATTATTTAATTATTACAAATTATATATATTTTTTTTATTTATTTATTTTGCCCATTCACAATTATAAGAACTTATACGAATGATTATAATATGAGTACAATATTAAACTTACAAAATTAAAATAAATTTGTATATACTTACTCAAATTAAATTAAGAAATTGAACGGAAATTGGACGAGAGATAATACAGAAAAAGCTAAATTATTTGCGGAACACCAAGAAAACATATTTCAAACAAACGACGGACGGAGGAAGAAGGTGAAGATTCTAAATATAGAATCAGTTCAGGAAGAAAAAAGAACACTTCAAAAAAAAAAATAAACAATAACTACTAATTCTAAAAAAGCTCCGTGATATGATTTAATAGTGAGGCAGATTCTAAAGCAACTATACCAGAAAAGGCAATAGTCAAATAACGAATCTTATAAATGCTGCATTCAGACTGAAATATGTGCCGAAATTGTGGAAACTGTGTACTTAAGTTATCATGATACCAAAACTGGAAAACCACCGAATAAAGTGTCATCATATAGACCAATTTTACTGCTGTCTATAATGTCAAAACGATTCGAAAAAATTTATCTAAGAGGACTAAAACCTATTATTGAAGGAAAGAATATAATAAGATCTCCAATTCGGGTTTAGGGAAAAACGTGCTACAATAGACCAGGTACACAGAATAACAAATACTATTTAGCTTTAGAGGAGAAGAAGGCCTCTTCGGCAATCTTTTTGAATGTGGCTCAAGCACTCGATAAGGTGTGGCATAAGGAGTTGAATTGTAAAATGAAAACAATCCTTCCAAAAGAACATTCGGAAATCATATAGCAAACTACCTATCAGAGAGATATTTCTACATAAGACAAGGAGCATATTTCGAGCTTAAAGAAATTAATGCCGGGGTTCCTCAGGGAAGTGTACGGGATCCGATACTGTACCTGCTGTACACTTGTGACTTTCCTGCACTAGAAAATAATATAATTGTAACGTTTGCAGATGATACAGCGGTTTTGGCTGTTGGAGAAAATAATAAAGAATCTACAGAAAAGCTGCAGAGAGCTATAACAAAAATCCAAGATTATACAAAAAGATGGAGGCTAGAATTAAATGAAGCTAAGTCAGTACATGTGGATTTCACAAATAAAAAAATTGACCATAAACCAGTATATATAAATGGTCAAGAAATACCCCATTCAAATACTGCCAAATATCTTGGTATGACGTTAGATGCGAAACTTCGCTGGAAAAACAAATTTCTGCTCTATAAACAAATGATATAAGCAAATAGCATCTGTCGATAAAGAAATGCAGAAATTTGCAAGAAGTCACGAAACCAGGCTCCAGCACCATGTAAATGTCGAGGTAGTACAGCTCTTGGACAATAAAAATATAGCCAGAAAAGAGTAAAACTCTTTGAGTTAGTGCAGCAATAATCACTCACATTCTTGAGGACTCGTCGCGTTGATGATCGGGGGTTGACCCGCTCCCACGTTTAGATAGATTTATTTTTCCGGGATTTGTGAAGAGTTTCGTTATGTTGACTGCCAACGAAACGAGGTTTTTCACAAGTCTTCCATTATTATAAATTCGTTCGGAGAGCTGGCTTTTCGTCGCTGATGCGATAGGTCTTCAAGAGTATGGGTGAATATGTAAAAGGAAAAGTTAGATAGACATCGCTGGATGTAGTCTACATTTAAAATTAAAATAAACAAAGCGAAGAACAAATTGGTCATTAGTCCTGTAGGACTAAATCGCAATATAGGAAGGGTGTGGTTTAGTGGGTAAGAATGCCACACCCAATGTTAAGCTACGGCTCATTGTGTCTTTTGGAGATTTCCACGATTTCCCACGATTTGTTCTTAAATACATGTAACACCTTGTATACAAAACAGTAAGAATTTAAAATACATTTTGAACTAACTTTTGAAGTATTTAATTAATTTCTTACAAATACTTAAAACATTTGAACATTTTTTTATAAAAATATATCTAATAAGTACTTAAAAATATGATTAAATAATTGAGTGCATTAGTTAAATGATACTGTTATAATCATTGTGATTTTAATATAAATTAGCTTATTAATAATATTAAAATTCAGGAGCCAGATAATAATTGATAATTTGCTTTCCTTTTAGACAATTAACTTAAAAGAACGCTTATATGCAGTGGCATTTCATCTTATATATAGATGAAGATTAAAAAATAAGTGCTCGTCAAACTAGAAGAATTGATATTAAATTAAAAAGTAAAAAGAAAAAATAGAAGAATTAAAATATAACAAATAAAATGTTTACATAATAGAGCAAGAAATGATATCATGATTATATATACTATAGTGAAGCAGTAAGGCAAATAGATTGATTGTTAACATAAAATAATTAATAAGAAATTACAATTTTGAATATAACATAAAATATGCAAAAGTAGAACGGTTTAAAAATGAACATGGGTTTATTAAAAAAAAAAATACAATTTCAATAGAACAATTATATAAACACATTACACCAAATGTAGATTTTAAAATTAATAAAGCTAAAAATTCACATTAAATCAACAAAAGTGAAGAATCTAATGATCAAAATACTATGTTAGAAATTTTGTGTTGAATAGAGGTGTTAATGAAATAAATGAGAACAAGAAATAAATAAAAACTGCTTTTGACAATGAAAAAGTGAATGAAATTATAATTAGAAACGAAAGGAAAAAAGTGATGAAAGTTGACCCGTGTGGAAGTAGGCAATAGTTGCATTATTTTTCAGATTTAACCTGGGCTTTTCAAACTGTGGATAGTAATATTTTATTATATATTTGAATCTTATTCAAATTATGAAATAACTAAAAAAATAAAGATATGTATATGATTGCGTGTCAGATTCGATTGTTATGTCATATGTTTCTGGTTTTTATTAATGATGTGGAGAAATCACTTAAATACGGTAAACCGACACAATTTGCAGATGACGTATTGATAAATGTATTAATAATATAAATATTGATTTGAATAGTTTAAGTAAATAACTAACTCTTATATGTATGATTAATAATTAATTGAAATGAAAATGAGAATATTAATATTATAGATAACAAAAACATTGAAAAAGTTGAAGAAATAAAGTACTTATAAACAATAATGATAGATTTTAAACTAAATTTTTAAAGTCATATAATTTATTTTTGTAAAAAAAAATGGCTAGAGAAGTAAAATGTCAATAAAGTGTGCATGTGCAATCAATTTTTATTATACAATGATCAAACTGCATTTTGAATATTGTATTTATATATAGTTGAAGTAAAAACTTCAAAACAAGTATGTTAAATAATATCGATATGCAGTTTATAATACTCAATGTAGGCCACGTTGAAATAGTTAAATTTTGAACAACAAATTAAAATTAATGTTTCGATAATTGTATTTAAAATAAAAAATAGTCTTTACTCAAATTATTTATGTTATATAATGATATATATATGTATATAATGGATATAATTAATTACATAAAAATAATTTACAAAATAACACTAATTTTAGAGTTGATTTAGAAATGAAAGAGCAAAAATTGCGATAATGTATTTAAAGGGCTGAAATTATATAATGATTAAAATCGTTTGAATAAGATCAAAAAACAAATTAAATTGTACGTAATCAAAACTGATAATTCTTAAGTGATAATAACTTTAACTGTTTAAATAAAATAAATGAAATAAAAACAACTTTTTATACATTAAGTAGTATAATAGTTTTTACTTTAATTTTTTCGAAACTGAATTTTACGTAAATCCCAAATGGTTCCGACCATATAAGTAAACAAACATAATAATGTTTTTTTTTAAATTACGATAATCACCAACGGATCGTATTATTAAACGTGTACAAAAAAAAAAAATATAATAAAATGATTAAAATTATAGTTTAAGAATTTATTTTATTCAAGTCACAAGCACAAGTCTCCAATTTTTAGAAATAAGAATATAGAAATTTAAACGCAAAAGTTTTGACTAATTAGATGCCATAAATAAATTTTAAATAAATAAGATACTTAGAAAAAATTGAATAATACCGATGTTTTTTAATTAACACTCATATTATATAACCATAAAAATATAAATAGAATTTATAAATTTAATGTTTGTTGCTTGTTTTATTGTGTTTAAACAATAAAATAAATTCCTATTTGAATTTTATTTACAATGTATGTTTTTTATACCTTTATTGATTTAATATTTACTTTGAGACAGTTAAGTCTTACTATAATAGAATCAATAACTATTTAGTATTTAAATGTTAAAAAATTTGTTGGATTAGGGAACTAAAAAATAACATTCAAATTGAATGATTATAACGAATGAAACAGTATATTTAGCTGATAAACTAAAACTATTATAACCAATGATTAAGTATATTAATTTGGAAAAACATTGCTGGTGTTTGTTAGGATAACAAACAAAATCATCACTGTCATTAGCCATACTGCAAATGAATAGAATAAGAAGCTTTGCGCAATAAATTTAGATTAAAAAAATATGTTTTAATTACATACTAAAAACAAAAACAAAATTAATTAAAACATTTAATACTTATAAAAAACAATTAAATTAGTGAAATAACGTATAATTGTATAAATATACACAATATACACAAAATAAAAAGAAACTTCAAATGTGTGGGACAAATATCTTTATAATGAAATCCAAATATAATCCAAACTGTAATCTTGGTGATCAAAAAGGTAGTTGTAAGTAAAACGTTGTTCCAAAATGGACGCTGACGAATCTCGTCCAAAACCTAGATGATCTTACAATTTGATTTAAACCACTGGGTGACGCAGTAGGTAGAGCGCCTGCCTTTCAACGGAAAGATTCCAGCTTCGATTCCCGACGAAGGCAGAAAAATGCTTCCTGGATTTTTCGACCTGATCCAGTACCCTTTATTATTGGGATAAAATAAATGATAAATAGTTGAGAGTTTTGGTTATCACTAAAAATAAAATGGAACTATTCTATTATGAAGGCGAAGTACTCTACAGTAGATATAGTTTTCCACATTTAAATTAGTATATAGATATGCCATAAAAAATTATAAAGAAAAGCTATTGTATGTGATTGTCTCAATCTCTGGGTAAAAGCAGTGAGGGTGTTCATCCCATAGACAAAAATTAAGGAGGAACAGAACAAAATGTGATTTATAATATCATAAAATTAAATAAATGAAATTAAGTATAGGAAATTGAAATTATATAATTGAAGCAAACTAAAAGTCAAATCAAAATTTCCAACAAATATACTTGAAATGTAATTCAAATTTTATTAAGTCTTTCCGTCATTTCACTTAAGTAACTATATTTATATTTTCATTCCCTATTTTACACATACATATTTTACTTTCTTTTTCTCGGAGAATTGAAAAATCTGGTGCAAGAACACATTTTATATTATGACAAGTTATAAGGTAGGAAGTATTTTCTATAGAGCATTTCAAATTTCTTTATATCATAATACTGTATTACATTTATTTGATACTCTTTTGCAAATTACTTTTCTTTTTAGCAATTAATGTTTTTTTTTTAATTAGAAAAATATTCCTTGTGTTTTTATAAACTTCAAATATATATTATGTAGATACTATATATCCACATAATTTCATATCGAATTTCATATCATATTTAACTAGTTGATTTTTTTTTTAAATTACATGTACCTAATTGTTAATTAAAATTTTATTTCTATTTTTAACTAGACTTTTAACTTTTGTGTCTAGATTACAAAAAAAATATAAATAAAATTACCCTAAATTAAAATAAAAATAAATTTAATATTACTTATTTGAAAGAGTGATTTAACAATATTGTGGCATTCGAACTTCAAACGTTAAAAAAATTAGTATAATAAATAAACTTAAATATTCTTACATCCTTTATTAAATTTAATAACAAAAAAATTAACCATAGTTTTTTTTTTAAATAAAACAAATTGAATATATAGACACACACAATAGATTTGATTTAAATATCTTTATCTAACTATTCATTTAGATCCAGTTAATTTCGTATAATTCATTTAATATTAATATAAAATTTATAATATTAAATTTATTTCATTAAGATACTACTAAAGTGAAGCAATAGTGCATCATAAAATCAAATCAGTGGTAGCTGAATAACGACAAAATATACATAATGCATTTATATAACTCAAGCTTAAAGCTTATCTACCGTTTTTGGCAAGTATATTATTAAGTAGTTGATAATAATATTTTTTAATTTGATTTTCATATTTTTTTCTTATCAATTATAATTAAATAAATTATTTAACTTCAAATATAATATTTATAAATATATATAATATATATACTTATTGAATTGATTATCATTGAATATATTTTTAAGATGTTATACATATTATATTTAATTTAATCGGTTAATGAAAATAAATATAAAACAAAAACATCAACAAAATTGACATTGAAGTTGAAAAAAATTAACATTGATCGTTTGTAGTTGATATTTTATTTGTTTAATTTTAAAATAAGTAATATAGAATTTTAGTTAATTATAATAAATGAAAGATAATAAACAAATTAATAAACAAAAATAAATTCAAATTTTATGGCGTTGACTTGCTATTTTAAATGAGTACATACTTTTAAAGTATATTCTTCCACCAAATCGATCGACTTAAATTCGTATAATACAATTAGCCTTAAAAACCGTCATAATAATTTCCATGAAAACCAAATAAGAGAACAGACTATATATAAGTCTGATTTCAGTTCTCCGTTAAGTACTTATTAACTATTGTTTAAAACTATTTTTGATTACACCTATCTATTTCAGCCAATCAGCAATTTTTCCATAGGTACATATAAAATATTTTTAAGTTAGAACAAGAGTTAGACCGCTGACCCAGCTTTTTTGATAACAATAAACGAATATATTGTACACCTTATATATATATATGTATATATATCTACATTAAATTGCTACAATAAGCTAGCCAGACTTGTTTTATTGAAAAATTGGTGAGCTTGGCTTTTGTATGATTTTATTTATTTATTTATTTATTTATTTATAACAGTGGGATCTGCAGTCCAACTATATGTCCTTTTCCCTTTCGAATGCATGATTTTTTTGTGTAAAAATATATTAAATTTACAGCTTTTTCCAATTAAATGAAACCTTTTTTCAATTGAATGAAACTTTTTTCAAAATAAATGAAACTACTGCAAATACAAAAAAATTGAGTAAAAAAAAATAAAATTTAATTCATTCATAAAAATATTATTATAATAAAAAAAATAGGCTTGTTCAATATTATGCCTTAAGAAACACCAGTCTTGGTCTGTTTTAATGTGTGATTGTCCCTCCGCAACTTAAACTGAAAAAAATCTTAAACACCATCATTACATAATTGGAGCAATCTGTTGATGTCAACTAATTAACACTTTGGTGAATACTAATTAAAATTGACCTTTATATTTCATGTTTTGATATTCAAAAACTGAATTTATTATAATATTTGTAATTTTTTCTTTTTTTAGTTTTTATAAATTAATTAAATTTTAATTTTTTTTTAATAAATTTTATTTGTATTTTTTTTTTAGTTTCATTTATTTTGAAAAATGTTTTTTTTTCTTCTTTATTTCAAACGAATTAATTACAAATTTGGTTATAATTATAATCCTATTCAATAATTTATAAGTTAAAATTTAATTTTATCTATTGTTTATCTAATAGTAACATGATTTTAAATATAGAGAAAAATATATAACTATTTGATTTAATAAAAAGATAAAAAAGAATTGTTACTGAAGTGTAGAGATGAAGTGTTCAGATTAAAATTATATTATATAGTTACCAGTTAAATAAAATATAAAAATATATGTATAAAACCTAGCCCAAGATGTCTGTTCGAATTGTGTATTATAAATCAATTTTTATTTTCATAATACGCGTTAGAACGATTACATGAATATACAATAATAATATAGAATGAATGTAAAACATATGCAAAAGTGAATTTTAAGTAAGTTCATAGGTACTTTATAATATAATTTTATTTGAATTTAAGTAATTTTATTTATTACTTCATTTTTGCATTGCTATTTCTATTACTTTAATTATATTTGATATTTTTAATAATTAATAAAAGAAGGATCACCAAAGAATACGATGCTTGGGTTCATAAATTCGTTGGTAATAATTCAGATTCCATCAATGGAGTGATGAGCATGAGATGAACTGCAAATATATTTCTTCAAAGTGATGCGGTCCGGATTCGGACTCACCAGATAAAATGAATACTCTTATTATAACATATAAATATTACAAACATACCAATTATTTAAACTAAAAGATGAAAACAAAATGTTATCAAAAACAAAAAAAAAATTTAAGTATAGGAAATTTTTGTATTTTTACAAAGTAGGTACAAGACATAACCGAATAAAACAGTTCTAAAAATATTTTTTTAGATTATTTTAAAAATAAACAAAAATTTTGGCACAAAATTTTACATTCGGTCAGAGTGCATCGTAACTAGTTAATTACAAAACAAAAAATGTTCATAGTATTTAACTTTGTCAAATAAAAGTTCAATGCCCGCTTAACATCAATGTTTAAAAAATTAACATAACTAAGTAGATACCTGACATAATTTGTGATCTGGCATTAATTTTCACAGAAAAAGAAAAGCTTGCACATTTTTTACTTTGGTGTAGTTACTTTATACCTCACATTTTTAAAAAAAATATTTTTTAACTAAAAAACCAATTCATATTTGATTAATTAAGTATTAATGTATACGCGCATACGTATAATATTTTAGGATTTACAAAACCGAAACAAAAATAGTCTGTTTAATCATTTGATAATATTACTTTGAAATTTTTAAATTATTCGCTATTTTAATTCTAGATATTTGCACAATTTTAATAAGTTCTTAGAATATATGAAAAACTAATATTGAACTTTAATAAACATAATATAAAAAAAAATAAGCATTTTAGTTTTTATTAAATTAAAGCTTAAAAAGGAAAAAATAAAAAACGCGTAAAATTATCCATTGTCATTTAATAGCCTTCAAATTTTGGACTTTGAATATTTCGATACGTTAAAAACTAAGTTAATGTGAATAGACTAGACAAGAGCATACGATGTTTTTAGAAGATAAGTTCAATTGATATGAAATAATATTATATAAATTTTTCTACAATTTAAATAACTTTACAACAGTCCTATATTAATAATAATGAACATTTTCAGATCTAGACTCTATATGAAACATTTAATTAAGAAACTAATTGTAATACATATAATATTATTTATATATACAATTCTTAATTAAATGTAAAATTAAATTTTATTCAATAGAATTTTAATATATTATGTTCATTACATACGTACATAATATAACTATATATTATACATAAATGTATCTTATCTCATTATTTCATCATTTCCCTCTTTTCATATTGTCTATTTATAAGATAATTGATAATCATTGATCATATCATCATATGACAATATTTTGTTTTACTCAGGAGAAGATACACAAACATCATCATGTTATTATATAAGGCATATTTTAATTATTTTCATATCCTTGGATTGGAACATCAGCAATAATCACATAAAAAAATAATTGTGTAACTAATATAATTTATATTGCGTAAATATTTTTACAGCCAGAATGGAATGTATAATAAAATCAGATGTTGAAGCTCCTTTACAACTTTATTTGTAGTCATAAATAAAAAGTTTTAGTTATTATCTGAACATTGACTTATTTGTGGCATTATAAAAATATTATAATTATACCTATTTCTAATATGTACATATTTATTCATTCATATCCTAGTTACGTTTTTTTTTTCTTTAAACATATGTATGTATGCCATCAGTTTGTATTATGCAACTCATTAAAAATAATATTTAAAAGATAAGTTATAGGTCAATATTTCGTAAAATGGTAAAATATAATTTTATTTTTAGATTAGGAATACTTATTTTAGAAATTTTAGTTCTTTAACATATTTCGTAAAGTCCCTAATTAAATGATACACGTTTTTGAAATAAGGTTTAAAGGTTTTTTCATACACTACTTTATCTTTATACATATTATCTAAAAATAAATATTTAGAAATATTAATTTAAACAAATATTTAACTTAATAAATTTAACCTAATATGAATTTTGCAAAATCTTACCTAGATTGAATCAAATGGTTAAATTCAAACGTTGAAATATTCCTTTCTCCTTCCAATTTCAAAGCGGTGCTTTAATTACACTTGGAAAAAAAATTTAGATCCTTTAAATTTATTTCTGTCTATTTAGTTTTCCGCCAAAATATCACAAAATGGAGCGATAAAATCAAATTAATTAAATAAAAAATTTTAATTATTATAAAAACAGGAGAAAATATTAGAAATTTTGATTAAAAATTTCTCACACTTGCCGATAAAATTTAACCTTCACAAAATAATAAAATAATAAAAATCACACGAAATTTCATTAACCAATCCGTGAAATTTCTTAAATTAACAACCAAACGCAAATAAGATTAATTACAGACTGGACTGGAAAATGGAAATAAATTTGAAAATTTACGAAGCTTTTCAAATGTAAGAGAAAATAAAAATAAAAAAATAAACATAAAAACAAAAATTTCGAAGCTTTAAAAATGTCATAAAATGACAATCTAGAGCAGAGCTTTCATTAATTGAAAGTTAAATATTTAAATTAGACACAGTACACACTATAGTACACAACACACCTCAATATTTTGAATTTGATGTTTAGCTTTCGTAATAACTTCATTTTTTAGAATTTTTTTAATTAAAATATTTACAAAACAAAGCAATAAACTGCATTTTCAAGTTATTTTCAGTTTAAATATACATTCTTCTTCAACTTCAAGAAATTCAAAGACGACTTTTGACACTATTTCTACTGAACGAGCTATTACAAACAGCACAGAACAGTTTGCACTTTTCTTTTATCCCAATACTCACTACTCACTCAGTAGTCAGTACAGTACTCACTTTTCTGCACACAGTATTCTTTTGAGCAACCCAAATGCGAAGTTGGATGCCTATAATCAAAAATCAACTAATATCACTTTACACCAAATTGACAATTGATCAATTTAATTATTAATTCAAAATAAATTCATTTTATTTTTGATTTACATAATATATCTTATCAATTGGAATTGATATTAAAACAATAGAAGTATTTCGAGTTGGATAATTCTAAAAAACAAACTAGAGATATTTCAAATTGGCCAATTCTAATTCAATAACTAATTTATATATTTATGAAAATATGCCACAATTAAAATTAATAAATAGGTATGTGTAGGAGAGGCAAATATATATTAAATGTCTCCGTCGTTAATAAATACACTACCCACCCTAAATATTTTTCTCATTTGAAATTATTTTTTAAAAAGAAGTTTAAAAAACCATTCTCTTATGATTTCCAATATGAAAAAAAGTTATAAATAAAAAGTGTTGTTTCTGATATTTTCGATGATAAAATTAAAAATGAATACGAAATGTTATTTATTTATATCTTCATGATTTTTATTGAGAAAAACTTATAATACCAAAAATAAAATAAATTGTTTACCATATTCTAAGGAAAAGTGTATTAGATTTTTGAATATACATAATTGTTTTATTATATTTTATAGAAAATAATAATGACACAATAACAAATAGTAAAACAATATTAATATCCTGTAATATTAAAAAAAAACATAACATAAAATTAAAATTACTTACCAACATTGTCTGCGTTTACATTATGTTGCAATTACAGTCAACAAATTCTTCTCACACTTTGTCTTAAATCTTTTTCTTGAAGAAATACATAAGTGTGAAATAAAAAGAAGGCTTTGTTGACTGCAATTGTAACTTAATGTGAACACAGGTATTTGAAGTATTTTAATACAACTCATCCGATAACTTATGGTGAATACGTTTTTCGAAAATAATTCTGCATTTTTTAAATGCAACATTTTTACAGTTCCCCTCAAAATAAAGAATTCTTCACTCTTTTCATTTTACAAACGAACAAAAATTTTTTTTTTAATTTATTTTATTATGTTGTCTGATTGTACAAGTCAAAAATGCAGATTGCAGAACCGTCGTAAATTTAAGGTAAGAAAATGCGGAATTTTTTGGAAATGAACGCGAATTTTTTTTCAGGTCAAAATTTTTTCGAGAAACGAATGCAACAATCAATTCTTTTGAGAAACGAATTCACTATTAACTTACGCAATCAAAATTCAAGACAATATTCAAGAAAAATTGTCTAATTCATCTGCGCATGAAAATATTTTGAAACTGTTTTTGCTCTTCCCTTCACCTATATATCTATTCCTTCACCTTATCACTCTTTTATAAACCAAAAAGAACACAATTGCAAATAGTTTAGTCTCGACTCGAAATGTGAAAAATAACTTTAAAAAAAGGCAAAAAGTGGCCTCGGTAGCCGAGTGGTGAAGCACTCGAGTGTAGTAATGTAACGACCGACGGAGCACGGATTCAAACCCCGTGAAAACCGAAACAATTTTCAAATGGTGAAAATTACTGAAAAAAGTAATTTTGTATACAACCACATCGGTTTAAATATAATTTAATAATTAATAATATAACTATATATAATATACAAAAATATATACCAAATAATTAATATAGTTTAATAAAAAAGGACCACATTTCGAAAGGGAAAAGGACCTATAAAGTTGGCCTACAGATTTATCTGTAGGATCAACTGTTAAAATAAATAAATAAATAAAAGGGAAAAACAATAATATTTGTATCGTTTAAAATTTTGACACCTCTCTTATTTTTTTAATACAGAAATGAATTGGAGAATCAAATTTTATAAGAGGAATCAATTATTGAAATATTGAGGGTCGAATTTTTGGTTGAACTTCCAAATTGTGGTTTGTTAAGGCCAATGACAGACTAAAAGTATTTTGTTGGTAATTTTAAAGCCAATTTAATCTTCACACATTTTAAGAGACAAGAATTACTACAAATTTTTTTATTTTATAATTAACAGAATATTAAATATGTACTTATTAAATCAACTATAAGTATAAATAAAAAAATGTTTTTATATATTGCATTCTAATGTTTTGAATTAACTTAAATAAATTTAAATTTTTTCTATATTCCCATATCATCGAAATAGATTTCGTGTTTTACTTTATGTTTCATAATTTGTCTCCTCATTTCAAAATTAATTTTAATATTTTACGTAAAGCATTGCAAATTTATATAATCAAAACATATTAAATTACCGATTGTGTTTTACTTTACTTCAACTTCAATTCTAAATAATAATAAATCGATTCTAAACAATTAAAAATATCATTTTAAATTGAAATTATGCCTTTTTGGTCATTTTAAATATAGAATGTATGTGAGTTATAGAAATAGAATATACATATTTAAAATTTATTCACCTCATATATATATAATTTATTCACCTCTAACATATTTATTTTTCACCACAGCATACAAAAATTGCATTATTAGTTGCTAACTTAATTATATGTAATTGCATTTTGCGCAACATGTAAACATAGAGTAAACGTCAAAATCGCTGTGAGCATTAGTTTATTTTATTTTGAAAGTATTAAATGGTGGGATTTTTTTCATCGCTTCTGTAAAGTTGAGTTTTTGTTTAGATTAAATTCGTTTTTCATAAAACATCAGATAAAACTGAATGTGCCTTAAAATATATGAAACAATAAAAATATTAATTCAAATATTGGTTTATTATTAAAAAAAGTGAATACTAATTAAATGTGTATATCATATTTAGAAAACAAAAAAAAAAAAAAATAAAAATTCACCCTGAGTACCTGTTTTCCTGTTTATAAAAAAAAAGAATTATTGAACAGTGCAAATGTGGCGATCTGTAGTGAAACACTTGATCTTAAAATAATCTAATTGGTTAAAAATAATAATTGTATTGAAAATAATACATAATAAAAAATATATATAAATTTGTAATTTACAACAAAAAAATAATTCAATATTTTTATAAGTTCTAAAATATGAGAATTTGAAAAATAATTTTTTTAAAAATATGGTGACCCTTTTGATTGTTTTTGTTTCTTCTATTTTATAATTAGTGAAAGTGCATTATAATAAAAATAAACAGAATCTAATGCAGGTGTTAAATTTACTAAAATAAAGAAAATATATTTCAATACATTGGATACAGAATGCAGCAAATAAGCAATTGGTGAGTAAATTTTGTTTATTTTTTTAAAGGTTTTTCTAACTAAATATTTTAAGACAATAAAAATCAAATGTTTATCTCACCTTGATGTAATTAAAACAAAAAAAATTAATTTTTTTTCTCTGTAACAAGTAAAATGTCATTGACTTAGTTTTTACTTTATAATGTTATGTGGATGTAGTTATATATTATGTACCTTATACCTATGGTACATTGTTTCCTAATAAAATATATTTAACATGCTAACTTTAACTATATAAATATCTCTCTACCTGTCTGAATATTATTATAATCATTCAGTTCAAATTATAAAAAAAAATAAGAAATTATTAGATTTGTAATTGTAATTCAGAAATTCTCACGATCTGAATATTGAGTGAGTGACGACAATTTTATTGACTTAATTTAGGTCTCTTAGTTTTATTTTATAATACATAATTTGTTTTCTTTTCTTTTATTATTGTTTATTACTTACGTGCTTGCTTACGTCTAATGATATGTTTGAAATACGATTTCTAATAAAACAAAAAACTTAATACTTAGTTAAGAGAAAAAGTGAAAATGGTTAATGAAGTTTTATAAAATGAAATTATCTATTAAAAGCCATAAAAAGTGTTTTGTAAATGTGACAAAAAGTGTCGGTTAACAAAATGTATAATAAATTTAATAAGTAGTAAAAATGATTTTTAGATGATATCTTCTTATCAACGTGTATTAAAATATCTTAAAATAGACACTAAAAAATTTGAAAAACTTAATTAATGGCTTATTAACAATGTAAAATTGATAAAAAATTGTTCTTTTTTTTGTCTTGAAAGTTTGGATGTTTAATTCGTTTTTCAATTTACAACAAGTTAAATATAGTTGTTATAAATGTGTATGTACTATTTCCATTGGAATGAAAAACAAAATTGACATCATTGAAAATCTATTAAGATAATTTTTTTTTTCAATTTTCTTTGTTTTTTTTTTGCTATTTTAATTATTATTTAGGGTTGCCATACCCAGATTGTTCAAAAAGAGTTCAATCGAAAATTCAAAGATTTCTCCACTTGATTTCAGAATAGATTAATTTGAGCCCATCAATTCAAATCCGTTGTAACCAGTTGCTTGTTCTAACTAGTTGATGATAGTAATTTATTGTTCAATGTTTCTTTTTACTGTCAGGCTGCCATCCACTAGTCCTCCTTTTATGATATCCCGCAAACCGATTGAGTATTTTTGTACTTTTAAACAGAAGTAATATCACATTTTCAGTAATGATTTTATTTCACAGTTATCTCTATTTAATCTTCTATCACTAGTATCATAGTGTGATTTATCTGAAAACAATTCGCAAATTTTTTTTCCCACCTCTAAGAAATTTTTCTTAAACTATTTCCTCAGAATTTCACTCATGATACTCCATGAGTACCTTGAGAGTAGGAATTGTCAACGAAAGGTGAAATAATATCAAATTTAAGATAACTAAGTAACTACCTAATCATATCACATTAATTTAATAGTGTTTAAATGTGAGTTTCATCTTAGTTCTTATATAGTTAACTGTTAAAATTTTTTGTTTTGTTGAAAATAATATATTTTTTATTCGTTATTCTCGTTTTCCCAAAAATTGTAGTTTTACTTCAGCTTAGTTACGTATCGTGTACCTTCAAAACTTAATTCAAAGTATGTAGTTAGTTACATATACCTGTTTCCTCTCTTATTACGGTTCGAATTTCTCAAAATATATCAGATTTGCCACAATTTTCTTTGTCAAACCAATATTGACTGGTAGTTACTTAGGCAAACATTTCATATATTAAAAGAAGAAGTATTGTAGGACTATTTAAGTACCTAAATTATTTTATTAATTTATTTGGTCACAATAAAAGACTAACTAACTATAACTAGTTTTACTTTGCTAAACAACTGGCTTTGGTGCACACTCTTTCTAGTGATTAAAAACCTGTAATTAATCAAAGTTGACGAATGAGTTTAATAATGATTGACTTGGCAAATTACGGTGTAATAGTAACTGTAAATGGCAAGACAATTCGTAGACTGAAACTTTTTTGTATCAATTTCTGTCAATATGTATTAACTTTTACCAAGATCGAACCTGAAAAAAATTGAAAATGTTAGTACTACTAGAACTATTCGTTTTATATACCAAATCGACAAACCGAATCAAAAGTTCTGTCTCGACTTAAAGTAAAAGTTCTAGGACTTCTAGGAGTTCTAAAGTTCTAAGGACTAATAAATTCAATAGTTAGATATACCGTAATAAATGTAACTAAGTATGTTAGTAACATTTGAAATTGGTATACGTATTATCGAAGTGTTCATCAAAAATGATTGTCTGAAAGCAAAATAAAAAAAAATCATATTATCAAAACGTTTATATATTTCCAGGAATTTCTTATACTTAAGTAAGAATATTTTTTTTGTAATTGGAAACGTTTAAAATTAAAAACCGTTAAAAATTAGGACTGTTCATCATTTTATATTAATTTCAAAGTGAATTAGTTTATTAAATAAGTAGTTTAAACTTTAAAGTAGTAACTAGATAAAATTGATTTCTGAAACATACTTTTAAAATTAAATAGTTCTTGGAAATTTTATAGAGAAAAGTAGAAAATTTTTAATTAAATATAAGTAAATAAACAACAATTACTTATATATATACTTATATTTATATACAAAAAAAAAAACAATTGTAAATAAGTAGTTATAATACTTTAATTTATTACATTTAACTATATTTACACTGTATTAAAACAATTGCTTTCTTTTTTTGTTTTGTAATTTCTGCAGATTTTAATGAACATTTATTATAATGGCTAGTGAAGATAATTTAAAAACAATTTTAAAATAAAATAATTTTATCAGAAAAAAATAAAGAAAAAAAAATTAAAACATGATTTTATTCAATTTTAATAATGTAATATGAAAAATATTTGAAAAAAAGAAAAGCAAAAATCAACAACAACAGCAGAAGCAATACTTATTTATTCTCATTCAAATTTCAATAACGCTACTTAATTATTATAAATATCTTTATTATTATTACTATTAATATTATATATATATATATATAAATATATATATATAAAATGAATTCAACATCACAAACAACTGCATCAATAGCAGCAACACAATCTATATTAAATGCAAATTTATCAAATAATACTAGTAGTAATGGTGGTAATAATATTGGTCATGTTTCAATATTATCTGCTGTAATTGAAGAACAACAAAAACATTTTCAACGACAACAACAGCATCATCATAACATAACTAGTAACGGAAATTCCAATGAAGATCAAAATAACATTCATAATAGTAATAATAGTAATAATATTAATATAAATAGTAATAGTAATAGCAATAACAGTAACAGTAATATTATGAGTAATAATGGAATAATGTCACAAACAAATACTTCATCACTACTTGGTTATAATAATAGTAATTTTTTAACACAAACTCAAACACAAGCAACAACAGCAATATCATCTTCAAAATCAGAAACATCATCAAATGGTAGTATTAGTGGTGGTTCTGTTAAAAAAATTTCCAGTTCAACTAGTACATTAATGAATAATTCAAGAGAGGATATTAGATCAATTGGTGGTACATCCTCGATCAATAGTAATATTATTACAAATACAAATCATGATAAAGATAGAAAAGGTAAGTAAAAAAAAAAAAACATGTTTTTTGTAAAAAAAAATTAAATTATACAATGTAAGGATGTTGACTATTTTTTTTTTTTTTTAATTATGATTTTGTAAAATGGATATGAAATTATTGATAATTTACCGGAAGTACCTTGAACTGATTTTTTTTTTATCAAAGTAAAAGGGTTGATTAGGAGCTTCCGTTTTTTTTTTTACATCTTGTCTTAAAGCTAAACATTTTTTTTATTGAATTTACATAAAATATTATACGACTTAACAAAAATGTAACATAATCGTTAAATTTAAAAGCAACATGATTATTTCTATTTCTTGTCGAGCAGTTAAATCAATTTAAAAGTCAATACAATTTAAAAATGGTCATAATTTGATCACAAATTGATCTGAGCCTGAGATTTTGAATTTTTACCGGAATTAATTTTTTTTTCTGAAAATTATTAATAAAAAACACAATAAATTACTTTTTTTTTATTAGTAAAGAATTAAATAAAGTTAATTAAAATGAAAATTTAAAAAAGCTATCTTTAAAATTAGAATTTTAGTAGATCGTAGAACTCAAAATTTAGTTTACATAGGTCCATTACCATTATTTGCATATATTGAAATTTTAATCTTGGTTAAAGAATTTTTGCTTAGTGTCCAGTTACAAATCAGCTAAGAAATTGAATGGTAGTTCGGTTTTGTCTGGTCATCTGTCAAATCTTAAATTGTTTAATAGTAAAGCAACCAGTTTGGGATATTTTTATATATATAACTATATATACTTAGTATTTTATATAAGTATTGCAGATAAATAGTAACTGCTTACAAGCTGTGTGGCGCATTAGGTAGAGGGCCTGCTTTTCAACAGAAAGGTTTCAGGTTCGATTCCCGACGAAGGCAAAAAATGCTTTCTGGATTTTTCGACCTGGTCTAGTACCCTTTATCATTTATCATTGGGATCGAAATATTGATATCTCGAAAGAAAATCACTAAAATCAATTTGGCGAGAGCCTGAAAATATCCACTCCTACACCGTGGAAATTTTAAAATGGTTCAAAACTAATTAAGGAAATTCATTCATTTTTACGTCTTTGATTTACAAAAAATCAAAATGAACATTAACAACTTTGTTTGTGATTTTGTTCGAGGGAGTTTTGAAATTAAATTTTGTAATAGTGTTAGTCTTTTTCAGAGTTGATTTGGTTCTTTGACAAGAGATATTGAACTTCAACTCAGTTCGAATATCTATATTGCAGTTATCTTGTATATATATATATATATAACACTGTCTGCCAAATTTAAATTGTTAATTGAAAAATAACATATTAAAAGTTGATTTTCTTCATTCTATTATAAAAAACAGCTATTAATGTAAATTAACCACGTCAATTTTTCTAATTTCTAATTGGATAGGAGTTTCATTCCTATTTGAGTATAAAATTAACAATTTCCAATCAAGTTGGTAATTTCTCAATTATAAATTGACTCGGGCTTGCAAACGTAAATTTTTTAAATTTGAAATCGTTTTGACTTTACAATGTTTTCGTTTTTGTTATTTTGTAACAACAATCAAGGTGTTTTCTTAATTTTTTTTATTTTTTTTTATTTACCAAATGTGATCCCATTATGATTCAACAAACATTCCATATAATTTTCCCTTCTTTCTCTCTCTATCTTTGGCTTCGTATCTTTCGTTTATAAAAATAAACACAAAGTATCTTATAAGGCATTCTAAAGATATATAGATATATATATATTGTATAGTTATAGCTGTAGTAGTGTAGTACTACAAAATGTTTTTTTTTTGTTTTTTATCATTTTCTTATATTTGAATTGTTTGTACGATACCTAACCGATGAATCACACCCTCAAACAATTATTCATAATCATAGGTACTTTTAATTTTTACCTGTTGTATTTTTAACGATCATCATGCATCTAATCTCAGATTATTTTATTTTTATTTTATATCATTTAAATTTTGTTAGTCTCAAAATGCGGCCGGTCGATTTTTATAACCATATTATTATGTGATAGCAAAAGTTTGATTGTGGATTTTTGTTTTATCCCGGTAACTATTGTTAAAATCAAGAAAACTGGTTTCAAAAATGAAAATTTTAAGTACATACTTGTAGGTATTAATATATATATATATATAATAGACATATATATATATTTTTTATTTTCTTTTCTTCGTAACATAAACTTGATGAACTTGATTTTCCATCAAAAATTTCAATTGTTATTATTAAAAACACATTATATGATCTAATCACAATGGTTATGGTTGTTATGATGAACAAGATTTGTTCAAGATTTTCAGATTTCAAATGCAAAATCCAGCTCACTACAACTCGATTACAAATATGGTTAAAACTATTTATTCAGTTAGGGCACGTTTTCTAAAAATGACTCAAATTTATATTAGAAAATTCAAAAGAAAAAGAGTAGAAAGGGAGAGAAAGAAAGAGAAAGCAAGTAAATGACTATTTGGAGATTGAGAAAAGAAAAGTGAATGAAACTTGATTTTTTTTTCTGATTTTATTGTTTTGTTATTTTTATATTGTATTTTTTTTTTTGTAGGTTTCAATTTTTTCTAATTTTCTTTTGATTTGTATGGATGGATGGGTTCATAGTTAAAAAATAAAATAAAATAAAGGTTATCTTTAACAGATTTTCCTAATTTTTATAAGTTTAACCAAAAAAATAAGAAAAAAAAGTTAATATACATTTGTGAAGTGAACACCCATAGCGTAAAAATACTTGATTGTCAAGGTCGGGAATGATATTTTGAAATATGTATTATCTTATAAATATTCTTTAAATGCAGGCTCTTTTACAATTTAGGTGTTATTTTTAGGTTTGATTCTATTTAAAATTTTATTAACATTTTAGTCTAATTGGAATTCTTGAATCTTGAAGACGGAAGAAGAAGATTTGGTTACTTGTGCGTGTGAATTAAAAATTGTAAATATATATATATTACATATATATATATATATAGGTATATACATAATTTTTATATTAGTGAATTGGAAAGTGCTTTTTATAATAATTAATTTTTATTTAAATTATTACATAAGTGCCAATATTGAAAAATAGAATCCCCAATTTTATATTTTTTTTATACATAATATAATTTAAAAATTTATTTAGAAAATTTAAATGTGAAATATGTTAAAAAAGTGTTGAAGAAATTTTCATTTAAAACCAATTCAAATAAATTTAAATTGTAAAATCAAACATTAAATTTAAATTTAATTTACTAAAACTCTAAATTTATTATTACAATGCAATTAAAAACATATATTAACCGACGTAAGTATATAACGAAATGATTAATTAATTAATTATTAATTTTTATACATAATCCAAACAAGAAGCATAACCAAATCGCTTTTTAGATTGAAAAACTCAATGATGGAATCCAGAACAACATAATATGTATTATGTATATGTAGCTATTTAATTCCAATTATAAAATTTTAAAAGTTATAATATTTGAAATTTACAACAAATAAGATATTTCATTCCATGAGAAAATTTTTTATTCTTTATTTTTGGTATTTCCCTTTTATCTTTTTAACATTTTTAAACAAAATAATTTTCTCTTTTACTCAAATGTTTTTCCTTTGTCGTTGTTGTTCCTGTTGTCTCTAATTTCTGTATTTTTTTTTGATTAAAAACTTTTTGAAACACCCTTTTGAAATTCTTTTGAAGACAAATTTTATAAAAAAGAAAAAAAAAATAGGATTACAAATTCAAATAGATAAATACAAATTAATAGTATAATAAAAATATTTGAAATTTTTAAATTCGTTGTCTTTTTTTTCTTAAATCAGTTTTTTTTATGTTTATTTTACTTTTCAGTAGGTAACTTAGTTAATATTAAAATGATTATTAACCACTTATAGTTACAGTATCAATTACAACAATATTAGGCGAGGCTTTAATTTGGCCTATAGTTATGATCGCTTTGAAAATAATTGGACGGTTTACTACTGCTGATACTAATATACCATCATCATCATCATTGTATTAAAACTCCATCAGTTAGAGAATACCGTATATATATATATATATATCTCAAACTATCAAAAACATAATTATCCAGGCATATTCTAAAATATTTTACAGAATATAATAGGGCTCTAGGTAAAGCATTCTTAAAAATAAAAATTAAAAACTCTAACTAGATATGTTTCACTAATTTTATTTTATTTAATTTCTTGATTGATTTCGGTTATTACATCATACACCAGTCTCACATTATATCACCAGTCTTCTAATGATGATGTAATAATCGATTAACAAATTAAATAAAATAAATTTAGTGAAATATAACGCAATGGCACCGTTCTCCATTCGCCCTCCTGATATCGTCCACTTAATAAATTCGTTGTATGTTTTGTTTTTATAAATTTTTAATTTTTTTTTCAATAAATAACATTATTGCTCATTTTTTGTTAAAAAATTAGAATTTTACCGAAATTTTATGTCAGCAGGGGTTTTTTTTCTAAATTTTTAATGCAAAAATAGCTCAAAAGTAAAAAAAAAATATTTTTAAGGAATTGGAAGGTACGGACAACGTTAATAGTATTTTTTAACAAATTACATGTTACCTTACTGCGAAAATACACTTTTCCACTCAATTATTTTGAAAACTTAGATTATATTGGCAATATAAACCAAGGAACCAAGGAACTGTTCAATTAATGAATTTGAACTATTTATTTTATGTGCCTGTAATGTTGAAATTTCCTTCTAATAACCTTCTTCTTTTTAATACTTTTTTAGTCTTAGGTCGTATACAGATTACAAAAACCTGTATACGACCTACTCTACCTGCAACAGGTTCAGCGCTAATCAATTTAGAAAATTGAAAATTTGCATGAAATTTGTTAATAAATTAACTTTTTAAGCGTGATTTTTAGTCAATTATAAATGTGCGTCGTTTTTGGACCGTTCTCTTTTATCATAATAATATAATGTGTATTATGCGATCAAATGCGATCGGATACATATATATACATTTTATTATGTGATACAGATATCTTTCCTGGATGGTCGAATAGTACTAAAATCGTCAAAATACAATATTATTAACAAATTTATTTAAAGATACACACTCTCCTGGTATCTTACAATAATTTCATCATATATTAAAATTTTTCAGACAGAATCAATGCATTTTCAAATTAATAAATTGCTTACTTAATACTATTGACGTGCTCAGTACCAAAAGTCATACAATTTTTTATTTATTTATGTCCTTGTAGTAATATTATCAAGGTTCATAATATCTTCATGGCTTCTTGAGAAGTACGTTTGCTTTGCACTGGGAGCCGTTAAAAAAAGCATTTATTTCTATACCCCTGTGTATCATCAACAAAACTAACCAACTTCAGACCAGGTTCTGTATTACTGTCAGATTTATGCTTAGAGCAAGCACATCAGACGTCTATTACTAGACGAAGGCTTGCTTTATTTAAAAATAAACTAAACCAGGTACATGCTGTTAGTAGAAGGGTAAAAAGTCATAAATTAATACCTACGTTAATAGCTATACATTTAATAAAAACACTTCAAAAAGTTAGGCCGAAAGTATCAAAGCTAAAACGAAAAACAGTTGTTAACTAACTACTAACTAGTCTCAGTTGAACGTACATTAAGACGTAATCGTTTTTTAATAGTTAAAACACTTAGTTGACGATCAAAAGAACTAGAGTTAGAATTTACTTGGAAGGGAATGTGGATCAACTCAACGGTTCTGAGATTATTCCGATTGGATCTTGTAACCAAATAATTTGAAATTTCAGGGGCTAGCGTTACACCCGAAAGGATCTGGTGAATAAAAGAGATATCTGCAATTATTCGACGATCAGACAACGACTGTGAGTCAATGAGTTTAAGACGGTGGTAATAAGGTGGAAGCCGCAATGGATCATTCCACGAAAAGTTCCTCAAAGCAAAACGTAAAAACTTTCGTTGAACCGATTTAATTCGGTTAATGTCAGTCAAGTAATGTGGAGACCACACTTGACTGGCATATTCAAGGGTAGGCCTTACATATGTAACATAAAGATGTTTCGTGAGGTAGGGATCAGAAAATTCTTTACACCAACGTTTAATGAAACCTAAAGAAGAATTCACTTTGCTCACTATTTTATCATAATGTAGCTTAAAGCTCAGTTTAGGGTCAAGGGTTAACCCGAGGTCTATAATAGAATTCGCTCTTGAAAGCTGACAGCCATTTAGTTGGTAGTTGTACCAAATTGTCCGAGTTGTACCAAATAGGAGTAAAAAGCTTTGAGTCATCAGCAAAACTAAGAAGCTTAGAAAAAGTTATCACTTTAGGAGCATCAATTCTTGAAACTATGAAACTAAGGGGTCCTATATGACTACCTTGAGGAACACCAGAAGATGCTGAGTATTGGTCAGAAATCGCAGTTTTAAATTAAACTTAGTATTCCCGAGAAGAGAGGTAAGACTCAAGCCAGTTAAGGCTATGTGGTGAAAAACCTATAATTTTGTGCTTGAGTAATATGATACTATGAGGAATTTTGTCAAATGCTTTACTTAAGTCAGTAAAGATGGTGTCACTTTGAAAACCATTCTCCATTGAGGTCATTGCCTTGGAGACAAAGTCAACCATATTGGTAGTTGTTGACCTACCTCTTTGGAAACCGTGTTGCTCAACACAAATAAATCAATAATCATCACAGTTTACAATAATCATATAAGAAGTCATATATCATACGCTCAAAAAGTTTAGGAATACACGAGAGCTTGGCGATGGGCCTATAATTGGTGCATTCATTTCTGGAGTCTTTTTTTTTTTTGTATTGATATGTGAAAGGTGATATTTCTGTACCTTAATAACATAAGAACAGGAAACATAATAAATACAATAAGTTTTAGGAGTCACTTCGTTCATCATAACGCTACTTGAACTCATCAGTAGACATTTTTAGTGTTAAACTACCTATACTACAACTTCTGATTTTTTCTTTATTTGATTTTATAACTTAGATGTTATTTAATACATCTGTGAGTTATAAAAATCGACCAAAATCTTAACGTAAAATCTATTATATTACTTCTATAAAATAAATTTATAAAAATATAATAAATACCTTTAGAAATAAGGATTAAAAATTTTCTTAGAAGCTAGACAGAATCCATGCATATAAAACAAAATAATATAAACAAGTTTTGGGGAGTAGTGGGAATACTATCACTCCTTCTTTGACTTGTAGATCTATCTATACTCCTTAACACAAGCAGAAGCTATGGTAACGTCAATGCTGCTAATGTATCATTGTTGCCACAAAAACTACATACACAAAGTTTCTCAATAGAAATGCACAAAAACAAAATGCACAAAACGTATGGTGCTGAATACGTCAATGCAACGACGTATGACATATGAAAAGAAGATATCAAACAGGACAACACCACACAAAAGATTTTCTTAACTTAACATAAGAGATAAAAATACTATTTACAGAAGAGGGAAACTGGGACTACAATGCTGCTGAACAAATCCAAGATAAAAATCTGAAGATAATAGAATAGCACAAAATTAAGACTGGGTTCTCCCCCACGAAGAGCATAATGACCACATGAATATTCATACAGATGGTGAAAACAGTGGAAAAGATATATTCAGCAACTAATTCCGTTTCGTAGAATCAAAGAGAGTTGAAAAAATTACGACGATTATACAATGTGTAATCTGTTCATCGCAAAAGGAACAGACAAAAGAGAATTAATCTTGGAAAATAACTATTTGGAAAACTTCTCTGAAGTAAGAAATAGGAAAATTACAGATATACTTAGTTTTATCAAATATCAGATCTGGGTCGTCGACGGACCCTGATTGTTTTTAGAAGTAAGATCGTTAAGAGAGGGTGCAATGGAAAGTAAAGCGAGGGCTATGCTAAATCTATCTCATCCAGTTAACCAAAAATTTATTCATATGTCAGAAATTTAATGAATAAATAATCAGAAAACACTAAACATTCCACTTTGCGTGTAGTAAAAATTTCAGTACCGTAGTTAATGTGCAAAATATTCATTCTACCTAAGTTATACTGGCAAGAACATAAGATAAAAAAAATTACTAAGAACTTATATAGTCATTGTAAAAAAAATTTACTCAAAATAACTGTTTAATCCTTCTTAATTTTATTTTAATACTGTCAAACTAATGCAGACTTAGAACAAGCACATCAGATGTCTATTCTAGTAATAGCTTATACGAAAGCTTTTCAAAACTGATTGTACAATATCAACATCCAATAGGGTTAGTAAACACACAGTTAATAATGAAAGTAATGTTAGTAAAATAAACTAAACTAGGTACGTGTTGTTAGTAGAGAAATAAAAGTGATAAGTAGACATAAATATTTGTTAGTAAAAAATACAATTAAATTAAAATACTCTAAAAAAACTAGGCTAAACTAAAAACAAAACTTGTTAATAACTTGTTAATTTAACATACTTAAATTATTATGCAAAATTTGACAATCAAAATAAATAAAATTAGAAATTATTACAGTAGAATTCTAGTGATTGGTTTGAATCTGCCAAATTCAGTAAGTAATGTTTGAATATGTACAGGGTTAGACACCAATGTTTATTAATCAATTTATTATTTTAATTTATCATTTTTTTTTTAACGAAATTGCGTTGAAGTAATTTTTTCTTATTTAAATTATCAAATTTAAGCTTACATTCTTTAAAGGGTATATATATAGCGATGGGCAAAATTTAAGTTAGGATTACGTACATACATAAGAATTAATGTTTTATATTACAAATTTTGTAGGTTGTAATTTTTGATGCCTAATTGATCTCAAGATAATTTTTCAGCATTTTCTCCTGGCATTGTTATAGTTATAACTGATCTAAGTTACTAAATTTTGTTTAAACTCTAAATTAGAATGATATTTTTCAATCATGAAATTACTAATGGTGTTTTATTTGTAAAAAATTCTATTTATTAAATACACTTTCACATTTTGAATTTAAAGGTCTTTCCCATAACCATATATTCCTATACCAGCGTCTGCATCTTCTCGTTGAAGCTTCTGCTTCTGTACTCATAATGAACGGCTTGTAAGAATATGAATCTTATCATTCAACGGGCAGGCGTGCCTGCCAGGTTTGAGCTTATGGTTTTATCACTCATATCTTAGAAAATGACAAAGGGTCAACCAATTGATAACATTTCATGAAACATGACAACAAATGGTAGGCCTCCAATTCAAGAGGTAGTCCTCATACAGCCTCGGTTGTAGAAAACCGCACATCGGATTTGGAGGTTCGGCATCATATTGCTTGTTGTCATGTCGAGCAGAACACCGATAATCGAAATGGCTTAGTTACTTGTTAATAATTGTTTCAACCTTCCACCAATCCAGTTATAATACTAGTATAATATAACACACCACAATTTGCCTTTCGAAATGAAAATTTCGCTGAATCATAGTGCAATAGACTGTAGCTCTAAAAACAAAAACAAAAATAATTATTATAATATTTACGTTTATGTTTGTATTAATATTTAATGTTAACACCTTGTACATTATATACCTTACCTACTTTACAAATTAAATGAAGAGTAAGTTAATTATTGAGTGGTTATTAAAACTTCAACAAAGAACAAAGCATTTCCTAGATATATACATAATATCCTTCTTCTTTATTTAAATATAGTTAAGTTATGTATTAAGTTATTCATCATAATCAGAAATTTTTCTTTGTTTAAAACGAAAAAACAAACACAAAAAAAAACAACATTCATTTCATATGACTAAATAATTTACATGATGGATAATTCAAGAACAGAAAGAAGGAAACTCTTAAAAAAGCAAACATAAAATACCCACCCACCCACCAACGCTTATTTTATGAAATAATAAAATAAAAAAAATAAAATAAAATACAAAAATATTTAACAGGTCAACAGGTTAATGTGATTCAATAGTAGAACAGAGACACCGATAAAGGTACTCTGATGAATTAGAAAATCTGAAATAATGAAAATTAATAGAAGTGAGTGAAATAAGGATTTGGTTGGATATCGATATGATAATATTAATTTAATGAAGAGGATACTTTTATTGAGAGCAGAAAAATTAAGAGTAAATATAAATCGAATTAATTTATTATTGTTTACAGGTTAATTTGATCCTAATATTTATTATAGTTTATTTTAGTTATATATTTTGATTTTTGTTGTCTGGACGTTTGTCGGGTATTCACAATTCACCTTTTTTTAACATCTACTTTCATTTTCGAAGTTATTTCTCGTTAATTGTTCAGTAATTGCTTTTCCAGTTATTAACTTTTTCTGTACTATAACTCAAGCCAAATTTCGAATGTAATTTTCTTCTTTTTAAAAATTTTCATAAATATATTGCCGAAAATGCTAAGACAACTTTTCCAAAATTGCTAAGAACATGGATCCTGATTTCTAGCAGTTAATAGTCGTCGACGAATAACTATAGAGGGTTGATTAAAATAAATGTTTCCGAGGCATATGAATTTACATGGAATAACGAAAACGAACCCACAAATAGTGAACTAAAATAAATTAAATTATCAACCGCATCAGGTTGGAAAAGCATTGATTCTGAAAGTCAAAAGAACAGATGTATAATTATAAGACTGACAGAACTTGTAACTGGTGTATAAATGCATATTTGACGTATCGATCAGAGCATGTAAATTCTTGTGATGACCAGACGCTAATCAATGTTTAGCACAATGTTTAGCACAATATAGGCCGTTCGGTGCTATATCATAAATACAAGGAATATAAATGGTATCGAGGGTTAAATATTCTTGATGAAGACATTATATTATTCAGTGCAACAAAATCATCAACATCATCTTCTTAAATAATGTTTTACTAATTTTTCTAAAATTTTAACGTTTATTAATTATTTTACTGTTTGATTTTGTGATCATATTTCTTTTCTTTTTTTATATATATATATATGTATATTATAGTTGATTTTATCAGTTGTGGTGTTTCATGAAAATTGTTTCAAAAATGTCAGCATTATAACTTAACACACTGGGTGGCGCAGCAGGTAAAGCGCGTGCCTTTCAACCGAAAACTTCCAGGTTCGATTCCCAACGAATTAAAATAAATGTTTTCTGGATTTTTCTGGATCTTGGTCCAGTACCCTTTGTCATTGGGATAAAATGAATGTAGTAAAACAAAAGTAGTTGACAGTGTTGGTTATCACTAAAAATAAAATGGAACTATGCTATTATGAAGGCCAAGTACTCTACAATAGATATAGTTTTCCACATTTAAATTAGTAGATATACCATAACAATTCTAAAGAAAAGCTATTGTAGTAATTGTGTATATGGGTGAATATTTCAAAAGGTTGATATTCTGTGTCCGAACAAGTTTTAATATAGAAAAATTTGAAAAAACATTTAATTTATTTATGGTAAGTGCTGCTCTAATAGCTACCCAATTTCGGACAATTAATATTTTATGATATATCAATCAGGTTATATTCGAAAATCTTACTTAAACAACGAAAATGTCATTACCATGCTTGTCCTCACATCGACTTAGCTCTAAATAATTTCAACTATCTATCACAGCATAAAAGATGTTATTAAACGAAAAATTGGAATATGATATAGAAAGCGCAACTTTAGATTTACTTATAATAAAAAAAAAATATTATAAAAAAACTGTTTTTTTAAGTAAAGTTCATGTGTCCTCATTTTCTGTAATTTCCGTGGCTATAATGTAAATAGCAAAAAAAATATTTTAAACGTTAATAATTTGACTACTCATTCACCGGTTATAAAGTAAAACTCCCAAACTTAAATAAAAACTATTTTGAGAAGCATAAAAGGATTTAGTTTCCCAAAATATTTCATAGCGGAAGGTAGTTCAAAATTTTGGTTCTGTAATTTTGTAATTTCCGTGGGGCGTGTTATTTATTAATTTAATTAAATATTTTTAGAAAAATATATATTATTTTATGTATTATGTTTGCAAGTTAATTTATTAACTACTTTTAAAATTAAATATCTATTTATTTAAATTTTGTTGCTCAAATACAGCTTAGTTGTCATATCCGTGGTTTCCCGTGCGTTCATGGGAATTACAACAAGCGCACGGAACTCTTAAAGAAAATTTGTTCTAATTAGGACTCCACGGAAGCAATGTGAAGAAAAAAATAGGTGGATAACCAATATAAGAAACCACAGAAAGAATAAAGCTTTGTTTAAAGAAAAAAAGCACAATTCTTAGAACAAAGTATATCACCATCATCTCCTTTAAAGGAGCCATTAGTTGTGCCTGTATCTTCTGTTATGTAAAATATATATCACATATTTCAGAAGGGATAACATCTTTGAAGTGGACTGACTTAAACTACCTAATTTAACACAACTCCCTGCAATATCCATACCTTTGATCCAGTTCGACGCATCCCAAATAAAAGGCTATGTGAATATGTTAAATAATGAAACATCCCCAGGTCGCAATAATATTCCGGAGATAATTTTAAAAAAATTGTCTGAATCACTCGCTTATCCACTGTCAATTTTATTTAATAAGTCTCTTGAACACGGAATATTTCCACAATTTTGGAAATATGTCTATATCAAACCATTTCATAAGAAGGGTTTAAAAAATGATATTGTAAACTATCGTCCAATAGCTAAATCTATCATGTTCTACGTTTAGCTGGCTTCCAGACTAAATGTTTAATTTATTAAACAAACAAGAAAGTAATTTGCCTGATATATTTGTCATTTCCGTGCCAAGTTGTCATTCCCGTGAAAACAAAAAGTCCTTAAAAATATTAAAATAAACTCGTCGTTCCTAAGGACGTACTAGTTATTGAGTTATCAAACGGAATAAACAAAAAAATATTTAAAATTGATTTTTTTAGCATTTTTCCATTTTGATGTCTAAAATATCAACCTTTTGAAATATTCACCCATATACCGGATGTTCCAGACCATGCGTATCAGCTTTTTAAGAGGTAAAGGAGCCGTTATTTTAAAATTTAGAAAAAAGTTTGTTAACTGAATCGAGGGTGCTCTATCGATTGGTGGTATTTTCAACTTTCAGAAAGGACCGCAAATCGGTTTTTTAAGATCAAAAATCGCCGAAATTGGCCGAAATCGAAATTTTCAAATGGGAAGGAGAGTACTTTTTAATGCAAATTCGGATTCTACATCAAAAAATAAGAAACTTTTGTAAAGTAAATTTTTTTTTGTTTTTTTTTTGTTTTTTTTTTTTTTTTTTTTTTTGTTTAAACTTTGTAGGAACCCAAAACTGAGATAAAAGATATGATAACATGAAAAGCAAATTAATTTATAAAAATGATTATCATTAATTTTAGTTTACCAAAGGAAAATATTGAGCACTTTTGTTTTATTGTTATCAATTTTGAAGAAAAATACTAAGGAAACAAAAAAAAAATTTAACATAATTTCCTTATTTTTTGTCGTAGAATCTGAATTTGCATTAAAAAATACCCCTTCCCATTTAAAAATCTCGATTTCGGCCAATTTCGGCGATTTTTGATCTTAAAAAACCGATTTGCAGTCCTTTCCGAAAATTTAAAATACCACCAATCGATAGAGATTCCTCGATTTAGTTAATAAACTTTTTCCAAATTTTAAAATAACGGCTCCTTCCCCTCTTAAAAAGCTGATACGCATGGTCTGGAACACCCGGTATGTACATATTGCTATAAATCTCTGTATAAAAGCAGTTAGAGGTTTCATCCCATAAACTTGGGATTATATAAAAAAAACAAATCCCATATGAACATTTTTTGGGGGAAATTTTTTCTTTCTGCTTGATTAAATGATTAAATTATCAGCGTACGCTAATGTATAATTCGTGCCTCTTACTCCATCTTACCCTTTCAGTTAATCTATTATATAGATTGAGAATAATATTGATGAGTTCACCATGTCTAGAAAATGTATTTTCTATGCGTATTTTCTACCGAAATAAACGGTAAACAAAATTTATTTTCTAATATCTTTTTGATAACAATCTTCCACGGAAACTATCTCCTAAGCTAGTTGATCGAAAAATTTCCAAAAAAGAAAATTGATTAGCCGATGTAACAGATTGGTAATTAATAACAGTAAAAAAAAAATAGTTGTGTTTTAGTGGGTTCGATTTCCACACTATCGAGAAGCACAAGATGTTTGGGCTTCGTGGATTACCTCCTATTTTTTTGTAAAAAGAAAAAAAAAATGTCATACAATTAGACTTCTACCACCTGCTCTTAATTTTACTCTTCCTGTAATAATTATAACTAGTAACGAAAAATATTAAACTAAAATAATCTATTTTAAATGATTTTACGTTAAATAAATGGTGAGGTTTTTGATATTTAGTGTAGCTTTGAAGAACTTTATACAACAGAGAAAAAAGAAGAAATAATTACAACATATTCATGCATCATTTCAACAACATTTCGTCATTTTTCATTCGTATCTATTTTTTAAAGCTTCAAAATATTTTATAAGTAAAATCTTCAAATTAATGATCATACATTTTCGTAATTTAGTTTTTTTTTTTTATTCTTTCTCGACTGAAAGCTGGATCATTGTTTATATTAATAATTAATGCATCTGTTTCATAGATTAATTATTATAAAAATGTTCATATGTATTTCATGATGATAAAAACAAAACAACAACTTACTAAATATATAATAAACAAAATATACTATGCTCCACAACACAACACCACCCAATTTGATTATGAAATGAAGTGAATTAAAAGTTTTTTTTTATAGTGGTCTCTAAATTTATTTATAGGTTACCAGGACGATTTATTCAGTTCATTGAACTTTATTTATATATTATTATAGTATATAATATAATAAACATATAGATCTAGATATATACTTTTACGAATACTTATTTATAAACAATGGTCTGTTTCTAAATAATATTTCGTATAAAACGCTACTAAACGTGTAATTTTTGTTTTGTTTTTTATTTTTATTTTTTTTTTAATGTTTGTTTATTATTATAAATTTTTTTTTTGTTTTGTTTTAAAAAAAATTATGGCAAATGTAGTTCTGAACTAAATTTTCTTGAATTGAACATACATACATACATAAATGTATATAATTATTCTAATGAATTATTTAAATTAAAATCCATAAGAATATACTGGGTCATTCCATAAGTGAATAATGTAGATTTTGTTCACATGAATGTAATGTAATTAAAAATCGATTTAATTTGATCTAAAATTGAAATTTACCAAGATTTGAGGATCAAACAGAGCCTGTATTTTACTATAAAATGTTTGAAAAAAGCTAGTCTGTACAAGGAGAATTTATTTATTTAGTTATATACCTACCAGTATACCTACAGGCAAACCTTCAAGGGCCTTTTCCCTTTCGAGATATGTGCTTATTATTTTTTATTGTCATTTATTTGATCCCATGGATGACACATGGTACTGGACCAGGTTTAAAAACCTGCAAAACATTTTGCTTTCATCTGGAATCGAACCTTGAACGTTTTGGTTGAAAGGTAGGTGTTCTATTTACTGCACCACCTAGAGTGTAGACCTAAAAGAAGAACAAATATTTTTTTTATTCTCTTAATCTTATCAACTTAGTTATGTCGCTAGGGAATTATTTCATTTTAAATGGCTTTACGAGTTCTATAGTAAGTATTCTATTTTTTTTTATAAACAGCAAAGTGTTAGGATTTTTACTCTTAGTACTTTCGTACCACTTGGTTGTGATACAATAGGATAGGAAGAAAGAAGAAAGTTATTGAAAGAAGTAGTAGAATGAGGTTATTCATGTTTTGCTTGAATTTGTGTAAGTCATACACTAAGGTGTTGTTTGAATGTGGACACACCAAAACGGATATGATTCCACATTCGTGAAGTGTAGACTATTGTAAAGAAAGTTAATAATTGTTTCTTCCTTTGTTGTTATCTTCTATATAGTTACGAGTAATATTCCGGGAAAAAAATTTTATTGCTTTTTTCCGCTTTTCACTTGTTAGTTGTAAATTTTCATATACCGAAGGTCCTCTGTTTATATTTTTATTGATTTTTTAAATTAAATAATTTAATTGTTGTCAGGTTTTCGTTATTATTTTAATATTTAATTGCAAATATTGATATTTCAGAAGCAACATATTTCCTTTATCAGTGCTTGTTTGTCTATAACTAATTTTCCATTCTAATCCCTAACAATTATATATTTTTTTACTGTACTCTAGCAAATTCGTTTCTAATTTTTTTTTTTATGTTCTTGACAGTAACTTAGGTAGAATCATCTTTTCGTGCTTAATTAAGTACGGTATTGCAAGCTTATACTAACTACAATATCTACAATATTTCGAGCATTTATTTATCAAATTACTGGCTTATCAACTCATAGAATAGCTCCATTTTATTTAATTTGTTACCAGATGATACTCTCAATAATATTAATTTAAATAGTTGGATGTATCCATTCTTCAAATCATTGTTCAATCTATTACCTATCTGTTAAATCAAAATTGCTAAACTTTCCCTGTGTCTAATTTGCTTAATTTTTGTACCTTCTTCAGATGATAAATTGAATTTTGTGCAGAACCAAAATTTGGCTTCCTTTAAGTGTAGTATTCCACAACCAATACTTTGGCTTACCTTAAATGTTCTTGAAATATCACTGTAATTAACTATTTTTGATTGCCTAACTTTATATAATTTCAAACAATCAAACCCTGGTTTGGATGTCGGTGTACCAAAGCCTTACCATCCTCATTTTGAACAAACAAGTTAGTCATATTATTTAGTTCAATGCGCATCAGTTTCTTACATTAGGTTTATGGTTTCTTCATTATATCAATTTTTCTTGCCGTGTCTTTTATATCTTTCTTTTTCAAAGTTAGCCTCTGATATAGTTTTAATCTTTTGATCATCGTATGGTATGTTGCCATTTTCTGTCCATGTGGTTGATTTGACTTAATAGGAATGCTTCGTTGGGTGGTGGTGTCTTTTCTGATGTTTTTTATAAATAATTTAATAAATTTTGTTCAAAACTAAAAGGTTGGCCAGCTGATACTTCTTATTTTTGTCACCAGGTACCTAGGTGAAATTTTAAATTTATCTTTTGAGCATAAAAGAATAATTTAGGGAAATTTATTTTGTAACTATAAAATCAGAAAATAGATCCATATTTCGAAAGGTAAAAGGACCTAAAATTGGCCTGTATGACTTATCTGCAGACCTACTGAATAAATAAATAAATATAAAATTTTGTTTAACTACACTTAACGGGGGGTTGACCCACACACATTTAAAAACAAAACAAAAAATTCACCAAAATAGAATAAAAATTTATCCAAGAAATTTGATTAAAAATTATTAAAAAACCACTTAAAATACATTTGCTCGAAATAGCTGGAACAAAAACGAAACGTATCCCATAGCTTAAAATTTTAAATACGACCAACCAACCACTTATGATAAATTTATGAATTTGAGAGCACTTTAAATTAAGAATTAAATACAATGTTTAAGTCTTGATAATAATATCATGGATATTTAATGAGTAATCATTAAAAATTCTTTTGAAAATGAAAATATTCTATTTTTCACCAAGAAGACAGAAAAAGAAAATAACAAAACAAAATAAAGAAAAAAAGGATTTTCATTTTTATAGAATTTAAAATAGGGAGAGAAGTGTTCTGCACTACTGTGGATAATCTTTATAAAATATAACGAACCATGAGAAAAATAAATATTATTTTAAACTCTCGTTTTTTTTTTGTTTTTTTCATTTTGCATAAAACAGAATAAAAATATCTTTTAGGTTAAAGAAAAGAAAAGAAAAGGAAAAAATTGAGGTCTCAACTCAATATATGCTGTCGGTAACTCGGAATATCATCATCATCATAAAAAGAAATTGTAAGAGAAGATGTGAATCGGAAGAATTTATGTGGTTAATTTTCATCTTTACTATAAATATGAAATCTAGGAAACTGGGGAAATATTAAAAATTCAATTCATAAAAATGAAGAAGAGATTAAGGTTGAATTATTTTAGTTTATATCATTGAATAATTGATGTGTTTTGGTTGTTTATATTCACAATAACACCATAATTTTAGGTTTTGTGGTACAGAAAAATTTCTTTTAAAGATGTGTTTTTTTTTTTTGCCGGTTAAGAGATCATTATATTATAAACCATAAATATTTTGTAGTTGTTGTGATGGTTAAAAGGTGGAAATTGAAATAAAATTCCCAGAAGAAAACGTTTGAGATTAAGGAATTCTTATAATAATTTTCTCAAATGAAATTTATCATAATTAATTTGAAATTGGAAGCGAAAGTGAATTGATTCCAATAATTTGCAAATATATCAAAACAAAAAAGAAAAAACTTAATATCATTAAAATAAATAATTTTTATTTAATAAAATAAAATATGTATGAATATTTGAAAGGTTTAAAATTTATTAATTTAATTTACTTGAAATAATTGAATAAAAATTTTTAATTTATTTTAGATATAACTTCACATTATTTTAATGATTTGCCACCGGTTGGAGCTCCAAGATTTGCTAACAGTAACAATATTGAAGATGATGATGGTTTAGGTCCATTACCTTCAAAATGGGAAAAAGCATATACTGAAAGTGGTGAATTATATTTTATTGAGTAAGTATATTTATATTATACCATAGATTAAGAATACTATCAAAGTAACAAAATACAATAATGATAATATTATAGCAATATGATTATTTAAATTACAAACACATATTTATAAAAAAATATATATAAATATGAAATTTTATAAATTGAGAGATACACTAACTAATACTACGCTAATACATTCAATAGAATCCAAAAAATTTTAAAAATTGAACGTTAATTTAGTCTAAAAATATTTTACATATTCTATTAATGTCTATCTAACTATATATATAGTATTCTTAATCAATGATTTACACTTAACTAAATTTTGAATAAGTAATAATCAATTTTTTGTATATATATACATAATTTAGTCATAATACTGGAACTTCACATTGGTTAGATCCAAGATTATCAAAATTTCAAAAAAAATCTTTAGAAGATTGTAGTGATGATGAATTGCCATATGGTTGGGAAAAAATTGATGATCCACAATATGGAACATATTTCATAGATCATGTTAATCGTAGAACACAATATGAAAATCCAGTACTTGAAGCTAAAAGACGTGTTGAACGTACTAGAAATAGTAGTCAAAATCATATAATAAATGAACACAATTCAAATTCAAATAATATTAGGCAACAGCATAAATCTCCGATCTTAACACCATATACATTTACTAGAAATCCAAATGAAATGCAAGGTGAACGAATAACAACAACTTTATTGAAATCATCGCGTGGTTTGGGTATAACAATTGTTGGAGGTGATGATAATGTTGAAGAATTTTTACAAATTAAATCAATAGTACCAAATGGACCAGCATGGTTGGATGGAAAATTACAAACAGGTGACGTTTTAGTTTATGTAAATGATACATGTGTATTAGGTTTTACACATCATGAAATGGTAAATGTTTTTCAATCAATTTTACCTGGTGAAACTGTAACTCTTGAAATTTGTCGTGGTTATCCACTACCCTTTGATCCTAATGATCCAAATACAGAAGTTGTAACAACTATTGCTGTTGATGGAATAAATACTGAACCTGGAAAATCACGAATTTTAATGGATTTAAATATGAATGGAAATTATAATTTTTTAGATTTATCTGATTCAGCTGGAGCTGTCGGTGGGACTTTACCCTCAAGATCAATACAAAAAAATAATCCATTAACTAATATGATTTCTGGAAGTAATGCACCAGATATTGGTACTGGTGATTTTATTGATAGTTATATCAGTAATGATGATTCTTTATTGGATAGAAAACCTGAAATACTTCAAATACCTATTAACAAAGGTATTATGGGATTTGGGTTCACAATTACTGATAGCTCATACGGACAGAAAGTAAAAAAAATTTTAGATCGAAATTGTTGTAAAAATTTACAAGAAAACGATATATTATTGGAAATTAATTCAACTGTAGTTAGGCATATGTCACACAGTGAAGTAGTGAAAGTATTAAAAGATTGTCCAAAAACTATGGAAACTATTGTAAAAGTTCAAAGAGGGTGAGTTCTAAATGTCATCATAATAAATTATGACTTATAATTGTTATAATATAAAAATGCAATTAAAATTTATTTTTATTTTAAGATATTTTTCAAATAATACTAATACATCTAATCGATTTATAAATGGTGGTTTGAATGGATCCCAAAAACTACGAAAAACTAATATTACAAAAGACAATATTGCTTCAGGATTATATAGAAGTAAAACTCCAACAGCCGATTTATATAGCACACAACCAAAAGAAATTTTACCAATTCGTCCTAAGACTCCGTTAGTTGATACGAGACGAGCACGTGTCAAGACTCCATCAAATGAATTAAATGAAGAAGTTGAAGCTGTAACAAGTGGTCTTCTTACAGAAAAAAATTTAAACAGTAGTCTTCGCTCAGATGAAATTAATAAATCAATTTCATTAGATGCTAAATCAAATAATAGCTTACATGAAGTAGATTCAATCAATAATGATATACCATTTATGGATCCATATCCGAAATTAGTTACAAATTTAACAGAACGATTAGCTGAAGCATCTTTAACTAATGATAATCAGAATTTATATCATCCTCATTCAATAAATATTCATCATCAACAGCAACAACAATTTCATCATAATCCATTCCAATTGCTTAACAATAATTCGAATTATGATAGTCAGTCAATAAATCAGGAATATACATATGGTACAGGTCAATATTCTAAATCAATCGGCAGTGATGGTATCGGTAACGAATTATATTCACCCCCACCACCAATGCCTATAATGGCACCAGTTCCAACATATCATCATGAAACTTGTTATTGTTATAATTGTCAAGATTATAATCGTTATTTATTAGAATATCAAAATCAAATTCCACCATCAATGAGTGGATATTCACATTCTCACTCCTTAGCTTCAAACGGGAGAATACATCATCAAAAACGTTTGAATGATTATATTATTGATCAAAGAAAATCTGGATTTAGTCCATTAGAAAATTGTCATCAAATTTCAACTTCTATGCTGCAACAACAACAACATCAACAGCAGCAACAACAACCACCACCACAACTTTCACAGCATCATAATCAATTTGGCCAACAAAATTTTGGATTGTGGAAATATGGAACTGAAGTAGCAAATAATTTAATAATGCCCATTGGAGAGGTATTTTGGAACAGGGAGTTTAAATTTAATTAAATTTATTATTTTTTTTTTTAATTAATTTTAGGATGAATTCACTTTATCTGAAGTTATCTTAGAAAGACAAGTAACTGGTTTTGGTTTTCGAATTGTAGGTGGTACGGAAGAGGGATCTCAAGTAACAGTTGGACATATTGTACCAGGTGGTTCAGCTGATGGTGATCCACGAATTGCTACCGGTGATGAAATTCTAAGCATTGATGGTGTTAATGTTGTACGTATTAGAAATTATTTCTATACTATTAAATTTAAAGAAGACTGATTATATTTGTGTTTTAAGGTTGGAGCTTCCCATCATAAAGTTGTACAACTAATGGGTGAAGCAGCATCTCGAGGTCAAGTTACAATGATTTTAAGGCGTCGTATTAATTCATTACATAATGCAAATAATTTAACCAATTTATCATTGCCACCAGCAATTCAATATCCTTATGACATAATAGTAAGTCGACATGAAAATGAAGGTTTTGGATTTGTTATAATATCATCGTCAAATCAATTTTATGGATCTACAATAGGTAATTTCTATACAATAACAATAAATTTTATAAATTTCATTTGTTGAAAACATTTTTTTTGTATTGCTTTTTAGGTAAAATAATGCCTGGAAGCCCAGCAGATCGATGTGGCGAATTAAAAGTTGGTGATAGAATAATTGCTGTTAATCGTATCGATATAGCTGGCATGAGTCATGGTGAAGTTGTTAATTTAATAAAAGAATCTGGATTACATGTTCGTTTAACAATTGGTGGTATTCAACATGATACAAATACTGGTCATATTTCATCAAATGCAAATCACGAACAAAATCCCAAAATACAACAACAGCAACAACAACAACCTATTTTGACAGCAGCTATAAAAAAACAAACTGAACAACAACAAAATGCTCTTGCTCAAACATTAAATGAATCAAATGGAGATTATATAGATAGATCTCAATTGAATCAACATAATCATTTATGACTTTGAAATTCATTTGGTTTACATCATTATTGTACAAAAAATATTTATTAAAACACAAACAATTTAATTTTAGTACTTAATATTAAAAATAAATTTTATTTAATTAAAAAATACATATATAATATACAATGTAAATCTTAAGAAAATTTTAAAATGTACTTATTTGAAAAAAAAAAATCAATATTACTTAATTTAGTTATTTAAGACTAATATTATAGTTAACATTAGTATTTCCAAAGACTGATATTTTATATTTCATATTATATTTTCTTGGTATTGCACATATATATTTAAATTGAAATAAAAAACAAAATGATATACATATTTAAAAAAAAAAAAAAATATATATATATATATATATATTTATTAACTTTTAAACCTATACAAATTTAAGTTTTCTTTTTTTTCATTTTTGTAATTCGTTTTACTTTAATCTTAATCTTTAACTTAATAATTTAGTCAACATATCTACAATAGTGTAGATACATAGTAACAAAACAATTATTGTTCATAGAAATATAATCGAAAGTTAATTTTATAATTATTTTTCAATTTATTTAAGAATCTCGTTGTTATAATCGAAAAAAATGATTGTATATAAAAAAAATTACATTTTTAATAAATTTTATAATTAGACATCGTTTGCATTATTATTTTAATTATTACTGTTACATTAGAACAAAATAAACCAATAAAATAACACCCCACACACACACATAAAAGGGAAAAGGGCCTGTAGTTGGCCTGCAGATTAATCTGTAGGTCCACTGTTAAATAAATAACACCGATGTGAAATTTGTATTCAGTAATTAAAAAAATTCACAAGAGGAACTGAATGAATTTTTTTTAAAATTAAATAATTTTTTTACGAACTTTCTTAATTTTGCAATTTAAAAAATTTAAAAAAAATTTATATTTAAAATGAAAATAGTATTTTTATGAATTATAAAATAACAAAATTCAAGTAACTACATATTTTTTATCATCAAAATTCTTATATGCGGGAAGCTAATAGAGAAACTATTTGATCACAATTTCTCTTTATTAAAATATTGTTTATTTTTCTTAATAGAAAACTAATCGCGACTTAATTTTGAATTTAATATTTTTCAAAACTAACAACGGCAACAGTTATAGTATATAATATAATTTGCATTATACCAACTTCTTCCCTATGCCTCATTGATTTGAACAATGATGATGATAAGTTTTATATCTATCAATATATTTTGTCAAGGAAAGATTTTAATAAGTTTTAAACTAATTTTGAAATGAAACTTCCAAATTTTAATACATATAAATTTTTAATTTACTTAGGAAAATATAAACTATAATTCTTAAAATTAACATTTCCAGTTTGAACTTATTCTTATAATTTATGTATAAACAAAATAAAATAACCACAATCTACACGTTATATTTATTTCATATACGATACCATGAACATCTTTTTATACTGAAAGTAAACGAAATATATATACATATTTATATATATAAAATATAAAGTTATTTAATTATATATGAAATTATAGACAAAATATTTTTTAATATTATGTTTCTTGTTTCTCTTGCTATGCAAAAATTACAAATATCAAATACAAGTTGATTCAAATAAAAATAAATGTGCGACGAAAAAATAAAATTAAAAAGTGTTAACAATGAATTTTTTTTATATTTTTGATTCTTGTTTTATTAATTACTTTTCAAATTAATATATATACATATTAAAGTAGTATGGCTTATGAATATTTTCAAAATTCAATCAAAGTTATCTGATAATACTTGTTGCTGATTTTAATATTTAGCTCTAATCATTTGAATTTGCTTTTATGAAAATTCAGTTTTTAAAATTTTTTCGTGTTTCAAATCAGGTGGTTCTCATACATACATACATAAATAAAAAATTTCGGTGGAAATAGTACCCTTCCAAAATTCAATTTAATATTTTTAATAAAAAATATTAGGCTTGCTTTAGAATAGAACAAAAAAGTACATAATGTGCATTACAATTTTATATATGTAAAGGTCTATTGGTACTATACAATTTAATTATGCAATATTATTTTTCTTTGTCATTCAAATTTTTAACTTTTTGTTTATTTGCTATTTTGCAATTTAAAATTTCATTATTAATTAAAAAAAATAATTTTATGTAAACTGAAAATTAAAAATTTATTTCCAGTAAAGTAACGAAGAATTTTTTTTATAAAAGGAAAATAATAAAAAAATAAAGCAAAACACGAATGCAACAATTATTTATCAGTCATATAGCTATAACTATTTAGCTTTACAATCCCTGAATGAACTCTTCAAAAGAAAATAAAAATTAAGTGTAAAATCAATTATGTGCACTAACTTAAGTTTAAAAATTCTATTTTAATCTTCTCTAATTATTATTTCATCAGCCTTTTTCAAAATTTCCAATTGAAAGCTTGATTTTTCACTTGAAGTCATTTTTTTCATTTTATTTCCTAGTAATTTTAAAAACACAATATCTTCGTCTTCCTCATTTGATTTTTGAATGCTTTGCAATTTTTCGTGAAATATTTTTAACATCTCCACTAATGTGTGTTGAACTGTATCAATTTTTGGTTTGACATCGTATGTTGTTTTTGAAAATGGTTCTTCTTTAACGATATCCTCTGCATTTTGGGATGTTATTTCCATACAAAAATCATTATAGAAAGTTTGTACATCATCAATATCTTCAACTTTGGTTGATTCAAAAAAGGATTCGCCATTTGTCCTAAAATCATTTCTACATTTATACGAATTATTTGTATATGTTTATAATTAAAAAATACTATACCTCCTTTGTTTTATGTGCTCATTAATGAAATTCATATTTGCATAAAATTCCCATTGACTGGTATATTCTGTTCCCGGTTCAGATTTGATTTCTTTTTTCTTTTCACGTACATATTTATCTCGAAGTGCGCTCCATTTTTTCTTAGCTATAAAAATACAAATTTTTGTGAAACAAATTTATAACTTAAATTTGATTTGACTGATGTGTATATTTTATTGCTTACCGTCACAATTAAATTCTACAGATAATTTCCTCCATATTCTATCTTTTTCTTTTACATTACAGTAATTAATATTTTTTCTGTCATAAATTGCGTTAAAATGTTTTACTCTTTCAATAAATTCTGCAGTATGCATTTTCAAAAATTTTTTATTTAAATTTCCAAAATCCAAACATAAACAAAAGAATTTGAAAGCTTCAAAAGGTGAAATTTGAAATTGAAAAACTTATCGTTTAATTAAAGGTAATCATTTGTCAAAATAAATGTAGACGTAGAAATTTGAACAATTCATATTTGACGTTTAAAACCTAGTAGTGTGTCAGGTGTAGGTGTAACATAAATGTAGTTGAAACGATTTAAGGTATATATCTCGTACTCGTTCAATTCAGTGATTCGTTCTGAACGGTTCTTTTTACCTAGTAGTTAAAGCATTACTTAAGTTTTATCTATTCGACTGCATTTTTAATTAACAGCAAACGTATATATGTAGTAAATTTTTTTTAAGTTATTTTATGTGACAGTAAAGTACATTTTTCTTTAAAAGTAAATATAAAATTTTTTTTTGAAGGAATACAAAATTTAACTTAAATTTTATTCAAGGAGAAGTGACCGATGAACAATTTTTTTTTTTTACAAATGAGCGAACGATCATCAATGTCATTATAAATTATTCGGTTAAATCAAATGTTACTTTTTCAGGCCATTTACGAACGATACAACAATTTTTATATTGCAAATTTTAATAGGGCCGGACGGCCGAAAGCCACGGGACGAAAAGCTGGACGGCCGAAAGCCAATATTCACCTACTTGAATAATTTATAATTATAAATATATTACTTATGTAAATATTGTAGTATATGTAAGTAAGAATTGATCTATCCGCGTACGGATTTATAAAAATAGAATAAAAATATTTTGGTAGCCACAATTGGTAGAAATTTAAACCTTAGGTGTGTGAACCTAAAGATATATTTCTACGGCAGATCTACGAAGATTTTATTTCACATAAATATGGACATATGCGTTCACTATTTAAAACAAAAAAGTAATGAATAATGGTTTTTATTTCTTCCATATTTTATTAGAAATGTTACAAATACATACTAGATATTTTTGTTACACAACTAGATTTTAATTTATTTTTCAAATGTTGATTTCAGTCCCTTAAAAGTCTTGGAAATGTCTTCAAAATCCATATAAAATAGGTAAAAGATTTTTAAATCTTGTATGATTCCATAAACCATAAAATTATGGGAAAACAATCCAGTGTTTTTGTGGCCTGTAAATAACACTATTTTTGTGTAATAAAAAAAAATTGTTTTATTTAATTTTATAAAAATAAAATCTTTAATTTAGTTTTCTATTTAATTATTTAAAAAAATATATATAATTATATATTTAAAGGAAAATTTTGCAGTTTTTTCGTAAAGGTGGTAATGAAAATTCCATTTTGACTGTAGCAAAAAATGAATAACAGCGTATTTACCCTTACCCGCGAAAATTTTATTGTGTTGTTTGATCAACCAAAAGTCGCGATGTGGTTTAAATATCGCTACACCGGCTGTCATTTTGTTCTTTGCAGCTAATAGAATAGTAGAAATGCAATGAAAATGACAGATTGAAACGCGAGGAGAAAGTCGAGAGTGTAGTTTAAATAAAAGCATTAAATTTTATTTTTATTTGGCATTTATTAAACATATTTAATTATATAGTCGATATAAATAATAAACAATATGTCGGAAGAATTCTATTTACGTTATTATGTAGGACATAAAGGCAAATTTGGTCATGAGTTCTTGGAATTTGAGTTTCGTCCAGATGGTAAACTACGATATGCTAATAATTCGAATTACAAAAATGATACTATGATACGTAAAGAAGCGTATGTTCATCAAACTGTAATGGAAGAATTAAAAAGAATTATTATTGATTCAGAAATAATGCAAGAAGATGATACGCCATGGCCCCCACCAGATAGAGTTGGCAGACAGGTAAAAATTTGAAATTTATTAAATGTAAATATTTTTCAACTAACTAACAACTTTTTTAGGAACTTGAAATTGTTATTGGAGATGAACATATTTCATTCACAACATCAAAAACGGGTTCTTTAGTAGATGTAAATCGTTCAAAGGATCCTGAAGGACTTCGTTGTTTTTATTATTTGGTACAAGACTTAAAGTGCTTAGTATTCTCTTTAATTGGGCTTCATTTCAAAATTAAACCAATTTAAATTAATTTTTATAAATAAATTTACTTAAATAAGAATATTTAATAAAAACTTTACTATCAAATTTAATACGTCTAACTAAAACAGAGTCATTAAATAAATTAACAATACTTTAATTAAAAGGTATTATTTTGTAAAAAATCAAAAAATATAAATGTATTTTTATTCAAAAAAAAATGTAAGTTGTAGGGCGGCTATATTTTCAAAAAGGGAAATTGTCATACCTTTTAATGCTTTATCATAAAAACTTCCATCTCGATGTTCCCCTCTCGTTCTTGTACGCAATATGTACGAGTTTTTTTTTATACAAATATTAAATTTCAACAAACTTGCAGGCAGTGGAATCCTGGATTCAGAAATTTTGACAGTCAGTGAAGCTCAAACTATTTTCGATGCTTCATTCTTTATTATGCCTACTTACTCACCTTTGTCACTTATTATCCTCGATCGTAGTATTGCTTTATATGTAAGGTTTGACGAAAATTTCATTCAACAGAATTTTTTAAGTCAATCCTCTATCTTCTCTTCTATCTAATTCTTTCCATCTTCTTTTCTTACAAACCAGAAGGGAACTGTTGTTGTGTTCAATAGCGTACACTGTCTGTACTTCGGAATCCATCCTCAATCTGACATCGAAACTTAAATACAGAGACTTAAATACTCACAAGGACTGGCACCTTGAAAATTCGAACAACTTGAAAGCTATGTTAAGCTAAGAGTGAAGATTTATGAATGACAAATTAAGTTTTCAAAATTAAAATTTTCTCCGATTGCTCTCAAAGGTTCTCCGTTTGTGACGAAAAGACACAACTTACGATACAAATTACCAAAACTAACGTTTCTTTCTAAACCTTTATTTCATACAAACGAAATCAATGTTTTTTTTTAAAATAATCATTAATATTTTTTTATAATAAATTAATATAACAAAACTTGACGATTATTTAAAAAAAACACCATATGGCTTCGAATGACGCCTTTTATGTTGGTCAGAATGTTACTTCATGTGTAGAAAATTGGAAACTAAATAGAATAAAGTGCTGGGGATGTAAGTATCTCTGTATTACATAATGACGTCGTTTCAACAACTAAAGGAACAAATTATCTAAATATTTTCGATTATGTATGCGTATATGTGTGATGATTGGTGCTATGAAATAAAATAAAAAAAATATTGGGACTGCTATCTTTATAACTCTGATATTTAATAAAATCTACTCTCTACTTTAATATGTATTTTCAGGCTGTATATAGTTAACATTGTCACAAATATCAGAAATTATGGCTAAAAAAATATAACTTTCTACTTTTTAGAAACGAATTTTATGGAAACGTAATTTTATTATACATTATAAAAATAGTCAATTTTAGTAGTGAATTGCAATCCTAAATTTACACGAAACTACCTGAAAAAATTAAATTCGATTGGTCAGTTATGAGCACTTCAGATACTGTGAATTTAGACACACCTGCTCTGCAATTGTCCTGTCTTCTTCACCAGCTATAAAATTAGTGTGACGTTTTAAAGTTAGACTTTAACAAACTCCAAAAACTGGAACAATAACAATTTAAGGTATTTTACACAATAGACCTCTGTAGATTTAAGTGCTGAATGGAACCTGTGAGGTCGTAGAACTTATAAAAAGATAACAAATTTTTTTTTTTTTAGAGTGAATGAGGCATGTACATATATATTTTTACTGAAAATAAAAATTATTTAGAATTTCATTAAAACATTTTCGATTTCAATATTTTATTTTTATAATTCTTCACATTTTCTTACAGCATATTATGTTTTCTTATAAACTATGTCTTTTTTCAAATGTTTGTTTAATATTTAATTTTTTTTTTTATACAGAGAAAAGAATAGATAAAGTATGAATTCTTAATTGAGTTATAAAATTTGAGAATTTGTATCAAAACATTTTTAACCATGTATTATTGTATTGCTTCTTTTATTTTGTAACTTTGTTTTATTACAAACAAAAAAAAAAAAAAATTAAATCAAAAATTTTTAATTAAAATTTTAAAATAATATGTATCTTTCTTTCAAATTCTTAAAATTTATTTTTATAAAGGTACATGTAATAAATAATTCATAATTTAAATTTCCAATCTATAATCACTGCACAGGTTTATATATAATAATATTTGTTTGATTGGCGCTTTAGCATTTAGAGGCTTAATTATTGGTAATTTATTGTTTAAATTTTTTTAAAAAACAAATTTAATGATTTTAAATATGTATGTATGTATTTTGTACGTTATATAATTTAAGTTAAAGCCTTTTCATTTTGTATTAGGAACCAAAAATTAAAAACAAAATTTCAAATTGATTTGCATAAACAAAAGTTTGATTGTTGTGAACTAATGAAAATTGAGTTCTTGTTGTTAAAAATTTATTGTATTTCAATTTAGAGGTATTAATTTCTAAACATGTATTCTATATGTATTTAATTTATAAATTATGGCGAAAAAAATATTTCAAATTTCATTCGTTACAATTTTATTTTCTTAAGCATATAATATTGAAATAAATTTTTATATAAAAATTAATTTTTAAGTACATTTTTAATTCTTTATTAATCAACTAATGACTAGATAACTTATTTTTATCAAATTTATTTAAAAACTAATATTGAAAACATTCATTTCTTAAAATAAATACATATTATAATATTATAAATTTTGAGCAATTTGTTTTGTAAATTTAAAATTTTTTTTTTGTAAATAACTGCCATTTAAAAATCAATGGTATTTATATTTTGATTCTTTAATGACGATTTTATAAAATGTAAATGGCAAAATTTTAATTCATTCTACATTTTGTATAGTATTCTCATAATAATTGTAAAATAAAAAAAATGGCATTTTTTTCTACATACTTTTTTTTTTGTGAATTTAATTAAAAAAATAAATTTGAAATGTGCGATTGAGTTTACTCTGTGCATATATGTTGTGAATTAATTTTTTTTTTTTAATTTTCAATATAGAATCTATCTAATTTTTGCTTAATTTGATATTTATAATTATCACCTGCATTTGATCGCAATTCTAGAAAAATATTTGAACGATATTTAAAGAAAAATACATATATATTTTGATTTCTTGTATTATTTTTTTTACATAAATTTTATCTCTATTATTTTAGGCCATAGCATTTAATTTTCAATTAATTATAGAAGAATTCTATATACTATTTTTTCAATCTAATTCATTTCACTCTTCGGTTTTTCTTCAAAAATTTATTTAGTATATTTAAATATTTTTCTTTGAAAATATGCTGTCTAAGAAAGATAAAATTTAAAATATTATAAATCATATGTATGTATATACATTGTTTTTTTTTTGTTAAGAATTAATGTAAAACTAAATGATGATCATTTAAAATATTTGTTAAAAGAGTTAGAGTACTAGATCTTCATAAGTGGAAAAATAGCAAACATAAATATAGGAAAAAAACGACTCATACATGGTTGTTTAAACTTTCGAACTTTTTTCACACTCAAATTTTTTAATGAAAATTATTCATTTCTAAGCATAATGAATGTGATAAAAAAAATATTACGATTGATTTTAATAAACAATATTTTGACTAATTGTCGTATCTTTGATGATGTTTAAATAATTTTCTATTATAATCACTGGTATACAATTATTTCAATATGTAATATGTAATTTGACAGTAATATTTTATGATAAAAAGTATATAATGTATTATAACTATCAGAAATGAAACAAGATGTTTATTTTCACATTTTTTGATCCTATTGTCAGTAAAATTTTTCTTTTTGTGCCTAATAAAAAAATGTAGTTCCTTTTGTTTTAAGTTGTTAACATATTATACTATCAACAATTTTTTGTAACTTAATACTGATTGGACTGCCAAATCGAAAAACCTATAAAGCATTTTCTTTGCATCAGTCCTCCTCTCTAAATTTTATATAATGTTTAAATATTTTCTAAGAATTGAGAAAAGCTACAGTTTTCTTGCAATCAAATTAAAAAATTGTCAAATTACACTTCAGGAAAATTTAGTTATGATAAATTACTAATTACAATTTTTATTTTGTAAGAAACAACTTCAAAATAACCTATTCTTCGTTTACTATAAAATTTATAATTAAAAATTTTTTATATAATTTAGTTTATGCATGATATACAATATAAAAAGCGTCAATAAATATTTTGCAGTTTGTTAACTTAATTCATAATTTATTTCTTATTCAAGTATTTTTATTATTCGTGAAGTTTATGAAAATTTTTTTAATAAAACATGTATATCTAAATAATATACATATATAAAATTAAGGCTCTCTAATTTTTTTTCATAAATATATTACATAATTATATATATAAATAATTAATATAAAGTTAAAATATATTAAAAAAATGTTTGAATGTGCGAAATGGCTAATATGAATTACAAAAAATAACTTATATTTAAAAATAAATAGTTACTAAATTTTAAAAATATAAATATAATATAAATAAACTGTTTTTGTTGCTTTAAAATTACAACACATACTCTTTCAATTTAATAAAACAACTCTTAATCTTATTAAAATTAAAAAAAATAATAAATTAATTTTTATTACATATATTTATTTTTAGTAAATACATTTTAAATTGTAAGGAACAATTTAATACTTCATTTAATTAATAATATTAATTAAATTAGAGCACTTGTGAAATTAGGGTATTACTTTTCGGTTAGAAAATATGTTCCAATTATTTAAATAATTTTAATATATTTTTTTTTAAGTACATTTAATACAATTCTTATTTTAAATATATCTTTATTTCCATATAATATAATTTATCAATTTTATAAAAAAAATAATAATTGTATATTTAAATATATATTATTTATTTAGTATGGCTTTCTAATATGGTTCCTTTTTTTTTGGTAGTGTATGTGCCCAATTCATTATCATTCAAAATTTGAATTCGTAAAATAAAGTTTCTTAAATTTTAATTACAATTTTTTTTTGTTTTTAAATATTTTTGATTCTTAAATTTTAATCATTAGATACTATTATTACTCACATGCAATTTTACCATCGAAACTACTTAATGCTATCGCAAATGCTTGTAATGCACATAAAGGATAACGATAATCCATTGTAAAAACATCTTCAGATGTTCGACCAAATTGCATTACAATATAATCAGGATCTGAATCATGAACTAATTGAAAATTTTTTACTGATGCTTGTGTAACACGTCCATGAAAATTTAATACATAAGATTGTGTATCATCATTCCATACTGGAGTTTTATTATGCAATTCAACAATATTGTCCATATTCTACAAACAAATTTATATTAATATGTATAAAAAATTTAATTATAAAAATTTAGTTATTTAAAATTTAAGAAATATTTATTGTACATCAAGAAAATTAGCGACCTCTCTAAATTTTAAATATGAAATTTCTTCCATTCAATTTCAATAATTTTTGAGAAATTAACATGTTTAGAAGTCATGTTTGTATTTGAAATTGAATGAAATTAAAGAATTTTTTTTAGATGAGTATAACAAGTATTATCATTACTACGAACTACCCGCTAGTGTTCACGTATTTAATCTAGCAATACCTTTGATTTAAAACTTTCTAAAAGACCTTGGTGTCTTTGATCACATGAACTAATTTTCACTCTTTGATCATCCTCAGTCATACCAGGTAATAAAACTGTCATATTTCTTGGTCCCTTGAATCCTAAAATGTTTGTGTCCTAAAACAAACAAAAATCAAATTTTGATATTTAAAAACAAAATATAAAAATTTAAATTTTTTACATAAATAATTGCAGCCAAATCAAGTCTTGGATTATCTGGATTATCTTTTTTGCCATTATCAAAAACAGAAAATGATGTTCCAAAAACATTTGATCTTAATTTACCACAAAAACCATCTGCTGTTCTAGATAAATCAGTTGGATCACAACTTATTATATAATTTGATGTTTTACTCTTTTTTCGTTTTCGACCACCAAGTAAAAATACTTTTTTACCATAATCACGTTCTAAATGTAAATAATAAATTGGAAATAAGCCACGATCCATTCCTTTACGATCTCTTGTTATACGACATTTATATAATACACCTTGTGGGGCTGGTTGCATTACAAAATGTTCAACTAATCCAATAAAATCACCTTCCTGTTCTGTATTACCATTTGTTGTATTTGCAGTAGCTTTTGCCAAATCACCAGTAGCTGGTGTTATTGCAGCAGCAGTTGAATTTCTATTACTATTAGATGTATTTACAATTGTATCAGGATCATCACTGCGATTTCCTGAGGTTGTTATTACTTCAATTGGTGTACTTTCTTCATCTTCGATGTCATGTCTTGAAATTTCTTCAATTAATCCTAATTCAAAATAAAAATTATAAATAATTATCAATATCATATTCATTCATTATTCATACCTTCTATTGATCCTGGTGATGATGGTGATTGTAATGGTGAAGTTGTTGATTTTGTTGGTGTTAAAATTTGATCAGGATTCTGTGGTGAACCAATAAATTGCATTGGTCCATCATATCCATGTAATTCACGTGAATTACTTGTTCGTAAACCAGAAATTGGTCTTGATGTTATTTGTAAATCACTTGCTTGAACCATACCAGGTGATGCACGTTTTTGTTTAATATAAGCTTCCATCAGTTGACGCTAAGTGAAAAAAAAAAAATATTTTTTATTTTTATTTCTAAAATTGCAAATGTCTTATATATCGAAGTAATATAGTATGTACTTTTAACAAGATTTTAATATCTAAAGCACGAAAGTATTGGAAAATTAGAGATTTTTTTTATTATTCCAATGAGATGAAAACCTGGACACGATACTTTCATAAGGGAACTATTACCATAATTATTTAGATTAGATTAAGTAGTTTCAGGAGTGGATCTGGTTTCTATATTACTCGTATTAATGCTATTAATTATCTGATCACACTCAGGATATTCTTCAATGGTATACCGGATGGATCCCATTGTACGGGGAAAGCTGTTGCCCAGGTTTTTAAGCCTGTTACGAGTGAGTTTTTCGCATTCACAGAATAGATGTTCAATAGAATCTTCCTTTATTTTACATATTCTGCACAAGTTATTTCAGTTAGGCCCAAATCAATGCAAAATGACACTTAATTTTCATATTGACAAAATGACGATGCGTGATAAGCATCTAACACTTAGGGTCAATTTCACAAACTTTTCTGTCGATTCTATCTTTTCTTTTTAAAAGATTATTTTATCCATATGTTTTTGAGTAAGGCTATGTGTTGTGCTATTTTTGCTATTTTGGAATGAACATTTTTGTTCAAAAATGATTATCTGATTTTTCCTTTAAATTTAAGGATAGCTTAAGCCTTCAAAGTCCGCAATTCAATTATTCGTTTCAACTGTAAAACTGAATTATTTATAATTTAAGCCTTGTTTAAACGAAAATATTATTTTAAGCTTTCACTGTGAAATTGAGCCTTAGAGTCCATTAGAATCGTTTCTTTTTACCGATTGCATTTATTTGATCGTCAGTCATTATAAAATTTTAAATTAAGAAACAACCATTAAATATTTAAATGTTTTTTAAATTTCAAAACATATAAAAGGTGCACAAAATTTAATTTCATTAGACAGCGGGTGAAATCGAAAAATAAGCACTTGGAAAGTGTTTAACAATTTACAATATGCTAAATATAAGCTGGATTGTTAAAATCTACCACAGTGTTTTTTTTTATTTCACCCAGCTTTTTTATTCTTATACTATCGTCATTGATGATACCGATATTCGACTAGAATCACTATACTTTTCTTGTAACGTTAAAATGACAAATCGCCAATCATAATAAAGAGATATGTTTTCGAAATGAGTGAAACCAGCCTCGAAAAATCAGAAGGAAGAATATCTTTCGTAAGACCTTCAACAAGATACAAATTCTGATTATTCGCATCGAGATGGATAGCACAAATTTCATATAATTTTAGAACTACTTTAACAAGTTGTAACTTCTTAAATATTGATTTTAGGGCTTAAATATGAATTTTTTCATATTTCGTAGAGTACCTCGACTTACGACCGCGATAGGTTCTAAGACATCAATCGTAAGTTGACTTGGTCATAAGTCGAATTCCAACAGAAAAAAAAACATACCTAGTTGTTATTAAATTTCAAATTCATAATTTAATCTTTATTATATAATAAAAATCAATAAAATTAAGAGTTACACATTTAATCTTCTTCATCCGAGCTTGTTACATAATCGCAATCCATTGAGTTGCTTTTAGTAGCAGAACACGTAGAGGTAGTTTTTTGTATAAATTGATCTAATGTTATTTGAACCGTCCTCGTTTTAATTTTACGGTAGATTTCATAATAACATGCTATATTTTTTTAACTAATCGGCTTACTTTTGAAAACCTTTCTTCGTTTGCATCCATTTGTTTTATTTTTTGCAAAACGGTGGAAGTAAAAATTGGTCAGGAGTGTGAATGATCGTAAAAAAAATTAGAGAATAAAACCAGTTTTAATCGGTCGTACGTAAGTGGAACTATGGTTTGTCGAGAAATGCCTGTAAATATATTTTTCCAAAACTTGAAAACCTTAAACCATTGTATATAATTGACTTTAAGGCATTTAGTTAAATAAACTTATAAATCTAGTTTTAGTCCTGTCTGAGTTGTGAAAACTTGGAAGTTTCATGTTTTTGAATCGGGCATACAAATATGGTATTGAAGACTATCATTTAATTGAAACAGTTTTTTTAAATATCTTATATATAACATACAAGATGAACGACATAGGGAGTAAAAAAAGCAAGAAAGTTGAATAGTAAATTACACAACAAAAATATTAAAATTTTAGCAAGTTGCCAAAAATAAAAATATGCAAAAGGGTGATGAATACTTGAAACATTTAAAATAGTTACACATTCCACAAACCAAAAAGAAAAAAAAAACATTGAAAATTAAATACCAACAAACCAAAAATAAAAAATAGAAGTAATAATTAATATACAATTGTATATTTTACGGCATTCAATCATGGGGTTGTTAAATATTTAAAAATGAATTGTTAACGCTCTGTGGTACATATGGGTTATACAAAAGTGCAAATAAATTTGTTCAATAAAGAAGTAAAAATATATGGGATAAATAAAATACAATCACATTATTTAAAATTATCATATGGTTTATTTTTATAATTTCTAGACTGAACGATTGCCATCCTAACTGATTCAAGGAATTGGCATTTACAATAATATCTACAAGATGGCATAGACAATAACATTGTCAACTTCTTATCAATTTTTTTTTTGTAATTTTTAGTACAGCAGTACACTATCTTAGTCAAAACAACAACAATTATACCAAAACAAATAATTTTTTTTTATATAAAATCGTGTCTGAAAAAACTACTTTTGTGCAATTGCACAGAGGATTCACTAGTCTCAGATTTAAAATTATATACAACTTAAATACTTCATATTGTAACGAAATATTATTCTTTTCAATTTTATGTACCTACTTAAAAATAGTATTTAACTTCAAAATTAATTATAGGTAGTACATTGCCTTGTATATTATACTTTTTACAGGCCGGAATATTAAATTTGTTATTCGAATAATACATTTTCGTATTTTTTCGTATTATTTTCATTTAATTACAATAACGATTGAATGTCAATTTTTTTCCAATTTTATATTATGTACATATTTTCTTTTTTCTCTGTTTTTAGTTAAAGTAGAGATAGAGACTAGAGAGTAGAAACTAGAGTTATTTTAGTGTTTTTTTTACTATGTATTTTTCTTAGTGAAGTTGATAGAAATTGAAGTGAAAAGTTTTAATGTACTATAATTTTTTTTTTAATTTTTAAAATTAAAAATAAAATATTTTGCTTCATAAATCAAATTATTTATTTTATTCTTTTTTCTTATTATTAAAGGTAAATTTAGTTTTATATAAACTAGAATTTCTAGCTGTAAGTTTTTTGTTAAAAGTTTTTTTTTTTTATTTTTTTTTGGTATATTAACTTTTTCTTTTCTCTTGTTGCTTTAATTTTTAATTTATATATAACTAGAGTAACCCTGCTCGTGTGGCTGAACAATATAATAATTACGTTTACTTGTAATGTGAAAATGAAATTTTCTAGAAAGAATTGACATTTTCTTGAAAAAGAAGTGCAAAAAAAAACATCAATTTTTGTAAAATGAGAACATTACAAAAGAAAAGAAATTATTGTAGTGCTTGATGGTAATCGATATTTTTAGTATTATCATTTTCACAAAAAATGAATAAGGACGACGGTTTTGAAACACGTGATCGTGCAACATATCGTTGCCCATGTCAAAATACAGGAACGTCTAAATTTAGGCCACAAACTTGCAACGACTGACCTTAAGCTTTATTAATAGTCATTGCAAAAGCCAAACGAACGAGAAACTGTAATCGTTGAAATTCAAATGACATATCAGTGGGAATCATTGGGACGCGTATTAAACATCTTTGCCTTTGAATTTCCCATTTAAATTTGTTGCTTAAATTACATGATTCATTAATTTTTTGATCGCAAGTCTTGTTCCGTTGCATAATTTTGGTGGATTTGTATTATGAAGCATAATTGTACGAAACATTATATTATGTGGCATGCCAGGTGAATCAAGAGAACTCAAAAATACAGTTGAATAATGTAATACATCATCGTTAATCTTCACAGTATCAACAGATCATATATGGGATCAATTTGCCAACTATCTCGTATTGTATTTATTACAAACTTTTAATTTGTCAATTTGAATGGATGGATGCGAAACGTAATCGATGCTATGAACATAATTAAAACCTGCACAATGCAAATTTCCAAATTGCTACGTTTCCGTTGTGGTCTGTTTTGATTGTCACGTTGAGTATTACGTTCACCATCTCTTCTGTTTTCAACTCTCACACTTTCAATTCGTTCTTATCTTTGTTCTTGATTTTGGTTTTGATCTTGACAGTGTCATTCGTTGTTTACTAATTCATTACTTTCCAATCGCTCTTGTTCATTCTGATTAGATATGATTAAACGTATCAGTGTTGCTGTTGGGTGTGCGTCTGCTAACTTGTGAACACTTTCGTCGCGGCATTGTTAAATAATTTTACTCTGTTAACATGAAAAATTGTCTTTATTTAATTTTAACTGAATGATTACAAATCAATGATTAAAAAATGTCAATGCTCACAATGTAAACTTAAATGACAACCAATAAAAACACAGAAATTATATAAGTCAAATGATGCGCGCAAGCAGAGCCTTTGTGTTGTATACCGATACCGATAAAATGTATTTCTCAGAAGAAAAATGTAAATGAATTCACACATTTTATATGGGAAAAACACACCATCATAAAAGTGTGCCTAAAACGCATATGCAACCATCAGTGAAAGTAGATCTTTCCTAGGCATGTATTGGTATGTAAATCGGTTGAGTGGTTCTCGAGTTATAAAATGCCGAACCTATTGGACAACTTATTTTTTATATTTCAGTAGTTAAGAAACGTATTTTTAATTTTCAATTTTAAACGTTTTAATTTTCATTTATTTTTTGAAGATCATCATACTTAGGCTAAGATCATAATGAATTCTTTTTTTTTTTTTGTTAAATTACTTTTATGTAACATTTTTTTTTTTCAATTATATAATCTTTTTTTTTTTTTTTAATTAATGAAATTTTTAGAATAAAAAAAAATATACGTAATTTTTTGAATGTGTCTACTTATAGATATTATTAGATTAAATACTGCCCTTTCATATTGGTAAATTAAATATAGTCTAAACCTTGGAAGGAATATTAATAATTCGGTTGACTTAAATTCGAGAAGAGCTTCTTCAATATAAATTCGTACGTTCAAAAAATTCTCAATCATATTTCCAATAGAAAAGTAAAAATCATAGAGTACCAAGCATTGATAAGACCTATTCTTACATATGCTAGCCTAATATGGTACGATATAAGTCCATCATGTATGGAGGCGAGAAATTTTGAGAGAAAGTGTATAAGACATTGCACAAGTAAATTCAGAAAACCGGAAACAGAATACAAACAACACTATATATCGAACAAAACGCTCTATGAGGTTAGCAAAATAAGCAAAATTGACCAATTCATAATAAATTAATCTAATAAGAAAACATTATTCGGAGGGTAAAGTGGGTGACAGAAAATAGTCTGATTGAGAAGACAATGAGCTCCGGTTATATACCTCCAGGATGATGGATTTACCTAGATAAAAATAAATATATTCAAAATGAAGACAAATTGCCCATAATATACCATATATTTAAGAGAGTTACAAATAAAAAAATAGAATACCAACCAAATCTTAAATTCGAAGATAATAGTGAAATATTTAGGTACAATAGGTATGTAACGAATAGAGATTTAATTAACGTTGATAAATATTGGTGGAAAGAATAGAAGAACAGAGAAATGAGTTAAGACAGGAAAACATAGTATAAAAGAATAGTTAGGATAAATATAAGGTAAATTAGGGTAAATATAAGGTAAATTAGGCTAGACATAATTAGCTGGTAGGTATAGAATAATTAGTGTAGGTTTAAAAAAAAAATACAAAATAAAAATTAGTTTTTTGATCAAAAACTTTTCTTTTCCAATTAATAAAAAGGAAAAAATGTATAAAATATATACGAAGGAATAAAATAATAATAGATAGCGAACAGCTTTATAAATATATTAATAAATTTAAGAAATTTAAAATCTTACAGTACCTTTCTTAGTAGGTCATTAAGGATGAAAACAAGAAATAGAATAATTTTGTTTAAGTGATTTTTGTACAAATGTCTTTAAGACAAAAATGAATGAAAATAAAATACATTTGAAAAAAAAAAAAAACATATTTTCAATAGAGTTTCATCGAGTTTTCAAGTTCAATTTCATTTGTAATTCGTTTCATAATCCAGCCTGAATTTTTGTTCAAAAAATCATTTTTTACTGCAGAACATTTTTAAAAACCTTTACTATTTGCCGAACTTTTTTAATAACTTCTATCATTAATATTTAAGGGTTTTTCGAATTCAACAGCATCAATCAATATCAATTGTATTTACCACATCAAAGAATTTACTTTCATCAGAGAAGTTATCTTCATCTAAATTTGAATTAGTCTCAACAGTTTCGGGAAATCAGGATTTGGCGAATTTCAGATGGAATCCCAGGAGAAAGATTCGGCGAAACCGATTCCGAGTTATTCGGTATGAGAAGCTCTTGACATAACTTCATAATTTGAATTTTATTTTTACTCAAATTTTTCAATATACCGGCCTGTACAAAGTACATACAACATACAAGGTAATGAGTAGTACTAAAACTTGTTTGTATATTATATATTTTGCAACTGAAATAATTAAATTAATTAAAATTAAAACAACAATTTATTTTATTTCCATGTTATTATTATTGTTGTAAAAATAAGAGCAAAACAAAAACATAATTACGAATTTACAAGATTTCAACTTGCTTTCTAAAGGATTACCTGAGATAAACAGATTTATTGCTAAAATAAAAATAAAGTTAAAACAAATAGAATTTCTTTTGTTTTAATTACTTAACCATGTAATTAAATTAATGAATACATATTTATAAATTAATAAAGTTATTTTAAGTAAGAGGAAAATTTTATAATATAAAGCTACTTCATAAGCTTAATTTTAATTGTTTTATCAAAAAAGGCTTATCAAAGAAACAACATTTCATTTCATCACTAAAAACACTTTTTATCTCATTTTTTTTTTTTTTTTGTTTTTCCGTAGCTTTACAAATATCAGTTAAATTAGTGATCTTTGAAGTTACTTACTTATCACTTCGAAAAAATTTTGATCTTGAGTCAAAATTTTCACGACCTGAAATATTTTTATTTAAATTCGAAGTACCTACATTCATATTACATTTATTAGTGTTGTAAGTGAAAGCTTAACTAAATCAAAATAGAAATTAAATAAATTTATCGAAAATTTGAAATAAAAGTGAATGTTCTACTTATTAAGAGTGGGAATTAATTTTTTTTTTTAATTAAAGATGAATTTTATTACATAAATTCATAAAGAGAGATTGGGATTTCCCGAAAAATTTTATTACGCGAGAATTTTTTGCTCATCATTGTCCTTATTTTAAAATCTCGAAAATATCGGAGAATTTTTCAAATTAAATATTTTGTATTCAATAACGATTATTTTGTGACTATTAATGACTAATTTATATATTTTTTTCTTTATTTTTTAATATTTTAAACAAGAATTAACTTTATTGTTAATAAATTAAAAAAATATAACTATCAAAATGATATAGTTTGACACTATGGGATGACGATGATCACTCTACTGCTTTTACGCAGAAACTTGGTATATACAATCTCATACTTAGTTTGTTTTTGGTTATCAAACAGTGTGACGATATATTTTTTTAGAATTCTGCTTTAATTGGCTTCGAAGTTGATTTTTTGATAGAATTCTGTTAAAAATACGGCTAAAATAAATTAAATTTAAATAAGAAACAACTTTTTTGCCAATATTAAAAATATACCACTTTTCGGAAAAGAAAAAAAAATACCATTACGTAACTACTTTTTATATTTTTAATTTATATTGCAGCTAAAAAAAATTAAAAAAAGTAAAAATCACAATTGCATTAATTTATAAATTTAACATTTTTGTTTTTTTTGTTACTTAGACCTTTATTTACAATCTATTATAGTGTTTTAGGGATTTTTACAAAAAGAAAAATCTCTAATAGATACTCGGCAAAGTATTATAGATAACAATGTATACAATTTTAAATAATATATTGGCTTGTCAGGGTACATTTCATCAAAGGTACTCCTTAGATTTACAATGTATTTGACATCATTATGTGTATAAACTGCGTGTGATGGGATTGAATGAATGGAGAAGCTCGGCGGAACCTATCTATACAAAAAGATTATGGAGAAAATTAAGGCATATTCAATAAATAATAATAATAATAATTTTTTATATATTTTTGACAATCTTATATTAATAATGCATCCATATCCATCATCATTTTATTTCTTAATTTCCTAACGTCTTCATTGTTTCTTCATTCATGTCTACTTATAAATTCAAATTTTTTTTTTTACTAAATAGATTCTGATAGCAGGTATTGGGATAGGTATAAATTAATCGCATATTTTTTTTTTAAATATTTAAAAATATTTACTATTTAATCAAATTAAATTAATAATATATGTATACATATATTATTAAAAATTTGTATGAATAAACATAAGTCATGAGGAAACCAGTTATTCCTCAAATCGAATGTAATCGAAAGTAAACATTCATTCGTGTTTATAATATTTTATGCTAAGCCTCAATATACAAAGAAGACAGTTGACGTAGTTTAATGTAATGTTTTTTTTTTTTGTTTTTATCAATTTAAAACAATTACATAAAATATCAGAAATTTTTATAATTGATAAATCTGGACATGAAAATAGATACTATAGTAGATATATTTGATTTTTAACATCGAAAAGATAATTTTTAAAGATGTTTTTCACAATTCTGATCTGGTTAATTTTGAAATGAGACACATGTGAATAAAATTTAGTTGTTGTACAAATCAAAACAGCTTATGTCACATTCTATGATTGTGAGATATATTATAAATTTAAATTTTTAAAGTAATACGAGTATGTTAAAAATAAATTTATATAGGACTGAAAATTAATTATTCCTAAAAATTTAATTTGATTTGTGAACATATCAAATGCATTAGTTTCTGAATACTTTTGACTTATTTGATTTTTTTGATAAGATCAGCGGTGTTCCTAATTAATCTTTTGTTAATTTCCTTATCTAGGTTTTTCAATTTTTTCGTCAATCATTTTGCTATATGGTTACATTAGAGAATTAGGCCCGCACAAATTTTTAGATCGGCAATTACTAAATATATATATAAATTGGAGAATATCATGAAAATGATAAAAGTAGTTTGCCATCAGTGCGAGATAAAAGAGGTACTAAAAAATAAGTAAATTAAACATTAACGAAAGTTGATCAATTACGAGAGAACCAGGTAGATAATAGGTTGAACAATGATTTAGGAAATGTATACTCTCCACTACTTAAATTAATATTTAAACTTATTTGCAAGAGTACATGTAAAATATAGAATTGCTAGGGATTAGAATATAAAAAGGGGAGAAAAAAGGATGAAAATTAGTTATTCACAGGTTTTGATGAAGGAAGTATATTGCTTCCGACATATCGATATTTGCAATCAAGTATGAAAATAATTATTAATGAAAAGAAACCTCAAAACAATTGAATTATTTTATTTAAGGGTAGGTATATATTAGAAACCAAATTATGAAGAAAGGAATATTGAAAGTGATGTTGGAAATCAAAAACAGAATTGTGTAAAAATATCATTAAAATAAAGTCTCTGCAAGGAGATGTGAATAAAAATAACTGTTCTTTCTAATTTTCAATGCAAATATCATCAAAATCATTTACAGAATTTTTATTATAATATATTTATAATTATAAGTATAACTATTCAATTAAACAAGTACTAGTAAACTAGTAAACAAAAAATTAAAGTGTTAAACGAATTTATTTTATGCGAAAATTTTTTTTTTTGTTGTTGACATATAGGGATTAACATAGAGATTAAATCGATTTAATCTAATTTAAGTAAAATCTTTTAACATACGAATATATTGTCATACAAGAGTAACAGGTAATTGAATTGTATTGTTAATGAATTTTTGGGAGCAGAACACTGTAGCGTTAATTTAAGAAAATGTATTCCACATAGGTTACTGATAATAGGATAAAAAAAAATAAAAAAAATTATAGCAAAAGCGGAAGAATATTCAAGTAGAAAACATATTCAACAAACTTTAGTTTATTTTTAAGATGTTAGTGATCGCGTTTTTAAATTTAATTTTTTCATATAACTATGATTTATTGTATTTAATGGTTCTAGTTAGATTTTAAAGGAGGTGGTAGTTATCTGAGCTGTTACATTACCAAATTATAAATGAACTCATAACTATTCTTCTGACATACAACTGAATGATTCATTCTACCATTATGCTGGTGCTGGTATAAAATAAAAATTTTAAGTTCCAATACAGAGATGATGCTGTTTACCACAAAAACTAAGATACCAACCTTTAATCTGCCGAAGCTAAACGGTCACACACTCACACTCACCAATAGTTCCAAATACTTAGGAATCATACTTGATACTAAGCTCAGCTGGAAACTAAACATAGAAAATAGAATCAAGAAAGCGAGTATAGCTTTCTACACATGTAGTAAAACTTTTGGTAAGAGGTGGGACCGAAGATGTTACTATGGATGTGCACTACTGTGGTACGTCCTATTTTTATATACGGATCGTTAGCCTGGTGGCCACCGATAAATAGGACATACAATATTACCAAACTTCGGAGAATACAAAGAGCGGCGGGAATTGGAATCACAGGTGTTTTGCGCTCGTACCCTACTGACGCTCTAAATGTGATCGTGAATCTCCTTCTTCCCGATTTGTACATAAAATACGTTGCATCCTGCAGTGCAGTCAGACTAAGAGAAACTGGCATCTGGTATTCCAGACCATATGGCCATTGTAATATCATAGGTCACTTTCCAAATGAACTGTTGGCAAACACAACCGATTATATCACCCCTAAACTGAACTTCAATAAAAAGCCTAAAGTAGGTTTTCCTGCCAGGGCCGAATGGAAGCGTGGTTTAAAGGAAAGGTAAAATGATATACGAATTTTCACTGATGAGTCGAAAATGAACTGCGGAGCAGGTGCAAGAATTTTGTCAGAAGATCTAGAAATATCAAAATCTTATGGTTTCCCTAAATACGCTAGTGTCTTTCAAGCAGAGCTGCTTGCAATTAGGGAAGCGCTTAAAACCCTTAATCACATTCATACGACCAAAACAAAAGTTACAATTTTTACGGATAGTCAAGCCGCTATTAAAGCTTTGGTGGCGGACACTGTCTGTTCTAAGCTGGTGGAACAATGCCGAAACAAAATTGGAAACTTAGATAACCGGTTTTCGATCTCTCTACTATGGCTTCCTGGTCACAGTAGCATAGATGGAAATGAAAGAGCCGATGAACTGGTAAGGGCAAGGTTCCAATCTCGACAGGGTCCTTGAGAAAGACATTCACTGTCCAATGAGAGTCGTCAAGAAGCGCATCCATTCATACTTTCGGGCCAGATAGAATGAAAGGTGGCATAGACTAAATACCTGTGCGACCTCGAGGAAAACATGGCCCGCGTATAATATCAATAAAACCAAACAACTCTTAATCAGGTCCCGTACTGATATAGCAAGAGAAGTAGCCATCAGTACGGGTCATTGGCCAATAGGAAGCCACGCTAGGTATTCCTTTCAATCCCCACTGTCGCAGTTGCAAGGATGAGAATGAGGCAGAAATTCTTCAACACTTCCTTTGCAGCTGCCCAGGATTAGCTAGAGTTAGACTCCGGACTTTAGGTGAAGCTTTCCCCAGCAATATAGGTTTTATCGCGGAAAGCAAAATAGGAGATCTGATCAACCTTCTTAATCTCACAGGGTGGCTCTAGTACTGAGTCCCTGGGGAGAGTGAAGGTAAGAGAACAACCACCTATAACAACCGACAACACGAAATAGGTCACTCGAGTCGTGGTATCAAAAAGGCACAATTATGTGCTAATTGGTTTTCCAGAAGTAGCTGAAATGGCCACTTCTACCTACCTACCTAAGTCCCAATACATAACTAGATTTAATGTACACGAAACAGGACTTAAGAAATTCATTTGAAAAACGTCACAATATGTTTTTCATGGATGTAGTTTATATATATATACTTGGTTTATATGTTTTTTCAATTCTTAAATAGAGCCTAATCACTCATATAGAGTGTATTTATTATTATACAAAGTATTTAACTTAATATTTAATATTTATGATGGTTTTACAATTAAAAGTAAATTAAGGCAAAATAACAAATAAAAGTAAATTAAGGCAAAATAACAAATTATTGAAGAATATGTATAAATAAAATTTCGCTTTAATTTCAGTTGAATTGAATTAATTTTATAAATTCTGTTGAAGCTCTGCGAATGAAGTGAATATAAATTTTATATGGCTTTATTTTCTAATATTAATATTATTTTATTTATATTTTGTTTCCTATATTGTAAGTCCATACGTTATATTAGTATGAAGACTGTAATATAATTTAGTGTTTTGTATAGGATTTTAGGTAAATAAACTATCAATCCTAGATATTTGTAACATGATATAGTTTTAATTGTTTCATCATTATATTTTATTTTTAAATAAGATATAAATATTTAGTTTTACCTATGCTAATTATTAATTTATGTTGATTGATAATTTTGAGCAATTTAATGTTATCATCAATGTTTATATTTATTTACATATGTGTATAAATATTTTCATAGTAAACAACAGCTAAATCGTCTGCTTACATAAAAATTTTCCCCTTTAGGTTAGCAATATTATCTATATGTAACATATAAAAAGGGTTGATTCCAGTTAACTCCCTTGTATCACCCCATAATTTATTGGCTTTTTATCGCTTATAAACTCTTAGAATCTGGGAATCGGAGCGATTGGAAACACTATACATATCCATTTAAAATCTATTGAAAGTGCATTCACCCCATTCAAAATGTAAATATTGTCTTTCAAATGGGTTTTGTTTTTATTTAAATTTTGAATTTTATCATTTCGATGCATTATCAATTTATGTATTGATTATAATATGTATATATTTCGAAATTCAAGGTCTCTTACTTGGTTCATTTTAATAAAATTTTTATTTCTAGTTTATGAATCATTGGTTATTAAATTTTGAAAAATAAAAAAAAAATATTGTATATTTTTAAATTTAATATCTATGTATATATATTTAAAATACTTTCGAAATTTTTTTTTAATGAATTCTTAGAATTATTAATGAATATTTCGATCTGAATTAGTTAATTGTTTATAAATTCAGAGTATTAAAAGTTTAAAACAAAGAAAATAAAAACAGATATTATTCAAATTAAACCTGAAATGAATGAAAAAAATTTAAAGAAATAAAAATAAAGAAAAAAAATTTGTTTATATATAAAGTTTAAAGTCACGTACATTTTTAAAATGTTAATTTGACGAATACTAAAATTTCAAAATTAAAAAAAAAAAAATCTTTCTATTTATTTTGAGTTCATACTATTGTATTTGAAAGTCAAAATTCTAATTTACAATGTCCCAGTTATTTGCAATAAATATTGATTTGAGAATCTTTAAACGTGACATTAGTTTTAATCTATAGAAAAAATTAAAAACAAAAAGTTGTCATAAAAATATTCACGTTTGTAAGTTTAATTATTTATAATAGAATCGCAATATTTCTACAAATAAAAGATCTGTGTTTTAAAAATTATTTTTTAATTAAAATTCAAATTCAATTAAGATTTTTTGAAAATTTTTTATTTTTTATTTAAATGCAAATTAAAATTTAGTTTCTCACTTCATGTTTTTTAATCAAATTATATGTACGAAAAAAAAAACAAAAAAAAATTCAGAGTACCAATTTAAATAAATTGGAATGGAACAATCATTTTGATATACATATTAAGTATGTAAATATGAAATTTCATTGATTTAAAAATATGTATTTTTTATATAATCAGTAATTGTTTCCTTTAGAATAGAATTACATCGTAAATTAACATTTTAACATTGTCATTTTTTGAATCAGAACATTCCCAAAAAAAAGTCATTTTTTTTTAACTCAGCTGATTTTGAGACTAAATATTAAAACAAAATGTTTGACATCACCAATGTTCTTATCAATATTGATATACTAACCTGAACTTTTCTATTTATAATTTAATTTTTTAAACGTAAAATGATTATTAGTCCATATTCTTTGTATTTATCCATTTATTAGTCCGTCTACCAAGTAAGATCTAACAGACTAGCAAGCAATAAGCAAAAAAAAAATATAAAAATAAAATCAAAAAAGTATTAAAAATTATTCAAAAATATAATTAACACTATAAGGGTATTCATGATTAAGTGTAGAAGTGTGGTAGCTGTGTATCATCTTATACATCTACTCGATATAGAATTTTGACAGCCGTTTTATTTACATATGAATTTAATTTATAATTTGTTTTTTGTGCTCCTGACAGTAACTTAGGTAGAATCACCTTTTCGTGCTTAATTAAGCACTGTGTACTGCAAGTTTATATTACAACAGGGAAACAAATTTTAGAAATAATTTTTGAAGAAACCAAATTTATGTAGCTCAACAACACGTTCTCACTCAACTAATATTTTTTATTCATTACAATTTTTTGGTTTTAATTTTTTATTTTTTTATTTTTCAATCATGAAAAAAAGTACAATTCTTTCGAAAGTTTATTGCAGGCTCTAAAACGAACCTGTGATTACAATCCATGTTAATTATTTCCTAAAATTCCTTATAGAATAAAAATAAAATTAATCTGAAAATTTGTATTAAAAAATTTATGTCGCCATATCTCCACACACTCAATTAAGGTCACAGGAATTCGGAAAAGAAAAACAAAAATAATGAAAAAAAATGTTTTCCAATAGTTCCGAAAAGCTCTCGCGTTCGTTTTTTTTTTTTTAATTTATTACAAAGACATTGTTGTTCAAAATAATGGGTTTTAGACATTAGACGTAAAACATGATGTAGTAAAGATTGTAATGCCATAATGCACAAAAATATCTAAGTTACTCTGTAGAAAACAAAACAAAAACAAAAAAAAAAAACAATTGAAAAATATGAGCCACATAATTAAGTCATAAATCTGATCCGATTTAACAAAATTATGGTCCATTTTAGTCTGATGAAAAAATAAGTAGAATTTTGCCAATAAAATTGAATGGTAAAAAAAACTATTAAAATTTGTCAAAAAACGAACACCGTTTTGTAAGCAGATTCTGACTACACATAGTAAAGATTTAACGGACAAACGGAGATAACCGAATTTTTAAGCTTAAAGTTGTAAATTTTTTAGCAGTAAAAGTTAGTAACAATTAGCTAATTTGTCATGGACAATTTTGACACACTTTGGCAAGTCAAAAATACTTGGGTTCATGGGGTTTTTTAAATCATTAAAGCCAAATGCTTTTACCGTGACTATATATATACAAGTGCTCATTGCATTTAAAATATAGTTTGTTAGCGCATAATTTGATGAAAATCGAACACAAGAGTTTTTCGGAACTATTTCCTTTTGTTTTAGTAATTCTCAGATTATTTTCGTAATCTATTTTGATACTAATTTCAAAAGGATCATTTATTATCGCTTAATTTTATTTATATAAAAATATTTTTTTTTAATTTTTTTTAAACATGAAAATAAAAAAAAAAAACGATATTCAATTTTTTTTTCTTCCTTTTACAGAAATGAAAAAAATATCTTATAAATTCTGCATTTCATAAAAACAAAAAAATAAAAATAATAAATTTGAAATCAACAGTGCTACGTTTGTAATAAACAATTTTATATGCAACTAATTTAAAGTAAATTTTTTTTGACTTCTTTCCCTATATTACGATGGTCAGACGCGAATCATTTTTAGAAATAAAAACAAAATTAAATTTAAATAAATTTAATATACTAACTTCATGTAATAAAGATTAAGTTAAAAAAAAAAAACCAAAATTAAGTTATTGATTTTTGCTGTCTAGCAATCAAAGATTCTTCTTAAGTTTATTTTTTATTAAATAATATCTGCAACATTCTGAATTCAATATAAAAATAAATTAATTTACATAAATTTTTTGTCGGAATCGATGGTATAAAGAAAAAAATATTGAATTAAAATTAATTTAGCCCGTATATTGATTAAAATTAATCGATATATGTATCCATGCTCGGATATACTTTGCATATTTTTTATTGAATGTTTGAATTAGATGAATTATGGAAGCACAAATGGAATAAATTTATTGTATTCCAAGCAGGAAGCTCAATTAATGTCCTTTTCTGATTACCAGGCAATGTCATTGGCAATCTGATAAGCTCGACAAAAATTACAACTGATATGGATCCTGATTCTCAGCAGTTAATGTTAATCGACGATTATAGAAGGTTGATTAAAATAAATGTTTCACACGCATATGAAGCTAGATGGAATAACGAACCCACAACTAATAAACTAAAACAAATTAAAGGATCAACAGCATGTTGGAAAAACATTGATTCTGTAAAACGAAAGAACAATTGTATTATTACAAGACTTAGGATAGTACACTCGTGACTGATGCATAAGTACTTATTTGAAGGATCGACAAGTATAAAACAAACCAAAGTGCATGACAACGAGACTTGAATGACGACAAATACGATAAATCAAAAACTTCAAGTATTTGCGAACAAGTGCTAAAGAAAATTTTTCAAAATATTCTGAAATAACACCATCAATAATACGGATATAGCAGCTAACAGGTGAAGAATCAGCAATGAAACAAATTAAGCGTATAAAATGGATGTTGATAGGTTACACTCTGAGAAAACCATCAACAAATATAAACAAAATGGCCCTAGAATTGAACCCCCCAGACAGCAGAAGAAGCAGAAGAAGAACCACCAACACCGATCATTGAACCATAACATCTGCATTAACTAGTTATGAACGAATTCGGGATGAAATCATGATTAGTGCACAAAACAGAGAACAGTGGAGGGGCAAGTTGATGTCTTATTAACCCACGATTAATAGGGGAAACAAAGTACATTTATTCATACTATCGATGTTATAGTAGTCATATTTGTAATCGTAGTTCATATCGGCCTAATGTTAGAAATATCCTTATACTGATCCCATTACACTTTATTTATAGTCTAAACTACAAACTACATATATATTTTTATCTTCAGTATACGATTTATCTAATAATTAAATATATACGACGGTGCCAATACATGAATAGTTTGAAATACCTAATTTTTTTCAATAGTATATTTGGATTGCGAAATACTGTGTTAAAACACTTGATCATTTTTCAAAATGTTAATTATTATTATTTTAACACACTTTTTAATCAATTTTCTGTTATAAATTCCTATTTCCTAATTCCACTCCTAGCACATTTCAAAAATATTATTATTTTAATTTTTTTTTTTTTTGAATTAAAAGTACTCGAATCGTTTAATGCGATTCTCTATTGTACAATAGAAAGCAATAACAAAACATAAGTTCATATATGAAAATGTTGACTTTTTTTTTTAGTTTTGTTTTACCGGGAATCAGGTATGCAAATTTTTGTTTATATATTTTATATATATATAATATATATAGATTATATACATTTTTATCTTCATATCATTTTGTATTCAATTTTTAATCGTTATCTCCTCCTTTCTTCTTAAATTAATTTGCTAATGCCCATTTTATTGGCATATCTACGTAGAAAAGTTTAAAGAGGCTTATTTGTTGTTGTTGTTGACAAAAAAATAATGAAATTACGACATTAAAATTAAAAAAAAAATGTTATGAATTTTAAAGAATTTCTTGATTTTGTTTTTTGATCTACCAGTTTATACCACATTTTTGGACCAAATATCTTGTGTATATCATATAATATGTAAGTATGTATGAGTGCCTGTATTATTTGTGTAAAATAGTTCAAGTCATTTGAATCCAACGAATTACTAAAACCAAGCATTAAAAATAATTAAGAAAAAAAAAGACAACAACATCAGAAAAAAAAGACAAAAGAACAAACAACTCATAAAATTGCCCTTGAAGCTATGGTTTGCGATTGACCACAAAATTAGCAGATTACAGAGTATTTCAAAAAATAATTCTTAGTACTAAGACGAGTATAGAAAATATAATTTCAATTGATTAATTGACCACAAGTTTTATGTAATGAGATCCACCGCGTATTGAAGTAGAAAGGAATGTCGTATTAAAAATAGCATGGAGAAGATCGATGAATTTAAAAATAAGGAAATCATATAGAATGAAATTAAGCTGATAGCACAAAATCGTATTTAATTAAGGGTCTTTGTGTCTTTTTGGAAATTATAATAGTAATCAGTAATCACTAACAATAATAGAAAAAAAATACTTGGGACTGCAAAGGAATCGTGACCTGTGTAAAATGTTCTAAATAATTTTTTTTCTTTTGGCATTGTAAATAATAAAAGAAGAAAAAAATTTTGAATTTATGAAATTTAATAACAAAAATTATTAGAGGAGCAGTCATCATCATTAGGTATTTATAGTGTTCTATCTCAAGTTGACCATTTCAATGTTTTTAATCATTAAATTAAAATTTTTAAATTTTGGTTGTTTTTTATAACTTACAGATTTATTAATCACATCTAACAAGTAAAAATTAGACGCTGTATAGGTAAAGTTTAGGTATTAGGTATTAATAGTATTTATTAATAGTGGATATACCTATACAACTCCTACTTTTTAATTTGATTGATTTTATAACTTCTTAAAAGATGTTATTAATACATCTGTGAGTTATAAAGATCGGCCAAAATTTAAAAATCTAAATTTAATGATTAAAGAACTTGAAAGAGTCAACTGAAGGTAAATAGGTAGGTATAAAGTGTAAAAGTAAACATATCAGTCGCTTCTTTAAAATCAATTACAATTTAATTTTTCCATTTTGATGCAACGACTCGCGTGACCTATTTGTTGTTGTTGGTCGTTCAAGGAACTCATTGTCTAGAATCACTCTGTGCGATTGAAAAAAGCTGATCAAATCACTAATTTTGTGTCCAATAATGATTCCTATATAATTTATTTAAAATTCGGAATTTGGCTTGAGAGATGCTTTTTTATACCACTAACATCATCGCTTAATTATTTTAGTTAATCATCGCTTAATTTTAAGTGGGTAATTGTTAGTTAATAACTCCAAAAGTCAATTTCAATTCTATTGTAGTTTAAAATTATTTCAAGAAAAATAAAATCTCGATAGTCTTACCTATTTAAAAATTTGATTCGAAATTTCGTTACTCTCTGCACTACCTAAATTTTAACGTTCTCTCATTTAAATAGTTTTTTTTGTTTTGTTAGGATAGGATTAGTATAATGAGACTTAACATGTTTTTAATTAAATAAAAAAAATATTATAAATTTAATTTAACGTTTATTACATCTAATGGAGATTGAATTCAATAGCCGATGATAACTGAATAAAATGTCACTATGATTATGGATAATTGAAGCAGTTTATTTAGAAAAGAAACTGATAAATAGTTACTTTGATGAGTTCTTTGCTGTTATAATGTACAATTTAGTATCACTATGTAATATAATATTGGCTACATGTTATACTTTGTGTTCCTGGCAAGTTGAAAACTTTTGTTGTCTTTTCAAGTTTCCTATTTGTATCCCATCGCACGTATTATTTAATTTCATATAATATAAATATTTGCAGTTACTTCTCTTCTCTCTTTTTTCTCTATTCAAATATTTGTTTTTTTGGCTGTTCTCCATAAATGTATACTATATAAGTCCATATTGGTTGGAGTATCACCTTATATAGTAGTAGCAAAGATACTTAATTGAATTTTTTTTATGTAGATGTTCTTTTTCCGAGTCAGATGCGATTCAAATACATCCCAACATCTCTTATATTTTCTGTTTGGAAAATTTGCTATTTAAAAATATTTCAGGACATGTATTCCTCCTTAATGTGAACGTAATGTAGACTTCACTTCATTGACTTTAATTTTTCATTTGTTCAACCATAATTCGATGTTGGTTTTCTAATAGCTCATAGCAGTGGTGTGACAAAATTGTCTTCCAACCTTTCAAAGACTGTCTCAATTTTAATAAAAAAATCTAAATTTTTAAATTTAAAAGTTCGTAGCGGTAGTAAATATCGTAATTAATATTTGGGTAAACTAAATTAAAATTTTGAAAAAATAAGCCTTAGTGGTGAGGCAAATTAATATTAAATAATTAAATTAAACCTAAGTCTGCAAAATCAATAATCTTGTTTCGATCTGACCTTGCCCCACCTAATTCTCATAAATTGTAACTAAAATTATTTATGTTTGTTTTAAGAAATGACTAAATATGCTAATTAATTATACATACTCTACATAATAATCCTATAGTTGACTAAAATAACTGTTTATTTTTTACTAGTTATGTTTTTTAAATTTTTTTTTATTTCTTTTTTATTTTTTTTTTATTTTTTTGTAGTAAATTTCTCGTTGAAAGAAGGTGTTATTTACCTTGGAAAATATTTAAAAACTTTCAGTAATTCAAAAATAACCGAAAAGATAAAACTGCACTTTATAGCGGTATTCAAAAATAAAAATAAAAAATACGTATCTTAATATCGACTTAACAGTTATTTTCTTTGGATTGTTTTTGTTTTTTTCTGTTGTTTTTAATTTTTGTTTCAAGAATTAAAATTTTTCTTAAAATTGAATAAAAAAATTATTTAAAGAAAAAACAGCTTCCGATAATGAAAGTGAATCGATTTTTATATGTAATTTTTGTTAGAAGCGGAATTATTTAATTATTTTAATTAAAAAAAAAACAAATTAATAAATTTGTGGTAAATTTTAATTCAATTTTTTTTCGATTATTTTTTTTTTGGTATTCAATTTTAATAATTTTTAGCTATAAGAGAAATAAATCATAGATTACACATTGTCTAAAGAAGGATAAAAAATTATTTTGGATAAAATCGGATAATTGTGGATAATCACGAATGAAAATTATTTTGAATAATAACGCATTCGTAAAGGGTAAAGTGTAATGTTTATTATAAATTAATAAATATAATTAATTAAATATTAATTTGGTTGAAATTGATTTATTATTCAATTTGATATTTATAATGAATTAAATGTGATGTAAATGTGATGTAGGTCTGAAATCCAGCTCCAATTCCAGCTCCTGAATTTTACATTTGAAATGCTAATTGCGCATTAGGTTATTAAACATAACATAAATATTTAAAAAGATATACATATATGTGAATTTTACCTGTAGTAGTTTTTATTATTTTTGAATTATCGGAGTTCAATACTATTTGTTTTACCATTGTGATACTATGAGGTTTCCTCTTAACCGACAATTTTATTATTTGTGTTAAATTGTATAGTTTGAAAAAAAATATTTATATAGTGATTTTATTTATAATAACAACGCTACGTTCGTTATACAAAGATTTTATTTTCCTTAAAATGAAGAAATTAAGATATTCACCTATATTCACTAAAGCGATGAAAAAACAGTCCAGCTAAATCAGTATTTCTGTGAAAAACAAAAATTCGGTGATAGGGGGAATATAAAATTTTACTGGTAGTACGGGGAAGTTTTTTTTGTCATCAAAACAATTTTAAACTGTTTCGTCTGTGCTTAACAGAATAGAAAAATATTAATTCAGTGATATTTTCATAAGATACGTTTAAGAAAATATGGGTGATTATAAAAATTTAGTGTGGAGTTGTTGCTTTGAGAAGTAAATTTTGATACATGTACACGTACAATTTTAATTATACTTTGGATGCAGAAAACCAATAAGTTCCATACAATAAGTATAAAAAAAAATGTTTGACCTCAAAATTCGATAAGAAAATGAAAAATACAAACGAACATAATAAAGAACAAAAGAGAATAATGAATTATAAGAACAAGTTGAAAATCATAAAGTCAAAGTGAATGTTAAGTACAAAATTAAATAAAAATTAGCTGAAAAGCTGTTAAAAAAAATTCTGGACCTTGAGGCTGAAAATTAATAGGAAATGAACAATCAACATTATAAACTTTAAAATAGTCATAGTAATACTGACAGAATATTATTTATTAAACGAAACTGTAAGCCTTGGCTTGATAGACGCAATTTATATATTGGTATGGTTTTGATAATTCTGAAATATACTCTATAAATTTTTCATCAATAAATAGTTAATTAGTTTGAGAATAACATTGTCCTAAAATACTGTAGTTTCTAGTCAACAATGGCTTATAAAAAAAATGGAAAAACAACCATTGCTATGGACATCACGGAGGCCTAATATTGTGTAAGCAGAACAGACCGTTTTTATTCTGTTGAAATTAACTATTTAATATTTATTTAATTTAGAATACAATGGTGTTGTCTTAACGATTTATAATATAAAATAAATGAGTACTCGTATCTATTACCCAAGCTTAAATCAAGCAGTTAAAAATAATATTTACTTAAATGTACGTTACAAAATTTACAATTTTAATATTTATAAATTATTTCAAAAAACACATTTTCATAAATTATTTATTTATTTATTTTAAGCTTAAATCAAGCATTTACAAATAATATTTACTTAAATGTACGTTACAAATTTACAAATTTAAAAAAGTTACAAAAAAAAAGTTACATAATTCTAAATAAATTTTATTTTATATTCTTAACATAAGTTCTTAATACTAAATGACGGTTTAAAATGTAGGAGTGAGAGTTGTTTAGTTTGTGTATTGGTGTAGTTTTTTCATACAGTCTTTGAATGAAAGAAGTCAATTACGGCCTTGTATTTATTTCCCATTATTATAACATTCTATTAATGGGTTCAAATCTACTATAATTAGTTTATGATGAACCAGGGTGAAAAGATTAACGGATCGCAGTCGAGAATTATTGTTAATAAAAATATTAATATAATAACAAATGAATTAGAATAGTCAAAGTTTAATTTATGAATTTATTAAATAAATTTAAATTTAAATTACGTAAAAGAAAAAAAAAGCAAAAGAAAAAGAAGGTTAGAAAAACAATAAATTTTTAGAAATCCATTAAGTATAATTAGTAAAAAAAATTAGTAACTACAAAATTAGGATTAGTAGGAATAAGGAAGGAGTTGGAATAAGTTTATTTTTAACTTAGCTGTACAAAAAGAATATATTGCTTTTATGTTGGTTAACTGGCAATAGTACTCTATTTATGGGTTCTTCAAATAGACCAGTTAGATACATTAAGATCCATTGTGATACCACAGGAACTTTCGGCACATAAAACTCTACTCGTTGAACCATTTCGAGGTTTTACAAAGCGGTGGAGGTCTTTGATTTTAGTGCCTTCAAGGTCATTCGGCGAGTCCAGAAACAAGACTTCTAGATGGATTATCCTCTTTTGATAAAACGCCGAACCTCTTACAGAGCAGGCATTGAAGTGGTTCATCTGCTTCGTCCTCTCTACACGTTATGCAAATGTCGTTTGAAATGAGTCCAAGCCTTTTGGTGTCTTTGTCAATAGGACAATGACTCGTAATGACCCCTACCATAGTGATGTCACACATTTTCAAAAATAGTCTGAATTTTATCTTTGACAAGGTTCACATTAACTTTTTGATGAAGTAAAATAATTGGAGAAAAAAAGAAAGTTAAATTCAGTAATAATTTAAAAAAAATTATTTTGTGTTATTTCCTACTTTTTAATATGAGTGTTTACACAATCACCCCAAACTGAAACACCATAGGTGAGAACTGGAAGAAATATAGTTTTAAAAATAATTTATTTCTTATGTTCATAGATGATCTTCGATTTATAAACGAATGTAAAATTCTAGTGTTTTTATTTATTTTATCCATCTTAGATTCAGCTTAGATTTAAGCTTTTTATCTAAGTTCACATCTATCATGCTCTCAATATTCTCAGAGTTATATTTAGGATCGAAATTAAATAAATTTAATTTATTAAAATTTTGATTTAGTGAACCCCATTGAACTGTTTCAATCTATTGTGCAAAAATATTAAAAAAATTACTAAAATTAAATCTTTGTTTATGCTTAGTTCACTGATTCAGAACATTTTGTTCCGAAAATTTTTTTTAAAAGAGAGAAGAGAGTTCTTATGATTCATTGTTTCAGAACATTGTGTTCCGAACAAAAAAAATTTAAACAGCAGAGATTAACATTTGAATTTGATTTGAATTAATTTTAAAATTTTTGTTTATTTCAATCTCAATATATCAAATCATTGTTATTCAAATAAAATGATTAAATAATAAATAAAATAATATTGTTAATATACAATAATTTTTAATATAAAATAATTGTTAATATATAAAATAAATACAAAATTGTGTAGAAGTGTTATAAATATTGGTTTTTCAATATTTTTATGAATTGTTTTTTTTTTTTTTTTGTTTGTGCTGTGTTAATTGTAATGTGAGAAATGTCAAAAAAATTAAAAATGACAGCAAAAAAAAATTGTTCCGAACACAAAGTTAAAGTTAAATCAACTTTTGTTCCGAAGAGAAAAAAATGTTCAAAACATTTTTGAAAATTGAGAGAATTAAAATTTTCATACAAAAAATATGCGCGCGCATGGGTTCGGAACATACGTTCTGAATCAGTGAATCAGACATTAAAGTCTCCACATTTAATCACTATCATAATTGAATATATATTTGAAACTGGATATTTTAAAATATTGTATAGCATAAGAAATTAAAAACGCCATTTATAAGATATTTCTCATAATATTATCACAAAATAAAATTAATTATAATTTAAAATGTGTTTAAAATTCGATTTTATTTAAATGCATTTCTAGATTAGAAACTATGGATAATCCGGTATATGAGAATGATCACTTGGGTGATAAAATTCGAAAAAATGATGAAGAGAACACTTTAAGAGATTTTTATCAACAGGATCAACTACATAAAGAATTTCATTTTATAGAACCAGAAAAATTCAATGGTAATAAAAATTAATTAAATTAATTTAATTTTATATAAAAAAAAAAATAAAAAAAAAAAATAAAAAAATTTAATCTATTTAGTTTCCGATGAGATAAGAAAAAAAGTGAAAAATTGTAATTTAATAAAATCATTAACATCTGTGTTTCCAATAATTACATGGTTATCAAATTATTCAATAAAAGATGATTTAATGAATGATATTATCTCGGGATTTACTGTGGCAATAATGCATATTCCACAGGGTATGGGTTATGCTTTATTAGCAAATGTACCACCAATTGTTGGTATTTATATGGCATTTTTTCCCGTTCTATTATATGTAATATTTGGTACATCGAGACACAATTCAATGGGAACATTTGCAGTTGTATCAATAATGGTTGGTAAAATTGTTACAACATATTCAACAACAACTGGTATAAATAGTAATAATTCTGCTATTGATAATGAGGAAATTAACAGAACATTGACTGAATATTATGATCCAGTATCTGTTGCAGTTGCTGTATGTTTTGCAGTTGGAGTAATTCAGGTAATTTTTTTTTAAATTAATTATATATTTTAATATAATATTGAAATTAAAAATATTACTCAAATATTAAAATTTAATTAAACAACTGTTTCTGAATTAAATTAATTAAAAGAAAAAATACTTATTTTTTTTTTTATAATTCATCAGAATGTTTTGAGAGTAGGCACTTTACTTTTTCAAAAAAATTTTAATTAATGTTGAAATTTATATTTAAGAAATTCATATTTTTATTTCGTAATGAAGGTGATTTTCTATATAAGTACTCATATATAGAAATTAATCTTATATATATATATATATATATACATGCATATATATATATATAATTCTAAGATAAGAACCAAACAAATGTTTAGTTATTGTTACAGTACAACTAACTGTCTTTCAAAATAATTTATTTTATTTAACAGAAATTGTACTTGAATATAATTTTAATTAAAATTTAATCCAAATTTAGCACAATAAAAAAAAATACCTTCAGCTAAGTATATACATAGTTAAGTATATATTATAAATTAAAATTAAAAAAAAAAGTAAATATCATTCATGTATGAAATTAAGTTTACTGATAAAAAAAAAAATGCTGAAATTAGCAACGTAAAAAAAAACTGAATTCGATAAGAGACCCAAATGTAAATTTTTTGTAATGTTATAAAAGGAAACTATGATTCATGGAAATCATATGTCGTGTGAAAATTTTCTTTTATTTGCTTGCTTTGCAATTAATATATTTTTTTCACATCTGTGTAGATATTGATTCGTTACTGTTTTTTTTTTAAATATGAAAGCTTTAAGACTCTTTCTTTCAAGAACATTTTTGTTGTGGTTGAGTGATAAGCTCCTGTAATACTGCAGCATTCTATTATATTTTTTTTTATACCGATTGGTATGTTTGATAAGACTTGTTTTTTTTTTTTTTTTTACAATTTGAAAACTATGGCATGGACACCCTATGTATGGCATACTAACAATCACACATGATAAAAGTTTTTCTCTTTAAATTTTTGATACGTCAACTAATGGGAAAAACTGGGTCTATTAAAGAGTAAGAGACTTCACCTTCATTATAGAATATTTCGATTTTAAAGGAACTTTTTTGTAAGATGCCTTGACCTAAATTCGAAAACGCAAAATCTTCTGATTAGCAGTCAGACAACATTACAGAACCATACTGTCACCCTTATTAAAAAAAGCTATTGACTTACTCAAAAAACTTTGTTTCGAGAAAAATTGTGGTATGCTACCGATTTTATTAGTATTTCGCTTTTGAATTGAGATAACTATTCTTAGTATTAAATAGTTTTTTCAATGAAAGTATAAAAACTTATTTAATTAAGATGATACTATTTGGTGTAAAATAATCAAAATCATATAAAACAGTAAACTGAGATTTTTAAGTTAACTACCGCTTTGTCAAAATATAAAAACCAACACTAATTATCAGGCCGAGTCACTCTGAGAGGAAAGCTAAATAGTGGGCCTGCTTTTTTAAAAAAGTTCACGCAGTTTTATGGGAAAAAATAGTGGTCCACGTACAAATCGGATTCTAATTTTTTTAACTTTCGTCCAAAGGATGCGAAAATTTCATCTTTTTTGCATATATTGAAATATTCATATTAGAAAAAATTAAAAAAATTTCTTTAGTTTGCAAAAAAAAAAAACAAAAAAAAACAAAATAACAAATGTAATTTTTTCGAGTTTTACTTCTCAAATGTTTGAATATACTCATTGAAGCAATTCTGTGACTTGGCCAAATAATTAATATTGGTTTTTGGTATATATTATAAGATTTAATCAGACAACAAATTTTATTTTAATAATTCAACAAATATTGTTTTGATTGTGAAATTATCGTTTCAATTAAAGCTTAAAATAATTTTAATTAATCCTGATTCCTTTTTTGTCTGCTCGTAATGTAAAAAATAATGATTGGATGTTATTCAGATAATAATTTTGTACCTAATCATTCACAATGAAAATCAACAGTTGTATTAAATCTGATGAATAAAATTAGAATAAACAACATTTCAACACAATTATACTATACACAACGAAGGTATTCCAAATAAATTTGATCTCAACATAAATTCCGAAACCAAAAAGGAAATGATTTGGGAAGCGAATATTTTTGCTCAAATTGGCTATTATGTAAATTATTTCATTTTTAAAATAAAAATATTACACAATGAAATACAAATGACCCGATATCTTCAACAATAAGTTCAAAGAATGATAAGAATGATTTCCAAAATAAATTTTACAGATAATTTTTGAATATTTTATGATCTTCATATATTCATCGGACTTTAGATGTTTTTATATGGAAAGAGATATCATCGACATAGTTCAAATGGATGGATTGGATGATGCAATAGCTTTGCCTATGAAGGACATTCTCGATGAAGATAAAATAAGCTTTATGAGTTTCTCGACCTAGTCCAGGATCCTTTGCCATTCAGATAAAATAAATAACAAAAAATAATTGAGATTATAATTTGGTAACAACTTAAATAAAATTTTGGACTACGCTATTTGATATAAGGTTATTAGTTCCTGATAATAGCAGTAGTCTTTAACAATGAATGACTTAATATGCCAGATATTTGATAAATAAATACTCAAAAAATATTAGAAGGATGTAGTAAAAATTGCAGCATCGTACTTAATGTACGAAAAGATAATTCTACCTAATCTACTGTCAAGAAAATAAAACAAAAGTCTGCTGATTAGAACCCGTTTTACACCACTGTATTGAATTAAATTTTTATATTATCTAACCACAATTATGACCAAGAACGATTATAGAAAATATTTTTGACTAACGTTGTTTTCATTATAATTGATCTACTTATTTGACTATGTAGCACATACCAATAAACATACAATGCTTTCGTTAAACTGAAAGTTGTTCTTAAGTTCCCTTTCTATTTCTATTGTAGTACATTACACATGACCTCTTGTTTAATATTGTCAAATGCTCTCTGAAAGTTGATGAAGGTGTCTATTCAATTCAATTAAAATTATTTTATTATAATTTCATTATAACTTAATGTTAACCTATGTAGTGTTTATTTCTGCTGGTTCTATCCTGATATCGCATTAGTGTTGATTTCGTTTGCACCATTAATGCTGTATAAATTTGAGGTTAAGGTAAGGCCTAATATTTTGTTCCATTCTAAATAATTAAATTAACAAAAAATAAAGTTATAAGTAGGCACCAAAAATTTGTTTAGATTATGTAGTATAACTGCTCAAAAAGTGACACAATTAGACCAAAGACTAATAACTAATCCATTGTGATACTGTAGAAAAATATATTTAAAAAAAAAAATTGATTTTTTTAAGGGAGTTATTGGTTTTTATGTTACAAATTTAACCTATCTAAGCGTGTTATGTCTATTTTCAGTATAACAAGCTCAATCTACCTTCCACCTTTCATATCAGCCATAATTAAAACCCAAATTAGAAAGTTTCGTATTTTTTGACGTAGAATCCAAATTTGCGCAAAAATGTACCTCTTCCCATTTGAAAATTTCGATTTCGGTCGATTTATTTTCGACTTAAAAAACCTTATAAAACGACTTAAAAATAATGGCTCCTTCACCTCTTACAAAGCTGATACGCATGCTCTGGAACACCCGGCATATTTTTGCATATATTAATATTTCGGAAGCAACATACCTCCTTCATCAATGCTTGTTACTAATTTCCTTTTTCCTAATTTAATAATTAAAAGGAAACAAAGACTTTTATTTACAAAATATTAAATACATCACTAAAACAAGATCCGAATATCAAGAATAATTTGATACTAATTTGTAATTTACAGTAATTATGTATGGTACATAATAAAATCATTCAAAAATATTTATAAATGACCAAAAACAGAATATAAATGGATTGAAAGTAAAAGAAAAATTCAAAGTCAAAAACTTTCAATAATTTAAAATTAGTTTTGAACCCAACATGATTTCAGTATTAAGTACGAATAGTTGATTTCTATAATTATTGATTTCCTTTCTTAATTCAAACAAATTCGCTCAAAATGCAATTGTATGTAATATTAATTAAAATACGAGCGGAAAACTAGAGTTACAATTTTTAAGCATAAAAAATAATTTTGTAAATTAAAGCTTTATTTTTTGCCAATTTTTAAAAGTGGGCCTACATACTTGTTAAGATTATTGACTGACATTGAAAACGTTTTTACCACATAATAAACTTGGATTAAGTATGAAGTAAAGCTGATTTTGTTGGTTCTGTTTTTTTTTTTTGTTTTTTTAATAATCACGTTTATAGATACATTACATACCATTCAAAATAATTTATATTTTTACACGTTTTTTTGTTTGTTTTTTTTTCTTTGTTTTTAATTGGACTTGACATTCACTTTATTTCAATATTTTTTTAGGAAAATTATTTCGTTATTGATTCAAGTTTAACTTACATTATTTTGTTTATTTTATTTATAAATTATTACCGCCTGCCCAAAATTATAAACTTTCAAAATTGTTCTTATAGTGCACATTCTTTAATTCTGATCAGCTGCTTACTATTAATTAATACAAATGAATAGGTGGTAGAAGGTTATTGTATATTTATCCTAAAGGCACACTTTAATACAGGTTGATTATGATATCATATTATGAGAATAATTTAAATATAGAACAAGTATAATATTTGGAAAAGCATGTATGAGTGTGTGTGTATGTAGATTTAATCTGTAAATTTAAATTGTCAAGTTAATTTTTAGGAAATGGCTTTTATCTTCTTAAAATTCTCTTTATCTAACAGTTCTAGTTATTCATGTGAAAGATGATTATTTTTTTCTAAATTAATAAACAAATAAATAAATCACGTCAAATCAAAAAAAAAATTGCTTTAGTTGCATTTTTGCATCAACGGAATTTTTATGAATTGAAAATGAATTGAAAATATTTATCTAACTATCAGGTTTTAAATTTTTTTTATAGTACCTACTAAAAATTAGTTAGAAATTATGAATGAATAATAAATTTTTAGACCTGTTCTAATGTATGAGGTTGCGCAAATTAAACTACACTTCAAACCAATTAAAAAAATATTTATTTTTAGTAACATAAAATTTTCTGAAGCAAATTTTTTATCACATCAAATTGGAACTGAAATTGGAACTAGATCTTAATTGAATGACGAATTTAAAACTGGTTTAAAAATAAAGTTATAAATTTTCTTAATTACTGAAATTGTCCAAGTATTGAAACCAATTATGATTTAACAAGAATAATAAATTAAAAATCAAGAACTATAGGCGAATGTGGCATAGGGTGAATGAAAATAAAAGAAAAAAATAAACATGAGAATTTGATAAAAAAAAGGTTTTTAAAGAAATTCTGATGGATAAGTTTATTATACGATAGGTTAAAGCATTTGAATATGGATATTATATTTTTTAGTTTGAGAATTTCCTGGATCTAGAAAAAGGTTGAAATTTATTAAAGATTTTAACTTTAAGATTCAATAATATACTATTACTAGGGGTCCCTGTTGAGTAATTACAATTCAAGTTGAAGTCAAATTTAAAGTTTTTAAAAAAACAGTAATTTACGTACTGACATAGACTTCGCACGATATAGCAGAAACCACTCGTGTTTAATAAAAAGTTTTGTGGTTAGTAAGTTTTATTTAGGATATATAAATACACGTCCCTCATTTACTGTTTCGTTTCCAGTATATTCCCTATAGTAAATGGTATTTAGTGGATAAAATTACTAAAAATAAAAAATTTTGTCATTAAAGAGGTATATACCTTATTTTAATAAGATCTCACATATGCATAATGTATTTGCTGAATAATAAAATCAATATGAGTAAAAAATTTTCAACTGTTTGCGCATTATTGTTTTATATACAACTTATTTATATATTAGGAGTTCATTAAATAGAAGCGAAATAAATTGAAGAGGTGTCTACTGCGCAGGTCCTTAAATGCTTGTCAATTATAATTATAGATTTAAACATTCTAAGACCAGTTTAAAGCTAAAAACAAACGTACACAACTGTGATAATTAAATTTCCCAAATTTGACATTTTTCCGAATGTGCGAACTGATAAAAAGTGACTATCGAAATAGGCTTGTCTTCATTTTTTTTATTACCGTCATTTTTTAATACTATCGAAATTTTTAAAATTTGTAATTAAAAAAAAAATTACCGTGAAAAATCCACATACCTAATGACGCAGGGCTTTTACACATCTTTACATATCTTCTACATAGTAAATTAACATTGTGTTTCTGTGTGGTAAATTATTAAATCAATTAAACTATACTAGCTTGTTGTTAAGATTCGCTATTTATATTTCTGAAAGGAATAGAAATATAATAGAATTTATTTATGTCACTTGACTATTAATCAAAAGGTCCCAGGTTTGAATTCCCATCAGGGCATGGATGTTATCTTGAATTTTTTTTTGATTATTCATAAAATACTGAACTTTTATAAATTTTTTGTACGAGTATAATTTGATAATAACGTAAGTAAAATGGAAATACGCAATTTAAGAAGGCCTATAGACAGTTCCTAGAAATTGTAAAAATTCATATACCAGAACCAGAAGATCAAAAATATTCAAAATACACGTTCCGCTTCATGTTGTAAAAACTGCACCATATAATGTCAAAAACTTAATTTTAACTAAAAATAAAAATAAAATAAAATTATCAAAAATGAAATTTACTGTCGGTCTTATCAAATTACTCTAGTAAAAACCAAAACTCGATAAATAAATGTTGTACAATATAAAATAATTATCGCCGAACAATATACTGATTAGTGATTATGAACTTATCTGGTTATTGTTAATGTGTTTATTGAAAGAGTGGTAACTCAAAAATCTCGGGTTTCTGTTTTATGTGATTTTGAATACAAATCAAATATAATCATAATAATTCTATAAGTTTATTATATTTAAGAATACTATTTGAAAAAATGATATCTCAATTTTAAATTGAAATAAATAAATCAGTAGTAGAGTAGTATACCATCATTTTTAAGCATTTTAGCGCTATACCAAATTAAAATTTTGCTTAATACATTATGAATTATGACTTACCGCTGATGTAGCAAATTATTACTATGAAATATTGTATTGAATACAATAATTATAATGAATTATGGTAATGATATTCAATTCAGAGTTAAATATTTTCAAAGACCAAGAAGCACCACAACATTGTATATATATAAATAAATGAATGGCTAATAGGGAGACAGTCTAAAAGTATAATCATCCAAATGTTGGGATGCCCAAAAACATCTAATTTATCAATTATACAGTCGCTGCCAAAATAAATTTCTTAGAACTATCACGAATGCATATCGCTATGATTCAAACAAAGATATTCAGAGATCTAAAAATAAAAAAAAGTAGGTAAGTCGTTAATAGTGACTATGCTGATAAACACAAAAATCGATTGACTCAACATAGCAACCTCAAGGGACGAAGGGACTAATCGCACTATCTAGTGTAATAGAATAAAATATAGGGCAGCAAAAATGCAGGGGACGGAATTCTGTATTGTGATAATCCCGCAGCGACTGTCGCATATCTATAATTTGTATTCTATATGGTCGCTTTTTTTTTGTGATTTTAGGGTGACAGCTAATTTGGTGTCACTCATGATAAAAATTAATAAAAGTTTGGTTGTTTTTTAAGATTTATGTTAAGTTTTTTATGTTTCAGGTTTTGTTAAAGTTGTAATAATTTTAATTTGTGTAATAAAATTATTAGTTTACGAATAAGAAATAAGTTTATTGATAGGATTTTCAGTCCAAAATGTCGAAGTCACTAAAATTGCAAATAATTTAAAAAGAATGGAACTGAATAAAAAATGCTGTGATTATGTGTTGATATTTTTTTTTTTTAATAAATTTGAATATTATTAATATTAATTAGTTATAAGTTTGCAAATAATCAATTTAATCAAATTTGAACACAACTTTTTTTTTTTCATTTTCTTAAATTAGTTGTAATGAATTCCACTTTAAGTTTTTTTTTAGTATTTGAAAATTTGGTTTATGAAATTTACTTTAAAGTTATTTCTTTTAATAATTTTTTTTATTTTTATAATTTTACTTTATGATTACCCTTGTTGCACTAATAAAATTTAAAACTTTTGTTTTGTTTTCTATTGTTTTGACACTTTGGCATTTAATAAATAACTTGTGCTGCCATTTCCGAATTGTATTTTTTAAAATGCTGCCGTTTTCTTCAATTATTCAAGTGATCGCAATACAGAATACCAAAAAATTTTAGTGTCATTTTTGACTGTCACAAGGGTGACTATCGTTTATCACAATACAGAATGCCACTCCAGATTTCTGTGTTTCCAAATAAGTTTCGCTTATAAGCACATTTTAAGAGTAGTAATAATTTATTTAAATATAAAAATAAGATTGAATTATTTATAACCTTAAAATAAAAATAAATAAAAATATATTTTCAAATTCATTTTTGATTCATAAAAATTCAATTGATGAAAAAATGCAATTCAAACTACATATTTGAAGGGAAAAATTAAAACAGGTATAACTGAACTGGGCTTTTAGAATAAAACAAAAGTCATATTTTAAATAAACCCAAATAAAAACGCGAATGGTAGTATTTCAGTAAAACCCTAAGCTACCATAATCTCATCATTATAACATATATTTTTAAAAAATAGACTTAAATTTTTATTAAAATTTATATTTTTATGTTTTATATAAGAAATTTTAAGTATCTAAAAATCTACTTTTTTGAGTTACCGCTTTTTCAATCAGCACAGCAGTATAGAGGACATAATATTATTTGATATTTAAATAAATTATATGTCATATTTATTGAATAAGTTTTCTGATGTTTTTAGGATAATTTTTATTTTGAGCTTAATTTGAGCTCGCAAATTTTACCACCTTATTTTATTATATCAAATTTTATAAATTTATGTTCTAAATTAAATTAGTTTATAAATAACAAATAAAAATAAAGACTTTGTAGATGCAGTAAATTAATAAAAATAAATCTATATTGATAAGTTTTTACCTAAATTACGTGTTGAAACAGAATTCATTTGATTTATCAATTTACAATTCAATGATTGTAATTATGAACTAGCTGGCACATTAAAACCAAAAATATGTTGTATAGTATGTAAACTTGACAAACAAAAAAATAAATTAAGAATGTCAAGGACTATTGTTATGACGTTGAACAATTAAATTCATAACGATAGATGATTCAACAATGAACATATGATGAAGGTGTGATCAACTTAGCTATACATAATCAATATTATTATTACCAACTTATTTTGTAAATATGAAGGTGTGATTTTCGAAATTTTTTTAATATTCAAAAAATTAGCAAATGTGCAGTCAAGTATTGAATAAATTAAAAACGAATTAAATTTCATTTTTGAAATATTCTTATTCAAATTAGCAATACTTCCGAAAAGCTTCCGAATATGATTTTCTTAAAATTTAAACTTTCTGATATCTAATAATGAGCTTTTGTGGGTGTTCCAATATTAGTATTCATAACATCTCTAAATACCAAATCATTATCTTTTGTAGGAGCAATTCCACTCGAACATTTGGAACAAATTTGGTTCAACTACCTATTAAATGGCTATTCGCTTTTAAGTTCCAAATTCGCATTCATTCATTCGCATTTCAAGTTCACATTCAAGTTTCAAACTTCCCCAGAGATCTCGAAATAACAATTGACCCTAAACTGCAGAGCTTCAAGCTACATTATGATAACATTGTGATGAGAGCCATTTCTTCTTTATAGGTTTCATTAGACGATGGTCTAAAGAATCTAACCCCTATCCTCTCGAAACATCTTTTTGCTACAAATGTAAGATCTACCATTGAATATTCAAACTTGATTGACATTAATTGAATTGAATCAGTTCAGGGAAAATTTTTACATTTCGTTTTGAGTAATTTTTCGGGGAATGATCCATTGCGGCTTACACCTTATTCGCACCATCTTAAACTCATTAACTTACGGTTGCAACTATATTTTTGTTTTGCTTTAATTTTAGTAATGATTTATTAGTTTAGGGCGAAAATAATTATTTTTATAATAAACTAAAAATATTTATTAAATTTTGAAATTTTTGGTAAAAGATCTGGAAACGACATCATACGGTTGTTTCATTTTAACTACTATAAAACTGCAGTACCGTACTTAATTAAGCATGAAAAGGTGATTCATAAGTTACTGTCAAGAGTTTTGGTGTTACTGTTAAGAGTTTTGGTTTTGGTGGTTTTGATGTGATGGTATATGAATTAACAGCTATAGTATGTTGCTTTACTATCCGAGAAAATGTAGATCTTACGTTTTTTTAAAGTCCTAAGGACGATTTATAATAATATTATAAACTGAGCTGAAAATAAGGGTAGACTAGAATTAGATAATTAAAAAAAAAGTAGATCCAAGAAGGCGCAAATGTGATGTACTAGTTACTCTATTTTAATTAAAGTGCTGGTTTAGGTTAGAATGGTTATTACTCCAAGAACATTTATTAAGAATAGATTTTTATCGTTTTATTATAGATTTAATAGATTATAGAGTAGTTTTGAATTACTTACTGCCTCCCTTGAGCTAATTTGGAAATTTTTGTTTTAATTTTAATCCACCATCGCTTTTTCTTTAAATGATCATCAAAGTGTAAAATTTTACATCTACATCATGTTAATACACAAAATTAAATATTTTTTTGTTTGTTTTTATAAACTTTTGTATAAGCTAATAAAGAATAAAAAAAAATTAAAAGTAATATTCCATGTCTACTAGACTATACTATAACTTTTGATGAAAATCGAAAATCAATTCAATTTTAATAAAATTTAAATAATTTAAATTATGTTTCAATTGAAATTTCAGTTAATGATGTATATATTGAGACTTGGAATTGTAAGCTCGTTATTATCAGAAGCTCTTGTTTCTGGACTCACAACAGGTGCTGCAATACATGTTTTAACTTCACAGCTTAGAGATATTTTTGGATTGAGTTTTCCAAAACCATCTGGATATTTTCAAGTTATCAATGTAAGTTAAATTACAGAAGAAAAAACATTCAAATTAAAATTTTATAAATTATTTTTTATTTTAATATTTTAGACTTATATTTGCATATTCGAAGATCTAGTTAATATTAATTGGATTGCAACTGGCCTTTCAGTTATAACTATAGTATTACTTATATTTAATAATGAATATTTAAAAGTAGGTTCAATTTGATTTCGCACATTTTTAATATTCTCGTAAACGATAATAAAGTATAATATTATTAATTTGGGTTTTGTGATTAAATATAGGATTGTGTTTCAAAACGATGTAGTATTCCAATTCCAGCTGAATTAATTTTAGTTTTAGCTGGTACTTTAATATCACAGTATTTACTTCCCCCGAATTCTTTAAGAACTTTAACTCATATACCAACTGGATTTCCTGGTATGTATAATTTGATAGTTTTTTTTCCATTTCTATTAAATTTTTAAAAAACCATTTTTATTTTTTAGATTTTACACCACCAGATTTTGATTTAGTACGAGTAGTTTTTATAGAAAGTATTCCGGTTGCAATGGTTTCATATGCAGTTTCAATTTCAATGGCATTAATATTTGCTCAAAAACTTAAGTATAATGTTAGCGGAAATCAAGAACTATTAGCTATGGGTTTATCAAATCTATTGGGTTCATGTTTTTCATGTCTACCAATATCAGCTTCACTTTCACGCTCAATAATTCAACAAACTGTTGGTGGAAAAACTCAAATAGCATCAGTTGTATCATGTGGACTTTTAGTAATAATTTTATTGTGGATAGGCCCATTATTTGAACCGCTTCCAAGAGTAAGTATATATATGTGTGTAGTTAGAATAACGATAATTATAAAAAAAAAATATTTTAATTCTATTTTTTATTATTAGTGCGTACTAGCTGGAATTATTGTTGTTTCTTTGAAAGGAATGTTGAAACAATTAACACATTTTTATGATTTTTGTAAATTAAATAAAATGGATGCATTTGTTTGGGTTGTTACATTTTTAACAGTTGTTTTAATAGCCATTGATGTTGGTCTAGTTACTGGACTTATACTCAGTTTAATATGTATTTTAATTGGCAGTCTAAAACCACAAGTTTGTCTCTTAGGACATACAAATGCTGATTTATTTTTAGAAATAGATCGTTTTAAAGGGGTGTGTATATTTTTTATTAATATTATCAATTAAAATTTTGATATATATATATTATGTTTATTAAATAGGCAACTGAAATTCCAAAAATTAAAATTATTAAATATAGTGGTAGCATTAATTTTGCTAATAAAAGTGTACTTAAAAGATCTCTGAAAAATCTACTACAACTTGACATCGTTAAAAAAGTTCAACGTATTAAAAAATCTGAAAAATGTGAAAAAATTCAATTCGATTCAAATAATTTTGATTTAATTATATTTGATTTCTCAGCTGTAAGTTACATAGATCCATCAGGAGTAAAATTTTTGAAATCATTGGTAGATGATTTAAAATTAATTGGTATTGATGTTTTTATTACTGGAATTTCATGTAAGTATAAAATAAAAATTGCATAAATTTGGGATGAAACAAATTTTATTTTTGTAAATTTGGTTAATATTTTCCTTATAAATTATTACAATAAATTAATAAATTAAAATAAAATAATATTGTCTTTTTAATACATTTTAGGTCAAATTTATGATACAATAACAAAATGTAATTTGAATATAAATAATGAACTACAAATATTCCCAACAATACATTATGCTGTTAAATATAGTAAAAACACATTGAAATATGTGTAAATACTTGTAAATAATTTGAAATTATAATAACTCAATTAAAACGAATTTTTTTTAAATTAAATAAAATATTTATAATTAGCTTGTAATAACTGAAAACAGGACAAATAAATTAATAAGTTATATAAAAATAATTCATTAGTACTTTAATTTGTGGTGTTTAAAAAACTGATTTGAATTGAAGATTTCTAAACGACAAATGTTATTTTTTTCTTTTCCTACATATAGGTACAGTATACGGCTCAGACAGTTTGATACAATTAATTACCAATAAAATGGCTGTTCTTTTTAAATTATTTTAGTTTTTTACAGACCTTAAGATCATATTTGACTGAAAGCTAATTTTAAACTATTGAAATGATTTTAATAGACCACCCATAAGTTCAACTTTCTCAACCCAACCGGGTAGCTATAGTACTGAGTTCGTTAGACGAATTATGGCCTAAAACAATCAACAACAACAAATATGTCTCTCATGCTATGAAAAAGGTATTAGTAAATTTGAATTGATTTTCCAGAAGTAATTGGAATGATCACTTCCACTTGGTATTTTTAAGTATAAATAATTTGTATAATTGTTATTACCATTATGTAATTAGTATACATAGTTTTGCTCCCTCTGCTTGTAGCATGATTCTAGTTTATTTAGTAATATTTCTTTCATTCAACAATGTCGACTTTTTACTATAAAATGAAACTGGGCTTACTAACAATGGCACTGGATGATGATGTATTGCTCAAAAAAATTATAGAAATGTTTCCTAAACTATAATAGACGTTTGATCTGATTGTTCTAAACGTAAATTTAAATGTTGATGAAATAAAATTCTAAGAAACAAATTTGCTTATATTTAGGCAAAACTAGAACGATATTCAAACGTTTTTCAAACATTGCGTTTTCTTCGGAACATAAATTTAAAAAAAAAAATTTAACAAGAAACGAATTCAAAATAAAATTTTGTTTGTGATGCAATTCGAACAAAAAATAATTATAAAGTTATACCGTTATACTGATATAGTATTATAAAAATAGTTATAAAGTTATACTGGTAAGCTAGTACTAAAGTTATTTGTATTTTTAGGAATTCTGGTTAAAAAATATTTCTACAAAAAAATTGTTCCCCTTCAAAATGTTATGCCATATCAAAGCAATACTTGCATCAGAAAATGTACTATTTTTAGAGAAATTTGGAAAAAACTGGAAACTCGACGATAAGTCAAAAATAGGATATTGCATGAAAAAATATACGACATTGTACTTACCTTCAACATTTATTCATTATTTATATTTCATTACAATAGCTATTTACTCAGTAGTTTTAGATGTAACTGAAATGTAGATCAAATAATTGACTACTTTGTAGATTGGCTTCAATAATCAATTCAGAATAAATATAGATATGTGATATGTACATATATAATGTTTTGGTTGCATGGCATTAATAAGATTCAAATTTTTAAAAATTTAAAATATTGGTCAATTTATTGTGGTATAGTAAATATATGTATTGTGTATATATATATATCATCGGTACACTGAAAAAAAAACCTCAAGTTCGTAAATATAGTATTAGACTCCAAATGACAAAAATTGAACTTGAAACGTTTTTGCAGTATACCGATGAAAGATCATAAAGATTATTTAGGTATCGATTTTACGATTTCAAATTATCAAAAAAAAAAATAAATTAGTTTTTCATAAGACGTGAGTTTAATATAATGGCATACTAAACTTTCAAATTCTTTGACCATCAGGCATCAGCGTCCATTTAGTAGAAGAGATTTCAATTGCTGTGCTATATGTAGTAATATTCATTATATATTTGTAAAGATGCACGTATTGTTCATTATGAATTAATATTAATTAATATTTGTAGTAGTTAATCGATGTCAGACAATACTTTTTGATATAACTGGGTAAATTAACTGGATAACTGGTTAAATTAATAGATCTAAGAGAATTATTTAGTTAAATTAATAATATAGTTACTTGAATCTGTTCTAATAATAAATATGAATTAAAAAAGTTTTATTTTTTAGTGTCTTTTAGGAATTTAACGCATTTATAATAAAACAACAAATACAAAAAAATATTATAGTAACATATAATATTTAATTACAATTTATTTAAAATTACATACATATATAATATTTTGTAAATTTATCATACTTTTAATACTTTAATACAATTTAATTTCAATCAAATAAAAATTTTTGTGTTTTAAAAATTTAATAAAATAATTTTTAAAAAACAATAATAATAAAAAAAAACAACAATACAAAACTGAGTAGATATATTTATTTATAGATGTTAATTTTTGAATAATTTCCCTGAATTATCATTTTTAAAAATACTTATTTCCTTTGTTGTTAAAAATTTATCAACTCGATCATATATAACACCAGTCATACCAATTTCTTTCATATATTTTACAGCTGATATTGAATCAATATCACTACCCCAACAGAAAATTTTCTGATTCATATCATAACTCAATTCAATTAAACTGGAATCATTAAAATAATCTTTTGAATGTGCAACAATACCAAATAAATTAAATGTTTTAGAATTAGCTACAGCATTTTCAGCTGATTCACATCTTGGATCAAAAAATGGTACCCAATGATGACGTTTCCCCATTGTTAAAAACATTACCGGATAAATATTTTGTTTAAATTTTAACATTGCACATAAATCAGCATCAAATGTTGATAAAAATGACAAACGGCCAGAACTATTATCTAGTATTGTTCGAAGAATACGATCAGCAAATAAATTTTTATCTAAAGTTTGATTTGCTTCCATAGTACCATCAATTCGACGTTGTGGCCATTTTATTTCAATATCAAATCCTATTGATGAATCAATATTATTAAAGAAATCTTCCAATGTTGGAAATAAGCGATGTTCAATATTAATTTCTTCATTATGTGATTTATATTCTGTAATATTACCATTCTGTTCAATATAATACATTTTGATTGATTTTAATTCATCATAAGTTAAATCTTGTAAATGAACTCGAATTAAATTTGTTTCATTTAATGGTTTTTGATTATCTTTACGAACAAGTATTGTAAAATCATGATAAATTATTGGTATTAAATCTTTTGTTAAATGTACATCAAATTCAACCATATCAACACCAACTGTAGTAGCTTGTTTCATTGATAAAACAGTATTTTCAATAGCTGGTGGTTTTTCATTTTTAGGTAATTTAAAACTAATTCCTAAACCTCTATGACCAACATCAAGACCAGTCCAATTTGATTGCCATTGATTTGAAAATGATGTTTTGAATGAAAATAAATTTGATGATCCTTTCATTGGTTTTATTATTACATATGAAATTTTTACAGACGCATTTAAACCATTTTCAGTCCTTAAATTTAATTCGATTTCACCTTCAGAACTATTTAAATCTTTTAAATTTATATATTGAAATCCTAACAATTTATCAATTTTATCTTCAGCAATTGAATCATCATATAAATTAAATAAAAATCTTGTTTTATCTACCTTATCGGTTAAATGTATATGATAGAGTAACATATCATCTGGGTAATATGTAATACCATTTAATGGTTGATCTCTTAATTCACTTTCATTATATTTTAATTTACTAAATTTAACAATAGTTTTAGGCGATAAAAATAAATTTGAAAAATTATGATTATTTACTGCGGTTTCTATTTCAAAAAAGGAATGAATTGGAATGATTTTAATGCGATATTGATCTAAATGATTGTTTTGTATATTGAAAGGATTTCTAAAGAATTTAAAATGTACTATTGTTTCATGATCTTGTAACCAACCAAAATCTGTTGATATATCACCATTAATTTCACCAAAAGTATCAAAATCAGCAATAATCATATCCTTATCGTTATTTTTTTTTATATTTGATTGTTCGAAACGCCTTGGTTCAACATGATTCTCCCATTCAAAAACCGATATTTTATCATTATCTACATTTTTTTTTCCAATAAAATAACGATATTCTACAGTAACTATATCATCATCATCATCTTCTATTGTTAATATAATTGTATTTATTGTCCATATTTCTTCATTATCTTCGGTAGTAATAATATCTGATCGTTTTAATTCAATTGCATCAATCGGATTCCAATTACCCAATTCATAAGTATTACCTGTAACACCTACAAATTCATTTAATTTCAATTTTCTTTTAATTAAAACTGTAAATTTATTTGTAACTGTTTGTTTCTCATCATATTTTGATAAAAATCTTTTATTTCGAATGAAGAAATTAAATGGACTTATATTTTCCATAATTTTATTGATGTCATCTACTGTTTTGATGTCGTCTGGTTTTTTAACTAATTTTGAATTATCATTTTTAAAATTATTTAATTTATCAGCTTTCGAAAATATTTGGCCAACATTTTCTTTTTGACATAAAGTCGGTTTCGGAATAAATGCTATTATGCAGTAAAGAAGTATTAAAATTTTTAAATTTAATTGTAACCATTTTGATATTGGCATTAATTGGATCATTTATTGGCTGTATGAAAAATAATTTTAATATAAATATTAATTTGTAAATTTAAAAATAAAAAGCAAAACAATAACAGAAGACAGGAAGTTGTGTAGAATAAAAATCATTTATTTCGGTTTACAAATGTAAGAACATTTTTTTGAATTTGGTTATAAGTAGGATAAAAAAAGGATACGAAATAGATATGTATAGCAGATTTTTCAAGTTAATCAAACATTATTTTAGAATTAAACGAGATTGATTTATTTTTTTAATGTTTCACAACTTCTTGCCTTCTTGGCAATAAATACACTTAATAAATAAAATTTATATATTTCAACATTTTTTTTTTTAATTATTTTAAATTATTTTCAAAATGATAGTTATTTATTATTGACAACACAAATAAAAATTAAATATATTATTCAAATATGTACATAATATGTATATATGTATTTCCAAAAACAAAATTAACAATTTAAATATTTTTTGTTTACGCTGCTACTTCTATTTGTTTTTGTTAAGCAAACGATTTTATTTAGACCAAAAAATAATTCAATAGACTTTATATTATAAGTAGAAATCAAATCAGTTATAAATAAAATACAGTAGTTGCAAACAATGGCTACCTAAAAGTTATAGTGTTCGCACCCTCTATAAATTCTAATACATAATTCAATGTTATATTATTTAAAATTAAATTGGATTTTAGTTAATTTCAACAGTTTTGCTGATCATTTTAATAACAATTAACACATATTTTTTTCTTAAGGAGAAAATTGGTTGGCTCTCTAAATAAATACAATTTTTGAAAGCTTTTTAGAACTACAATATGTGGTACTTATTTTACTTGACAATTTTGTACAAATTTTAATTAATAAAAAAATTATATATAAAAATTTAAATGTAAAATTAATTTATGAACACATTTTAAAAATAAAAAAAAAATATAGTTATATATGTTTTTTTTGAATATTTGAATTTGTGATTGTTAACTTTACCTATTTCTATAATAATAACGAAAATATATCGACAGTGAATATTAGAAAATCAATTAGGCGTTTTTTCAATATGATTCTAAAATTGAATTTAAATTCGCGATTCACCTATTAATATTATATTACCAAGATATTTAGTTCAACTTAGGTCATATTACAACTAAAATGTTTAATTAAAATAAACATTTGGAATTAAAGTTAAAATTAATTTAAAAACCAATTAAAACTATATTAAGTAAAAAATTAATTTATATTTTTCAATTTTATTTTTTCGTATCATTTGATTTAACTTAATTTTAGTCATAGAATATAGATTTGTACGGATTATTTAACAGATGAACGACCATGTGAATTAAGAAAAGATTTTAATACAAATGCGGCATTATTTGATCTTATAACCTACCTATAGAAGAAAAGTTGGGCAATAAAGTCTCCTTGGTATTTTTTGATTTCGCCAAATCGTTTGATTTATTTCATATTCTCTTTGAATTTGGAATTCAGGGCAGAGTATTGTGTGGTTTGATAGTTACTTGGGTGGAAGAAAGCAGTATACTGAATCTGAGCAGTACAAAAGTGAAGTAATAGAAAATAAATATGGAGTTATCCAAGGTAGTTCACTGGGACTGTCACTATTCATAGACTACATAACAGGTTTTTCAAAACACCTGACCACGAATATCCTTATTATGTTTTAATCTTTATTTTTTTTTTAAATTCTTTAAATTGGTACGTTAAGGACATTTAAATAATAAAATATTGAGCCAGACAGCTACGACCAAGGCTAAAAAAAATTATTTCAAAATTCATGTAATTTAATAATATTGTAGAAATAAATTAATAATTTTGATGTGCTGGGACAAAAAGGCAACGAAACAAATCAATATTATTGTGTTATCAAGAGAGTTGAAAAATTTAATGTTGACATTCGATATGATATTATATGATTGAGCTTATTTTAAAAGAAATTAAAATTTCATATATAAGTAAAATTTTCTTTCACTAACTAATATATTTTATTTACTGCACATCTCGAATTTATTTCATGAATAACAAAATGCAACTAACAACAATTTTTTGAATGTAATCTGCAAAAAAAATTTTAATTCACCCATTTTAGAAGTTGAACAGACATTATAAACCATTATAAAAAAAAAAATACGTAACTCCAACTAAAACAACTTACCGCAAAAATTTAGCAAAATATCTTTTAAAAGAACGGAATAAAAGAACAATACTGAAAAGCGAAAACTAAACAACTACTACTAATATAAAGAAAAATTGGCTTGAAAAAGTTTTTTTTTTTTTGCTTTCTTACAACCGTTATTATAATTCACAATATTTACTACAGTAAGTCATTGAATATTTTAATTCCTTAAATTATCAAATAAATGATAAACAAAACAAAAAAAAAAAAAAATTAATAAAAAATTTATGAGTTTTTTCAACTTTTTGTTATTTTATTCGTCAATATAAAAATGTTAAAGCCCTCGCATAACATACAAAATTCTCTTAAATTTTTATTTGTGAGTAATTTAAAATGTATTCAATTTCAAGCTGAACAATCATTTAATATCAGTAAAAGAGAAAAATGACTCTTTCTTTTTATTTGTTTTTATTATACAATATAATCAAAACGGAATACGGAATATAATCAAAATTGTTAATTAAATAATTTTCAATTTCGATTTCAATTAAAAAAAAAAAGAAAAACAAAACATGATAATGTAGTAATTGTTATCATTATTTAAATTTAAATAGAAATTATAATTTTAATTTTTAAATTTGACAATATAATATTAATAATTGTTAAATTAATTTGTTTAATCGATTTTAAATATTTGTTTACAATTTAATATGGCTAAGTTCCCAAATTAATGTAAAAAAAAAAAATATATAAAAGAATTAAAATTGTACAATTTTAATTAAATTTCATAGTCAAGTCAAAATAAAAAAACTCAAATAAATTAAACAGACAAACAAATTTATTTTTGACTTTAATGCGGGAAAAAAAAATCGACAAAGATAAAAATCTCTCGAATACCATTAAAATAGATTAAAAAAAAACCATGTTCTTTAATTTTTGTCCTTTATGATAGTCATAAAATTACAATCGTATTGTAAGACTATCGGTTTCTTGTAAAAAAAAAAAAAATATATATATATATATAAACCTATACATGTACTAGTTATAATTATATACATTTTATTAGGATAAAAGAATATAAATTTCGTAATATGTTCGAAATTTTCTTGGCCATCATCATTTTCTTGTAAAAAAATATAATTGAAAATTCAAGTGGAAATCCAGGAACGAAAAGATTGTATAATTTTTAAATGTTTTAATAGTCTTAAATTATAAAGTCCTTTAGCTGAAATAAGTTGGTTCTTGTGTTTACGCAATTTATTGTTGGTCTAGATTGTCTAGAATAAAATCTGTGCTATAATTTATTCTGTTACAAATTTTTTGTTTAGGGAAATGAACACATTGTGTTGTCTTGGAAATAACTGTATTAATAATAATTAATTGCTGAAGTCATTGTATAACATAATAATTATTTACTTAGTTATTATATTAAATTTCTATTTAGCAATTAAAAGTTTCTATTTTTAAGTGGAAGGAGAATATCTACTCTAATAAAATTCATTTACGAATTTTTGAAATTCTTTCCAATTCGACTTTTTGTATTACACATTTGCGCTTATTGACTTTTCTAGTCAACGTTAGCAATTTACTAGTTTGGTGATGATTAATGTGGTATACTTGAGCAGAGATAGATAAGTTGATGTTCGGTGTAATAAATTAGAAAAACTCACTTGTATAACATAATAATATATATCTTTTATTTTATTGATAAGAGGATCTTATCATTGTGTGATGTATTTAATTTAATTAAATTTTTTAAATTAAATAAAACTCTATCTTTCTTGTCAAAAAATTAACTAATTAGTTAAAAAACTGAACTAGATAATGGTTCAGTTCGTGTTTTTGATGAAGTAGATCCAGAGATTTGAGAAATCTATGGATATCTTCAAAATGGAACTTTTATGATCTCTGTAAGGTTTTCAAAGATATACCATTCCAAACACATAAGCCTAGTTTTCTTCAGACCTAAGAAGTCGCAAAAAATGTGCTTAATGTCATACTGAAATCATTACAGATTTTAAAGTTATCAGTATTAACAATTTACAGTAGCATTGCGTGTTTGTTAAGCAAATTTTTCATGACATAACCATTATATGGTCTCAATATTCTTTCTAATTAGCGGAAGCAATTTTTTAGTTCCGGATCATATTACTCACTGAAACTTTTACTGGGCCTAAGTTTATACTATGTCAGAGTTCACCTGTCTTCTGGTGACCGTATCAATATTGAAATGAATTATGAATCCGTTTTGCTGGGTTCAAGAGTGGGTTGGAGCGTTTTCGGACCTCTCACACTTGCACTTTCCGAAAATACTAATTTATCGCACTATTTTTCGTACTAAATTTTTATACGGTTTTAAAAATTTATGATAGTACCTACTATATTTTTAGGAGTAGAATCAGTGTTATCTTAACGAATATTTTTTTTTAGCATTTTTATTTCAAATTTATTTTGAAAATAGCAAAAATATGCTTTTTTGTAACATTATTTAGCAATATTTAGAAAATTTTTGGCTAAGGCAATATTAGATAAATTTTAAATTTAATGCATATGTCATTTGTGCTATCTATCACAAATATTATTGGTGTAAAACACCAATATTATTTAAAAAGGAACCTACAGTGTCTTGAGAGCAAATTGAATGTAATTAAAAAATAATAATAATGTTCATATTTGTTTTAAATTTTAAAATTATTGTCACACATTAGTAGTTATCATATTGCGATATGGCAGGTTTAGTGCGAGTACTTGGGAACACACCAAAAAATTTTCGGAGCTTTTAGGAATAAATAGTCAGTGCGACTTGATAAGTTTAGTGCGAGTACCAAGCGCAAGTGCGAAAGGTCCGGAAACGCCCTTATTGTAAGAGGTCTAATAATCTAAAATTTATTGTTTATTTTACATATGCATTCATATTTCTAAGTAAATTAATAGAAGTGATTGTGACTAAGTTCGAATAAGCGAAATATACACAATAAACCTTAGTAATTATATCTAATATTTTTATATTTTGAAATATGTATTTTCAACCAACAACTTCATAATAAAAATTATAAAAACTTTTCAAACAATTTTAAATTTAATACACAAATAAGAGAAAGGCTAAAATCAAATTAAGATTGAAGGTCTAAATATTTCCAGCAGTCAGTACAGGTTAAATGAATCGTTCGCGAATAAAAATGTCATCAAAATAATTTGGATTGAGTGCCCCGTAATAAAGATTTGACATCGTGGTGAGAGGTATGAAACGATTAATAATAATAATAATAAATAATAATAATATAATTAAAATAAAAAATACTAATAAATAATTATAATTAAAGTATTTATTTCATCAAAACCCAAAGCAAAATTATGTAAACAACTTGAACTATAATATAAGATATAATAATTATTATATTACTGTACACTTATAAATTCAAAAATACTTAACCTTTGTTTTAAGTGAAATAGATTCAATTATTTCTAAAATTAACTACATAGTTAATTAATTAAGCGGAAGCTATTTTAAATTTCCAACCAAATAACAAGATCATTTTTAAAAGTTATATAATATTTTTGTTATACGATAAAACCACAATCTTATTTATTAATTCAATTTAAGAAAGTAAAGTATAGGTCAAATAATATATTATAATTTTATAAATAGGAAATGGTACTACTACAAATTCAAGTAGAAATTCCATTTTGATGTTATTAATTCTGATATCGTTGTGAATTTACACCTTGTATTTGTATCCATTCTGATATTGGTTACAATGCCACGATAAAAATATATAAAAGAAATTATCAATTAAATACGAACAGGTTCAAAAGTGTTACTTTATTTGTATGTTAAGAATATATATATAAAAAAAAAAAGAAATGTAATATTGTAACAATTGTATCAATTTCATTCGACATGATAAATGAATGGTATTAAATTAATCAGAGAAATCTCAATAAAGAAAATTTTCATATAATTAGTAATTACTTAACATAAAAATCATTAATTAATTTCTAAGATACTTTGGTTTTTGTTGTTTTATTCAAACTGGATGAATAAATTTTTTACTCAGGTTTACAAATTTTTATAATAAATGTAATAGAGTATAAGAGAATGTTGTAACATTTTTTATGTTAGTTTGCATTGATGAGGATTTTGGTATTTTCTTTGTGTTCAGTTGAAATAGAATTTTCAATTTAAATTTATACAACTTTTAAACTAATTTTTGTGATCGATTTTGTACTGGAGAGAGCTTAAATAAATTAAATATTATAAGTTTGTGGTAAAATAATCTTTAAATGAAAATTAAAGTGTTTAACGAAATTAAATCATTTTAATTTTTAATTTGAAAAAGTTTTACTAAGAACAATGAAAGAAATGTTCGATGATCAAATATGAGATTAGGTAACCACAAATAATATCAAAACGTAACGTATTAATAACCTACTATATATGTACTACATACTTTTCAAATAATTATTTCCTTAATGGCATTAAAAAAGCATTACAAAAAGTTAAGTCTTTAAAAGATTTAGATGTTTTTTTTTGTTAAAAAACTGTCATTTAAATTGTATTATAGCAATATTATACAATATTATTAACAAGCTTAATAATTTATTTTAGTGAATTTCCGAATTTGACTATTCTTATTTCTAAAAATTTCTTTAGACATGTTTTGTTAGGTCTCAATTAGAATATGCTATCCAGATTTTGTTACTTTATTACGAAATTAATATACTTACAAAGAATTGAGACAATTGAAAAAAAAAAAACCCATTTGCAAAATTTTAATTGTGTCACTAACATTTTGAGCATAAATTAAATTAAATGCACCTTTTGTTAATTAATTTCTTCATCCTAACATTTTACAAAACCAATTATGTAATGAATTAACCAAACAATCGATAACCCTAAAAATCTTAAAAAATTTAAAAAACAAATTCTGGAATAAGTATGTAAAAAATAATTTTAATTAGGAGCAAACTCTAAATACCAAGCAAAATTTATGTATCTAAGATAATTGTACAAAATGGTTGGGATAACCAAATGAATGAATAAGTAAATGATGATGATTAGTATTGGCAATAAATACTAGAATCTTATAAATTTTTCTCTGTCCAGACAATTCATTACACTCTAAGGAAGAGTCTATATTCTAATTTGGATAACTGAACAATTTCACTAATATAACTGAATAATTTAATAACTGAACAATTTAATTAAAACTCTGGATAACTTTGGATCACTGAACAATTTAATTAAAATAAAAAATTGGTGCCATAAAACACTACATCACAGACGTATAATATCGAGATCTTGTTCCTGTAACGGAATAAATATATCTCTTCTTATATAACTTTTGGGATAGTTGTTATAATGGAATTATAAACTATAGCAATTTTATTATAATTATAAAATTGCGTGATCCTATAACTATTTACTATTGGAAAAGTGGCGAACTACTAATGTTATTATATTACTTTACTTCTATAATGAATATAATAAACTTGTTCTAAGAATCGTTTTTCTTTTATTTCCAATAATAAAAATATAAATAGTCATATTACACTAGCTTATACTATTTCATATCAACACTAACATTATTATACAGCTGTTATAATTGCTACATTGACAAAATCCTAAAGAAACACTAATAATCTTATTAGACCATCAATTTAAATTTTAAAACAGCAATAAAATTTTAATATAAACAATTACTTATAGTTGGTCATATGAATTTCCTATGAATAATGCTGTCGGACGGAGTAAGATGGATTTTCATTTATTGAAATATAAATTGAGAAAAAATGTTTTAAATACATTGGTTCAGTAGGTTCCCATTGTAAATTAAAAATAATTAGAAAAAAAAAACCAAAATAAAATAATTAACTTTATTAATTTCCAGCAACGGAAATTTGCTTTTCAGAACCAGTTTTTTATTTTAAATATTTTAATAAAAATTGTTATTAAAGTTATTTTATAAGAATGAAGAAGATTATAACGGAAATATGTATATATCATATACGTGTCTCAACGAAATTATACAAGTGTCGAATAATAAAATATTTTAATAAATCATGCTAATACTAAGTACCAATATAAATTAAATTCTGCAATTACATGTACATATATTATCGTACGCATTGGATTGTGTTTTCACAATTTACATGCATAATAATACTACATACATACTACTTAAATATTATTCGATTTATCTTCTCAATTTTCTTTGGAATATATTATTTTTTGAAAACTTAATTATGATTTAAAAATTGATTTTTGTATTCCCTTGAAAAACTTACTTGCATCGTATGTAAAGAAAATACGTACACACATATATAAATATATTGTAAATAAAAACAAAAGAAAAATTTATAAATTATTAATAAGTATGTACATACATATATAATAAGAATAAGTTTTCCCATGTATTAAAAGAATATTTTAGTTTTGATAAATCTTTCCAAGAAAGCTTAAATTATTGCAGAAAATAATAAAATTGTGATTTGGTAAAAATTTAATTGAAAGAAATTATATTCAGAATTTAATTTGAATACTTGAAGGAAAAAAAAAATTAATATCTACCTAAAAGAAAATTTGTTTAAAAAAAAAATAAGAATCTTTTATTAAAAAATATTTTTTTTAAAAATAACTATACGAATTTTGAATTCATAAGTACATATTTTCATATTTTATTTAAATTTTAGTTTAAATTAAAATTTTTCCAATTATTAGAATTTTTAGAATACATTAATGAAGATCCATATGCAATAAACATATTTATGACACCAATAATATTTGATGAAAATACTTGAAAAGACAACATTCAGGCGACTGCAATTATAGCGATATGTAAATGGATACGTATTACGTACCTATAATATTTTTTTTTAATTTTACTAGGCTGTGATTATAGCAATCAGTAAAATTAATACGTAAAAATTATTTCGATGTGTTTCGAAATGATTTCGGGTTTACTGTGACAGTCTTTACTAAATTTTTATATAAAGTTATAGGAATTGGGAACAATATTCTAATAAAAAAAACAGCTTAACATTTTTATCTCAATATTTCAAATAAAATAAATTTAATCATTTTACGGATCTGAATTTTTTTTTGTACAAAACAAAATGGAATCAAACTATTTTACTGAAGTAATTTTTGTAAGTACTGATTTTTTCACTGTTTCATTGATTCATTTGTATTTTGTTAAAGTTATTTAAGTTCATTTGATAAAAAAAAAATTCTGATTCAATTTAACCTTAAATTTACATTTATTAATTTTGTTTGTTTATTGTTTGCATTTTTCTAGTTGGTTGTTGCTCAAGGGTTTTTTTAGTTTTTTTAATATAAAGTTTTTGTAATTTTAGTTAAACTTCAATATTTAATTTAATTATGAAAACAATGCGATCGCAAAAAATGCTTCAGTAGAATTTGTTGTCATTTCGATTTAACGTAATTCGAAATAATAAAGTATACCTAGAATTACGTTAAATCGAAATGACAACAAATTCTACTGAAACATTTTTTGCGATCGCATTAACCGTCTTACCGCAAAAATAAAATATTGTTTCACTGTTTAATTTTTACGTATTAATTTTACTGATTGCTATAATGGCAACCTTAATGGTTGACACAAAATTTTTGTATTAAATGAAATGAATGGTAAAAAATGTTCAAATAAAGCACAAATTTATTGCCAAGTTTTAACAATTTAAGTACAATATATCACTTCTAGAAAACAGTAAATTTTTACGGTTCCCTTAAAATGTTCAAATAGAATTTATTATCAAAATGTAAAAATTTGGAATAGAAATTGATTTTATAACTTTATTATTCCTTCAATTTGATAAAAATATATTTTTTCTACCACTGAAATAAAATTGAAAAAAAATTTTTTTTTTTTACGTGTTAATTTTATTTACCGCTAAAACTGTAACATTAACAGTTATATAATTATATTTATAATTATATATATTAAAAAGGTAGGGGCAGTAAAAATATCTATGTACAGACAATGCCTGTATACTTCTAGCCAAGACCCACGAAGATTTTTCCCGGAATGTACCGAATTACCATTTCGTTTAAAATTTTGTTTTTGTTTTGCGAATAAATTTTTTTTGATAAAAATAAAATTTGAGAAAAACACAAACTAATAGAAATAAAAATTTCTACAAGATTTTTGTATGCGAGTAATATAACTTCTTACTTGTAAAATATAATAAATAACAACAATTTACATGCAATTTTAATTTTGTCTTAAAAATTTGACTGTATATGCTAGTGTATCTATTCCAAAAATATTCAGTGTTCTCTGTTCATTATTATGTGATAGAAGTAGGTTCTACATCGAATAATAAGAATTTTTTTTTTTAATAAAAATTTCTGATGAATTAAAATTTGTTTGTATTTTTTGTAAATTTTACCAATTTAGGTAAATAAAATTGAATAATTTTTTTTTTAAATAATACAATATCCTAATAACAGGTTATTCCTGCAGCTAAATAAAATCCCTATACAAAAAACCAAATATGAATGAAAATAATGTCTCATTTTTAAAGTTGCTGTCAGTGATAGGCTAGTAGTATAGAGGCATTGGTACAGCTGTACATTTTTATTTTTCCACATAATGTCATTAAAATGAGATTCAAAAGAAAACAGAAAATTTAAAAATTATAAAATTAATCTATAGAAGAGCACAAAATTTGTGAATAATGTTTTTATTATTTCATTCAAAAAAAGAAGCAACTGTTCAAATAACTTACAAAAAAAAATATCAAATTGAAATTTTAAGGTTACTAATGAAAAACAAAATATTATAGTTAAGAACTTTTGCAAAGATTGTTTAATCCGAATTTTAAGTTTAAGAAAATTGTACGAGAATTTATGCATATTTAGTTGAATATCATAAAACAATAAATTGAAACATTTTATTTACAAAAAATATATACTATTTAATAATATCAAAGCTATTTAATTATTTGTTTGTTTTTTAAATGTAAATTTGAATATTCTAATACATACATATGTGCAAAATAGAAGTAGGAATACTTTCTCTATTATATATATATATATATATATATACAGTCGATATTCCACTATCAAGAAAAAAAAATACTGTTCTCCTAACTTTGTTTATGTGTATCCGATTGAACAGTAAATTCTAACTCTAGTTCTTTCGGACTACAACTAAGTGTTTTATCTGTTAAAAAACGATTACGTTTTAATGTACGTACAACTGAGACTTACTAACAACTGTTGTTCTTTTTAGCTTTGATACTTTCGGCCTAACTTTTGGAAGTATTTTTAATAAATGTATAGTTATTAACATAGGTATTAACTTATGACTTTTACTCTTCTACTAGCAGCATGTATCTAGTTTAGTTTGTACTACTGAATGATGAGTTATTTCACAATTAAATGAAGCAAGCCTTCGTCTAGTAATAGACGTCTGATGTGCTTGCTCTAAGCATAAATCTGACAGTAATCAGTTACTAGAAACAGTTACTATTAGAAAACAGAAACAAAAACTATCGATCCATGAAACAGTGTATTGGTTCAAAACCTGAAATATGAAAATTAATGAAGATAAAACTAACCAAGTTACATTCACAACAAAAATCCGTTACGTCCCTGAACTATAATATACTATTTCTATATAATAAAAAAAAAAATATACATTTAAGAACCAGTTAAATATTTGGGATTTCTCATTGATAACAAATTAACATGGAAAACCCATACAATCCATATAACTTAATCAAATAACAACGAAATTTAGAAAACTGAATTTGATTATGGTAGCTACATCTAAATTGACAATGAACTTGACAAGCTATACTGTTGTATAAATTAGTTATAAAACCTATTAAACTTATGTTAAATCCATAACTTTATAATCTATATTGTAAATCTAACATATATAAGTATATATTATTAAAATCTAAATGCTTGAATAAATATTATTAAATTTATTTTGTAGAACGGTTTGATGTTCGTAATTTTTTTTTATTTTTTTTTTGTATTTATGAAGTTTTATTAAAAAAAATTAATTGATATTAAGTAAATATTTGTGACATTTTTATGGACATATGAGGCACATCTTTGGGACATTTCAATCAATACTAATAATATTTATATCACATAAAGAGCACAATTAAATATAATTATAATGATAGCAATTGCTAAATGGTATGTAAGATATCTACTCAGTTATAAATATATTAAAAGTGAATAAAAAAATAAAAAGATAAGTTCAAAATATCAATACAAATTTTAAACGTAAGCTAGTAACGAAATCCAGACTCTACCAGCCAGAATACGATATATGAATAAATAAAGTTCTGAAAAAATGTAGATCAATTGATTTAATAATACACAAATTCTAAGTTTCTAAATAAAGTAAGATAATAATATAAATAAATAGTACAAGTATGACTATGTATTATTTAAATGAAAAGAATATTATAATTGTAGATTATATATTATACAGTCAAAATGTACAGAAAGTTACTAAGTAATAATATTTTTTTAGTAACAGATGTATATAAAGTATTTTTCTATTGACAGATGTAAATAAATTGAAAAAATTTAAATAAATAAGAGTATTTAATAAAAAAAGACACGTCAAAAGTATGTAAATACTATGTAAGTAATTAGTAAAAACTTAAAATTGTGACCAGAAACCATTTATAAAACAGAAAAATGCTATTTATAAAAATTAAGAATTTCTTAAATAATAGAGTTCTACTCATTTTTGTTTTGTTTCCCATTTATTTATACATTATTAATATAATTTAATATTATCTCCTAACCTAGACCAACAATATTTTGATGTTGAAATATTTTTAATCTACTTAAAATGTATAATTTTAATGTATAAAATAATGACTTCAATCATCTGATTATTTTCATTCAATTTACAATTAAATTTTTTTTATTAAAACTTTTCAAAATACAAAAAAAAAATTACGAACAACAAAACGTTTTACAAAATAACTTCATTAATATTTATTCAAGTATATAAATTTGAATTTAATTGAATGTAAGTTATCTATTAATTTAATTATTGGAATAGCGAATTTCTTAATTATTCATTATAGTTATGTATATTAAAGTTGAAATATTTTATTTTTTTTTAATAATTTTTAATTATAATTACAATCACATCCCATACTATTAATTCAATTATTATAAAAAAAACTGTAAACAAAATAATATAAACATCAGAGCAGTTCTGATTCACTTAAGTTAAATAAAAAAACTCAATTTCAAACTTTATACATACTTAATATGTATTCCATATACTTATGTACATACATAAATTGAATTGTTGTCAATAATAATTTTGATATTTTTTCAATTAAAATTTTGTATTAATATTTTTATTTTTAAATAATTAACCAAATATAAAATAATATATCACCTTTGACAAAATATAAAATTTATAGAAATAATTAGAGAATAATTAAAAAATATTGTGCTATTTAAATAATGTGAACACTTGTCACTTCGAAATTAAATTGAATTATGATACCTATAGGACTGTTATTTTTGAATAAATAAAATTTTAATTTTTGTTGAAAAATATGAGATTTACATTATTTTTAATTTAATTATTAAAAATAATAAATTATTTTCTCTCTTTTTGATAATGAAAATTATTCTCTTTAACTCTATTGACTAAATAAATAAAACTCTCTATAAAAAAAACATACCTATTTACTTTGAGAAAATTATTAACAATTGTTAATAAAATAATATTAATTATTGTTGTTTTAAATCTCTTTTAAAAAACTGTTAATAAGAGATTTAAAACAACAGAAGAATAAAAAATTTAAATAACGAAAGCTCTAAGTGTTTAAAAATTAATAATAAAAAAAAAAATTTAACTAAGTAATTTGTTAAAATTGTAATTATATTTTTAAATTGCTTAAACATTATTTATTTTAAAATTAATATACAGGGTGTTTTCAACAATTAATCAGAATTTAAAAATTTCGCTTTTCAAAATCTTGGTTTTTCAAAATATGGTTTCGATTCAGAAAATATTTATTTACCTGAAATACTTTTATGCGTAGCTGCTGGATGAGATTGGTAATGGATAAGAAAGCATAAGATGGGAAATAATATTGAACTAATTGAATACTATGAAAATCTAGGTATTCAGTGATTTTGTTGAGGGTTGTACCAACATACCTTAAGTATAAATTAATATTTTTTATGATATACATTACGTTCATATATGTTTATTTATTTATTCATTTATTCTGAGAACTTTATATTTTATTAATTTATATATATTTATTAAATTATACATTTATTATATATATTTATTATATATATTTATTAAATTATATTTTAATAATAAAGAAAATTCAAATAAAAATATACCGGGTGTTCCAGAGCATGCGTAACAGCTTTTTAAGAGGGGAAGGAGCCGTTATTTTAAAATTTAAAAGAAATTTTATTAACCAGATCGAGGGGTGCTCTATCGATTGATGATATTTATAACTTCCGGGAAGAACCGAAAATCAGTTTTTTAAGACCAAAAACCGCCGAAATTTGCCGAAATCGAGATTTTGAAATGGGAAGGGCTACTTTTTTATACAAATTCAGATTCTATGACAAAAAATAAAAACTTATTATAAATGATTTTTTTTTTGTTTTCTCAGTATTTTTCTTTAAAATTAATAAAAATAAAACAAATATTTTTTTTGTAAACTAAAATTAATAATGATCACTTTTATAAATAAATTTGTTTATCATATTATTATGTTTTTTTAGGGTTAGTTTTGGGTATTTTAGGTACCCTATAAAAAATTGCCTCTTCCCATTTGAAAATCTCGATTTTGGCCAATTTCGCAAATTTTGGGCTTAAAAACCCTTTTCCTTTCATTCTCGGAAATTGAAAATATCACCAATCGATAGAGCACCCTCGATTTAATTGATATAATTTTTATTTAAATTTAAAATCATGGCTTCTTATCCACTTTAAATGCTGATACGCATGCTCTGGGTTCTGGAACATGTAAATGTTAAAGTTACTCAACCGAAATGGACATTTTGTACACTAAAATAAACTTGACCTAGGGTACCAAAACTTTTCCCCTAAACCTTCATAATGTTTCCTTATGACGTTTTGCCCAGCTAAAATAAACTGTCCTTTTATTTTAGATTTATATAATATCTATGTACCGGTCTATACTATTAGTGATAGGACATTTTAATTTTTAAATTCTCATAGGACGAACTATGGATTTTCGGAACCCATCATTGATTCACAAATATAACAGGTATAACAGTACTCATAACAGATATAACTCTTCTATAACGGATTTTAATTATAGTAGACAAAATTTTAAAAAAGTAAAATCACAACATTTTTCTCATCATAAAATGTTACAATTTGAATTATATTTTGCTATTTATTAATAATTATTTGTTTTAAACTGTAGTTTGTAAGCAAAATATATGTAAGGTTATTCCTGTAGATTGAAATGAAATAAATAAATATTCTATTCATTTATTTATTTGTTTAATTTACCTTCTAAGATAAATAATTAATTCTAATTTGTTTCATAAGCCCAGAATTAACTAATTCTTAAATATTTAAGAGAATGTATTTCTTATATTTAATTGGAAGGGTAACATGAAAAAAAACATAGCGAAATTATAAAGGAATCTAAACTAACTAAAAATTATAACGATAACCTAGCCATAACTTAACTAGCCATAACCTAACTAGGTTGTGGCTACCATAACGTAACTAGCTTGAACCTTAACCTAACCATAACCTAACTAGCTTGTGGCTAATGTGTGAATAAAAGATTATCAGTAAACTGTTGAATATTAAAGAATGCCATATGGGATAGTTGTCAAGGTTTATTTCAGTATAAAATCTTCTTCAAATTATTATTATTTTCATTAATTTTTCAAACTTAGTATCGAATTCACACTTAATGGATGTGAAACATTTAAGCGGAAATACAAATTCAATACTAACCGATTAAATCAGATTAAGGGAGAACACTGACATCGTTTATCACAGGACATGATCCTTTTAACAAATATCTGTTTAAAATTTGTAAATCCAACATAGATAAATGTAAATTCTGTTTACGGGAAGAGGAATTTTCTTCTCACTTTTCATTTGAATGTGATAGCACAGCTCACAAAATATATAAATATTTTCCGATTATACATATATATATTAAAAACCGTCGCCTATTTCTTGGATATTTATTTTTGTGTTGGAAAATGACAGTTTACCTTAATTTGCCTATTCATTTATAATTAAATATAGGTAATTGAAAAAAGATTACACTAATAGGTTATTGTAACATAATATACTAATTCGATTGCTTATAGGTACTAACCAAATTAGAATACCAATAAAGAAGAAATTGAAATTGAAAAAACTTTATTAATTTCATTATCTTCCGAACAAGGATAGTATTCTGATCACCGAGTCGGATTTATTTTATTTTAGTTCGAAAGAAAAAATGATACAATTAATAACACAAGATAAATTATTATTATTTATCTATTAATTACAATTAATATCATTTAGCACAAGTTGCCAGGTATATCGGTTAAGAAAAATTAAAAAAAAAATAATTAAAAAAATAAAATAAAATGGAAATCTACAATTTAGTAAGCAGATACAGAATTATTATTTATATCTGCTATTCGAATGCAAGACAGTTAAAAGAAATCAAAATAAATCTGGTGGTTCTAAAAATTGTAAAAATAAGAAAGGTCTATACAAGTGTGTTTATTTTTTTTTTTTTATTATATGATAATGCCAGACGATCATTAAATTTTTAGAGTCATTGTAGTTAAATCATTTTTTTTCTTATTTCATTTAAAAGGCGAAAAATTCATTCGACAATTCGAAGAGATGCGAGAGCTTATTTATTTCACTTTAATTTCCTATTTACTTAATTATCACCTAATCTAAAAATCAAATTATCTCGCTTTGGTCATTAATTTTTTATTATAAAATTCTTTCAAAAATTGTTTTCAGTTTTTAATACAAAATTTTTTAAATATTGATTTGTATACTTATTATGTACATATAGACAGTCGTCTCAAAAAATTTTTGTGCATAGAAGACTTTCGCAGAGAACACAAAATGAACTGTAATTTATTAAATATGAATAGTAAATGAAATTGATTTAGTTTATATAATAAAATTATTAAATTAATACTAAAAAAAAAAATATTTCCATAAAAAATTAAAATAATTAATTTTGATTAGTAGCAGAAAAAATAAAAACAAAATCAGATAAATTATTTGTACATGCCTAAAACATTTTTGTGCACGTGTTTATTATGTGGAAACAATAACTGAAAAAAAAATGGATTTTTGAAAAATATTTTAAGGATTTGAAATTATATTGGTTCAATCTTATAATACCTAATAAAATATATTTCCTCCTAAAACCTATTAGAACTTTCTAGGCATTTTTCAAAATTTAAATTTTCATTGATTCCCAAGTATTTCAAGTATTTTCACTGACGTTCTAAGTCCCTTTTGATTTTCCAATTTCTTGGAGTACTTTATTTTTCATATAATGCCAAATATTCTCAATTCCATTAAGATTTAGGACTCTGAGGCGGTCAATCCAAAACATTTTGTCTAATAAACAGTCAAATACAACATGTAATAGTACCCTTGTGTATTATCTTGTTGTAAAGTTATCAAATAGTCAACCAATTGCAAAAGACCAAAGTAAGTACTTAATGTGAATTTTTGTGTTAGTTTAAGCTACGGGGGAATTTTCCACAATCAGAAATATATCCTAAAGCCATTATATTCCCACCATTCGTATGTCGTACAATTAGGTATACCACTCGTACTTTTTACATTTTGTACGTTCCCGTCTAGTGAAAATAAACATTCATCTATCCAAAGAATGTTTTACCAAAATTCAGGAGGCTTATCTATACGTTCTTTAGCAAATTTTAATCTAAGGCGCTTATTTTTTTCACAAATATATTGTTTTTTTTTTGTGAAGAACATGTGTTAATATTTTATTTTTCTCCATCTATTTAGCACATCTATTTGTCCATCTATTTGTTGTTTCTATTTGTTCAGGACCTGTTCGATAGTTATACTAGGATTCATTTTAACAGCTATTATTATTTGTGGATCTCCTTCCTTTGTTGTCTTACGTTTTTGGCCTCTGCCTTTGATATTTCGAATTGGTTGACATCTAATAATATTTCAATGAGCCTGCTATTTTCGTGACAGCATTTGAACAGAAAATCTGAGCTATAATTGCATTTCTAATTTTAACCGATAATTAACGGTTTTTATCAATTTTGTGATTACTTTCGTACTTTGTTAAGTGAGACTAGAAACAACTGTAACGTTAACCATTCAAAATTGATTGTTTAAAATTATCTTAAGAAAATAATGCACCACTACCTTAGCTGGTAAAATGAGTAAGTGCACAAATAATTTTTGAGAAATAATGTATGTGATTTTGTTTTTGCTTTTTTTGGGAGTCACCAAAATTAATATTTCTTTTTTTGTTAATATTAACTTTTTTTCAAACTTAACAAATTATAAAAACTGATTAATTATTTTTAATTATTTGGCGAGTTACAGTCAATTTTATTTCTGTTACGTACAAAATTGTTCTATGCACAAATAATTTTTGAGACGACTATACATACTTGTATTTATTTAATTATTATTTATTCACAGACTTTCATAATATTTTTTTATTTTCATTTAATCTTATCTTTCAAATATAGGATTCTTACAAGTACATTTTTTAATATTATTTAATTCAATTTTTTTAATCAATATTTGTTTTTTTTTTTATTGAATAAATAAATTAACTTTGTATTCATTTTAGAAAATCACTTGAATAGGTCAATACTCAATAATTTATTGTCCCATAAATTGTTTTATTTATTTATTGCATTTTTTAATTTTTTTTTTTTTTAATTTTCTTTACTCGTTATATTTAAAATCTTAAAGTTCAGATAATTTTTATTATTAAGTAGTCAATATTAGTTAATATAAAAGTATTGCGTGTTTATTTATTTATTAATATGTATGTATTATTAATTTATTTTAGGCTTTTAAAATAATCCTTATAATCTGATTCCATAATTATGAAGTTGATAAAATTTTTTTATAGATTTTGAGATTTTTTTTTTCAGAGAGCAAACTTTGATCACGAATGATGATATGATGATGAAGATTCAAATTGAACTAAAAAATATTATGAATAGGAAAAATTTTAAGTGCATTTACCTTGTTTATATTTTAAAACAAAAAAGTGTATATATGTAGATATAGTTTGAATAATTCTCCCTCTATATAGAAAGTACAACGTTTTAATGTCACCCTACTCTAAAAATTTATTTAAAAAAAAAACGGAAGCTTAAAATTTAAATAAAACTTAGTTACTATAAAAAGTACAATATTTTAGCTTAATACACAGATAAATTATATTTTAAAAATACCAAGGTAAAACAGTGCAAGAAAACATCTAGAGGAGAAGAAAGATGAAGACGTCATTATTTGTAACAATAATATTGAATAAACAAGTTAATTAAAGTATTTCTGTAGTATATAAGAATCAAAGTGCATCAAATATCATCAAATAATATTAAAAAAGGCCAAATAGTTCCACGAAAGAGGAATGACACCGAAACATACAAAGAATATATCAAGTCTTTGGACACCAGTTCTATCGAATGGCCTATATTCCACGAAGAGTGATAACGCCATGGCTAACCATCAAAAACCCCTCTACACAATTAGTTTTAGGCAAAGGGGTATGAAACGTATGTTAACCATGGCCTTAGCACTCTTCGCCGAATATAATCCAATTACAGTGAAATCGTACCACACAACGTTTCATCAGTATTTTTTGTTTAAACTATTGTCAGTAGCTTATGTAGAACAACATTTCCCTACATTAAGTACGGTACTGCAATCTATTACATAAAGTGGAACGAGCAATGTTTTTTCGAGTATTTATTTATTTTGGTGTATCAAGTAATTATGTATAAAATTACTATTTTTATCAACAATTCACCCTACTTAATAACTTAATTGCAAATTGCATTATTGCATACAAATATAATTAATAACATTTTTGTACAAATTCTCTGAAAGGTCTCAGGTTCCATTCCCTACGAAGGCAAGCAAAAAATAAATGATTTATGGGGTTTTCGACCTGGTTCAGTACCCTTTGGTCATTGGGATAAAATAAATGACAAAAAGTAACTGAGAGTATAATTTTGTAACAACTTAAATAAAATGGAATAATGCTATTTAAGAAGGCATAGGTGTCCGATAATTGTAGTAGTTTTCCAACATTTAACGAGTTGATAAGTCAGAAAATTATTAATAACTCGAAAAACATACTACAAACTTCTGCTTAGTAGTCAGATTACATAATAACTACACCTACTGGTTGATATTTCAAGTCTTAGTCCAATATTTTTACTGCTATACAAAATTGAACTTGAATTATAATGTCTTGAATTACATTATCATAATATGCAATACACCACCATATTAAACTTAAACGAAACCGAAGTGATTAAGCTTTCTCAAAAGTGTAAGTAGCCCACTTATATTTTGTAACTTTCGTGTTGTATAAATTTTTTTTTCTTTTCCTTACTCCTCTTAGGAGCATAGAACTTCCACTTGACATTTCCATCGTACTCGATTTTTAGCTGCTAATTTCACTTGTATTTCCCAGGCAATGTCTAATTTCATTTTTAATCTGTTTGTACTGTCTAAGTAGTGGATTGGTCTACTGTAGAAGACCACTTTGATAAATCTATCTGCGCCTACGTGGTAAGACGACGTCATATTTTTCTGCAAGTTGTGGCTGCGATTTTATCTATCTTTGACGTTAAGATGCCTAACGTTACTATCTTTACTGGATTCGTCATGTCACATACTTTTGCAGTTGTTGACAATTGTGTAATTATTATTAGTGTTTGTCCAATATTATTTATTATATTATTTGTTTATTGTGTTGTATGAAATATATTAGTATTGATATAGATATTGATTTACGTAATATTTTTAGTTATACAAAGTATTAATTATATTAATTATTTTTTATTGATTATAAATTTTATGTATGTAATATTTTGTTCTTTTTTTAAATAATATTTTATACCCCCTACGGGAAACCTGTGACTACCACATCGTAATTGAAACACACATTTCTATGCTCCAACCGATTAAGCCATAAAATAATAGATTTCAGAAACAGTGTGTATGTTTTCGGGTTTGAACACTTCCAAGATACAAAATAAGAATAATTTATTACGTAAATAAATTTTAACTGGGTTGTCAACAAGAATATTAGACACAGTATCGTAGAAAGAGGTAGACCAAGATCAAAATAGCTGAACGAAATCGAGGACAAATGTCGAAAAATTGAATATAACGGATGGAGAACAGTTGCACAAGATACAGCAGAATGAACCACCCTGGGCTTTAGAACCAATAGATGATCAAATGAAGAACGTCTGGAATTCGATTGCGGACATTGCTAAAGGATATTTTCATACGTATTTAATTTAAAAAAATATAAAAAATGAAGATTAGCAAGGTTGTTTGCTACTTCCCACCGTAATTCCTTCCTTCTTTTGTTTTTTTTTTTCTCAAACTATAGCTTGCTAGTTAACTATAAAAGGTCTTTTAACCTTAAGTTTTGACTGTATAAATAGAAAAAATCTAAATTAATTCTTACACTAATATTGATTCGTTAAATATTTTAAATTGAATGAAACTGTAAGTCTTCCATAAATAAAATAATTTATAAATAAATAAAGAAGAAATGATTAGTACATAATACAGTTTTAATCTGTCCCTCAAGTTTTCTATCTTACTAGGTCATATTTACTCAAATTATTTTTATAAAATGCAGTAACGAAGTGCGAATTAAAATACAAAATTACTTATTTTTTTATTTTGAAAAATACAAGTATTTTATAAAGTTGATGAGTGCAGCGCAGCACCATTAAACAGGACGTTTGTCATTCTGTCATAAATGATTCACAATTACATAATTAAAGTATACTAGACCAAATCGTAATTTTCTTTAAAAAAGTTTTTTTAACTATTGAATTTTTATGTAATTTGATATATAATATCTAATTAATTGGTTAATAAGAGTATATAATCGGTGTGTTTTTTGCTTAGATACAACTTACGAAAGGATTAACTGTCAAACGAGTTGCGATACTGCTTTCACCTTTTTATGATCACTATATTCTGGAAAATCATCATGAATAAATTCACCCTTGAGCGTTATCAAATTATTCAAATTTACTTTAAAAATAAAGCAAGCCATCCAACAAACAGTGGGTGATTTCATACTACATACTCTCTAAATGATGCTATAACATCACATGTCGAAGGAATGTGCGTATTGAAGCGAATATCGCTGCTGTAAACAAAAGCGTGGAAACAAAATATCAAAATTTATCATTTCGTTGTCGGTCGCAGAAATCGGGGCTCTGTCCGTTCGTTACGTTGAAAATTGTATTTTACGTAAGATCCAGCTGGTGCAAGAATTAACACAGAATTAAAACTACGAATCCATCAGGACTGCTCAGGGATGTAGAGCAGTTAAAACCTGACCCGTTGTTTTATCGCAAAGTTGTTTTCACCGATGAGACTAATTTTTGGTTAAGTGGGTACGTTAACAAACAAAATTTTCGTATATGAAACCAATGTATAAGAGGCTCTACGTTCTACAGACTCCATTACATGCAGAAAAATGTGTCGTGCGATTTACTCGCTTATGGCATAATCGTACCTTATTTCTTCAAATTTATCGAATCGTTGTCGGTTGTCATTGTCGTTGTCGAAGTTCGCGTTACGGTCATTAAGATAATCAGAAGTATTTAAATTGAAAATAGAAAAAAGAAGTATTTGTTTGTTTGAAAAAATGTTGAATTTATTGGAAAAAATGTTGAATTTGAATGAAAAATTTTATTTGATGAATCTGCTTAATTAGCCTGTCTTCCTAATATCATGCATCTACTTTAATATAAGTTTATAATATTTTTCAAGATACTTACTTAAATACTAAATTACTATTTTCAATTGTATTTTAAAATAAAAAAAATATCTACTAGGTCTATATACTGTAGTCTGTAAAATTTAGTTTGTGTGGGTTGGTAATATACATATCGCCATCGATTTATAGAATCCATATACACAAACATTTTTGGAATATATTTATTTTAATATTAGGCACAAATGTGAGACATAGCAACGAAATCAAATAGAATGGTAGGAGTTCGGCTGGCGAAGGAATTCGAAGTAATGAACAGCCAAATCAATATCTATACATATATACAATAATATACAAAAACGTCTACAAGAAAGGCCTAGAAAAAATGGTATGAATGCTGAATGTCGTCATTACAAAATTGAGAATAAGACATATTGAAAAAAAAAATAAAACTAACTAGTAAAGGCCTTATTGCGTATGAATCGATTTTTTTCGTAAAACAGATTTTTGTGAGTTTAAGGCTGCAGTTATAGCCATACTTAAAACGAATATATACGTATATAAAAATTTTTGTTTTCAAATTTACTACAGCGATAGACATGAAAATTTAATACAGTATTGGTAAAAAGTTGAATAAAAAACAACAAGTCCAGTTTCAAAATTTAAGTTAAATTGTATGAACACAGATGGTTGAAATTTTTAAGTGAAATTGTTTTAAATTGCAGTAAATTTCAAAACAAAACCTTCATGCATTCATTTTTCGAATCCTCATGACTGCAAATATAAAAAATTGTGGTATTTATTTATTTATTCGTTTAGCTCAAGCATCAATGCACGTGTAAGTCAATAAAATTGAAATTAAAACCTACCAGTGTTACCAGTGAAAAAAATTACAATTGAAACGTTTGACAGCTAAAATTTGTATATGGTGACAGCTGAATATGACCACAAAATGACTTGTATTTTTCGTGTGAATAAAAATATTATTTTCTAAATTTTTTTTTTTTACCAATAATATTTTCCATAAAAAATTATAAAGTTAATGAAATTCTTTTGGTTGTTCTTTTTCAGTTTTAAATTTTTTAAAAGCTGTTAAATTTAAAATACTTTAGGAGCTGTGTATTTTAATTTTATTTGATATTGTAAAATTATTGTAATAAAAAATATAATAAATTTTGGCATCGATAGTCGTCGGTGGTAAATCACTCGAGTATAGAAATATAACAACCGGGCAGCACAGGTTTGAAACACCGTGAGAACCAAACATTTTTTCAAATGATGAAAATTCCTGAAAATAATTTTCAATACAATCACATCGGTTCAAATATAATATAATAATAATTAATAAACATATTATTTATATAATAAAACTAGTAAATTAATAAGCATATATTGAATAAAAGAAATAAAAAATAATATTATATACAATAATCTATAATTATAATAGACAAGCATTTAAGGACTTGCGCAGTAAACACCTTTTCATTTTCTCTCTCTTCTCCTTAATGAACTCTCAATATGTAAATAAGTTAAGTATATACAACAATAATGCGCACATATAGTTGTAAAAATTTCTAATCATATGGTTTTATTATTCCCTAAATACATGCATAGTTATGTGAGTTCTTATTAAAATAAAAAACAAAAACAAACAAATCAATTATTATTATTAGTTACAACTTACAATGAACCTATGTACTTTTACATATACATTTTAGCTTTCTTTTAAAAACTCTAATTTGGCTTCAACTTGAATTATAATTACTCAACAGGGGCCCCTAGTTACATTATACCAAATAATTAATATATAAAAATGGCACAGATTTTGAAAGGGAAAAGGACCTGTAGTTGGACTACAGATTTATCTGCAGATCCCACTGCCATAAATAAATAAATTTAATAAATAGTTAAAAAACATATCAAATCAACATACTTATATGGACACATAATTATGTAAAAAAACGTTTATAGCAATAAACATTCGCAAAAGCCACCCTTGCAAAATATTTAGTTAGAACTAAAATAATTTTTCTCTGTGATATTTAAATGAATTTTTATAATGATGAAGATCAGATCACCAGCTGGGATGCAATTTAATCAAACAATTTAAAAATTAAATTGATTTAAATCACTACTTTTAGTCATTGATGATTATATTATTAGTCGCATTACAATATCGTTAGTCTTTTGTAGTGATTTTCAAAATATTACTAATGAAAAATGAGATAACTAGAGAAAAAAAATCTATACAACAGAATGGAGGGCTCGTGAGTTCAATTTTTATTATAATATATACTTAGTTTCTTAGAATTAAGATTAATTTAAAAAAAAAAACAAAAACATATTAATAAAATCCCATAAAAATGTCTGAAGTGAAGTGATTGTGCTTTTTTTTTTCTTTAAATTAAAATGACGATTTGTTTTATTATCTATTTACATTTTATACTTAAGAAATTATTTAAAAGATACGTGCTTGAATAATATCCTTGTTATTTGCGGCTTTCATTGTTTTATATATATATATTTTTTTTTTTGTTTGTTTTATTTATAATTTAAAAGTAGACTGGGCTGTCGGAGACATAACAATGTGTTTATAAAATTTGGAAACAAATCAGTCAAAATATCGTACGATTTTATTTCATTTAATTAAACATATTATGCCTTTAATTAATTTTAATAAATTAAATATATTACGTATTCAAGACGAATTCACATGTTTGAATAGCAGGAATAATTTTCGATTTCATAAGAAAGGAAATTTTTTTTTTTGGAGCTATGTATTGCAAAAAATTTTATTTGGCACGAAAATAGAAGATCAGGTGACTGTAATTTGCCAATAGACCATTGTTGTCATGAAAAAGATCTTGTTAAATCTTATGCCATTATACCTTTCTGAAAAGGTCACTACTGGTAGATCAACAAGAAATATGAATTTAATAGTTCCTCGTCACAGGAGTCGATTAAGACACCTATCGTATTTTGTTAGAACTGCTGTTCTTTGGAACTGCATACCGAACTTCATTCTGCGCGTTAATAACATTAAAAGGTTTACTGAGCTCAGCAGTGAGTATTTTAGAAATCATGATTTGAGGTAGGCAAATGTATTATTTCAGTTCAACAGGCATATATTGGTATACATGTATTATATATTAAGTATGTAAATTTTTGTATATAGCATTGTTTTTTTTTTTCATTTTTATATCTCTATATATGTAGTATATATATGTTTTATTTTTATTAATTTGGTAATTTAATCTAGTAATAGTTTAAGCACTTTATATTCTTACATTTTAACATTTTTCATTGTTATTTTCTAAAATGTTTAGTTTTGTTAATTTTAAGTTATGGATTCTAGTTACATGCTTAAAAGACTAATCGTCTTATATGTAGCAGAATAAATGAAATAAATAAATAAATAGGCAAAAAATAAGTAGAGCACTAATGAAAAAATGGTAACATGTTGAAGAGATTGTTAACAATTATATACGTATTACATTTTCTTGTTGTACATGGTGTTTTTTTTTCAGGAGGTAATTTTCAGAGGGAGAAGCACTTGGACTTCTCCTAATCTTCTAATAACCACCAATAGCCTTTCTTTATATTTTGATTATTTTTTGTAATGTTAATATTGTAAATTGTAGCCAACATTATTTGAATTATAATATATTAATTGGTTGTTATTAACTCCTTTGTAACATGATAAATGATAGGTAAGTATATAGATAAATATTACTCTCATTTTGAATATAATAACCCTTTGCGTCTAAAAAAGAAAAGTTATTCTGGTACAAAACAACTTTGGAAATAAGAAGCTAGTTGTAATTTTTGTAGTAAATGTGACTAATTAAGCTATTATTGCTTATTATCGAAATTCTATCAAAATGCATTCTATTTATTATTATTAAAAATATGTCAATTCTGTTAATATTGTGGCTAAGCTATAATATAAATCTATTTGATTTATTTATTGCTATCTAGGTAACATTGAATTAAAATCATTTTAATTAGATGAATTTTAAATGTCAGCTTTCTCATTTTAATTACTCCTAGTTATTTAAATAACTACTACCTACTTAATGAATTTGATGATCATGGTTATAAATTTATTGTTGTATTTTAATTCTTTAATACAACAATTTTTATATTAAATTATGCATTATAAAAAATTCATTTTATTTTCTAATATTATTACAGATTTGAAATCCCACTGCATTTAATTAAAAACATCTTTTAAATAATAATAAAAAGAAAAACCAAAATAAAAAATCAGAAAAAAATTTATTATTCAAAAACTCTTCAGAGAGAAATATTCTCTAATTATTACAAATGTCAGAATCAAGGATTTTAATATTTTATATTGTTTATAAAATATCTCTATTTAATTTCGCACTTTGCTTTGAATACAATTACGATACAAAAACTATATATATATACAATTAATACGTATATATAACAAAAATTTTCATAAATAAATAAATGGAAATATTTTTGTATTTCTTTGTGTCAAAAAGGATAATGTAAAAAAAAAACAACAAAAAAATAACAAACATTTTCTATTTCACAAGGGCAATAAAATGCATTTCAGGTTAGTTACCACAGAAGTATTGAAAAGTATATAGAAAATAAAACAAATTATTGATAAAACAAAGCAGTTTTTTAAACCTTAACTTGTTTTAAAAAAAAACTCAAGGAAAATACATAAAAAAGGAAAAATAAAAATTGTGTACTCTTACTTTTCTAAATTTTATGAATTCTATGAAAGCATTTTAAAGAGTTTTTCACACATTTTCAAATTTAGGAAAATTTTTTAAAAGAATTTTTAAAGTAATTTATGTAGTTACTGTACTTGTACAGAATTTTAAAATGGAAGTATAAGTACAATCGTATATTAATGCAGTGATACTCTGATAATTCGAATATTTGAAATTTACATTTTTTTTAAAAAAATGTATGAAAATTAAAGAGATATCAGGATTCATTCAAAAGAGGTATTTTTAACTCAATAATAATAATTCAGATTCGACAATTGCGATGAGCGTAAGTAAGCTCGGCTGGCACTATATTTTTCAGATATTTCCAACTACTAGAGTATGCCAACGATATTAACATCATTACCAGATCACAACGGTTATCGAAGCTTTTATTCAATTGAAGGGAAAGCGGACCTATTTGTTGATCTCAAAGTAAACGATGAAAAAATAAAGTATTTGTTGTCGACACATAAAAAGACCTCTCAACATCATATTGGTCAAAACATAACTTTCGGCACACAATTTCGAAATAGTTTACCCACTTTGGATCGTTATTCCCAGAAAATACGGCGAAGAATAACTCTAGCAAACCGTTGTTACTTCGGTTTGTCAAAACATCTTGAGCCAAAGCTCTTATCCCGAAGAACTAACCTCGAAGTTCAAATACACAAAACGCTCATACTCCCGTTTCTGCTTTAACGGATCAGATTCATGGACATTGACCAAGGCAAGTGCGCATGCACTTGGTGTCTTCGAGAAGAAAATTCTTCACCGGATATACATATGGTACTGAAAACAACGATGGAGAAGAAGTGTAATGCGGAAGTCTATGAGCTGTTACGAAAATTAAAGTCAAGAGGCTTCAGTGGCTCTGATATCTAGAGAGACGAAATATCACACGAACTATCATAAACCTTCATTAGAGAGACAAAATATCACAAACATGAAACGATTTCGAATCCTTAAGTGAAGAGAAGCCACCGTTGATGAGTCAGGATCTAAATATGACAGATTGCAATTTAACTCAATAATGTTATTACAAAATAGAAATAAACATTCAAGTTAGAGATAACTCAGTATAAGAAGATTAAAAAAAAAATTATTTGACCTTAATTTAAATAAATTAAATTAAATAATTAATAAGTAACATTAGAAAATGAAATTAAATATCAGAAAGTTATTAGAAAGATAGATAGACCTGATCCTTTTGTCCCTTTTGTCATAAACCCTTTGTTGGAATAAAATAAATTATAATTGAAAGTAATAATTGAAGAAAATAATTTATTGATAACAAATTAAAGGCTTAGTTCCTGACAATATTAGTTGTTTTCCACATTGTTGATATGCCAGCAATTTGAGTTGATACGTCAGAAATTTAATAAAAATATTCGAAAAACCTTAGTAGTGATATTCAACTTGGTTAATATATTATATGACTGTCGACATTGAAAATATTTAAAATGTTAATTCTTTTTTATATTTTGGGGGCGTGGAATAAAGTTCTAGGATTTATTCGAATTTTTTCTATTGAATATGATTGCAAAATGTTGTAAATCATAGTGATTCCAAGTCATATCTCATATAATTTATAGTTATAAATAGTTATTACGGGTTTCAAGTTATGCCCACTAATGAGGTTTGCAGGACATTAATGATGATGATATATACTAATGAGGACGAGAACTGATTTTTTATTATTTAAACAAATTCTTGATCTTATGTAGTTGTTGTATATGTTAATAACAACATTCTTCTAATTTTAACACCAAGTTTAATACCAAAGGTGTAATCGGAAATGCCAATGAATACTTTTACAGTGTAATCGAATATTAGGTGAGAAAAAAATCATCTAATCGAAATTGGCATTTGCACGTTATTTGCGTCTTGTCTTTTTGTCAACAAAATTTTTTTCAAATGAGTCCAGTTGTGTATTAGAAGAATATTAATTAGAAGATGAGTTATGTAACAATTTTATTAAATTTTTTTGTTTTAGATTTTCATATTAAATAGCGTTTTGCAATTTTTAGTGAATATATTGACTCAGAGAAAGAACATTTGGAATCAAATTATTATTGGAAAACATCCAAAGTGTTAAATTTACTAGATTACACCAAATTTTATATTACATATATAAATATTTTAATCAGAGGTATTTAAAAATATAACTAAAAGGAACAAAATAAATTACTATGAATAATTCTTTACTCATTCGGAAATAACTTAAATGTTTTATCATCAAACTCCAGAATCTCAAAAATGTAGTTGAAAACATTAGGTATCAAATAACATTTTTCCTATTTCAAGATTTTAAATAAAATTTCTGTATTTTCATTGTTTTTCTAATTTTTGATGTTCATATTATAGTAAAAATTTCTTAGTAAACAGATGTAAGGATTTTAATTTTTTTTAAATTAATTTCTTAAATTCTTTTGGTAAAAAAATTACGACAAACATCAAATGTTAAAAGTAGAACTACAAAAATAATTTGCAATGCAATTGAAACAAAATCATTTTCATCAACATTGTCAAACTTTTGTTACTGATCGTCAAATATTTGTGCCTTTGATCTTAGTTTGACATTTTCGATTACACCTCAGTTTAATGCTTACATGAAGATTTTATATAATAAACTAATGAAAAGTATATTCACTTCTCTAATACATTCCCCCAACACAATTATAAAAATGTAATAGCGTAAATTATTCTGAGATCTCTCAAATCCCGCCAATCAGAATGAAAAATGGTGAATGGGCGAGAGATAATAAAAATAAAGTTGAAACATTCGCAGATCATCTTCAAGAAATTTTTTGTACAGACGAGACAGATTTGGATGATCTCACTGAAGAAAATAATAATTGGCAAGAATATGTCATATCACCATTCTCACAGAGAGAAATAGTTGAACAAATTAAAAACCTGAAAGATAAAAAAGCTTCAGGTTTTGATCTAATTACATCTGAAGTCCTGAAAGAACTTCCGAAAAAAGCGATAACAATGCTAACACGCATTATAAACGCTGCTATATAAATAAGGTATGTGCCGAATATGTGGAAAATAGCAGAGATAATTATGATACCAAAGCCAGGTAAACCCTTAAATGAGGTCAAATCCTACAGACCAATATCACTACTACCAATAATTTCAAAATAATTTGAAAAACTACTATTGATTCGAATAAGTCCGATCATAGAAAATAGTAATCTGATTCCAAATTATCAACTTGGCTTTTGATCTAAGCACTCGACAATCGATCAAATACATAGAATAACAGACATAATAGAAAAAGCTTTAGAAGAAAAGCAAGTATGTTCTACCATATTTTTAGATGTAGCTCAAGCTTTTGATAAAGTATGGCATCGAAGCTTAATAAATAAACTAAATAATATGTTACCTAAACAATACGTAGATATACTATCATCATATCTAGAAAACAGAGTATTCAGAATAAAACAAGACGAAGAGTATTCTACTATTAGAGATATTAAAACGGGTGTGCCTCAAGGTAGTATTCTGTGTCCCATACTATATTTGCTCTACACCAATGATTTACCACAAATGGAAAATATAACTGTAGTTACATTCGCTGACGATACTGCGTTGATGGCAGTAGGATCAAATATTGACGACGCTACAAATAAATTGCAAAGAGCTTTACGCTTGCTCTTTACCTCTGGACAAACAAATGGAAAATTAAACTCAATGAGTTAAAATCAGTACATGTAAATTTTACAAATAAAAAATTAGAAAATCAATCATCGGTAAATCTGAATGGGGTAAATATACCCCAAGTAAACAAAGCTAAATACCTAGGAATGACATTAGATGTGAAACTTAGATGGAAAGAGCACGTCAAAAAAAAAAAAATTTAGCTTGAAAATAAATATAGAGAAATGTACTGGCTCTTAGGTCGAAATTCTAAATTACCTATACATAACAAGATTTTGTTATATAATCAGATACTCAAACCGATATGGTTGTACGGCATACAAATATGGGGATGTGCCAAACAAACACATGTACTTTGTATACAAAAATTCCAAAATAAAGTCTTGCGCAACATGGTAAATGCCCCCTGGTATGTTCGCAACAGTGACTTGCACAGAGATCTAAAAATTCCTGCCTTGAAAATGAAATAAAAAAATATGCAACAAAGCATATAGCTGGTCTGGAGGGTCATGTTAACGTTGAGGCCATTCAACTGCCAGATAACCAAAATGATATCAGAGGCTTAAAAAAACTAAACCACTAGATTTAATACGATAGGTAGGTAGGTAGGTAGGTAGTAGTGGTTGCCGAAAACTTCGACACACTTAGACCGGTGAGGTCCATTGTGATACCACGGGAACTTTCCTCGCGTAATACCCTACTCGTTGAACCAATTTGAGCTTTTAATGAAGCCGCGGAGGTTTTTAATACCAGTGCTTTCAAGAGCACCCAGCTAATCCAGAAAGAAGGATCCGAAATGGGTTTTCCTTTTATGGTAGAGACCAGGGCAGAAACAGAGTTTTAATACGATAGAATTTCGTAAACTTTTTCTTTAAGAAAATAACAATAGAAACAAATTAATGGTTAGTTCGTCGTCCGTCTAGTTTTAATGGGAGGGGTGTGGTTTAGTCAGTAAAAATCTGGCACACAATGGAAGCTACGGGGTTCATTGTGTCTATGAAGATTCCCACCAATCCACGTAAAAAAAAAAAAAAATTCTGTAACTTTACTTAAGATTTATGGAATAAAAGTCGAGTTTCCTTTCACTAATCATTTGTATTTATTTTGACTGCAGTCGCAAAGCACTGATGAAGGAAGTAAGTTGCTTCCGAAATATCGATATTTGCAAAATAAATACAAATGATTAGTGAAAGGAAACTCGACTTTTATTCCATAAATCTAAACATATCATTAAAAACAAATCTGATTATCAAAAACAATTTACTTAAGAATTCAAATTTAATGCTTGAAGTTTCATATTATATAAAATTACCCTTGTAATTTGTTTAATAATTAATCTATTTACCCTATGCTGACATAATCATAATAAATATACCTCGGTATTTGAAAACTTCACAATTCAAGTATCATCATGCCAGCAACTTCATCTAATCAACATGACATAACACAATAATATTAATGTTAACACCATAGTTACATGTTCAATATTCGTTACTATTCTATCACTTTTTATTTAAGTAAATCGATTAAATTTAAGATTATTAATTAAAATTAGATTTAAGTTAAAATCCGTGTTGTAAATGTAGAAATCAATTGAGAATGTTCAGTACACGATATTCAGGATTAGAATTCAGGTTGTATTCAAAATACTATATGCACTATTTTTACTAAATATTTAAATTTAAATAAAATTACTTAGTTTGTATATTCCTTAATCTTTATGGAGTCAACTCTGTAGAGGTTCCATTTATTTTTTTCAATATAAAAGGATATTTTATTAGAAAATTCTATTCTTAAAAAAAAAAAAAAACCCAAAAAATAATGCCAGAGGTATTATATAGTCTGTAATAACTTTGAATTATTTTAGATACATCAGTAATACTTACAATAAAAGAAAAGCCCAAATGTTGTTCAGGCATTTAAAAAATTCTTAGAATGAAATAAAGTAGGTAAGTGCTTATGTTTGGATGTGTTAGGAGCACATAAGTAGTATATACGTATTTTGATATTTCCAAATACACACATGATGCAGGGAATTTCAAAATTTGTTTTCAGTATAAGTGTATAAATATTAAACTAAATACATAACCATATAAAATTATGTAGAAAAATAAAAATATGTAGTTGACTCACCATTGTCTAGGCCCTAGGGTGTATAAACTTACGAAGAAATACAAATGTAGGTGTTATAACCAGTTTGAATGATTATGTAAATAGATTAAGTTCTTATTAGAAAAATTACACTTAATTCGACGATAATCTCTTTTTTAATACGACAAGTTAGGAGGGTAGGAGTTGGAGATTATATTGATACTCCAAAGAAGAACATTACAAGCTGTTTTTAATAATTCAATCTTAAATTTTTATATCTTATTTAATAAATAATATTGTTTAAACGACTTAAAAGTCATTGAGTCGAAATCTACTTATACAATGTCTTTCATAATTTTTTTTGAATTTTTAAATGATTTACAATGTATACTTTGAAAAATATTCGAAAATATTTACTCCAAACCTACCTACCAACCCTTACCTATAGTTTTTACATTCAAATTAAAAAAAAAAGCTCATGTCAAACCATTTTCTTTTGAATTTAATAAACGGAAAATAAAGTCAAAAAGACTTACACAAATACGTACATATACATATATAAATAAATTTTTAAATAAAAGCAGGAAAAAAGAAAATGTATTTCCATTATTCCGTTAGCTATACACAAGAATATTATTATGACAAAAATATCTTGTATCTTTAAGGAAGATATCAACATCTTAGCAATATGTTATAACCTCTGACAAAATCTTTATTATCCTTAGCTTATTTCTTTTTTTTTTATTCTTTTCTTTTTTGATCAAAATATTTTGATGTGGTAGCGATAAATAAAAAAACAACGTGTGAATAAAGGGGAACTGTAGATTATTTCCTTTGGGGTACTATAAAAAAAAAAAAAATTAAAAGTAAAAATTAACTGAGACTACAAAACGGAAATTTAGTTTGCAAATTAAAGTAAATAAAAAAAAAACAACAAAAAAATAAAAAATGTTCCATTGAAAATTGATAAATTTAACTTTAGGAAATTTTTTTGAATAATTTCGCAACTTTATCTGTTGAATTTCGAAACATGCACCTTTGAACACATCAAACACACAAGCGGGAACCCTTTGAAAATTTTAGGGTGATCAACCAAACCATTTCATGATTTAGTAGTTTTATTTCTATTCAATTTGAATCATTCATAAAGTTCAGAATATTGTATCAGGAACAGGTTTCAAATAAATCCCGTTTCTTATGGAATTTTTATTTTCTGCAAAATCTTATTTTTTTTCAAAGAAAACTACTTAAAATGTAATAATTCTATGTTTTTTTTGGAAATTTTCCTCAGAAAAATGGGAAAATTATGTGTAACATATATGTCACATTCGTAAAATAACAACGCTTTTGTTTAATTTTTAACCATTATTTTTTATATATAAAATCTAATTATTTTGAGTATTAAAGTGGTTAAAGCAAGAAATGCAAAGACCAACATCACATTTTTTTCACTGGCACCGGGATACTGAATTGCACTGATCTACCTTACGGCGTCTTCATTTGCAATTAGGAACATATGTATTGGGAACATATTTTTATGAACAGGTAAGCCTTGATCGAAAGAGTTTTTGTAATTTTCAGAAACATGTTGTTCATCAACAACTTCACTTTCGAGAATATAATCCTCTATTAATAAATTGACATTATTTTTCGAACAAAGTTCAACAGGGGTTTTCAATTGTCTTGATGATAAATTATCAATTCCACCACATTCATCTTCCCCTGCTTAATCTTCATCTGTCAAAATAGCTGCATTTGGTGGTAAAATATATATATCATGCTCCTTGTTTTCATCTTTTGAAAAATTTTCAAGAATACCAACTACCTCTTCAACAGTTAGTCCTCGAGCTTGACGAATTCCTTCTTTGTTAATAGAGTTGCTAAAATTGGATATAATTACGAATGTTACATATAAGTTACAGAAAACGAAAAAGCAAAATATTGTTTTTTGTTGATATATGGCGAATGTGACATTTATATGTCACACAATCTATTTACACCAATATTTCATATTTTAAATAACTTTTTGGTAAAAATACTTCAAAAAATTATTTATAATTCAATAAATTTTAATATTTTGCACTATAAAATAGCTTTTTAATTGGTTAAAATGATTAATTTTCTTACCTCATATTTTTCACACCTTAAATAATTTCACTTTTACCACTAATAAAATAGTTAATAACTGAATTTTAGAAATTTAAATCAAACCCTACTATATTTGTTGCATTTTTAAAGTTTCAAATGTTGAATGTGATTTTAAAATAGTAAAATAACAATTAAAAAAGTTTATGTGACGTAAATGTCACATTCGTATAAAACGGGATAATAAAAAAAAAATAGTTACATAATTTAAGTTCTTAAAATAGATTTCTACACATTTGCAAAATTTAAAAAAAGTTAAATCAAGGCTCTCCTCTCCAATCGAAATTATAAACCTTTCGCGAAATTCTCGGCTTTTACTTTGTTAAGATGATTGGAGGTATAAAAAGTCTAACATATTAAAAATATAAATAATTAAATTGATTTATTTGGTTCGTTCAGATCCTAAGTTCCCAAAAACTTATGCCTGGACGTATTATAGCCTAAACATTTTCACAAAACATGATGTAGGGGAATTTTATCTTGTTTAACTCCTTGTATCAATGACAAGTTTAATATTTTATATATCATAACTACTTAATTAATTCATAAATAATAACAATTGAGAGAAGAACACAATGGGTTCTTCTGGTTTAAAAGTAAAAATAAATAAATAAAGTATTTAAATTAAAAAAAAAGAAACATCCCAAATAACAACTAAAAATTCAGAATATATATGTAATTAGACTTAGATTAGATTTAGATTGAAATCATATTTAATTTTTTATTTCTATTAGTATTAAATAAATAGATATATAAGATATGTAATAGAGAGATGCCCCACCTTTTACCTGCAAAAGGGCCCTTGTTCCTCTTTATTTTTAAATATTTAACTCAAAACAAAGCTTTTTGTTTCCGCAAAACAATTAATTCTTCTTAGCTTATCGTTCAATTTAAGCATAACATTTCGGTTACATATAGAGTATTTTTTTCTCTTTCTTTAATCTTCTTGTTGTTACCTCCGTGGATTTGCCGATGTACAACTGTCTGGTTTAAAATATTCTTTTGCGGAAGCACCATGTGAAGATGAAGAAAATGGTAGTTTTATAATTTTATCAACAATTGGAGAAATAGTCAATATTGACCTTAATATGTTCCATAAACCGTTTTTTTCTATAAGAAGGATTTTTAGCAAATCTAGTGAAGTTTTAAAGATGACAAAGCTAGATTAATCATCAACAATAGGACTATTTTCTACTTATATTTATTATTTTAAAATTTTTTGTTTTACAAAATGAACATTCATTTGAACATGAAGGTGTGCCTACATTGGCCAATTAGAAACATTTCGAGATGCCTAATTCAAAGACACAAATCAGAGAAATTTAACAATTTTTAATACTGTACTTTATTTTTTGGGTAGTTTTATTTATTTTGATTACTTTAAAAATATTTCTAAGTAATTTAAAAAGCTTCATATTTTATTAAATTTACGATATTTTGCTATTTGGTTCTTGTATTATATTTTCTATATGGATTTAGAACTTGGATTATGTTTTTCCATTAATGATTTATTTGAAAAATGGGCACAAAAAGTAGTTTTTATTTTTTTTTCTGTCACTGTTTTTTGCTTTAATTCCGAGTTTGAAAGTTTTTATTAGCTTATTAATTATTAGATGTGAAAGCTAACTATTTTCTGTAACTCTCCTCGGGCTTTGTAAATGTTTGTTAATGTTAATATATAGGTGCTTTTATAACAATTTTTAGAAGTTTTACAACAATAGGACAAATTTATAAGTTATTATTTAATACTTCAGGACATTAACAATGCAAGTTAATGTCGAACTGCCGATTAAGAAGCACCTGTACAATCTCTAAAAAAATATTGTTATATTTTTAACTTAACAATTCAACTTCTAATCCACATCTCGTATTGACGTATCCAGAGTTATAGATCACTGGCCAATACACAGCTAAATTATGAATTTCTTTTATTTCTCATTTTCGTAGTTGCATCCATGTAGACTTAGAGAGCTAATTGAATACTTTACAGTCTGCAGTTATTATATTTTATCTACACCGCTCCAAACTATAGTTACGGAATATTTCGACGAAAAAGATCAAATTGAGTTGATATTGGAATTGAACTTATATGAAATGTATAATCTAACTAACGCACAGTAACAATAAAAGGGAAACTCGAATTGTGGCATCAAAAAAAAAAAAATTAATTCTAATAGTTTAATTTTTTTTAAGTAATCATGAAATTAAATTATTGTAGTATTAAAACAAAATATTAGTTAAAAATTTAAAAAAAATATTGATGAAAATTTTTACATTTCCTCTTACTACTACAGTATTCGTGTTAAATTTTTGAAAAATTCTACAATACTTTTTTCATAAGCATTTTTGATTAAAATCTCAAATACAAGAAAAATGAAATAACACCCAAGTCAATAATATATAAGTAAAAAAAAACAATTAAATTAAAACAAAAATGAAAGAAAGGACATAAGGTTGTAATGACACATATACAAATAAAAAAACACAAACATATACATATACATATATATAAGTATATAATATAATACAAATAATTTGTTTTTAAATAAATAAATAAATTTATTTAGTTACATTGTTTTAACTTTTAGTGGTTTACGTTTAATATCATTAACTTGTAAATAATATACACGTATATTATAAAAGTTAACATATTAATAAATATATTTATACATACTATTATATATATATATATACATCTCTTCTGATGTTATGACCTCTACTAATTGCGCAAATATATAATTAAAGAATAATTACAGTAACTAATTTTTTGCTTTATTTTTTATGTTTTTTTAATAAAGAGTTGCGGAAATGGAAAATTCAAGTCCTCTTTGTATTTTTAAATATTATTATACTTAAGTAGTTATATATATTCGTATATATATATATATATATATATACATATATTTTTATATGTAATGTACATATAAAAATGAATCATAAATTTTGATTTAAATGACCAAAGCGAAAAATAATGAATTATGATGCAATCATGAATTCAGGGGGATCAATCAACCTAGTAAGAAAATTATAGGAGAAGACATTAAAATTGTGTCATTTGAATTAAATTATGAAAATTATGTTATATACTTACTAATAAAGATATATTTAAGATAAAAATAATAAGATAACTCAATTAACTGATTACTTTTGATAATCAGCTCATTTGTCATTCCGTATCTTTATTAGAATGTGTAGCATTTTCGACCAACCAGTATAAAAAGTTTGTAACACTGTTTAAAGCGGTATAAAAAACCGCGTATAAAATAATATAATTACTTCAGAATCGATAAACTCAGTGATAGTTTTTAAAATAACTAAAAATTAATTGAATTACCTAGAATGAATTCAGTCAAGACGCAGGTCTCCAGTTGCAAAATGTTAAAAACGCATCTATCTTATTTCATTGAACACAATGAAAACGTTGGTGTTAAGTGTCAAGCTTAATGATTTTACGGAAAAATATGTAAAATTTCGAGTTGAAGTCCAATTTGATATATTCAAAATTTTATGTTACAAAAATTTAGGCATATTTGGGTGAATATTTTATAACGAAAACTTAAAACTAAATATATATGAATTTCAATTTCAACAAATTCATCATTTAACCCAAAAAAAAAAAAACAGAACGAAAATGTTATTGTAAAAGTTGAACTTCTGCGTTAAAGTTAAAAGTTAACCAACTTTGCGGTGGGTGGATTCGTGACTTTCTTTCTGTGTCATTTGAATTGATTTTCATATGGTTTTAACTTTGAAAATAGTATTTTTGGTGACTGTGTTCATTCTGTTTAAGACGTTAAGTTTAATTTTTAATAAGAGACATATTACAAATATTACATATTATTATATTGTTAACTTCTTTTGTTTTAATTTATAGGTATAGAATTACCTTTTCCTACATTAATATTTTTTTCTTCTTCTTTATTATAAAGGGACCGACAATATCTAGTTAGCAATTCATTTTAAACTTGTGAAAGAATAATAAATGCAGATTTTTTTTTGAAAATAGTAAAATATAGTTTGATTTGTTTCTGGTATTATAGTTATAAAAAATTCTGTTAATTGCATATGAAATTGTGTTTAATACCGTGTGTTTATTTATCGACTTACAAACCGTCCGTCATATACAACTCGTTTTTGTAAATATTTTCTAGGTTTAAATATTATTCGTTATCCAGCTGATTATTGGAAAAACAATATTGGGTATTTATGAATTACCTTATTGCTTTCTTATATATTTACAACGTTAAATTCTGCTAGTTCAGTGTGAGGTTCGGTATAAAGAAAATGTATAGTCTCTTCAATATTAAAACACATGAAATTCTTTTTTATAACTACATGCTTAATGCTTTTTTGTTTACCGACTTAAGTACTTTTGGCCAGAATACACAAAATTTTATCTAACACAAAAAGGCTTAGATTTCTTAAATCTAAACTAACGTAATTTGATAATAAAACCAATATTTAATCGATCTTATTTTGAAGATTTATGTTCAATTTAAAAATGGCTGAAAGCAGATCTTTGCTTTGTCCACTTTGTTTGCTAATGGCATTTTAAACCATTTAACTTCCTAGCTTAAAAATCATAAAACCATAATTTATTTCAACCTGTTCTGCTTTACAATACGTTATTTAAAGATTGAGATCCAGTGGGGTGAAATTCAATATTGTGATATCACGCTGCCACTGTCGCGCATCTATAATTGGTAATCTATATGGTGATTGTCACGGTGATAGTCACTTTTTTTTGGTGATTTTAGGGTGACAGCTAATTCGGTGTCATTCATGATAAAAATAAATTAAAGTTTGGTTGTTTTTTAAGGTTTAAGATTTTTAGATTTTTTATGTTTTGCTTTTTTAAGATTTATGTTAAGTTTTTTCTGTTCAAGGTTATGGTATTAAGTTTTAATAATTTTAATTTGTGTAATAAAATTATTAGCTTTTAAGTATACGAATAAGAAATAAGTTTGTTGATAGGATTTTCAGTTCAAAATGTAAATATTAAAAAATGGGAGTTTTAGAATTAGAAGTCGCTAAAATTGAGGTCTGTCATGAGATCACCGGTGGAACATTGGTCTCGAAAATCGTATTGACTATCATGAATTATATTTCTACTATCAAGATATTTCTTCAACTTTTGATGGATTAAGATTTTCATCGTTTTTGAAATAAGGGAAGTAATAGTTATGGACCTATAGTTTGAAGGATTGCTTTTGTCACTTTTTTTAGGAATAGGTATATAAACTTGTGCAAGTTTCCAATAGGATGGGTAAGTTCCTGAAGAAAAGGACAAATGGAATAAGTTGCGCAGAGGTATAAAAATGACGAATGCAATATGTCGCAGCACAATTGCAGTTATACCATCGGGACCGGTAGATTTATTTATATCGAGATTCTTCAAGACTTTTACTACAGCTCTAGTTCTTTTACTACAGTTCTAGATCCTTCTTAGAAGGAATAATTTAGAACTGGAGTGAATAATGGAGGAGTTTGGGCTGTAGGAGTGTGGAATCAGTTGCAAATAATTTTGCAAAAAGATTAGCTTTGCCAACAGAATCTGATATAATAGTACTATTATCAATCATAGGTGGAAACGAAGATTTGCAAAAATTTTGCCCAACATTTTTAGCAAATGTCCACAAAGAGCTGCTGTTGTTGGGGAGATCAAAGATTTCTTGTCTCAATCTTTGGTTATAACTCTCTTACGTGTTGTCTTAACTTTATAACTCTCAATACGTGTTGACAGTTTTATTGTTCTTGTATTTTTTTGTAAGCTTCTTCTTTGGATTTTTGAGCTTTGATGCAGAGGTCATTGAACCAATCTGAGGAATTTCGTTTTATACTTCTAAAGTATAAATGAATGGATTTCTAAACAACTTTACACATTTATGTGAAAGGATCTTTCTTATATAAACAAATATAAAAAAATAAAAGAAATAAATTTTAGTTAGCAATAAGAAATCATCCTCATTAGAAAAATTTTTCTCTTTTCATTGGAAAAATCTAATAAAATTAATAAAAAATAAACAACGGTAAAATGTATGTTAAAATGAAAAAAAAAAAACGAAAAAAAAAGTGCGTGAAGTACAAATAAAATTTAATTAGTTAGTTAAAAAACGTGTTTTATCATTTTACGTGTTAATGAACATTTTTTAGGTCATTTTAATCGAAAAGAGTTTGAGAATTAATAACTACTTATCTTATGAAAAAAAATTTTCTTTTTAGATTAACCAGTTAGTCTTTAACTAGCCTAAAAATTTTTCAATACAAACCATTAAAGTCCTTAAATAATTTGTATTCAATGTTCTTTTTATTTCTCTATTGAGGAAGGATTATTGTTTTACATTTTCTCTATTTAAGAAGGATTTGTATTGTACACCTACATTGTTAACCTATACACATTGTGATTGTTAGCCTAGAAAAAACTCCTATATTTCAAAAATTAGTATTTTGACATAATTACTATAGTTATTTAGTTAAAAATTTTTATAATTATATAACTATAGTTAATAATTATATAACTATAGTTATTTAGTTAAAAATTTTCATTTTACTGAGTAAAATTTAATGTTTTGATTGTGATTTGAAAATATGAGTCAACCTCAACATCTATAAACTAACAATTAAAATTAAGTTTCCTTCTAGAGGAATTTCTAGAGGAATCTGTTTGATATTACTCTATAACATATTTTAGAAAATTTTAGTGGTTATCTTCTTAGATAACATTAAGAGTACATACAACATATTTTATTAATAGCACATTTTTTACCACATAAAGCTTAAAATGAGTTTAGTATAAAAATTCAACAAATAATTAAAATTATAATTTTTTGTAGACTCACTAGTTGAGGAATAAATATAATTTGAATGAGTCTAGCTGAGATTACATCTTTTAGAAAATACGTAGATTTTTCATGCTTTTATGTTATGTTTTATGTCATGCTTTTAACTAAAGAGATATAAATGCAGCAAATACATTTCAAAAAAAGTTGTCTCAGTTGTAATGAAGTTTGTTAGACAGAAAATTAATTCTGAAATGTAGTACAACGGACGGTAAGGTCTCTAAGTTTTTCCTGACAAATATAGGAGTATTGGGGCTTATGATAGAAAACGTACGGAAAGCGCGCCGCTCGAAGATTATTATTCACCTTCACTTTATGTTGGTATGATTGAAAACACGTGAATAAATTTTATTACGAAATTTTTCGAAATTAAATAACAATGGTCAAAATGAATTGTTTAGTATAATAATATTACATTTTTATATTATTATACTAAAAAATTAATTTTGTTAGAAACAAAAACAGATACATACATACTTACTAATAATTTGTTTATCATTTTTATTTAATAAAATATAAAAATAAATGCTCAGAAATTTCAAATTAAAAAAATGCTCAGTAAGAAATTTATAATTAAATTTTGCATAAAAATGTATATTTAAATTAAAAAGTTTAATAGAAGAAAATAGTTACTTAAATATTAAATTTACTAGAATCTTAAATTTTTCCATTAAAACTATTTAATATTAAAAATTACTTATATTTTTTAATTATTAAGTTTCCAAACGTTGGCACAACAACATGCACGTCTCACTTTTATTCAACAAACTGGTCGAGCGTTTTCAATCATACGAAAAAGACATTTTCGAAAAATCGTTTACAGTACGTTTGTCGAGCGTTTTCAATCATACTAAAACACAACGTTTGATGAAATGTTCGCATTATCGTTTTCCGTACGTCTTCAATCATAAGCCCCAATATTTATTATTAAGCAATTGATTTTATTGAAAGGATTTTATTAAATTCGCTAGAAAGAGTCAAATTCATGATATTTTGATTAATAGACATATGTACATATAAACACAACTACAACGGTTTTACACTATACTCGTAGTTATTACACTGTTGAAGACAATGTTTTTGGGGTAAACAAAATAATATAAGTAGTTATAGTTACAGTTAGTTAATGAAGTAATATATCTTATATATAATAATTTTGGTTTTGTCTGAAGCCTTTTATAACAACAAAAATAATAATAAAAAAACAGTTCATTATGTTATGAATGAAATAATGATAATTGAGAGAATAATTTAATTTTTTTGCATTATGAAAGTATGTGTAGGAAAAAGGTAGAGACACTGAAAACATTAGAAATATCTGCTTTTCGGTAGTTGGGCCAACTGCTGTCGGTATTTGGGTACGGTAAAAGTTTAGGGTCGGTAAATGGATACCGAACAATAATTTAAAAAATAATTTTATTTATGTAACTTGTATGTTATATATTTTTTAATTGTTTTTTTTTTAATAATAAACAGGTAGTTAATTGTTTATATTTTTAAATAATAATTAGAAAAATCCATTTCTAGTGAAACTTTTTTAAATACAATGTCATTTATCCAATGAAGCTACTAAACTGACGGTAGATGGTGCTCTTACCTTATAGAAGTAAAATTTAGTATTGTAGTGAGAAAATAGTATTAATGAATTATGATGAGATGATATGTATTTACTTTATGTAGCTAGTAGTTGGCGTTTTTAAACTGCACCCAAACTTTACTGGATTAATAATGGTATTTTATTAGTAAATAATATAAATTAAATCTAAATTATAAACCATCTTAAATATTTGTTTTTACTAGATTTGATCTTTTGCTACCTGCCCAGTACAAATATGTAAATAAGACGATTTTAGATTTAGATTTATTTCCTCATCTGAATACAACACACTGATGAAGTTTGTAACTAACTAGGAGACGAAATAGGCCTAACTGTATGATATGCACATTAGTAAAATTAAAAACAGTATTGAAATAAATCTGATATAAATTATCATTGATTTATATGTATATCTCAAGTTGAAAAACAAAGACATAATTTAACTTAATACAATCTTCAGTTATTATTAAGTTATGATAAAATTAAAATATGGTATCGTTTTCATAATTTGATAATATGAAGATTTAATTATGTTTCATTAATCAACTTTATTACAAATGATTTGTGGTGAAAAAATTCTTGATTTTAGACTTACCTATTGAGTAATCACAAGAGGCGTAACTAAGTCCATTTGATGAATACAAAAATCATTAAGGATTTGTATTTAAAATACATGACACGATTTTGTTTAAAGAAATGTACGAATGGATGTAGGTGAAATTCATGAAAATGAAATACTAAAGATACTCGTGATATATGTAAGAAATGTATATGATTTTTGTATTTTATTTGAAAACTGGTTGATCATATTAATTATACCTATAAGTATGGTTACCTATAATAAAAGTAAGTTATGGTTTTTTCTTTTATGATTTAAGTATGTATTGAATAGTTATTAAAATTTTTTGGATTTAATGTAGGTATATTGATTCATAAATCTTCAGTGAATTTAATTGAATCTTTGGAGTGAAATTTTTTAATACTACGTTGTAGATATTGAAGAAGAAATTTTTAATTTGGAGCAAAAAAAAAAATGACTAATTATACATAATTTAGCTGTCACTAAATGTAGTAAGTTCAAAATATCCAAGTGTTTGAATTCTCAATAAATGGGTTTTGGTGTTAACAATTAATTGAAAACACTTGGTATATTTCACTTTTCAGCCTTTGGTGATGCATTTTTAAATAAATTAACGAACTGGATGGTGCAGTGAATAGAGCAAGTTTTTTTTCAACCGTAAAGTCTCATGTAAACTGACTATGGAATTTCTTTTGTAAAAAATTTTACTCTATTCCAACAAAAGTGTTTCTTCAATACAAAAATATAACCAAATACAATCTAGAAAAGTTCAAGAGTGATATTAACAAATTTATTCAAAAGGTCGCTACCGATCAAAGGAATCTTTTCCCATACCTCAACTAATCTAAGCTGTGTATTCATATATAAAGGTGTCGTTTAAAACCTAATGCTTGGTTTAATTTTAAAAAAAAAAAAATTCCGATCTCATGAAAGTACAGTGTTCAATGAGTTTTTTAATTTGGCCGAGTACCGTTTGTCATTAGTTACTCATTGGAATAAAATAAGTGACTACAAAAATAATAAAAAAATAAATGTAACTACTTAAGTTACAGTAAAAAGTTTAATCGTATAGTGTAAAATTTATAAATTAATTATAATTTATACAAATAACTAGGTTTCCCTCATATAATTTAATTTAGAAAAGTGGAATATGATGATTCTAACACCTTGCATAATATTATATCAAATATGTTTCGTAAATTAAAATTTTTAACTATCATCTCTTGTAAATTTTTTATTTAAATAAAACGTTTTTTAAAAATTGCTACATATGCTAGTTATGGGTATTATAAAGTTATGTAGTCAAATAATTAAACCAATACATACTGCATTTCACTTGTAAGCATATTTACGTATATTTTTATAAATAAATAAATTCTTAAAGATAATTTCATAATTTTTAAAAACTTATTTTGGCATATTGCCAAAGCAAAACAAAAAATATATTGACCTGTAATTCTTACTAACTCATCTCACAATGACAATTTACTCATATTATATATATATTTATATATACTTAATATGGATATGTTTTAGTTACGAAATAAATTTATAATATAAAATAAATTTTTAATATTTTCAAGCTGACAAATAACTAGGAATGACTAAGGGAAAAAGACAAAATAATATTTTAACTAGAACATATTCAAAGTACCTACTAAGTATAATAATATTTAAATGCTTGCAAAGAGAGCAGGAAGGCACATAAATTACATTCAATTAATTATTTTACCATATTTACTAGGGTAAAAGAATCAATTATATTTATGAAAATAATAAACAACAAAGTAGGTATTAGAAGTACTTAATAGAACCTATTCCACATTTTTTCTATAAAACTAGTCCTTTCTTCCTAAAAATAACGTAGCCTATTTAAATAATTTCCTTTTAAGAATGCTTGTCATTCAATGTCTAACCATACAAATATGAAATATGTATGTATGAATATTAGTTATATATTATATTATATAGTTATATATATATATATATATTATTATGTATGCTTAGTTACTTATTATAACTACTATTTGTTAGCATTGTTCATTTCATATTATTGTTGTTTGAGAGGTATGATCCACTTGTACTCTTTAATTATTGACTTGTAAACTTTATCATTTGAAACTTTTCCATTCATAAAATTGTTTTCATAATAGATATTGTTGTACTTGTAGTACATAGACTAAAAAATCAATAAAATTAATAATTTCAAGAGGAGGAAATGGAAGAGAATAAAATAGTACATACATATATACATTGTTAAAACAACAAAAACTATATAGATTTCTTTTATAGCTATTTTATGCTAGTTTTATGTTTGATCAGGTTTGATGATTTTAACTAAATGTAAACAAAATTTTAACAAAAATAAGAGAAGAAAAGCATAACATAATAAAAATTATAAACCAAAATACTAAAGTATTTACTAATCCTTCTAAATCGAATGAAACGTGTAGTAGGTAAAGTAATAATATTGGTGTTGTTGTGTAAAAATCTAATAAAAGTATATTGGCCCCATTTCATTTATGTAGGTAATTTCATTTTCTTTTTTTATAACCAAAAACGATTTAGATAATTGGGCAATAGGTATTTCTTAATTATATTTTTATAAAAATATCAAAAATATATCAAATCAAATAATAATTTCTTAGTAAAAGTTTAAACAAATAATTCTCTAGTCAGTTTATTTTGGTATTTAACTGCATAACTATAATATGTATGTAGTTACTAGTTACAACTTTTAAATTCATTAATATATCAACAAAGCCTATAACAAAATTAAAAATGTAAAGAAAGTCCTCGTTTTTTAAGTTAACTATATAATATATATGTAGGTATACATTATATTATAATATAAATATGTATATATTTTTCTGTTATAAAAATAAGTTCTTATTGAATAGAAAGGAGTCAATATCATAATTGAAATTTGTGAATACAAGGACAAACAATTTTCAATGTTAATTAAGAATTAAATATTACCTAGTTTGTATATGTATTATAATTACTCCATATTTTTATTTCTATTACCTAGGTAGGTATTATAAATAAAATTTAAAAATCACTTACTTGCTGTTCTAATTTTTGATGCCTGCTGTTAATTGTAGTCATTTTCACGTATTTTTAGTAGAAAAACAAACTTATTTCACTAATTAGAATAGTTTTTTTTATATATTTATATTTTATATTTATATATATATTAATTTGAAATATATAATTCTATTTAGACACAAACTAAATTCTTTGTTACATACAAACAATTATTTAGCGCTAAATTTTTTTCATATTCATACATATGTATTAAATTATACATAATATGTTTATATGATTTATTTAATTACACTAATATTAAATATGATATATTTAATTTTAAATTAAAAATTGTTTATTATTTATGCACAATAAATTCGCCCGACCGAATGCTTAAATTAATATTTTTTTTTATCGCTACCATACGCAACCAAATAATGAAAATATCCAAACAAAACTGAAGAACTGTCAAAATTTTAAACCAATAAAAGGAAGGAAAAGCGAAAAGTTAGAGCCAGAAAATAGAAAAGAAATACTTTTCAAACCAACCAAGCAAGCATTTGGATGTATGCAATGTGGTAAATTTGTAAATGCAACAAAAAAAAACATTCGCTGTTAAAAATTTTAATTCTATCAAAACACCTGACATCTAGTAGCAAATACTATAAAAGAAAAACCAATTTTTAATTGAAAAAAGTGTTCGCTTTATACAAAGTATGATTAATTTTAACTTGTATTGTTTGTCAAAATAAAAAATATATAATGAAGCATACAATATATTAGATTTTTTTTATAATATATATTTTAATTAATTTTGCAGCTAATTAACACAAATAGATCACACTGAAATTATGTTTATACTATAGCTATTGAGGAAATCATGTTTAACTCTTTAAATGCAAACCCCACCTTATAATGTTTATTTTTTTTTATTTATATTTACATTTATCACATTTAAAAGTACAATAAATTTATTTGTAAGCTCTAGCTACTTGGGCTATCTGCTTTTTTATGGCTTATTATTGTTTTAAAATTTGTAAAAAGTTTAGACATTTCAATATTTGATTCGAATCGTTATCAATTATATTTATACCAAAGTTTGCAGGGTAAAAAAGTATAGTAGTATACAGTCGTCGAAATGTCAACAAAAAATATTCTTCCATTCAGTCACTTGTTTAATGTCAATTCAATCTTCTTTCATTCATTCATATTAAATTTATCTTAAAACTTTGTTCTGTAAATACATATTTGATTAGTTTTATAGTTTGTGATAAATAGTATTAAATACTTTTGAATAATAAGTGACTTTTTAAGGTTTCCTCAGTCATTTTTTCACATCATTTACGTAACTTAATTAAGTGTAAGGAAAATAATTTTTGGAAATTAAAACAATAATAATGGATCCTGATAGAAATCTCGATAAATGCTATGAAGTTGTATTGAAGTTGGTAAATGAAGCTGGACAAATTGTAGCTGAAAGAAATTCAAATAGAACTACATTTAAATTAAAGTCCAGTGATATAGATTTAGTAACTGAGACTGATGTTGAAGTAGAGAATCATTTGAAAAATAACTTGTTAAAAGAATTTCCATCACATAAATTTATTGGGGAAGAAGAGTTTAGCACTGGAGAAAAATCTTCATTAACGGATTCACCAACATGGATAATTGATCCAGTTGATGGCACTATGAATTTCATACACGGCTTTCCACATTCATGTATTTCAATAGCTTTACTTGTAGATAAAGAAATTGAAATTGGAATTGTTTATAACCCAATGTTAAATCAAGAATTTACTGCTCGACGTGGCCAAGGTGCATTTTTAAATGGAGAAAAAATTACTGTAAGCGGAGAAAAAGAATTGAAAAATGCTTTGATTGTTTCGGAATTTGGAACAAGTAGAGATGTTGAAAAAGTAAGAGTGGTACATCAAAATTTTCAAAAAATATCAACTTTAGCTCATGGTGTTAGATGTTTAGGTTCAGCTGCATTAAATATGTGTATGGTTGCATTAGGAGCAGCTGATGTTAATTATGAAATGGGAATACATTGTTGGGATGTTGCTGCTGGTTGTTTATTAGTACGTGAAGCAGGTGGAGCAGTTGTTGACACAAGTGGAAATACATTTGATATGATGTCACGTCGTGTTTTAGCGGCTTCTTCAGAAGATTTGGCAAAAGAAGTTGCAGAAAATTTAATTCAATTTTCTCCGTTGCCTAGAGATGATTAATCCAAAACAATTATGAAGTAAATGTATGTGTATAAGCATACTATGTCCAGTGCGATATTCATTGTATTTATTAATTTATTGAATGATAATCCAAGGTTATTTAAACCTTTCATTATATCATTGTGTGTAATTATTATTTGATGTATAATAAAAACAGGCAGTTACAGCCACGATGCATTCATTTAATGTTTTTATTATCTAATCTAACTTTATTTAATTAGTGACTTGTGAATTTAATACTATGTGTAATATTTAGGAAGTTATCAAGATGATTGCTAAAGTGAAATTTAGTAAAAAAAAAATTTAAAAAGATAATTCCAAAATAAACTCACAATTTTAGATTTATTTTAAGGGTTGAAAACTTATTTTTGGGAATTAAAAAATAAAACAATGTTTAAACAATTTTCGTAAAAATAATTTTTTTTTTGTCATAACTTCAATAGGTTACAATAGGATTTAACAATTAAAGTAATATAATAATTAACATTTCAACTTAATAACAAATACATATTTAAAAGAAAGATTTTTTCTTTTTAGGTTCTTCTGGTGGTATTCTTGGTTGTCTTGGTAGTAGTGGTGGTGTAGCATTTGGATCTAAATTATAAATTATTTTGGGTGGTCCAGTTATATTTCTTACTTCTTTATCGTCTAAATCATTTTCTTCTGGTATATTATTTAAACCGGTTGGTGGTATTGGTGTTCCCAATTGTGAATGTTTACTTAATTCTTCCTCTGTCATTGAAAATCCTATAGTTGCACCAATTTTAGCACTAGCCTGTCTAAAACTATCACTTAATTTAATTTGAACAACATTAATGAACATAGATGTTAACGCCAAACCAAATACCAAATAAACTGTACTTAACATCATAAATATTGGATGATCGGGTACATAATCACCAAAACCAATAGTTGACATTGAAATGAACACGAAATAAAATGCTTCAAAGTATGACCATTTAACTTCCCACAGTGGATATACAAAAGCACCAACAATAATATAACAAACAAGAACAACTGTTGCAACTGATACTGGTAAATTAAAATCATCATCAATTTCTAATGTTTCTGGATATGGTGATGTTGGTGTTTCTGGTATAGTATCTGGTGCTTCGGATTCATTTTCAATATCAACATCACGAATAAATTGTGATGGTCTACGGATTGCTACATCATAAACGGTATTGACACCTTTCATAACATCTTGCATTTGTTGTGATTTTCTAACTTTTCGACAAGTTCCAGTATAGTAAACTCGTCGAACATACTAGAATGTAAAAATATGAATTACTATCAATTTAAATGAACTGGTAATAAGTATATTTTATTACTTACCGCCCATATGAATTTAATTCCTCGTGTAAATAATTTACCAAAATCAGCTAGAAGGATCAAAAAAATAGGAATACCAAATATAGCATATACTATTGTTATACCCTGTCCCAATGTTGTTTTTGGCGCAATATGACCATATCCTAAAATAAAATAAAAAAATTTAATCAATTATAAATAACTAAAAACATTTAAAAAATCTAGGCTAAATGAATAAATTAATTTTAATAGGTATGTATGAACGAATATGGAAACTAAGTATGTAAGGATGTACATATATTAAATATATGTGTATGTCATATTAATATAATTTATTTTTATATACATATGTATGTATGTACGTATCAAGGAACTTAATACCGATTTGTGTAACTATAGTCCAGCAATATATAATACTGTTAATGAAGCTCCAAGCTTTTAGTCCTGCATATGATGATGTTGGTCCAGTATCATAAACAGTGTATAGCTCCTCTTCAAATGTACGTAATCGATTACGTGCTTGGGATTTCCAGTCTTCTTCTCTACATTAAATAAATTTTTTTTTTACTAAATTATCAAATTTCAAAATCAAATTCAGTTTGTCCTAATAAAACAATTGAGAATTCGAAATAAATTCGTACAACTATTTAATGAACATACCGCATACTATGACTCTGCATCCATAGTTGATCAATGAAATCACGCTTTACTTTTTTAACTTCACATTTATAAACACCATCGGTATTTCCTTCCGTAAATCGAAATGCCAATCCACCAAAACCAAGAAGCATTGCTAATAAAATAAAATTACCAATACATCGATTTCTCTCTAGTCGAATTTGAATGATTTCACGTTGATGATCTTGCTTAAATTGCACCCATTGCAGTCGTAATTCTTTAATTATCATTTTAATATAGGTAAATGAATATTTCTTTATTGCAAGATCATCTTCTGATTTAATTTCTTCGTTCATAGCATCCTCCAATTTGCCCGCCTTTGATTTCTTAAACTTACTAATAAGTCGAGCTATTATACCAGGTTTTTGAATATTCTCATTAATTTTTTCATCAGCTCCAGTTGTGGAAAGCCTTTTTTCCAGGTTTTCTTCTAATTTTGATTCAATTGGTATGTTGTCCTTAATTTCTTCTTGGGGCTTTGAAAATTTTCTTTTACGTATTGGTGATATAGATGAACGGCGAATAACTTGTTGATTTTCTGTTGTTGTGGTATCTGTGGACTGTGTTTGAATTGAACCTTGAGTTGATGACGGTGGGGGCGGTGGTGGAGGTGGAGGAGCTCTATTTACCCGCCTTTGGTGTGTTTTACGATATTCAATCATTTCAGCTCGTACATTTTCAGAATCGGATTCAGAAACTGTTGATGATTCATAATTTTTAGTTTTGGAACGACGATTTGATTCTGATCTTCGAACTGTAATTGATGGCTTTTGCTCCGCTGTATTTTCTGTTGTTTTGGGCTCTCGGAAGCTTTGACTTATTTTTGGTATAAGTTTCAATAATTCACTTGAATCTCCGCTATTTTTTCTGTAGTTTTCTAATGGAAAATTTAACTTTTTAAGTTTTTGAGTAAAGAAGATATTTGTTAATTTTACAAAATGCCAATTAAAGTTTTCGAAATTATTTAAAATGCTGTATAGGGTGCTTTTGAATAAAAAATATATTATGAAATTTTTTAATGAAATTTTCTTTACAGCATTTAAAATATTTTCGAAAATCATTTTTAATAAAATGATCAAGCATAATATTGTAAAGAGACTCAACAATTTATTTAGATGATTTTACCCTTGATTTTACCTAACATTTTCTTTCTCTCTTCTGCCTCAACCATTTGTCTATAACGAAGTTTATGAATATCACGTCTTTCTCGTTCAAACTTTTTTTTCTCGACCTCAAATTTTCTGCGTTCTTCATCGAATTTTTTCAAATTTTTTTCTAATTTGGAAATTTTTTCATCATCTACAACATCTATAGTATTATTACCACTTGCTAATTTCTTTTTTAAGTCAGGTAATGGTGAGTATTCCTGCAAATAGGTTGTACTTTGTCCACTTTCATCCGTTTCATCTGTATGTCGTGTTGATGATAAGCTTCTTTTAGCTGATCGCATTAAATCTTTAACATCAGGACTTGATTGAACACCACCAGATTTTGCACGTGGTTGAGATTGACTACGAGCTGCTTGTCCCGCAAATTGTTTATTACGACGTCGTAAAATTTTACTTTCATGAGCTGAAATTATATGTTGAGAAGCTGGAGGACGTATTTGCATACGAATAGTTTGAATATTATCATCGTCAGTTGGAGGAGTAGGAGCAGTATTGGAAGCATCAGTACGAGAAGGAGAAGAAGAAAGAGTTAAAGGATTAATCTTTGCAGGAGAATTTCGACGAACTGGAGGTGTAGGTGGTGTAAGAATTTGTTTTGCTGGTGATGTTCTATTTTGTTCTCTAGCAACTGGAGATAAAGATTTTCTTAATTTTTGATCTGATTCAATTGGGTTACGTGTTGGACTCAGTGGTGGCGTTTTACTTGTAATCTTATTATCATTGTTGTTTTGTTCGTGTCGATTTGGACTTAATGGTGGTGTTTTTGATGATCTACTTGAAGTTGATCTTCTTTGATGTCGATGTTGTTCTCGTTGTTGATCATGTGTGCTACTTGTTGTTTCATCCTCATCATCATCAGAATAATTGTGTGTACCTAGCATTCGTGCTTCTGGTGTTTTATCACGACTCTGACGAGCAACTTTTCGTCGTCGTCTTGCAAGAGCTGGTGCATCAGCAGCATCAATATGTTTAGACTCCATTTTATTTAATTCTGCGTCTGATCATATGTTTTTATAGTACCTGTTTAGATGTTGTATATTTAATTACAAGAATTTCGAAAAATATTGGCCATCGCCAAACCATAAATTTCGTTTTTGTTCATGAATTTTTTTTCTTTTTAACTCAAAAATTGGTTTCCTATTGTATATATTTTTTGTTATTATATTTTTGTTGTTGTTGTTTTCTAACTTTTTATTTCGTCTTTTTTTTTTTGTCAATTTTTTGGTTATTTAACAAAAAAAATAAATTATTTCTTATTATATAGCAAAACAAAATTATTTAAATGAAAAACGACAGAATAAAAATGTTTTTAAACTTTTTTTGTTTTTTTTTTTGTGTTTTTTTTTATTCTTTGCTAGCTATTTCTACTTTTCTTCTTGTTATAATAATTATTATAAGGTCGAGCAGGCTATTTATAAATTTTTTTATTTTCTCAAAAGCCAAGGAAAAAAGAAATTTTTTTTTTAACTAATGGAGAAATTCATAACCGTAATTTAAAATAATTTAAAGCAATTAATTCCTTTTATCACAGTACCAAAAATTAAATTAAAAATACAAAATAATTCACACTTTTTGCAAAATAATAAATGATTGTTCACTCCACTCAAAATTTAAATATTATGTATTTTAACTTTTATAATATGAAAATAATAAATAAATAATTTCTAAAAATATATTTTATTAGCTTATTAATTTCTATAATTTAATTTTTTATTTTTATTTAAAAAAAAATTTCGAATAAAATTAATATTTCGTTCAGAGTCATGTGAACAGTTTTAAATAAGACACCATACTAAACTATATGAGTTTCTTATTATGTTCTAAGGAAAAACCATAATGAAGAAAATATAAAATTTTTATTCTCCTGATTCTCATCTAAAGAATTTTCTTTTTTCAGTGGATGTAGAGGTGAAATGAGCCAATTTTCAATGTGATTAGATTATTTTTGCCGGTTAAACTTTATTTTCTTTATTTTCATATGACTTTATGTAGTAGATGATTGTAACCGGTGACGTCATAAATAAAATTTAACATTTATAAAATGATGTCGTAAAGAAAATATCGAAATCGAAACATTATGTACTAACTTTAAATGAAAATTGAAATGGTACTTTTTTTCTACATTGAAAATTTCCTACAATTAATTTTATATTTTTGTTTTGGTTTGAATCTTTACTAAATGAAAAATATGTTGGATAAATTTGTTTTAAAAAAGTTTTTCTTTGATTTTCTTTTGTTTTACCATGTTTTACGTTATTTTATTATTGTTATTTGTTATTAAATTTTACGTATGTATTAGTATACGTGTGCATTAAATTTTACGTAAATTAATTAGAAATAATTTTAATTATTTTATTCTACAAGATATAGATTTTTTAATTTATATATAATAATTTAATAATCATAGGTAATAACAATAACCTATATAATATATAATACAGTATCCTCTAAGAATTACAAGTAGATCTATATGAGAATTTATAAAATTAATATTTTGGGTTTTTTTTTATTGTTAATATAGACTATACATTTTTAAGCAAAGAAGAAATTAGAAATAAAGAAAGATTGATTACTTTTTTTGGTAGCCTGTTGTGACATTGAAGTCTGAAGCCTGTTGTTTAAAGTAAATGTATGTAAAATTATTTTATTAATTCTAATTGTGTGTTGAGATAATTTTCTATACTAAACATTTTAAATTAAAATGATATTTTTAGAATTTTGTAATTTGACGAAGTTTAGTGTTCAATATTTGCAATAGTCCCAGTTTGCAATATTTTTTAAAATTTTTATATTAAAATAATAAATTTTTAGAAACTCGAGTGTTCACCTCTCCAAATTCAATACAAACCTATAAAAATATAATATACTATAGTATCAGGGTAAAAGAGGTAGGGTAAAAGAGGAATACGGACAGATAAGTCCGTAATAAAATAGAAAATAACAACAGAATATGATTAAACATCTAGCGCAAAACAGAGTCAGATGAAAGAGATTTGTGGAATCCCTATAAAGGGAGTTATGTGATATTTTTTTAATTATTTCTGAAATATTAAAAAATTTATGTGCAGATGAAATAATAAAATAAAATAAAATTAAATTAAAAAATATATTTTGGCGCCATTGATCAAACTAGCTATACGTTTTCAAGGTAAATTACATTAAATTTTTATTATTTAATAAATTAATATTCACTGAAACATACTGACATACATTGTAACACATTTATAAAAATCAATGAAATTAATAATTGTAAGAAATTAGCCTAATCTATAAAAAAATGTTTCCTTATATCAAGCTAGATAACTTAAGTCTTAGTTTTTTTTCTGATGGAGAGTTGGATATTTCATAAATTCTAACGGCATAAGTTGTTATTTCATTCGCATTTTTTATTTTTATTTAAATATTTTAAATATGTATTTATTTCTCTCGAAAAGATAATTATTCGAGATGTAAGATCAGATTTCACATAAAAACTGCTAATGATAAATACCAAATAATACATGGGTTTTGTTCTTATGTTTGCGGAATATGTAGAGAGTAGTAATTTAGTTATTTTCTATTTATAAAAAATTATTCCCAATATGTGGGATAGTTCTCTTTACTTCCGCTGTTCGTACATTCTTTAATTAGGTGTATGACTATTGCCGTGATCACTAGAAAAGTGATGGTTACTGCTCAAATTGAAATGCTACAAAATTCAATTTGTTTAGAACTTGTAATGCAGCTTATTAGAAAAATTAACTTTTTGATAAAATCGACTTTTGTATCGACTCATTTTTACAATCAAAACAAAATTTCCCCGGAGGACATCAAGACACCCAAGATTATATGATGCTTTTTGATAGTGTGATAATCGAACCCACTAAAGCCAATCCGAACTCAATATTATAACCAATCTACGTTAGATCAACTAACGATTACTTTTTCGTAAATTTTTGGATCCGGTGTTAAGGAAATTATATTATAGTACTTGTTTCCGTGGAGGATTGCTATCACCGTAATAATTTCAGTGCTTCGAACATTATCACTGTGATATTTCCCGAGTAGTTATAACAATAGTTTCCGCAACAAATTGTTTGACAAAATGTTGAATTTGAATGAAAAATTATTTAATTTGTCTGAAAAAATGTCGAGTTTGAATGGAAAAAAGTATATATGAATTTTTCCCAAAGGAAAATTTTTTATATAATAATTTTCGTTAAGCAAACTGTTCTGGTATAATTTTCCATTTTAGTTAGTTAGTTAGTTAATGATAAACAATTCTATACTAAAACCCATCTGGTCATACGAATGCCAGCTATGGAGAAGTACTTCTAATTCTATGGAAATAATACAAAGAATGTTATCAAAAATCTTAACAGCTATATAACTAATGCCACACGGTATGTGAAAAATAGAAATTTACACAAAGACTTAAATATATCCATAGAAAAAGAAGAACTTGAAAAAGTCATAAATAACTACGCGGCTAGAATCACTGATCATCTAAATTGATTGCCAAGAAATCTATTGAATAGCACCAACCGAAAAAAAAAACTTAGCCGTCTAGCAGAAAAAAAATTTCTCTTATCACAAAAGTAAGACCAGCGTTTATTTGAATACCTATATATTTATTTATTTATTTCAATTTATTGGATAGTCCAGTTTAGGTATTATAAAATATTCAAAACTAAAATAAAATAAAATTAGAAATAGCAATAACAATAAGATGCATTGACAAATTCAAGTTAAAAATAACATTAAGTTAAGAAAAGAAGTTAAAAAAAAGAAAAATTCATACTTAAACAGTATAAATAAATATTAATAGTAATAGCAGTAGCAATTTTATTCTCTATTATTATTTGAATATACTACCTTTATAATTATTAAAGGTAGTACATTATAATAATAGAGAATAAAAATTTGTAAAATAAAATTATAATTAATTAAAATTAGAAGAATTATTGTAATGTATCAAAAAATGTGATGATTTTTCTCCTAAAAACGAATCTACTGTAGTTGAAGTCAATTAGTGAAAAACTGTTATTAAATAAGCACTGAGAGTTTGCTATAGGTTCGGAAAAACCATAGTTCGTTCTATGATTTTGAAGATATAAAAATCTTTGGCTTCTGAAATCGCGCACTGGAGCATAGATATTATAAAGACGAAGAATAGATGGCATTTTATTTTGCCACATAGAATATTATAGGAAAATATTACGGAAGCAGCATTTCGCCAAGCCTCTAAAGAGTAAAAAGCTTAATAAGTTGACATTTAGCTAGATATCCAGTAATATAAGGTTGCCAGTTGAATTTACGTAGACAAAGCCTAATCATATTCTTTCGAACAGACTCTATTCTCTTTAATATGTTTAATTATAATAAATATATACCCTTCAAATATTTTTATTTTATTTTTATCTTACGAAACATTATTGTTAATTTCAAACAGAACGAAAGATCGAATAAATTCAGAGACTTAAACAAAAACAAAAAAAATTGGTAAGGGACCAGCTCGTGGGGGTTTTGTTCTCTTAAGTCAACTGACATTGTTTTCGATATCAATGAATTCACATAAGTTTACAGTAGCTGCTCGTGATTTACTGTGCATATTTCTTGATTTCATCGATGACTGTTTCAATGTGCAAGTCAGAATTGAAACAACAACAAAAAACAAAACAAAAACATTGTATTCTTTTATGTGGAAAATATCACGTCGCGTCGCGTCGCGTCAATTTAACATTGAACATTTTAAAATATATATAATTACAATAATTAATTTTTTAAAATATTTTCAATGAATATAAGTTTCATTTATTTAATGAGACGACGGGTCAATATTCTGTGCAAAGAAGCAAAAAACAAAAAAAAAAGTAAAACAAAACAGAAAACTGTCATTAATTTAAAAAAACTTTTTTTTTTCTTGGTATTCTAAAAAATAATATCCATACGTCACATATTATTATAAATTTTAATATAAATAAAATATATGTATGGATGTATTAAAAAAAATTCCTTTTGATCTTTACATATTTAAAAAATTTTCACTGAAAATCCACACTTTCGAGTGTTTTTTGAAAGTGTTAAAAATTTCTTACAAAAGTGTCTCTAAAATATCGTCACTATTATTACCCCCACCGCCTACATTCAAATGATAATTTTCAATTTATAAGATTTTGGATTTATATACATACATATGTATATATTTCTATTTAGATGATTTCATTCAGTTCATTTGGAGACAATCTCATTTTTAAGAACACATTGTTTTAAATAAAAGAAAAAAAGTTAAATTATTGTTGTTGTGCACTTCCAAAAAATTAAATTTTTTTAATGAAAATTTTTAACAAGAAAAACACTTTTCTTGTTTTTATTTATTTTATTATTTCTATTTTTGCGGATCAATTTTATAGAAAAATTTATTATTTTTTGAAATTGGTTTGGACATTTTGTTTAAATGACATTTTATTTTTATTTTATTTTTTTGTTTTTGTTAATTTAGAACACTTTAGAAAACATTTTTGTTTTCATAAATAATGGTAGTTCTGTTATGTTATCATGAGTCTGTCAATTTGTAGAACTTTTTGTCATTTATATTTGGTGATACCGATTAATAAGTTTCATGAGCCATGTACTCAAAATTTTCCTGAAACTGCTATAAAATCGTATATACACAAATTGTAAGTTGCACATTGGCAGAACGTAATTTTTATTCAAACAAAGAACTGGAATTAGAGAAGCCGTTTTTAGTATCCAAGTAATAGTATAAAATTGTCGTGATGTTCATGAAGTTGTTTTCTTGTTTTGTGGATTATGTAAAAGCATTTATAAGGTCTACTACATATAACCATCAAAAACTTATGGAGGTATTAAATCTATTTATTGGCATAGATAAAAATGCCATAATATGTACAAATAGCTTATATTAGCAACAGACAGCCGGTGTAAAATTAAATAGTGTACTGATACAAAGCATTGATATTCAAAATTCGACAAGGCTGTATTCTTCCCCCTTTATTGTTTAACATCTATGTTGAAGTCATATTTTTCAAGAAACACTGAACGATTTAGATGTTGGTATAAAAATAAATGGCACATATGTAAAGAACATCAGATATGCAGATGATACAGTCCTTATAAAATACAACCTACAATATTTAGTCGGTAAAGTCAACCATCGTAGCGAATTGTTCTTAAAAATTAATATCTCAAAAACTAAATTAATGGTCGTAAGTAGAAAAAAACACCTTACACTGCACCAACAATTAAAATAAATAACCGTTTAATTGATAGAGTCTCTACATACAAGTATCTTGGGTATCCATGAAACATTACAATATGTCTCTGACGGATACATTCAGTAGTTTGTATGACATTTTTTATGCAGGTAAATTGCACTGACTAGCGGATGAGATAACCCAGTGTTCAACCACCCATGATGCCCTCCATTGTATTTCTTGACCCCTATTTGATTGTTCCTATTGCCTACTGGGTAGCTGCAGGATGCTAGGACGCTCAAGGTAACTTACATCACTTGCAGCCAACAAGCTGCTTGCAAGTCTGTTTGGATGTGGCAGGTAATCTTATCTGGTACTTTCCGCTTATATTTCTAATCTCCTCCTTAATGGTTCTCACCTGCAAATCAATCGTGATTTGACATGACATCATTATTGACAAACCAAGGCGCGCCAACTATCAATCTTAATAGCTTTGACTGGAAACGCTGTAATATTGCAATATTTGAGTTATACGAGGATTGTAGCTAAGAAATGGAATTAGATGCCGAATTAAAATAGCAAAATGCATTTCTTAAACACAAAAAAGTTTTTTGCTGCCGCGAAATGAACTTAGGCCTTCGCTTACAATTCGTTAAATGCTATGCTTGGTCTATACTCCTATAATATGGTGTAGAGACATGGGCGTTAAAAGTAAGAGAGCTCAACAAACATGAGGCCTTCGAAATGTGGATCTACCGAAAAATGTAAAACATATCGTGGACAGATCACATTATAAACGAAGAAGTTTTACGTAGACCAAACACAAAAATATAACTACTTTTAAGGCCTGTTAAACAAAAAAACTTTGGCATATTATGCGTGTAAACGACCTACCTCAGTTAATAGTTCAAGGAAAAATTGAGGGAAGAAGAGATGCAGGAAGAAAAGAATTAACATGGTAGGGCAACGTTAGAAACTGGAATCGTATCAAAAACATTAGCGACTTAATCCATTCAGCAATGGATCGAAACATCTATTAGGACATCGTTGCCGCCAATATCATATGACCGCTGACATCCAATTATGGATAGGCTACAAAAGAAGATGATATAGTTTTAATTAAATAAATGATGCCGCATATTATAAAATTAAATCCGTCTGTATAGTGGACAATTATTTATAATTACAAAAACATTTAAAATTCTTGATTCGTCAAAGGTTACATAATTTATTTATTCAGTTATTCTTAATACTGAACTGAAAATTTACACTGATGACATGTAAATTTAAAAAAAAAATACTTCTTTAAATGATGTTTTACTCCTACAAAGTGATTTAGATAAATTTTCAAAGACAGTAAATACAATCCCATTCGTAAAAATGTCCCATCATCAACTCTGATTATTTTACGATCAAACTACTTTTGTGTATTTTTATTATTTACTGTGTTTTAGTAACTACTTTAAGTGGTGTACTTCTTTTGTGAAATGCAAATAAATGTACACCAAAAATGTGTTACATATTTTAATCACTCTTTATGCTATTAGTCTTTCTAAGGGCGCTCAATTAAAGAATTATGGTTTATTTTGAAGCTTAAGTCACATTTTTAATATTTTATCAATAAAGTCACTTCTATGCTAAATTTTATAAGAACTTAACGATCCCCATATTCTTAAATCCTGATATTCTAAGCATCCTGATATTTTTTTTTTTATTATTTTCGTATTATTAGTATTGACTTTGAAATTAAGACGGGAAGTGGCTGATGTTATTTTAACGAGAAATTGACATTTTAAAATTATTATAGATTCGGGTAAAGAGACAAGTATTGTGAGAAAAATAGGATGAAAGTGGAGAATTGTTGAAGACAAACCTTCTTTTTCCCTTTCTTCGTTTTTGAAAAGTTGCAAATTGTATAATGAAGCATTTATATTGGAGCGGGAGGAGAACACATGAAATGGAAGCATGTTTAAATAATATTTTACTTAATACTTATTTATTTCACATTAAGTTTCCATAGGACCAATTATGGTAATCCAATTCGTTTAAATGTTGCTAATGGTTAATAAAAATTTGACTTTGGACTTTCCAAACAAACTCAAAAACTTATAAATTTACAGTAATTGAAAAATGTATGCAATTTATTTAAAAGTCCTAAGCTAACTGTAATTTTAGTTTGTAGATTGAATTGTTATGTTGTATTGCAAAAAAAGAAAAACTGTATTGATGTTTGAGTTTAAGAAACAATTAATAAACAAACGTCTTAGACACGTAATAGAAAAACTTATTATTTATGATGAAATGTACAATAGAGAGCTGGTCCTATTTGTCGAGTTTTTAAATATTATTTGTTTAAATAATGATGAATTTTTTGCTTATTTACAACATTTTTACAGTTATCTTTTTGGTTTTTGCATTGAATGAGTTAAACAAAGGATTTGTTGTGCTAAATGCAGTTCGCGATGCAATATGGTAACAATTTTATTTATTTATTTTATTCTCAAAAATCATCCTTACATTAAAGTACATGATATATTTATTAAAAATTATAAATTACAATAAAACAAAATGAAAATTGATAGAATAGTGGTATTATTGCATTAGTATTTAAATTGCAATAATGCAATAGTTTAAAAACCACTTCACTTGAAAAATACTCAAAAAAATAAATTATAATCACATAGTCACAGAGGTGATCAGTACGAGTATGTTATCACCCCCATTATAATAGGCTAGGCGATGCGATTCACATCGTGTCACTTGAGTATGAAATTGGTATTATAATCGATTTAAGATACGATGAATAAATTGAGCCGGCAGCACGTTTTTATTAATGCAATTTAATACAAATTTGTAAATATTAGTTTCTTTACTCGGTATATATATTAGTTTACATTCTGGATTGCAATTTTTGAATTTTATAAACCAAGTTAATAAAATTAAAACATTAAAAAATGAAATAAAATTAAAAATTCAACAATATAACAACTACCTACATAATTGTATTTATTTATTTATAAGGGTTTTATTATTTTCAAAATTTTATTTTTGTATTTAGGTATAACAACAAACAACAATTTTAATATTTTAATTTTATTTATAATACTTTTATTTTTTTAAAACTAGCACAAAATTTATTAAAAACTTAATCTGTCGCTTAATAATTTAACACAATTGAAAATACGATAATTTTCTCATGTAATGTCAAAATTTTCGTACTAGGATTTTACCTAGGCGGAATAATTAAAAAAAAAGGTCTAATATGATACCAAAATGTTGTATTTATCGTCACATACGAAAACCGTCATTTTTTTTAGTCTATTATGATAGAGGTGTATATATAAAACTATTAAATCCAAAAATAATATAAAATTTATAATTATGTTAGAAAGTTAAACTAATATGTAGTAAAAACAAATTAAAAATACATAAATCAAATTAAATTAAGTGAGGAAAAAAAAACAAAATATATTTCAATTAAATAAATAAAATAAGATAAAAAAATAAAATAAAAGTCATAAAAAAAAATTGGGATTAAGTTAAACAAAGACTCAAAATCAAAAGAACAAATTTAAATAAACATGTCGCATTATTTCAAATATAAATGGAAGTGTATTTCAATATATATATGTAATAAAAGTAAAAAATAGAAAATGATTTTAAGATAAGCTAAATAGTAATATTAAACAAATTATTCAATTGTTCGAAGTTTAATTTCACCAACCAAATTTTTAATTGTCATAAAAAGCTAGAAAGAACTCTTATTTGCCATAGTTGTGAAGGTAATTCATTAAATAACATATACAAACTTGCATTAAAAATATTTGTAATTCGAAAACAAAGAATGTTAACAGTGAAACTATGATTTACGCGCAAATTAAGAGTGTTAAAGTCTATTTGGTTGGGATACGCAGACTGAGTAAAAAATAAATTTAGAACTTTAAAACAGTAAAGATAGTGGTGTTACTAACAAACACAGTAAAACTACTGACGATTCTATTTTTCATTGGGATTTTGCGAATTGTAAATTTTTGTAAACGAAGTATTTTGTTATAAAAAGCTCCACCCAACAAGTTAAGCCGTATTGTAGCTTAGATCGTGCTAGATTATAATAAATAATTTTCAAAGTTTCAGTAGAACAAATATTGTTTAATTTATAGAAATATCCTGAGAGCTGCCCTCATGTAAACTTTTAACGAATCAATATGTTTTGACCATCTCAATTTGCTATCAATTATTAAACCTAAATATTTAAAATGTTCTACAGTCTACATATGAAAACAGTTTATAATACACAAAACGTCAGAATGAAAGCTTTTTAAATGGTGGTTGTTACATCAATATTTACACATTAAGTCATATTATTTGATTGCATTATTATTTAATACATAAAATTTGTTTTATTAGACATGAATATCCAGTTAATTATTAAATTTTTTACTAGTGTGCTGAATTATTTTGTTATATTGTTGTTATTTTAGTTTTAATATTGGTTATAAATAAAAAAATAAAATACTTTGTACGAGATGACGGCCGTGCACTCTTGAGATGATTAATAAATAAATGGAAAAAATAAAATACATAGTACCTTTCTACACTGAAAATGTAGACCAATAACAATTTTAATAATAAATATTTCTCGGAATATAAATTGTCTTATAGTTATTAGCCCAACGAAAGATATAAGTTTCAAAGTTTTAAGATCACTTGTAAATTACAGTACAGTATTATTACTGACATTAACAAGATGTCGATCACGAAAATTAAATTTTCAAGAAGCATAATTAATTTTTATGGACTGTAACAGTACCCAAATAGCATTGATTGTAATTACTTAACATATATGAAGAACTTAATAGTATCAAGAGAGTCAAACTTGAAAGATAGATCGAATCGTCATTCCACATCGAATAATCATTAAAACATAACTACTAAAGTTATGGTTATGGTGAAATTACCGTTATTAACGTTATGGTTAATATTACTAAAGTTATGGTTAAATAAAAAAAAAAACAAAAATTAAAGAGATTTTTTCGCAATTTGTTGTGCGGTTTCAATTATTGTTGCGATTCTTTTCTTTTTTGTTAATTATTTAAGTGTAAATGCTCTGATCTTATTTATTTTTTCTATTTTTAAGAAACATAAATATGTCACCAAAATTTTAAAAAAATATATTTTTTAAAAGTAATTTCTAAATAAACTTAAATTAGTGAAGGTGTGTAACTACAAAATTTTAAGAAATAAATTTAAAAAAAAAAATTAAGTATCATGAAAAAGAATTATTTTGTTAAAAATATTAGTCATATACATTAAAAATAATATCATCATGCATTTAAAGTAAGAATGTCTTCTTTTTTACTTATATTTATTTTGAAAAATTATCAAACAGTATTCAATTATGTATTTTGGAATTTAATCTTTTTTTTAGCTTAAATTTCTCATGGGGTTAATATAAATTATTTAATGTTGTTGTTTTGCTTCTTTTTTTTCAAGTTAATTTTAAATTGAAAGGTCACGAATTTAAATTTATGTTTTTCTATATATTTTTTGTTTTTATTAATTTTTAATAAAGTATATGAATTAAATTTGAAAAAAAACATAATTAATTATGTTAACATGTTCCTTTGAAATTTAATAAAATTAATTTGAATTATTATGATAGCATTGTGTATTATAAAACAAAGAAAATATTATTGTGTGTCAACAAATGTGTTAAATATTTAATTTGAATTTTCTCTATTTTTTTTTTTCTAAATTTACTGAGGAGGATTTTTTTTTTCTTTAAATTTTGAAATGATTAATGAATTTATAATTTTGCAATTTAAAATGGAATATTAGTAAAAGTGTATATGCGTATAGTATGTACGTATTTCGAATCATGTCTTGTTAACAAAAAATAATTTGCAATCTTAACTGTTTTTTTATCCTTTGATTTTATATTTAATTATTAATTTTTAATATCGATTTTAGTGTACTAAATACCTAGTTGATAAATAATTTTGGACCTAAGATCGCGATTGAGTACGAATAAAGAAGGTGAAGAAAAAAAAATATCGATCTATTCCAACAATCAATAAATCACACTTTTGTCATTTTTATAATATCACTGCGCCGCCTCGTCTATTCAACAAGTTGCCAGAAAATTATCGATGCAAAAGAGTTGAAGTCAAATTTCTTAAGAATATTAAATCATTATCTCTTGATAATCACTATATTGAAAATCTTTTCATCCCATTAGTTTAACATTTTTTTTTCTAACAGTTTTTTTTTTGTTTTTAATGTTTTTATACTTTAAATTTCTAATATTTTAAAATATTATATTTTTCTAAATATTTTGTTACTTTTTTGAACTTTTTATTTTTCATTTGTTTTTTTTGATTTCTCTTACAATTTGGTTCTAATATTTAGTTTTTAATAGCATAATAATTATTTTATTGTATTAATATTTTATTCTATTTTATACTCAATTTCCCCATTAATAAATTAATTTGTTTTTTATCTAAGGGTTCAATCGCCACTTATCGTTTGGATAACAGATTAAACCTAGCTATTTCATTAAAATACTAGGCTAAGAAATCTGAATTAATTTGTTATATAATTTTGTAAATCTAGTATGTAAGTTAGCTTAAGTTGTTAATGAAATAAAGAATTATTATTACAATAAGTTCGGAAATAAAAAAAATTGAGTTGGGTACGCAAAATGGATATTTTCATCCTTTATAATTTACTATCAAAGTCACCAGACGTGGTCCGCATCCATATACAACGTAAAAAATTTAAATACTTCAATACAGTTGGGAGATTCTTAGGGAGATGTTGTATTGGCGTAGGACCCAATGACCATATCCCAATGATAGCTGGAATTGCAAGCTTTCCAAAAATATATATCTTTAGAGGGGTATCTTGTTCTTTAAGGACGAAAAGAACATTTGAAAGTGTCCTTGTTGTTTTTATATAACAACGGTTATATCTGTTGATCCATTAGATATAAATATATATTCTGTTATATATTTTAGAAAGATAACGGTCTGGCGCATATTTTATTTGATGATGATTGGTGCTGCCGTTATGAAGATGTTGTAGTTTAAAGCAGAAAATTTTGGAAAAAAAAAAAGAATTCTTTCTTGAAAAACCAAATAACTTTACCGCAAAACTCCCCCAATATTTATAGACTGTCGGAAAGGTATCTTTTTTTTCTATAAATCATACATACATATTTTATGTCTACGTCGAATAGTTCAGAAGATATAAGCATTTATTTAAAAAAATGTTTTTTTTTACCCTTTTTCTGTATAAAACTAGGGAACTGCAAAAAAGAGACCTTTCCAACAGTCTATAAATATTGAGGGGGGTTTTTGCAAAAATCTTGAAGTATTTTTTTTTCAGGAAAGAAAATAAACATTGTTTTTTTCCAAAACTTTCCACTTTGTGCTACAATATCTCCATAACGGCAGCACCAATCATCATCAAATAAATGTAAAAATAAGGCCCAGACTGTTATTTGTCTAGAATATATAACTGAATATATATATATATATATATATATATATATATATATATATCTAATGGATTAACAGATATAACGGTTTTTATATAAGAACATCAAAACAACAAGGACACTTTTAAAAGTTCTTTTCGTCCGAACACATACTGGGTCCAATTCAAAATCAAGTTAAAATTCTGTAGTAAGTTTGAATTTGTGCTTCAGTAATATAAGGATGTAATACTTTTATATTTATACTTTTATCATTAATCTGAATTGAAATTGAAATTTTTTATAAACATTCATATAATAATTGTTATATGTTCCCCATTTAATTCTGGCTGGTGAAAAAAAAATGTCAGAAAACTTATTAAATCCAATAATTTAGAAATTCCGTTGAGTAGCTTAACAGCTTAATTTTCGTTGTTCTTTCGTAATTATTCTTTCATTAATCTATAGTAAGCTTCGAGCTAATATATAAGTATATAAGAATTATTTTCACTACAAATTTTTTCTAGCCAACCAGATATCATTTTACAAAATGATAAAAAAATTAGTTTTTTTTTCAGAACGCTGTTTTCTGTTTTTGAAATATTCGTGATATTATATCTTGCAAGTGCAAGGAGTTGAAAATCGGTATCCAACTACTTACTACCCTACCTCCTACTCGAGTACCACCTACTCTATTATCTCTGGTGTTAAAAATATTCTTGGCGTGCACTAAGAGCTTAGGAGTTGTATGACAGCCACCTGAACTATTTTGAGTTTTGGAAAATGGTAAAATACGTATTTGTTTACTTTTGAGAGAGGTGTAAGTATTAATATATCAGGATCAGGTCTGTAGCTTAATTGTTTTTTTAAATATTTCTGATATAGGTGCTGGGTGTTGAGTTGTATGGCAGCTACCAATACGTAATTTGATAGCTTTGAAAAGTACCTCGTTAGTTTTATTTCATGATTATGAATAACTGTGTAAAATCTTGAACTTTATTTTTAAACCTGTGGATGTGTATAGCAACTGTCCCTTTTATGAAAATGTAGATAATTGCATTTTTTTTGGTTTTTTTTTTAAATTTAATAATATTATTATAAAAATAGAAAACTAAAATTATTATCACCTGTTGATATCACGAATGCGAATTTTTAAAACCTGTTGGATGTTATGACAATTTTCTATTTGCGTAACAGTATAAATTATTTATATTGTTATTCTTTCTGTTTTCTTATAATTTATACATACATACATTACATACTATTTATACATTTTTTGATATATATATATAATTATTTATACTATTATTGTGAGTTGTAGGATCGGTAAAAAATGGTTTAAAAAATAAATCCTGTTTACATTTTCCAATTATTTATCCACAATCCATTTATAATATTTTATCTTTTATGTTAAGAATTTCATCATTTTATCATTTTAAGGGGATTAATAAAAATTCAAGGAAAAAGTATAATAATAAAAATAGATTTTATATGAAATATTGAAGGTAAATTGATAAAGTTTGGAATTGAAATCTGTTCTTGGAATATTTTTTATCATATAAATTTCGTGAGAATCACGGCAGTAAGAAACAAAATTGTTCACGTATTTATTTTAGAAATCGCTGTACATGCAGCGTAATCAAAAACAAAATTATGTTCTGATTAGATTACATTCTTACTAAGTACTCTTGATTGTACTTAATCCCAATGTCATCAAATATGTTGCAACATTCCGTTATAACTCTAAATCTCTATTTTTTAACCCTAATTTTTAATCAAACCTAAAATGATCTAGTCAATTTACTATTGATTTCTCTATTTTACTCTCACCATCTTGCCGCTGGCCATGAACATTTTATACAACAGTCTTTCCATGCTTGTTTTGACAATATTTCATCAGCCATCTGAGACGTTGAAATTTTATCTGCCATACTATGGTTGTATCGTATCCTAAAACGTTTTGTATTCTTCATTCTCACTAATTTTGTAGGTACCAGTACCAACGAGTTACCTTATGGGGCCAAATAATTGACTAAATATCTTCGGTACAAATACTTCTAGTTTAATTTTTTGACTTGTTCGTTCAGCGTTGGAGTAAAATTTGTATAGTTGTGATAAAATATTCAACTATTTTGAACAATTACTTCTAGTTTAATTTCATCAGATATTTTTAACGCTCACTCGGACACTCGGTCGTTTCACAACCATAGTTTTGTACATTATAATTTCGATTTAAGATTAAATTGGATGACAAAGCGTTTTTTAGAGTAAACAAGCATTTACTTGTTGGCTTAAGTCTCTTGCTTATTTTGACTAGAACCCGAAATTGTAAGAGTGACATTTAAAGGTATTTGTCGATTTCTTCTTGCGCATGGAAACCACTTCATTTTCCTATTCTTGAAGTGCTGGAATGCTTTTTATTATTAAATATTTATCAACTTTGACTTATGATTTATTTCAGCTTGTGCCGTTATATTTTAAACTTATTTTTTTTAAAAAAAATTTAAAAACAAAGTTAGAGCTAGACTGTTCTTGTCGTACATCGAACTTGGTGGTAAATTCATTTGACCATTGTCTTTGTATTTCAACTCGGTTTTTACTGCCGAATTAACCATTGCTCTAAATTAACTGATTTTACAGGAAGTCTTTTTTTTTATTGTGTTCTACATTAATTAATAAATATTTAAATGAATGTATTTCTGAATGGTGTTTGTTAAAGGTTTTTTTATTATGACACCATAATAAACTAAAAGCATTCTGATTAAAAAACCTTAAACATAAAATCACAAGATCATATCAGAGGTAGATGTTGGTAAAAAATATTAATGAGCCATGTCCCTATATATTAGATCTCTAATTAGAGGCAGTTGGTTGGAGTTCGCCGAGGATAATAATGTAGCTCTTCAATCGCTATAATATGCTGCTTTGCTAATCAAAATTTTAACTGGGTATTGTATGTACATATATTTTTATATAGATATGAAAAAAATGGTTATTCTAATTAATTTTTTGATTCCTAATCATTATAAACGTATACCTGAGTATTAGATACCATCGGTGTTATCTAAAATAAAACTTATGAAAGAGAGTTTATGTTCAAATCTTAAAAGCTTGTATTAATGTAGACAGTTTTGCAAAATGAAAACAAAGAACCAAAATGCATGTATTATTCGAATTACGGCAAAAAAAAAAATTACTATGTAATTATTTATCTGAAAGATAAATAAAATCATAAATTTCAATTTATTTTTATTAACAATAAAACAGTTTTATTATGTTTTAAATCATTTTCGTTGACTGAATTCAAATTTTCTAACCAGAATTTTTGAATTTTTTTGTTAAAATTTTTTTTGTTTTAAATAATTTTAATTTAACATCATGGTATTAATTGCATACTCAAATATGACACATTAATATAATAATTTTAAATGTGGAAATTATCATTTAAATTAAGTACTTTGTATTGATTGTCTGTCAATTATTATATGGTACTCGTATATTAACTGTCAATTGACATTTTGAATTCAACTGTTTCCAACTGTTAAAACATTCTTTTTATTGTGTATGTCAGTATGTGATTGATTCATTTAGGGTGGACCAAATTTATGCATTTATTAATAGCCTATCTAAATAGAAGTTAGATAGCCTTAGAAGTTGGGTTTAATTTTAATTTAATTTTATATAAAATAAAATAATTTAATTGATAATATTTATGTAATAAGGTATGTGAATTTAGCTTCTTTAAATTTCCAATTCACAAAAAAATACTCAAAGGAATAATTTTTCAGTTCAGAAAAGCATACAATTTTGGCTATTCAAACAGTAGATCAGCATCTATTGTCATTTTTGAAAATAATATTGATGAAAAAATATAACTTTATATTGAATATTTTCTATAAATTCGAAGTTAACTGATATATTTTCATATTCAAACAATACCGTGTTGTATAACTGTGGTATAACTTACAGAAATTAAACGAAAATATAAATATAACTTAATTCGGCAGATTTCTAATAATAGCTTTCTTCTTTCTTTCTATCCTCTTCTATCCCAACCCAACATCCTAACGGCATGCTTTTATAAATAAAAAAACGAATTTACACTCTTGAAGAACGTATATCTAAACCCCCGTAACATTTTATTGTTATAAAAACAAAATTAGTGCTATAATACTCCTATATGACTCTCGATAAGCACTAAAGGTGTTGTAATGATGCTTTTATGGGAATAATGTGATATATAAGAATGTTCTTATATCAATTGCAGGAGTTATTATAATGTAATTTTCAACAAGTGTTACAGCAATGTTGTTATAAGTCTAAAAGTATGTAATCCTATATTAAGAGTTTAAGTATTGTTATTAGAATAGAATTACTAGAATAGCAGAAGTAGTGTTATTATTTTACGTTACTATTAAACTTACTGCAGCTTTTGAATAAATATTTAGAATAAATATTTTGTGACGGGCATTATTTTTTACAAACATGGTAACAAAAAACTTTTTTTTTTAAAATAAAAACGGAAAAGCTTTATCTTGTATTCTTTTCGCAAAAGTATCATTTTTACTTAAAACAATATATATTCAAATATCAAATTTGAGGTTATGCATTAATTAACGTACATTATTTAACATTTTAAATATGCAATTTAAAAATATATTTTTTTTTATTTATTCAAAAAATGGTTATTTTTGTAGGGCAATGGGCTTCCCAGCCAAATATTGTATTTATTAAAAATCATTTACATACAAATATAAAAATATATAATTAATATCTATCTCCCTTTCTCATGCAATAAATATAAATTCCATAAAATTATTATTTTAAAATAAAAAATAAGACCTTTCCCATTTTCGCATAACATTATTTATTTCAAATGAATTTCATTATAAAATAAAAACATATACATATAATGTATAGATACTAATCCTATAACAATATTACAGTAACTGGTTCGGTACGTTATAGTATTCTCCATTTTAGTGCTACAACGTATTTATAATGTTTCGCAACAATTGCGGAGCACTCAAATTAACACTAATACTTGAGTGTTTATAACAGTGTTATAAGAGTGCGCAAGAGTCTTATAGCAATAAAATTGTTACGTGGGAATCAAATACTTTGTGCCCAAATTATGCAAATTGATATGAAAGTAAATTTTTTGAACATTCTTATCAGTTACGGGTGTCTTCAAGAACTTTTTTTTGTTTTGGAATTATTTGGACATTCTTTTGAAATTGGACTGATTAAAAGATCAGTTAAATACAAGTTTGCTTTTTCAAGGACATAATTTTATTAAATATTCAAATTGTTTTTGTTCTTTTTTTATTTTCTTGACAGTAACTTAGGTAGAATTTACTTTTTCATACATTAAGTATATGGTACTGCAATGCTCACTATATATCCTTCTAATAATTTTACAAATTTCTATAGCAAATCTACTCATTAAATGTGGAAAACTACATCTTTTATCAGGAACTAAGCCTTCTTAAATAGTTTAGTTCTATTTTATTTTAAGTTTGTTTGTTATTTTAAGTTATCAAATTACTCTCAATTATTTTTTGCATTTTTATTTAATGACAAAGGGTATTAGACCAGGTCAAAAAACCTATAAAGTATTTTTTGGAGTCGGTTGAAAGGTAAGTGCTACTTACTGTCCTATCCAGTGTGTTTATACAAGATTTAGAAAATCGCTAATATCGATTTGGTCGAAATTTTATTTAAAACCTTAAAAATTTACTTAAAATGTAAAGTTTTAATATATATATTTGGAAATTTTCATTTACAAGAGAGAGAGAGAGAAGAATTTTCATTTTTCTTAAAATCAATAAAAAATAAAATTTTACACAACAAACAGAAACATTTTGAAGAATTTAATACGTTGTAGACTGAAAGTTCTAAGAGGATTTATATAATAATAAATTCAGATAACAAAGATAAAAAGGATTTCATTATTTAAATAATAAAAAAAGCAAAGCTTAAGGAGATATTTTCTTTTTTGAAAGTTGAAACATATTCATTTTGAATTTATTATAAATTATTGTATAGAAACTTAAATTTATTTCATTTAAAGCCGCAAATTACATTGGATTATTTAATAGACATGTCCAGCAGCTCTGAGTGTTATAAAAGATGATAGGAATTCTATAGAAAATTAAATGAGTTGTATTAAATTAAGTTGAAATAGTCGTGTAAAAAATATACCTAAAACAGATTTCGTTTGGAGTTTTGAAGAGAAAACGAAAACTTTGTCTAAGCTTATAGGCTCTTAAATGGAAAAATAAGTAGTAGAAATTGAAATATTTCTGTACTTAATTATACTAACGTTTACTTTTAGTCGTTTAAATTCATTTATTTATTATACCATATTTATTATACCTTAGTACATTATCATAAGCAAATTAAAAATTTTGGTGTAAAACAGTAATGGTAAAATTAGATAAATGTAAGATCATTTTGATATTTCTAAGAATATAAGATGAATTAAATAACAGAGTAGAAATAATAAAACTGTACAATAGAACAATATTAAGTTGATATATCAAAGTTAAAAGTAATACAGTTTAAAGCATACAAAAATAAAAAATTCAATATTAAAGTAATAAATTTAAAAAAAAATGTATTAAAATTAAAAAAATGGATAAAGTAACAAATTTATTAAATATAAAAAAATAAAATACAACTTATAGCTAGGTATGTAATACGTAATACCAATATATTGTTATTTTATTTATCACATATTCTCAAGAATATCAAAATGATCTTATTTTTATCTAATTTTACTACAATGTTCTAAGACTAAGGTAATAATTATGTAACATGGTGTAATAAATAAATGAATTTTAAAAACTAAACATATACAATATAAACAATTAATTGATAAAAAAAGAAAAATAAAATAAGGAAAGAGTCAAATTAATATGCAAGATAAAGAATTTAACAAAAATATACAAGAAGAGTTTACAACAAAATAATTGAAGCCTACAAAAAGAAACAATTAGAATTAAGTTTAGTTAAACAACAACTCCATTTGAGAGTGATCATGATTCAACAAATGAGATCTAAGATTTTTGATGAAAGTAAAAGATGTCTATCCGATCTTAAAGAGAATGGTAACGTATTGAAAATTTTGCGAGCTATCCCAACTAGCATTTAAAGTGACAGAAACAGAATACTTTGTTTTTTAGATTGGGTGAATAAAAAGTCCCTAATTACGTTTTTGGGACCAAATAATATACTACGAGATTTTCGTTACGGTATAGTAACTCTAAAAGTAACTTTTTCGTAACAATTATCTACTATATTTATTACGTTATTGTAACAACGTACAAAAAACTACTAAAATACCACTAACCAGTTGTAGTGTTTACATGGTAACTTCTATAGTTCCAAAAATGGTAGCGAATACTTGAAATTTTTGTACACGGTTACGTTTTGGTGCAAGTGAAAAAAAACGTTTGTGGTACTTTATTTTGGAACTTTAAAGAACCAGTTTCTTTTACAAAAATCTTAAACTTGTAACCTTTTAATTTGTCACTTCAAAGTTCCAATCAGTTTTCTCAAAAGTTAAGTCTGCAATTTTCTTTAGTTTTGTTTGTTTACAATTTTAAATAATCCAAAACTCTTTAAAAATAAAAAATAAGACACCGATTAATTTTTTTAAGCGTATTACATTTTTATTATTATAAACGTATTAAAATTATAAAAATTTAAAAAAAAAAAACTAAATATTTATTATAAAAAACCTATAATTCACAATATGCGCTTGATACCTATGCATTTTGTTGTTTTATTTAAAATTTATTTATATTAAATTTAATTTTTAGTTTCTCTTTATATAAAAAAAAAATTTAATAAATTTATGTAATTGGTTTGAACCATGATTTTCCTAACAGTCGGCCAGACTTTGATTCACATGATTTTTTACGGCATTCTTTAACCAAATGTTGTCTCTTTTTGATCAGAAGTCATCGCCTCATCCGTATCAGTTAATTGTGTCTTTAGAGCTTTCTTGACATTCATAATTTCTTGCTCAATAAATTCTTTGTGTTATTCTGAGTTAAAAGTTATTTCTCAGAATTAGAACGATTTATATGTTCTTCAATACAACCTAATAATACCGATTCACTTGATTCGCACCATTCCTTAAGAGCTTTCCATATTAATTTGATATCCGATGTACGTATATCACGGCCCCATGCTGAAATTTAATTTAACATGAATATTATCAGAATAAATAGTTTCAATAATTAAATCTTCCAAATCACGTACATTTTTTATTACAAGTTCTTCTAATAGATCACCATATGGAATACATCTGATATATGAACTGTAACTATTGTCAAATGTTGTAATTTTTTTTTCGTTGATGGTGTCAATTCTAGAAAATCTTTTGGATTTTTTGTATATTGTTTATAAGTTTCGTAAGCAAATAAATTTAATGTATGTATTCGATAATTTGAATTTTGTCCATTTGCAAGCTCAGCTATATTTGGCATTGCAAGCAATTCACCGAATACATTAATTCCAGGAGATTTATTTTCTTTAATTTTTATTTAAATATAGCAAAATATTATTGCGTTATACATTATGTAGTCGTATTTTAAAATATTATATTATTTTTAACTCTTTAATATTTTCTTTTCAACTACTAATAGTGATTTTTTGTTTTGATTTTAATTTTATTTTACTTAAACTGACGTTTAAAACACACTAATAAAATAAATTGACATGCAATAATTTTATATGAAAAAAAAGAGCGTGCGTAACTTTAAAGTGGCACTGGCCACTATATGTGTTAACATAAGTTCTAACCACCACAAAATGTTTCCCATTTTGGTTCCAATCACGTTCCAAGCACATACCTGCTTAGTTCCTATCACTCGTCACAGTTATGTTATTGGAGCAAAATAAGTAGCAAGGCGTGTCAATGTCCAATGTAAAAAAATGCTACTTAGGATATATAATCATAAAAGTGGCGAAAACGTGATCCTCTAGGAACATTTAATAAAAATAGATTAAAAATAGACGTTTTACTAACATTGCTAATACTCCCCTACCCCAAACTATATACTCCTGTAACCTGCCTACTGTTTCACTAATTTATTAACCTCAAACTATGAATTAAACTTAAAGTAGTTTCTAAATAATTTTTGATAAAAATTAAAAATTATTATAACAAATGCCATCAGTGAAATTTGTTGATTTGATAGAAATTTTTCTATTATCTATCTTTCTATCCCATACTAATAATAATTTCTAATAACTTTTCATAATTTTTTTTTATATTCAAAAAACAAAAAAAAAATCTTTTTGATATTTATATTCTCATAATCTCTTAAATTTTATGATTATAACTCTAGAATGGATGTTTTTCTATTTTAAATTGAATTAATTTAAATTTTTGAACTTGAAAAAAAGTAATTCCCATAATTCAATTTGGACAACACAAATATGTTTGTATTTATATTCAAATATTCACATTCATTTTGAGGGTTGTTATTTTTGGATAAAAATATTCGTTATAAGAATTTAAAACTATTAAAAATTAAAAAAAAAATGTTCAGAAACAAAAACAAACAAAAAAAAAAATTATTCTAAATTTAATTTAAATAAATAAAAATAAGAAAAAATAACAAAACAATTTTTGTCTAATTTATAAGTAGGTGGGAGCAGTCATAGACATATCATAATAGTTAATAATTACGAACATGACGAAATTGTTTGTGGTGAATGATAAAAAAAATGATGTTTAATGTATTTTAATGAATTAAAAAAGAAATTAGTAAAAATTAAAAAAATACCTACCAATTGTTGTATAAACTGTACCACAATAAAACATTGAATTCCAAAAACGCCATGGATTTTTTTTATTCTCTAATTCAAGTGTTGTCATATTATTATTTGTAATTGTATCCAATGCATCCTTATGTTCTCTTAATATTGAGGCTAATCTACCATTCCATTCTTCTTTGCTTAACTTTAAATTAAATTAAAAATAATTAATTATAAATTCCATTATATTTATTAAATATTTTAATTGAATTATACAGGATATTTGTAAAATCAGGATATTTAAATAACATGCTAATGCATAAGAATTGATTGGGATGATAATATGATGGAGAAGGGATTGAATTAAATAGTGAATAATCTATAGTGCATATGTATAATACATGAATTGGGGAGAATTTCCTTTTCACTCTTTATTTAATGCAGAGACATAGTTTTTATTTATTTTCTATATCGATTTTATGTTAATGAAATTTGAAAATATAATTTTCAATTTGAATATCAATCAATAAAGTATTAAAATATTGAATTTATATTTTTATATATGTACATACATACTTGTATTTTAAATTTTAATGGATTAATAGAAATTACAGATATAAAATTGAATTTTATTATATTTTTTTTTGTTTAAAATTTTGATTTAATTTTATTATTATTACTTTTTATATAATATAATTTAATATTATTATTGCTTGACTTAATTTTAATATAAATTAAAAATAATGAAAATTATATTTTAACTTTTAAAGTTGTATTTATAAATCATTTTCATTAATCCAATTTCTAGTTAGTTCATTTCAGTTGTGTTGTGAGTTACTACTTACTATATTTCATTTAATTAATAATTCTTCTATTAAAATATTTTGAATTTTCTTGCAAAGATTTACATACATCACTAATAATTGACACAAGTCCATATTTCACAAGCTAGGTATACTTTGAATTTGAATTTTTCTAGGAGAAACGCATTTGTTGATGATGACTACTGATATAGTACGAACACAGGGAATTGCAAGCATTTCTTCTATATAAAAAGTATGGGTTGCAAATTGTAATTCAATATTCATAAATAAGTTAATATGTTGTTGTTGGTTGTGTAAATCCATTCAAATATTGTATATACAATATTTAAAATTATTAATTATAATTTGTTGAGCTTGATAAAACAAACCCCAGGCGGCAGAAATGAGAATTTTGAATTATAATTGTAATGCATTATTTTACGTAAATATATTATATACAATGTATTAATTTATTTAATAATCACCATCAATGTCCTGTAACCCCATCTCTGGGCCATATAGGGCGGAGTAATGCATTAAAATATTTATTTTGAATTATATTTTATTATAATAAAATAATTCATTAAATTAATGCATTACCAAAAATAATTCAAATTAATTGAATTACTTTTATTTTTTTAGTTCAAAAGTAATTCAAGATAAGATTACAACTTTTATAGATAATATTTACATATACAAAATTTTGTTACTGATGTGATAAGCGTTGTACACGTTTTTTTCAATAGAGTACTATAACAATAGGTATGGTAGACGCATGGGTATACAGACCGGTAAGATCTGTTGCTATTGTTGTGATAACAACAAGGTGTTAAATACGTGACTTGAAGTGAAATATTTTTATCAATAAAATCTCAGAGTCCTTCTATCTAAGTTGTTTATTTTTTCAACTGCATTTACAGTTTAAATCCAATACCGTAGCTACAAGCTTATATTTAAATATTAATTAGAGTAAGGATACTTCTTAATATTAGAATATTGAAGAAAATTTTTTTAAAAATCACAATGTATGGTATGCTAGCGGTATGTGTTTTTATAGATGGAAAAAGTTAATTGTATCTAACTACTACTTGAGGAAGTAAATAAATAAACTAATGTTTAAAAAAAATTGTCAAAACGAAAACAAAGAAAATGTTACTTTCGTACTTGCATTTCTTTTTTATATTGGGAAGTTGAACGCAACCCTTTTTTCAAATAATGTTTTATTTATTTACAATCACAATGATAGCTTAGGTTGGAATATTTTTTCTTTGTTAGGAGTTACAATTGACCCAATCAATCAGAAATATCCTATATCTTCAATATCTTATTTCAAAAAAATTTACCTTTAATAATTCTAAATTGCTAGTAATTTTTTGCATTTCATCAAAAAAAACTATTCTAGCTGATCGTTCTTCTTGTAAATCTCTTTCAGCTTGACTTCCTGTATAGAAAAAAAAATATTTTTAATTAATTTATGAAAATATTTAATATTTATTTACAATATAAAATTATACAAATTATTTTGTACAGGTATTTGTAAAATAACATTAAAAAAAAATAATTTAATATAGTAAAAAGTGTTTTATATTATGGTAAAACAAAACATAACAACTCTCCGATAATCTTGGAGATTTTGAACGAGTAGGGCTAGCAGAAGAAGATAATATAGAAATTTTGAAATACAAGAATATAAATAATAAGCAGTGTACGAAGTAAAAAGTCAAGGGAACTGAATTTAGCAAACGAGCAGAAGAGCAGCGACGTTGTCAAAAAAACATATTTTGTCCTGAAGGGTTTAAGAGAATTCAAGTAGTTGATAAGTCCTACAATGCAAAGAATTTGTATACTAATTGTTACTACACCAATATTGCAATACTGCTTAATTTTCATTTATTTATAATACAATACTCCGTTGTATCTTTAGGAGTCATTTTATTTTATTCCTGTTCATTTAATTCTTTTATTATGTTTTATTATGTATTTGCTTTAAATTTTCAGGTACTTTATGAATAGACAAATATCAAAAGTTTTTAAAAAGATATAAACTTACGTAAGGTTTGGTTTGGAACTTCGGTAATGTTGAGCATGTCAGATTATCAATTGAAAAACTTAAAACTTCCCGCTACATATAAACTATAGAGCAGCTCATTAGTTCATCAAAATATTACTTCAAACTGGTTGATAATAAATTTCTTAAGTTTTAAAATTAGGCCTCAAACTTTATTCGACGAACATTTATTTTAGATTTTTAAAATACATAAATTTTTAAAAAAAGTATTGAAGAAAATTTTGTGGGATGTTTTCCCATTTTCCTCTGCAATCAACCAAAATCGTTGAAACTAGAAACAAAACATCTATATTACAACAGTTGCATAGATTGAGAGAATGATCCCCAATAATAACAAATAGATCACTCAAGTCGTGGTATCAAAATGCCACAATTAAGTGCTAATTGGTTTTTTCAGAAGCAACTGGAATGACCACTTCCACCTACCTGTGTAGATTAATTAGTATAATATTTGATATTCGCAAAGTTAAATGTACTTGTATATAAATGTAAATATTTGGGTAGATATAAATTAATTTAAATGAATTGTATGGAAGAAAACTTTTATTAAAGTTTTTCTTTTTCAAAAGAGACTAAATATAAAGAGTGATCGAGCATGCGTATCAGCTTTTTAAGAGGTGAAGGAGCCGTTATTTTAATATTTTAAAAAAATTTATTAACTTAATCAAGGGTGCTCTATCGATTGGTGATATTTTCAATTTCCGGGAAGGACCATAAATCGGTTTTTAAGACCATAAATCGCTGAAATTGGCTGAAATTGAGATTTTCAAATGGGAAGGGGTACTTTTTTATTTGCAAATTCGGATTCTAAGACGAAAAAAAATGTATGTTAAACGATTTTTCTTTAAAATTAATAAAAATTAAACAAACAAGATTTCTCCATATTTTCCTTTGGTAAACCAAAATTAATAATAATTATTTTTATAAATAAATCTGTTTTTCATATTATCATATTTTTTTCAGTTTTGGGTACCTACAAAGTTTACACTTAAACTAAAAGTTTCTTATTTTTTGACATATAATCCGAATTTTCATAAAAAAGTCCCCTTCCCATTTGAAAATCTCAATTTCATACAATTTCGGCGAATTTTGAGCTTCCTTTCCGGAAGTTTAAAATATCACCAATCGATAGAGCACCCTCGATTTAGTTAATAAATTTTTTTAAAATATTAAAATAACGGCTCCTTCACCTCTTTGATACCTTTCCGGAAGTTTAAAATATCACCAATCGATAGAGCACCCTCGATTTTGTTAAAAATTTTTTTTTAAATTATTCCCTTCTTCTTAAAAAGCTGATACGCATGCTCTGTAACAACCGGTATAGTTATATACCTCATCTCGTATACATCAGCTATGATTTTACATTTTTCTTTTTTAATATAAAATTTTAATTAAAATCTTTTTTAATAAATTCTAATTATCTAATTTTAACTTCTTTAAGTTTTTCAGAAATGTGCCGGAGAACGACAGTGATTTGATCTACGGACTGAGATGCCTTATCCAGGCGCTAGCAAACAATAACTCTGGACTCGATATGGTGAAAAATATGTTTAAACACTTCTACAAATATTGATCGCTGATGAGATATAAATCAATATTTTCTAAAAAAAAAATAATTAAGAACTCAACTTCACAACTATATTTGAGCGAAAATAGAAACATAATAATTATGTTATTCGGTTTCGGGAGCTCTATTCCTATGATTGACAATATTTTTTGTTATTGTGCAAATGGTCAAAAAGTTTCAAATAACAGATAATAATAATGTTTATTTGCCACTCATAATTTATATATAAAATATACTAACTGTATAATGTTGTTGTTATTTCAAAGTGGATTTTGTTAGTCATTTCAAATAACATTTCAAATAAATTTCAAAGGTAGTAGGTGTATATTATAGATGTCTAAACTAGATTGGCCTAAATATTTTAAGTAAGTCAACAAATTTTATCACATTCAGCAGTTTTGTTTATTTTAAACAGTCCTACCTATACTATGGAATATTCAAATGCAATTCGGCTTTTAATTACACAACAAAAATGTGTAAATTTAATTAGTGTTTAGTTTATTCAATATCAATACTATTAAACTAATATTGTAGTGTTGAAACTAACTAGACTACTCAACTCATAGTTTGAACTTGTTTAGTTTTATAACTCGTAAATAGAGTTAATATAATATATTAAAAATGTGAAATAACAAGGTTTATTAAAAAAAAACATCGATTTTATTAAGCGTAGCTTCCCGTTATTTTATTCCTTGCAAATTTTACCGTTAAAACATTTATATTACTTTCTAGTAGGACATAGTTTTTTTCACAGAAGTGTTAGAACAGAAATTCAATCAAATACATTTACCGGGTGTGCCAGAGCATGCGTATCAGCTTTTTAAGAGGGGAAGGAGCCGTTATTTTAAATTTAAAAAAAATTATTAACTAAATCGAGGTGGCTCTATCGATTGGTGATATTTTCAACTTCCGAGAAGTACCGCAGATCGATTTTTTAAGACCAAAAATCGGCGAAATTGGCCGAATTCGAGATTTTGAAACGGGAAGGAGTACTTTTTTATTAAAAGTTTTGATTCTATGTCAAAAAATAAAAAACTTATGTTACGGAACACCCGGTATATATTTTTTTTTTTATGTTCTTGACAGTAACTTAGGTAGAATCGCTTTTTCGTGCTTAATTAAGTACGGTACTGCAAGTTTATACTACATCTACAATATTTCGAGCATTTATTTATAAAATGACTCGCTTATAAACTCATTAAATGGGGAAAACTGCTGCCTTCTTAAATAGAATAGCTTCATTTTCCTTAATACCAACCAAGATTATAATCTCAATTATTTTTTGTCATTTATTTTATCCCAATGACAAAGATTTTATATTAAAATATTATAATCAATCAAGATTAGCCATTGTGCATGATATTTAACACTTTTTATAGGCTCTTTATCAGCCTACCTGTTATGAATTTTTTTACGGTTTTAGGCTTCTCAACATAAATATTAATTTTTAATTTCAAACATGATCAGGTTAATGACATAGTATATGTAATTATTACATAATTTAAATTATTTACCACAACTTTTTACCTATTTTTTTTTAATTTGTTTTTTTTTTTTTTGGCAAACACTTCTGAAGAAATAACATTGTTTTTAGTTATCGTTTTTATTTTTTTAATTTTGTTTTGGGTTTTATGTATTTTGTCTCAACATTTTTTTTTTTTTTGTTAATATTTGAATATTTTTGTTATCTTTGATAAGATTTAAATTTTGTTTTATTTTTCGACCCCCTTTTTTTATTTTGAATGAATTAATTTTTTTATTTATTTACCAGTTTTTGAGTATATCAATTAGCAGGCAAACTTTCAGATCCTTTTCTCTTTCTGGGTGTGGGTCTATTATTATTTTTAGCAATTAAAAGCCAAATTTATTTTGACTAATCAGTTAGTTTTTATTTTAGTATTTTATTTATTGAATCTTTTCACAAGGAACTGACAATAATTTGCCATTAAGAATTAAAAAGATCAATAAAGTTTATTCAAATTCTACAATCATAATTTATGACGTATAATCCAGTGATTATACATTAACTAGGTCACGCATACCTATATACTGCTAATTTGTACTATGTTAAACTGCTAAGGTTCATACTTTTAATTCTCCTCACATTTTGTTTTTTTTTATATTAGACCAAAATAATATAAGAAGGATAAGCACCCTAACTGCCTTCACAGAATTTAAGCCATATTAAGATGAAGAAAAAAGAAGGATAGTAAAGAGTAATAAAATTAGAAAAGAATTGAAATAGAACAGAATAGTTAGTACAGAATTTACGGACAGGTTAACAGATATTTAGTTACCCGTCTCTTGAAAACTTCTAAGTTATACGTTTGAGGGAACACAAAAGATGGTAAGGTGTTTCATAGTTTAGAGGTTCGGTTGATGAAAGAATTTTTATATTTAACAGTTCTGGTTCGAAGAGGCTCTACTACAAATTTATGAGCGAGGGCTGCCCTGCGAGTATTTCGTTGGAATGGTTGTATTTTTGGCATAATACTTTTAATTTCGTCAGAACAATTACCCAGTAGATATTTACAAAACAGAATGGCTGCTCCTATATTACGACGAGGACTTAATAATGTTAGGTGTTGTTTAACATCTCCATCATTAATAATTTTAATGGCTCGCTTTTGTATCTTATCTAGGTACTGTAGGCTGGTATTTGATGGACCGCCCCAAATATGCGAGTTATATTCAAGTCGTTGCCGAATGTATGCCTTATATATTAATAGGAGGTTGGAAGATGTAAAATATTTTCTACTTCTGCTTAAGAATTCTAAACATTTCAAAGGATTCTCCGCTACAGAAAAAATATGATCGTACCACGAGAGTTTGCTGTTTATTTTCGTTCCAAGAATTCTTAGAATTTCAAAGTTTTCGATATTTACATTTCCGAATACAATATTTGGTATTGATGGGTTTTGCTTTATTATCTCATTCTCTGTGAATTGAAGTCTGGGTCACTTCAACAGGGTTTTCAAAGAAATACAAAGAATCAAAGGTACTATCATCAGCAAAGCTGTGAATCTGGTTTGAAGTCGTGGATAAGAGATCATTTATAAATGTTTGTTAGCCTTTGAAATTTATCCTTGATCGAAAGAATATTCAGATCCTTGTGTATTTAGCAATTTTTTACGCACCACAAGGAGCTTTGGTTGTTATTCTTAATATTTTTTATTGTAATCTCTGTATATAATTACCACATTACTTAGGGGATACGACATAGATGATTTTCCATAATTGACAGTGATATGACCATATTGGTTTTAAATTTGTATTGTATAAAAGTACTTAATACTCAATTTGGAAGCGAGAACTTTTGGCAATTAGACAGTGTGTACATGTTATTCAGTTTTGCTTCATTTGTTTTCGTTTCGTCTATTTGCTTTTTTTTTAAATAAGTCTTCTATTGAGATGAACCCCGAGATACTTGATTGACATGTGGTCTTTATTTAAAGTGAAAATGGCACAAACATTTTTATTTTTATTTATTTTGATTTTTAATTTCTTAAGCCAATTTTCAAAAACTTGTATATGGTTCTGGAAATATTTAGAAGTAACAAACCATCAACGTTTATGTATGAATTCAAGATAGCCGTATCATCTGCAAAAGTTGATATTAATATTTGCCTGCTATCAGTTAGATTAGCGGTATAGATTCAATATAAAAAAATTAGAATTAAAACTGAAATTTAGACACAAGTCTTTTAAACATGTCTGAAAGATTTAATATAGTAGATAAGTAGGTAGATTTGATCAATAAAGTTATTGTTGAAAAACCAATTAGCAATTAATCGAGCCTCGAGTGACCTATTTGTTGTTTTACAGGCTTATTTTTCTTATGAACTCAGTACAAGAAGCACTGAGGAACGTAGTTAAAAGCTTTTTGGTTTTGTTGATGTTAAACGAAGGACATGTGTTCCTTAGAAGTAAAGTTTAATATAAAACACAAATTGAGTTAAACATTTTTTTGAACGCAGGTAGGTATATATTTCTAATTTTTTTAACTTGTTGTTTAAACATTAAATATTTTAGAAGCTATGTTTATCTAATTTTAATTTTTATTTTCAAGATAATATAAAAAAATTTAAAAATTGAAAAAAAAAACAAAAAAAAAATAGAAACAATAAAAAATAGATAAATAAATAAACGCAAATATTGGCACAACCATCAAATAGATGACGTGTCCGATCTATTTTATAAATTCGTCATTGTTCCAATATTGAAGCAAAATATTATTTAATGTTTATAGTGTATGCGTGTATTTAATAAATAAAATGTATAGAAATATTATTTTAAAATTAGAAGCAAATATTTTTTCAAAATTTATTCAATTTACATATTTTGGAAATTTTCATAATGTACCAAATAATATTTTTTCTTTTTGTAAATAAATTAGAAAATTTTGAGAATATGTTTTATTTTTTTTTTGCAAAAACATTTGGAAAATAACAAACAAAATATTCTAATCGTTTTTATGATACCAAATATTTATTCGCAAAAAAAATTGGTCGAGTATGATTGACAATTTGGGATAATGCGTAAGAGGAACAAATGATGACGGAATCAGGTAATTTTTAAATTGTAAATTTTGTTTCGAAGGCTTTAAGATTTTAAAACGAATTAAAATTTTATAAAATTGGTCTAAATTGAACTAACTTTAAGTCAGTGGAATATTCAAGGGATAAACAAGATAAACATCACGCATAAATGTGAAAGTTCAAACTAAATTTATATGGTTTGTTGGGCTTATGTTTGAGAATCTGACAGACATATGAAAGGTTCCATTTCATTTGTAACAGCTACACCCGCCCGCTTCTAGAATAGATAAAGGTTCAATTTGTGTTTTATGAGATTGCTATGGGTCCACATATGGGTTAGTGTTTTGCCGGTGACAGAAAGAAGTTTTTCGGGCTGTGACTGTTACACTATTTTGACCTAACTAACGTTAAACTAATATTTATGTTGTTAATTTATTATCAAATTAGTTAATTTATATTAAAGTTCAATAAATAATAAAACACTTGATATTTTAGGCGTGTTGTTTTGGAAAATGTATACAAAAGCCAAAATTGAATCGTTTGTTTTGTTTGTGGGTTAATCTAAGTAAAACTCTCAAATGCTTTGAAAGATATGATAAATATTTGTGAATATCCAATTATAGAGAAGTCGCTTGATACCGCAGAAATGATGGGTAATATTAAATTAGATACAGGATTGACATGGTATGGGGTTCAACGTTCAAGTAAGTAAATTGACCAATAGAAATTAGCTAACTAAAAAGTTTATAAGTAAAACAAAATTATGTGAAATATGATAAGAAAGCTATTATTTGGAAAATAGAGGCTCAAAATGAATTTAATAAAATAATTAAAACAAATTACAAAAAAATTGATTATGTCCGAAATGTATAAACGATGAATATATTAGTGAAAAAATACGAAAAAGGAAATAAAGATGAAGATCACTGGTGGTACACGTGATATTGAAAAGATTTTGAATTTGCATGAAAAATAATATAAGGCAAGACCATTAAGAAAAAAAAATTAGTTTTCTTCGAGATCTTCAAACGATTTAATTTGTTTGTGGTATTCAAAATTCGAAATCTAGTTAATATCCGATAATAGCGGATATCCTCAGCAAAGAGAGTCCTTTGTTCGATAGTGTTTTTCTGATTTATAAGTTTTTACAACGGCGAACATGTTCTTAAATACTATGTAAAATTAAGTTTATAAATTTGTTTAAGATTCCAATTCAAATTTTTCGGTATAATTAAATTAGTTTGGGGTAAAAGGTTTTATCTGATGTAAACAATTTTTTGTTTTTGCAATTTCTAAGATTATTTAATAAACAAATAATAACAATTCCATGCTGTTTTGGTTAAGATTCTAAATTAGGATTTGTCCGCAAGTCCCAATGTTAGCCTGATGCATCGATTAATCTAGAGAAATTTTCCATTGGTTTTGTTTTTGCCAATACTTATATAAGTTCTTTGATTTATCAATTTATTTAAATGTGGAAAATTGCATCAATTTAGAATGATCAACTTAAATACAATAACTTAATTTATTGCTAACAGAATTTGATTAGAATATTATTAAAAAAAATTTTGAAAGTCATGCTTTACAACCCAGCTCTTGATGCTACCAGTTAGATGATATAACTATACATTATAATAAATTTAAACAGATAGATATTAAATAAAATCTAAAATTGAGAAAATATTTTTAATCTATATAACAATAAATTATAAATAGACATATGCTAGTTACGGCTCTGTCTAATTTTTGCTCTACTTGAAGTATATATATATATATATATTTTAAAATGAAATTAAAATTTTGTATATGAAAAAGATAATTTAAAATTAATTCATTTTATGGAATATCTATAATACATTATATATACATAGTAGTATGTGGGCTTAGTTGTTCCAAATATTTTAAAAATATTTTGGCTCATCGATCTACCCAGCATGTACTTTATCACACTATTTAGTTCATTAAAAAATTATTGGGTGGCGGATGTTAATTAAAAATGCAATAAGAATTTTATTATCTAATTCACTTGGATGCATAAAATTTTTAAATTCATCAAGTTTCTTTACTGTAAAAAAAATGGGATCATGTATGTCGGAAGTGTTGTCAGCAATAATTGTATCAGTTAAATTATGAGTACAACAAGTTGTTAAGTATTAAAATTTATAATTACGAAAAAAATAATTTAAAAATTATTATTGGTTCGTAAATATTAAAATTGGAAAAAGTAAATAAAGTTAGAAAAGTAAAGAAATAGTAGCATTGTTAGAAATAAAAATTTATTATTCATGATCAATGGTTTTAGGTTATTATTTAAAATTTCAAGATTTTCATTGTTAATTATTTTTTATTTTAATAATACTAGTTATGTAATATGTTAGTACTTTAAATAACTAACATTAAATCAATTGAATCTGGGAGAGCCTGGACACGAATGAAGACATATTCTCTGTGACTACTCAGCTCTGAGCAATACGATTAAATATTTAGAAAGGCTTATGTCTGACAACCTGATACACAACATTTCAAAGGGTCATGTTCAAGACATCATTATTGGTTTACTCCGAGCTATAACAAATGGTAAAGTTTGTGTTGTAGCGGATCGCTATGAGGTAATACGTGGGTTAGTGTTATGACATCGATGAATTTCTGTGTCTACCACACCACTTTGAACGAACTAGTGTTAAACTGATATTTATTTTTTTAAATTTATTATTATTTAGTTAATTTATGTTAAAGTTCAGTCTTTCTAAGAAATGAAATACTTTTTATTTAATCTTTTTTTTAAAGAAAATATACAGAATAGTCCGTTCCGACCTGAAAGGTGTTATTCCTTAGTATTTATAGGAAAACATTTTCCTATTTTTTCTGGAGGGTCTATTTTTGAATTTAACCTGGACTACTTTTTTTATCCAATTAAGCCCAGGTTAACTTTAAAAATATACAGGTAAAACATTTTTTTATTTCCTAAAATACTCCAAGGAGTAATCGCTTTATTTGCTTGGTTTAACCTCACTAAACCTCTGTAACTTCTATCAAAGTTTTCCTTTCTTTACAAAATAAATAACTTGCAGTTATTTTTTTTTTACTATCTAGTTAGTTTTTATAAATTTTCAACTTTTTTAAAGTGAAATCATCATTCATCAATATTAAAATTGCTAATTATTGAAAAATCAGATATGCTCGCAGATATTTATGTTACTGAGTAGAGGTCTTGACTCATCAGCGATCTTCATTTCTACCAGCCACGGGTGATATATGGCTATTTGGTAACATATGAAGCATATATCCGGATTATTGAATCCGAAAACATATTATCCAATGTTATGAAAACCATCAAATCAGCGTCTATTCTCAAAGCTTTAGAAACTAATAAAGCTCTAAGGATTTTTTTCCCATAAGGTTTTAAAATCCAATATTATTAAATTTTATATAATCAGAATTTCATTTACAGTTCATTTAAAAAATAAATAACGGTAAAGTTACACTCCAATTTTTTTAATGTTGATTATTCTTTTGCTTTATCCCTACATATTAGCATAATATTATTTCGTGTTTTATACCGTTTAATACCGTTATTTTTTTAATAAACGGGATTTAAACGACATTTTGTTTGTAAAAAATTATTAATATATTTAACTTTAAAAACCCTTACATAACCTTAAATAACTGCCAATATTTTTTCTGATTTGGGACAATGGTTAGAAAATAGCTCAAATGAGCTTTAAGAAATTTTGTTTGTTGGTTTGTGTAATTAGTTGTATATATGAATACACAAGCTTTATTTTTTGGTTTTTTTTTGTATTAAAATTGATTCGTTCAGATGTTGGTATGATGTGACTTGAATTCTTGGTTTAAAATATTCCTCTGTTGTAGGATTTATAAGTTTTATTTTATTTAGTCTTTTTCCCTTGTGATTTTATTGACTTGAAATTAGAAAAAGGTGGTATTTCGAAAATGAGCAACAATAAGGTCTCAACAACCCTTATAGGTTTTAGAATAAATAACTCTTTTTTATATAATTTTTAATTTGTTTCGATATCCTATAATTGTATGCTTCATCCCTTAAATAGTAAATCTATCAACAATTTTTTGAATTTAATCGTATCAACCGTAGACAATCGTATTAAGTCATTTTAAGGGAACAGTAAAATAATAAAATAGATTCAACTGTGTTCTTTTTATCCAAATCTTAGGTCAATTGTTTGATATGAGATTCAAAATACAACAACGACTGTAGGTTTCAAATATTTAGTTATGATATTTGTCATAAGTAGAATCTCTACTCTATATTCCTTAATTAAAAACAAAAACATAGTTTAAGAACAATTTATACCCTTTTTTATATCTAGTTTATTTTGCTGTCAATAAATATTTTCCGTGTTTATGTTTTCAATTTTTAAATATTTATGTTTGTATTTAGTTATAATTAGTTTGGAATGCCAATCGATAATCAACTTCATCCTTTTGAATTTAATAAAACCTATGCTTTGAACGGAATGAAATTTTTACGAAATATTGAAATTAAATTATTAAAATTTTAACCTGAATTTGATGTTATTTAAAACATTCTTTAACATTTCTATAATTTTATACTAAAATTTCATGCCTATAGCAATGCAGTAAAATTAAAAATAAAAAATGACGTGTTAATTTTACGTACAGCTATCATAAACACAACCTCTTTAACTATTTTTACTAGTATTTTTATTTTTATGAATTTCTCAATGAAGGACACTCTATCATATGCTTTCTTTTAATTTCGACGAATTTAACTACGAATTATTTAATTTAATAATAATAAGAAATATTTTTAAGATACTTTCTTTTTATTTGATCTTAAAAAAAAAAAACAAATTAAAAACGGTTTTTCTTTTCTTTTTTATTATTCTATTATAAAGCTTTAATCCAACTGTCATGAATTATTTTATAAAATTTTATTATCTCATATTATTTTTAAAATAGAATATAAATTATAGAAAAAACAAAAACGATTTTATTTGTTTTGTAAATTGTTTATTCAAACAAATTTTAAAAATGTCAAAAGTCAGCAGGTTTTTAATAAAACTCCGCAACATAAATCGATATTTAAAAATATTGATTATTGATTTTTAATTATTTATCTATTTATATGTGTGTATGTGTATGTTGATTTGGCTTTTCCAATTTAATTGTTTGTTTTTATTTGAAAATTTATGTTTTAAATATTTGTTTAGTCTGTAATAATAATAATAATTGTAAATTTATTGTAAGAAAACTGTTGAGATAGAAAATTTAATTTTGCAATTAAGGCGAGGCTTGCCATATGGGCTTGTCTAATAGAATGGTTTTATAATTATTCTATAACTGTACGTTTCTATTCAAACAATTTAAATAATTTAGATTTAAAATTTTTTTTTTTTTAAATTAGGCTACCATCGTACATTTTAATATTATTTATGGAGCACAGGATGTTTTGAGAATAACTTGGAACAAATGTAGAGGTTGGATTGGAACAAACAAAAATGTGTACTAGGAGAGGGGGGTTTTTTCTTAAACAATTTTGAAGTTATTGTTATGGGAGCTTCTAAAAATTTTCACTTTCGAAATATTTTGATAGAGATTTTTTCAAAATGGAACAAATAAAAATTTGTACTGACAGAGAGTTCTGTTCTCATACCATTAAACAATTATTGTTATAGGAACTTCTAAAAATTTTCATTAACGAAATATTTTGGTAAAGATTTTGCCCTATAAGCCATAACCAAAAAACATAAGGCAAAATAAGCTATATGGTTGCGTCTCGATTTACATACTCTTCTAACACATCCTCTAACCATTATCTTACAATTTTTTAATCTGTAATTAGTTCAAATTATATTAAGTTTTTCTTTCGTTACAAACTATAACGGGTATTAAAATATATATTTTTTAGTTTTTATTATTTTAATTTTTCTTTTCTTCCATTTAGTTCCAAAAATGTTCTCAAAATAATACCTGACTATATGAAAGATTCTTATTGAAACACCCTGTATAATTTAATTTTTTAAAATTTTAATACTACACATTAATTTCCTAATTTTAGTGTATATTTGTGTTATTTGGTTGTAATTGTGATATTTTAGGAAGCTTAGTTTTAGTCACCTGGTCTAGAAAACCATTTAGGAGGCGTAAAAGGGAAAAGGGATTTGGATTATAGCGTTAATGAAAGAATTTATTTATTTATTTATTTATTTTAACAGTTGATCTTACAGATAAATCTGCAGGCCAAATTCACTTATTTTCTCTATTTCTTTTAATTCACTCGGTATTTCATTATAAATTTTATAAGCTGTATTATATACTGTATCACAGTTATTGAATCTCGCTCTCGATGATCTTATTCTAATTTTATCTGCATTTCTTGTTGCATATATGTGGACGTCTCTATTTAACGATGGTTCAACATTTGTGTTTATATTTTTTGTCATTATGTAATGCACCTGCATTGCTAGTTTGCTTTTTATAATAAAGCTTAATTGAAAATATTTTATTTTCTTTGTGAATTAATTGTGTTGACGTTCTGTTTTTATAGTCAAACAAATTTACTATAGCTTTATTTTGTACAACTTGTAGAAGATTGATATATTTGTTATAAGTATTTCCTCAGATTATTATGTTATATGTAAGTGTTGTATGAAACATGCTATAATATAATGATCTCTTTAACTGATGTGGGACTCTTTTTTTTTTAGTTAAAATATTCCCGCAATTCTTCTATTTTTTTTTAGTTGCTCTAATATTTAAGTTTTGCAAGTTAAATTCTCGTCAACTATAACACCTAAATATTTGTACCTTTTAACTATTTTTAATTAATAATCATTATAATATATTTCTAGATGATCAGTAGGCTTTCTTTTAAACATTATAAATTTTGTTTTACTTGCCTTTATATTCAGCTTATGATGATCCATCCAATATTTTATTAGTTCCATGTCCTGCTGTACAATAATTTCTAAATTTTCAATTGAACTTTCAGCATACACTATTGCTAGATCATCTGCATAGATATATGGGGTACCAGTGTACCACTCAACTGTAGGTTCAGTAATCCATATGTGTATATAGAGAACAATGTAGGCCCTAGTGAGCTTCCTTGTATTACACCATAATTGTTTTGTTCAGTATGACTTTTAGTTCCTTCACATTCAGCATACTGTGTCCTATCATGTAAGTAACTCTTAAACCATATGTTTTTCTTCCCCCCTAATTCCATATTCCATTAATATTTTCAGCAGTATATCTCTATCTACTGTGTCGAATGCCTTTTGTATAACAAAGAAGACAGCTGCAACTTTTTTGTTTTCCTCCAGTCTAGTATGTATATTATATATAGAAAACCATTTATTTTATTCATTTATTTATTATACTGTTTGGCACAAACAGTTTACAAAACAAAATTATTAAATTTTAAAATTATATATTAACGCATTTTTTGTACTACTTATTTCAGTTTGTGTTGTGTATTTGTTTGAATTTTTTTACGCGGTTTGGTACTTGAACTTGACTCATTAACATCCATAATTTTTGTCGATCACGGGCGCCTTCTCTCCAATTGAAGATATGAAATTGTTTCATATCTGCCGATATTTCGAATCCCAACAAAGGTTTGGTCTGCCCTGACGTCTTGTATCTTCGGGTCTGGATTCGAAGATTCTATTGGCTGAAATATTAGATTAAATTATTTAAATAAATGACTTACGAGATACCATAATCAAAAATTCACTTCTCATTAAGTTGTGAGACGTAAGAATTTTTTATAAGTTAAGACTAAATAACATTAAAAATCAAAACCGGTTTTCATAGAACTAAAGTTAGTTGAATATTCAAAGAGAATGAAAGTATTTTTTTTTTTGATAAATTATTATCAGATGATGAAACTCAGTTCAAAATGTATGTTCAGTTACAGAAATTATTATTAAATTTGAGTTTACAATTTCCATTAAAATGGACGTTGGTAAAATATATTAATTTATTTATTTAAATTTTAGATGGTCAGTCAACCCTCATCAGGTAATTTCATCAGACCGAAATAAATAAATTAAAAATTTATGCTATTATAATACCCAAATATTCAATTTGAAATTTGAAGTTCAAAGTAAATTGAGTTTTTCATTTGAGATTGAACGAACATCCACTAAATAATACAAATGAATTTGGCTCGATAAAAATCGAAAGACTTTGACACAATGAATAAAAATAAAAACAATGGAAATTATTTTTATTTAGTAGTAAAAAAAAAACGTAATTTATATTTAATAAAATTAACTGAAAAAAAATAATAACTAAAAATATCTTTGTTTACTTTGAAATATGAAATAAAAACTAATTCGCTTGAAAATGTTTTTTAACATCTCAGTAGTGAAAGCATTTCAATATTAAGGTCTGATTTTCTTAAAAATTTATTTTCTGCAAATTTTTATGAATGTTACCCTATATATTTAAATGGTTTTTGAATTGTAAATTAAAAATTAAAAATAATTGAAAATTTACAATTTGGAAATTGTTAAAATGTTGCATGATTTGTTTAAACATTCCAAAATAAATATGTATTCTAAAGGAGGAAGAAGAAAAGTAAGGAAATGGGTAAAAAGATTTATAGAATGAAGAAAATTAATGACAATGGAAAGAGTAATAAACGAATTGAGTAGAATACATTAAAAATTGTAATAAAAATTTAAGTGTGTAACAACAAATTGATTCTAAAAAAAAATTATGGAAATTTATACTTTAAATATTTATGTAACAATAAAATTCAATAAAATGTACTGGACTTTCAACTTTTAATTTTAATTACTACAATTTATAATATTTCTAATTTTCAAAAATATTTGTACCTATTCTGGCGTTATATGTGGACATGAACGATATTTGATTTTAGCATTTTGTGCGTAATGAATAAATAAAATTTCGAATTTATGTTGTAGATTTTACTACAGAAAAAATATTGAGAATGGCATCAATTGTTATTATTGTAATATATGATAATTGTAGAATATAGCCTATGAAACCTATGAAACAAACGCTGGCGTTCCACAAGGCTTCGTTTTATTATCCATTCTTTTTTAGATTTTTTATCCCCCAGTTACTCTCTGCAACTCTAAATTCAATCCGTAGTCGGACGATATCACTTTGTTGGAATTCTAATGGCACTTATACCGCTTGAAGAAAAACATAATGACTAGCTCATTTAACAATAATCTACCAAAAATAGCTGATTGGGGTAACGAAAACATCATTGAGGTAAATACATCTAAAACTCAAAACTGTCTAATTTTCTTACAAAACCGGTCCCAACTCTGCTATTTCAAGGAAAAAATCTAAAACGGTTCGAAAATCTAAATATTTTTTTGACATGCTCAACTCAAAAAATGCATTGGAATGAGCATATTTTTGATATAGCTGAAAACAATGCCAAGGTTATGGATTTTCTTTCATGACGTAAAACCTATTTTTCTACAAAATATCTGTCCAATATCTATAAAGCTCATATCCGATCTGTGTGAAAATCGGGTGTATATCTCCCATATAGACTGGCGCACCCCAAACATTACTAGGTTACCTTGACAAAATTTTAAATCACGTTGTATGCCTAATTGGCATACCCCCATCGTTCAAGTAACCCCCCCATCGTTCAAGTAACATTTACTTCTATTAACATACGTCGAAACGAAGTCTAAAATACTACAATGGTTGACATACTATGCTTAAGCATTGAGTAAAAATAATGTTCTTCTTAGGCCATCTTTACATACTTTAGTACGAAAAGTTAATTGAATAATTTAATTCTTTTCAAGTCACATTTTCACACTTGATAGCAAATATCGATATTTTGGAAGCAACATACTTCGTTCATCAGTGATCGGTCTTAGAAAATTTAATATATTAAATGTTTAATAAATACCTGAGTCTCCATTTCATTAAGAGGAGTCACTTACTTAAATTATATAAAATCAAAGAATCCTATATTAAATGTTGAATTCAAAAATTTTGTTAATGACAAGGAGAGGAGGTTCTATACTGACATTAAATAATAAATTATTGATTTATAATCAGATATTGAAACAATGGTTGTTTCTATGGCATCGAGCTCTGGCGCTTCTCAGTAACTCAAATACTGAAATTTTACAAAGCATTCAAAACAAAATTACTAAAACTAGGTAGACCAAACAACAATGTCTAATGGAGTATATCAATAATTCAAAATAACCACGATAAGAGAATAAAATTAAAAAAATTGTATCAAATTGAATGAAAACACAGTGTTCTATGGATTTTTCAAATTGAAAAATCCACCAGCACCCGTTTAAAAGTATATATATACATATAATTTATATAAAAAAAAATTTGTATATACATATATGTATATGTTACGTGATAAATCCGGTAATTATTAATAATAACCTAGTATTTTGATAAATGTGATAAATAAGTAGAATTTATTTCATTTACCAGTAATTATTAATAATGGTAAATGTGATTAAAATTAAAACTATTTTTTTTAATTTTCTTATATTTGTTATTAAAATTATGACAAAAAAGCAAAAACTAAAAAACAAAAGTTATAGTTTTATGATTAAATTAATCATTTATTTCTATGAAATTTATTTATTTATTTTTACAGGAAGAACTTTCATGACATTTGGAATTACACTTAATATTTGACTTTTTACATTTGCAGCGATTTGAATTACAATCGAATTTACAATTACAGTCTTAAAATCCTTGACCACCTAAGATTTGAATTTATTGATTTTTAAAGTTTTTATAAAAACTTGTTTTCCAGCGTTAGAGTAAAATTTTGGTATAACAGTGAAAATAGTCGAATATTTTCCTTTTAATTTTACTGATATGCTTATCATACAGATACGCGTATTTCGTCTACTACTTGCAGACTTCTTCAGTGTTTTGTACTCGACTCGAGTCGAGTACAAAACACTGAAGAAGTCTGCAAGTAGTAGACGAAATACGCGTATCTGTATGATTTTTAAAGCCAAACCCCCGCTACTTATTTATTGAAACCCGTCGCAGTCGGCAAGCTTTTAGTGAAACATAATATCTTTTTGAAATATTTAAGTGATTGGTCTCGACTTTCGGACCGTCGGACCTAACCAAAATTTTTTTAAAAATTTATTATTAATAACATTTTTTTAGAAAAATACAATTTAAACAGGTGATATAGAGTTGCGGCTCCAATTCCTGGGACCCGGGATATATTGCCTTCATCGCATTTGAGAGCCATTGTACTGATTTTAAAAAAAAATGTTAAGGCCTTTGGTCCCTTTTAAAATTATTTATAATATTTATTACATTTACCTAAGATGGGTATGGGAGTTATTATTAATTACCGGTTTAAGTGATAAATTAAATAAATTCTGTCCAAATTTATCACTTTAACCTTTCTATTTGGTAATTATCAATAATGACCGGTTATTATTAATAATTACCAATTTATTACTTTAACCGCAAAATATGTATATATTTATATAATATTCATATAATATTTATATATATTATATATATAGGTATAACTTAAAAATTGAACTTGAAAAGTTTAATAAAGATGATTATGAAAAAAGTATTACGTTTTAGGTCGTCAAGAATCTTATGAAGAAATTCTATGTCAAAGTTAGGTAGTGTTAAGTGGTATCTACATCTTAGTGGTGATAATATTCCAAATTTTAAATCTTAAGCGAATTCTGAGTTTTCATTTGAGCTGTTCTCCAATATTATTGTACAAAGTAGTTAACAATATTTTATTTAAAGTTAAGGGTTTAGGGCCGGTTTAGAATTTTTATAATGGTATGATAACCGAAATCGAAATAATTATAATTTTTGAGACAAACTTAGTATTTTTAATTTTATTAGCTGAAAATATTTCTATAAATTGAAATTCATCTAGATTGAAGAACGTCTCTTGAATTACAAAATTTTAAATACACGTAAAATTTGTACTTGCAATTGTTCTACAGACTGAAATCGTGAACTTATTTTGAAAGTACGTATAACATTAATAAAAGATAAGTCTTGTAATTTGTTATTAGGTCTGAATCAGAAAATTCAAATAAAATTTTATGATATCTGTTCGATTATTGTAAGCAAATAAATTGATGATACTCGTATGTGTAGTTGGTTTACTGAAATTCAAAAAGATATCTTGAGCTGATTCAGTTAAATTACAACGAAGGTAATGAGTTTAACATAAGCCATATTTATTTATATATGTATAACTGTTTAATCTTAGTGGGAAATATTTGAATATATAGAAACACACACACAGTTATTAAAATTTATGTTAAAAGATATCATTCGTTGGGACACCTTCAACAGTGAATGGTTCAAAATAACTATAGAAAATATTTAGTCTGACAGACTTGAAATCACTGTTGGTCAACTGAACTAAAAAGAAGTCATTCGTAATTGAATTAAATTGAATAAACATTTCCGTCCAACTAGGCAGAAAATTTATCTGACTTATACCACCCGAATTAGTAAATGATTAATATTGAAATTATGTTATTTATTTTTAACACTAAGAGACAGACACTTTCAAGATTATTATTTAGTAAACTTATTTTTTTATGATATATTAAAAAAAAGAAAAAATTAACAGCATTGCATTCATTTGTTAGAGGAAATATTCGTCTGTTTTACCATACCGATAATTTATTACAATATTTACAAATACTTTAAGATATTTTATTTTTAGGATGGTACAATAATAGTTTTGGAGGTGATTCCAATAATAAATTATTAAATTAAATCACAAATGTCTACCTATATGTACTGATATTTTAAGAAACGAAAAAATAATAAAATGATATTTTAAGAAAATGTTAAAATAGAATAATTAAAAAAAAAAAACAAAACTGAAATTTAGATTATTGGAAAATGCTTGAATGAAATATTGGAATATTGGAATTTACTTGAATAATAATTAGCAATTAGTTTTTATGCTAAACGAATACAATCAACATTAAAAATAATGTTGAAAATAAAAAAAAAACTGAAAAGTGTAGGTTTCGGTTTACTTCGAAGAAAGTAAAGTAAACAAATATCGGCTGCTTAGTAATTTGGTAACATGGAAGAAACGGTAATTAACTAAATGATCTTAATTTGAATGAAATTTGGAAAAACTTTAGCATTTAATTGAAATATCTAAGATGAACTTATAAAATACATTTACACAAGTATATTTAAGTACATATTATTTTTTTATTTATTTATAATCTCAGGGGAGGTATTAGAGCAATCAATTAATTTACTGTTACAGTAAAACATGCTATTACAGTAACAATAAAAATTCCAAAAAAGATCGGATCTTGTATTATTCTTATTAAAAAATTTTCTTTAAATTTTTGATTTTTTTTCTTCACAATGATAATATTTTTGAAAGCTGGGTCGATCCATCTAAACAAATAATTGCTATAGTGATGAACTCTAAGCCCAATAGTTTACCCTAGTTCCAATTCTTTATAAAATTTGTGTTATTTTGAACTTATTCAATATAAATTCTAATTCATGTTCATAGAATAATGCTTGTTAGGTGTGATACGTCTGAAAGATAGTTTTGTTTGGAGGAGAGATTTTTTTTTTTTTTTTTTTTCTTTTTTTTTTTTTTAAATGTTCTTTTTAAATTTTCTTTTATTAATTTCTTTTCTTTATAAATTATTTTCATTATTGTTAATTTCTTTAGGTTAAGGTTTAATTTAATTTAATTTAATTTAAGTTAATTTAAGAATTATGAATTTGCTACACATTATACTTTATATACTCCTATAGAGACTTACCGTCTCATGTATATGTACGAAATAAAATGAATAAATATATTTTCGTTATACCTCAATCATGTACACAAGTGCAGTGTATATGATCGAATACACAAGTACAGTGGATATGATCAAATTTTCGAGAAAAAACCAATGAGATTAAAGATATTTTTGTTTGAGTAAGGACCCTATCCTTATCCGCGTATATTGTCTTATTCTGATTAACTCGTCTAAGCTTTAAATTTTTGGTTAATTTTATTGACTGAAAATTTTTTTTATGGTTATATCAAAACAATCAGTTTTGATTTTAATAATTTTCATCAATTTTCAAGCTTAATGATATGAAATAAATCATGAAAAGAAGTATAAATACGTTCCTACTGCTTACTTCTATCCAGGACCTGTAGATTTATAATTTGGTACTTAAACTTTATATTAAATATTTTAAAATTCGCCATTGGCAATTGTATGTTGAAATTTCCAGAGTACTGCGGTCTGGTGATATTCAAATAAAACTTACTGAGGGAAGGGAACAAGGCAAATTAATTCGACATTCCAATAAGCTATATACAAAAAATGTTGTATATAAAGAGGTTTTGACATCTAATCATTAGCGAAAAAATGGTAAAATGCTGCCTTTGTCAACGATGTCTTGCGTCGGAGTGTGAGTAGTCCACAAAAAAAAAACGCACCTTTTTCTTTACCTGGGTGGTGCGGAAAAAAGAAAATAAATGTTCAATAAAAATATTTTCTGTGGCCTCGGTAGCCGAGTGATAAAGCACTCGAGTGTAGTAATGTAACGACCGAAGGAGCATGGGTTCAAACCCCGTGAAAACCGAAATTTTTTTTTACTGAAAATGTAATTTTCTATACAACCACATCGGTTCGAATGTAATTTAATAATAAATAAAGATATAGTATAACTAATAAAAAAAATAATATAAATATATAAATATACAAAAATATATACCAAATAATTAATATAATTTAATAAAAAAGGCCCACATTTCGAAAGGGAAAAGGACCTATAAAGGTGGCCTACAGATTTATCTGTAGAATCAAGTGTTAAAATAAATAAATATTGTTGTTGTTTGACTCAATTTGCTTTTATAAAAAACAATTTTTCAATTTATCGAATTATTTCGATCTTTATAGCAAAACAAAAAGATTTTTGCACCTGACTTAGCGTAATACACCTAATACTTGATTACATTTCTTAGAATTCACTTTTTTGTACTGCAGTTTCACAAGGAAGTTCTTTTTTTTCTAATTAGAACACCGTCTTGAGACGGGCTTTACAACTAGTTAAATTAATGTTTAATTTGTTAAATGTTAAATTATAATGTTTTGTATCATCGTTGGCGACAATCACTTGTATACTGAATAAATCTCATGCACTTTACATGCTCATTGAGAAAACAGTGACCTATATCAATATATACCCATTACTGTTCTAGACTTATTCCTAATAAACAAATGCAATTTTCCAATTTTCTCATTATAGGTCAGAATCTATATGGCATTTACCATCAGTCTTCTGGTAATTATATTATCCTAATATCACTGTAAACTCTTTAATAACTATACACCAATCCTTCGATTTACCCGGATTTACCCTTTTTACCCAATTTTGATTTTACATGGTTTAAAAAAAGTTATACATAGGTACATTTATGTACATTGCATATATATATTCAATAAAAAAGGGAAATCACCAAAAATATTATTTATTTTGAAGTATGTGTGTATAGGTACAGACATTTTGTGGTTGGCATTAAAACTAAAAATAAAGCTACATATTTTAATTTACGTTTAAATAATTATATTATACTTGTACATACATGTACATAAATAACTTATGTTTTATTTTACGCTCAAATAAATTTCTATTCATGTACATTTTAGTATTTTTTCGATTTAAACAGCTTTCTTCGAAAACGATAAAACGTGTAGTAAATCGCGTATAATTGTTTAAATTTTAATTAATAACTTTTTTGTAAATGAATAAAAAATAATAATTTACCTTCAATAGTCATAAAAATGAATGCTCCTAATGCACTGTACAATATTACAACCATAAATAAAAATATATGTGTAAACCATTTCTTTGACCATTTACTAAATTTATTATACAATCCAAAGGAAAATTTTTCACCAAAACTCATACCAGTTTTTGTAAAATCTATGAAACCTTCAAATCCTTTCGATACAAAATCACTAGCTCTATGATTTAGAAATGGATTTGCAACAGGTGGCCAATATGGTTGCGATGAATTTGTATAGGCTGTTGAACCACCATAACGTGCTGTTTGTGGTAAATTAGAAGTTGGACCTGGTATATAAGTTGCATTTGGATTAATTGCTAATCGTGGTGGTCTTGTTGCAATTGGTTTTCTTATTGGAACCGATAAATTTGATGTTGGTGTTGATGCCATTTTGTTGTTTTTATTTTTTTTTTGTTTTCACTATATAGAATATATTTTAATATTTCACAGTTCACAGCCACTTCACAAATATTATCATTTCACAATTTTCACTTTTTTTTTTGCTGTTTTCTCTTTTTGATAATTAAATTTATTTAAAAAATTTTCAATAATTAAAAAAAAAAACACAAAAACAATAACAAAATGTAAAAAAAAAATATACAAGAATAAAATGAAATCACTGAACTCTTATTTCGAATGTACCGTCACCGACGTTTTCCTTAAAATCAATTCGCCTTTTGATTAGGAATATTTTCCATTGAAAAGGTGCGAAACGTTTCCAGGTCATGCATAAACTGATTCTGATATTAGTGAAAGAATAATCATTAAGAAAAATATCAGTCAAATCTCTCTCAAAAATTTAAAATTAATTTAAAATCAAATCAGACAAAAAATAAAAAGAAGAAGAAAAAAACTTAATGTGAAAAGAAAACTCATATAATTTTCTTTGGAAAATTATTTTTGTTTTTCATCATTTTTGCGGAGATCTTTTTTGATGCCAAAAATCATCACTAATCACTATCGCATAGAGAGGGAGAGAGAACAGTATTAAAAATACCAATGTGTGGACTGTGGAGTAGATGATATACGTAATTGTTTAGTGTAGAGATGATGATCATCATCATCATCATCATCATCATCATCATCAGAATAATTATTAATCATCATTATTATCAATACTATGAACAAAGTAAATTGAATTTAAGTTTAAATTTCCTAAAAACTTTGATTACGAGAAAATTATGAAAAATGTAAAATAATTTTGGAGAAGAGAATTAATTGGTAATGACTTGTGTTGCTTTGAATTTATGACTGATTTTATTTTGTTTGGCAATAATTCTGAAATTCGAACTGAAATTTTTAATACACCTATATAGGTAGATATGTACGAAAGGATATGTGTTATATATGATTTATATCGATCCTGTATTGTTGTCTATGGATATAAAAATTAAGTTAATTCAAGGATAACAGTGTAATTATTTTGTAAAGTTCGTATATTTCGACCTCGATGTTAGATTAAGATTAATATTAGAGGCAGTTTTTTTATTATATTAAGTCTGTTCGACTTATAAATTTACATGAGCTGAGCTTAAACCGGAGTGAGCCGTTGGTTGGTATAAACTTTAAATATTTATAATATTTTAGTACGAAAGGACCAAATTTTAGAATTTCTTTTTGTAAAAAGTTGATTTTAACTAACTTACTATTTTGCTAGACTAAAAATGTCATAAATTTAGAATTTATATATGTAATTAAAAATACAAATAGTACCTGCGTAATGTGGAAATAAATAATAGTAGTTGTTTAAATTTGCGCTCGATTTTTCAATCAAAAGGTAGATCGATCCCGACTAAGGTAAGTCTCCGGCTTTTTCGAACTGGCCCAATATAATAAATACCTTTTGTTATTAGGATAAAATAAATGACAAAAAATGATTGAGAGTAAAATCTAAGAACAACTTAAATAAAATGAAACTATACACTATTGAAGAAGGCTTTAGTTTCTGGCAATAGTAGTAATTTTCCACATTTGAGTCAATATGCCGGAAATTTGATAAATAAATACTCGAAAGACATTTTAGTAAAATATACAGTAAAAATTGCAGTACTGAATACTTAATGTACGAAAAGGTAATTCTACCAAAAAGGTACAGTCAAGAATATAAAAAAGAAATAATAATAATTTTATGCTTAATTGCAAGTTTAATTTTAATTATTTGATTTTTAAACATAGAACCAAGGTACATTTATTTATAACTTACAGAGGTTTAAGACGAATATTAACAACATTGTTCGATCTTTCCCACAAAACTTTTCTTCTTCCTTTTTCTTTCCTTTACTTTAACTATCTTTTCATTTTTCAAATAATCAACGGTACCCAAGTACTTAAAGGCAAAAAAAACAAAAAAAAATAAATAACAACTACGCCGAATATTAACCTACATAAGGAAAGTATTTGACAATAATGTTCAGCAACATTCAAAGATATATAGCCCAAGTCTTTAGCAAGCTATGGTATGGAGTCCTAATTTTTAAGATAAAAATATATTTATCTACAAAGATCCATCAACTGCTAGTAAATTACATCGCATCGTTCATGAGATTTAATTTTAAATTCTAAATTGTTATGTCATATTCACAAAGTATTCAAGAATGTAAATACCTACAAAATATCAGTATAAAGTTGCTTGAAAACTGATCTGCCTATTGGTAAATTAAAGTGGAACGAATCGAAATCGGTTCACGTAACAATGTTTTGTTTTATTAATTTTATAAATATATTTACAATCTATTTAAGTATAAATATAATAAAATAAGTAAATATTTATGTATAATTTATTTATGTTGACTTGTAGCAGTGTTTTCTATCGAAGATCCGCCCTTATAATATGATTGGTGTATAATATTCATAATACACCAATATTTTTTCAATAATTATACATTTGGTAAAACTGAAGCCGATTTGAAGCGAGATTCAAAATTAGCCCATCATTGTTTTGTAGAAGCCGTTTGGACAGTTCGAACAGATAGATGTTAGTAATACAAATAGCTTAAAGGTAATAGGCATGCGAAGTACATACTCATCCTAAGTTATAATATTTAAAATATAAATGAATGTAACATCCTAATTAAACATCTGCCACACAAATATTTTTTTTCTAATTATTATTTAAATTCTTATAATTATTTTAAAGTTTTATAATGATAATAATAATAAAGATAAGTGAAATCAATTTACATTAAGTATCGCTTTTGCAATCACAATAAATAAACCACAATGTCAATCATTGAGTGTAGCTGTAATAAATTTGGAAAATCTTTGATTTGTACACATGGCCAATTATATTTTTCAATTTCAAGAGTTATAAATCTTGATTATTTATATATTTACACTTCAAATAATAAAACCGGAAATGTTGTGCAATAACAAGCGTTACAATAAATTGAAATGTTAATGAAAAAATAATATAAATAATGAATTAATAATATTTTATAAATAATTATTTGTATTTTAAATAAATTTCGTTTTTTAAAAAAATAATTAAAAAAATGTATACACATTGTATTCAAATAATTGACTTATTGTTATTATTTATATACATATATTTTTAAATCAATTGGAGAACTAAAATTTGATTTAAAAGATTTACTGAATATATTGGATTTAGGTTAAGATTTGGCTTTAGATTTAATAATAATAATAATAATAATAATAATTCTTTATTTCATTAACAACTTACATACTAAATTTATAAAATTATATAACAAATTAATTCAAATTTCTTAGCCTAGTATTTTAATGAAATAGCTAGGTTCAATCTGTTATCCAAACGATAAGTGGCGATTGAACCCATTTGATTAATTATTACTGTTTTTTTGTTTGAAATTAGAAAGATTCAATAAAAAAATTTGTTAGCATGCGAAATTAAACACCGGAGTGTAGAAACACCCTGTACACAAGAAACCATATGAATTTGATTTTTCAATGTGAATTTCGCATCATATATTTCCTCACCAATGAGTGCTATTAACTGATTATTATAATTGACATAATTTTTCATTTTTATTAAAAAAAAAAAAACAAAAATTAAAACTTCAAAAACTTTTCAGCACATTTTTTACAATGTGAAATAAAAAAAATTAGTTTTAATTTCAATTTTTGATTAATTCAAAATATTTATTAACTTTAAAGCAATTCATAAACAAATATAATTCTTACGTATTTACAATAATATACAAATATTATAAAATTAAGTACATTTTTTCCTCTCATTTTTTAACAAAAAAATAAAATTAATTTCCCTCTCAATAATATTTTCCAAATACTTTTATTAACACTTTCCAATTAGACGAGTCTGAGATTTCTATTTTGATTTATTTAAAAAGAAAAAACAAAAAAGCAAAAAACAAAAATCTGTTTCTGTTTTGATCAGGAAAATTGTAGGGAAAACATAAAATTTTAAAATAATCATCTCGAACTTCGAACATCTCCTACTGATTCTTGAATGTTCCATGAAATGAAGAGCAATTTTTCTTCTTCAAATCCAATGGCAATGATGGCGTCATCTTAAAACAAATGTCAATTCCGAAAGATTCCACATTTTATTTTTGTTTTTGTTGTATTTTCTTTTGTTTGCGTAGGAAACATAAGTCTGCCAAATTTTATGAGCTTTAATAATATTGAAAGTTTATGTGAGCCATCGAAATGACTAATTAAAATTTAATATGATGACAATTTTGAAATCGTCAAATGAATTGCCTATATTTTGTCATTCCATTTTTTTTTTGTATAATATGATATATAATTTATTACAGGGTGGAGTGATTTTAAAGATTCTAGTAATATTTGACCTTGTAGTCAATAGTTTTTCGCCAATCTTCGCCAATTTAATTTCAGGGGTTTTTTATGGGGAGTTCTATGTTATCTTAAGGTCTATTGTATTTCCCTGTTTATTATCTTAGGCCCCTATTACACATCAATCAATGGTCAATCTATTCTCAATATATTGGCCGTTAATTGATGAGAAATGATTGATGGTTCTATCAATATTTCTGTCAAAATTCTCATCAATATTGTTGCCAAAATCAGCGGAGGTTAAAAAATTGCTTTTTTTGGAATGTTCAGATAAGGTTATAATAATAATTTATAATGTAATTCTAAAAAGAAGAATTTTTATATTAATTTTAATAATTATAGCAATTATTGTAAAAAACAATTGATAAACTATTAAAATGTGCAAAAAAATAATTTGTTTTTTTATACACAACATTTACTTTAAAAATTCAATTTAAATTGAAGTCAAAAACATTCCTCCAGAAATTATATTTTCAATATTCATATATGTTCCGAAATTATCAATATATTCAGAACACTTTCACAATATGTCCTTGCAAAATGTCAAAATATGGATAAAAGGATTAATGAGTGCATGATTGATGTATAATCGCTCATCATTCTTTCCATCAATATATTGTCAATATATGAACAAGAAGATTGATGAAAAGAATGATGTGTAAGAGGCACCTTAGAATTGCAGAATTTTAGGGTATACTTTACTGTAAGAATATTATTATCAGATCTTTTTAAAAAATTTGTGAGACATACCTTAGGTCACTAATGAAATCTTATATGGGTCTGAATTAGCTGAATTAGACTTCAAAAAGCTTTTTATAAACTTATGGGTTCAACTTACCTAGAGATGCGTACATTTGTAAACCTATAGAAAACCATTGGATAAAGAAAACATTGGAAAAAAATTTCTCCAAGTACATATATAACGTTACATGATATGCAACGGTCCGGGCATACAAGATGTTTAAAAAGAGAAAAATTAAAAAAGAAATTCTGGGTTTTCTGGATTATTGAATTGATCAAAAAAAATATTAGTATAATAGGACATTTTTTTGTGGTCTCATTAGTTTTCTTTTCTTATCCTCAATCAAAAATGGTTGCAAAAATTTCTCTGCCTAGTATAGTTTTTTAGTTATTTGTTTCGAGTTACAGAAAATATAAGAATTTAATATTTTTGATTTCAAATTGTATGTGAAATATAAATGGAAGACAAGTGCACAGCTCAACTCTTCTTATAATATTTATTTCATCTATCAAGTGAAGCTACTGTTTTTGTTTTATGATTATTGAAATAAGTCAATTTGAGCCGTGAATATCATTTCTAAAATTCTATTATTGCCTATTTGGCATACCATGCATTGATTGTTTTTGAGAGTGTCTGGTATTAGGAATTAAATATTACTGGGGTAGTTAATTCACTTCACCACACTTTCTTTGCGGCTGTCCAACGTTAGCTAGTGCCAGATTTTTTGAACTTTGCGTGAAAAAACCAAAATTAGTGATCGAATTTTTCAATCGCACTGTGTGGCTTTAGCAGTGAGTTTCTTGGACGTGTTATCATCACCTAAAATAATCAATAACAACAAATATGTCAATTGATGTGTGTCGGCATTAAAAAGACACAATTAATTGTTAATTAGTTTTACAGAAGCAACTGGTTTGGTTTTTTTTTAACATACTAACCTTAGTTAATCTTAAGTCAACTTACATAGTTACCATTTTTTTACTATCACTGAGAATATGCAGTTTAATCTTGGAATAGCGAGATAATTTTTAGCAAGATATGTGTTTTTAACAATAAATTATTCTTATTAACAATTATTCCGAAGAGAGTGTATTTATGCACATTTATAATTCATTCCGAAAAACTGGCAGTGCGTTATTTGCGATATGCGTGCAACTGTCGATTTATCTCAAGCATCTAACAATAACAATTATTTTAGTCTATGATATCACCACCATTTTTAAGTGTTTTACAAAAATTAAGACACATTAACGATATCAAAAATTTGTATGAACAAATGGAAAATCTAAGCATGTTAAGTTTTCATCAAAACGAGATATATGTTCTACAATTTTTTTTGAATATAAATTATTTTACCTAAACATGAGATATCAAGTATTTTGGAATGGGTTTGGATCACCATTTGAGATGATTGAGATGGAAAAGGCACATTTACAAAAACGAAATTCAATTTAGGACCAACTTTCAAAAACTGCTTATTGCTTAATTCGTAGAATATCTCAAATGACAATAGAGAATAAAACGCTGCTATACCGGGTGTTCCAGAGCATGCGTATCAGCTTTTTAAGAGAGGAAGGAGTTTCTTATTTTTTGACGTAAAATCCGAATTTGCATAAAAAAGTACCTCTTCCCATTTGAAAATTTCGATTTCGGCAAATTTCGGAAAATTTTGAGCTTAAAAAACGATTTTCCGGTCCTTCCCGGAAATTGAAAATATTTCCAATCGATAGAGCACCCTTGGTTTACTTAATAATTTTTTTTTTAATTTTAAAATAACGGCTCCTTCCCTTCTTAAAATCTCAAAAAGCTGATACGCATGCTCTGGACAACTCGGTGTAAAGTCAAACATTCCTACAGCGGTACCTTCACAGTTTTAGATCTACGACATAAAATTTTGAAAAATAGCAAAAAAAAGTCTAATATTCAAATATTGCAACGTTTTCAAATTAAATTTCTACAACTTACGAGCTTTAATTACTGTAAGTGATTTGCATCAATTTATGTAATTTACAAATACCAATGGTCAACAAATACCAAGATGCAATTCGCCATTGTAGGCATACCTACCTACTTTCATTGAAACTATTTCTACTCGATTTAATATATTTTAAAAAACCAAATTACGGAATATTAATCTTGAAACATAATCTGCCGAACCTAATATATATACAAAGCTTGAATGAAGAAATTTAAGTTTATATTTTGTAAGCTTTTAACACTTACAAATATAATTTTTTTTCAATCAGCCGCTTTGATTTACAAACCTTATCTTCATACATATTTAACTAAAATAATTTATATTCAATACTCTGTAATTGGTTTTGAAATTAATTAAAAGATAAGAGGAATATCATAGATGATTTTGATAACCCAATTCATTGACATTGTTTGACTGGAATTGAATGGTCTCGACTCGACCTATAACAAAACTTTGGCAGGCAAAATATCAAAGCAGGCTGTGCATCGGGTATATAAATATGAGAATGTACTATATAAGCCCACATTCTAAACTATTCAAACGTTCTAAAATAAGGTACTGCGCAACATAGTCAATGCTCGATGGTATATTCGCAATGCCGATTCATCGAAATTTGAAGATCTCGTTTATAAAAAACGATATAATGATATGCGCGGCATCGCCAAATCCAACATATCAATATCGAAGCTTTTAGTTTAATTGACAATCAAAACTTAACTACAGACCAGAACAAGACCACAATGGGTTGGGTTACCTTTTATCTATCAAAACCTTATGGAATTTTGGTAAATGAAATAAAAGATGTTAGTTATTTTAGTCAAAAGTTCAAATTAATGGTTTGTCAGTAAGACTAGTTTGAATGTTGCAATATTGATAGAAGTTTTAGTAGGTTAAAGTCTTTCAAACTGCTTCATCAGAGGATCAGAAGCAGTTTCTGAAGCCTCTTTCGACAATTTACTGCTATTTGAAAGAAAACATTATTTTAAAAAAAAACTATATACGAATAATATTAACAACAATCTTCATATATATCTAGTATACAGAAAAGTTTATTAGTGAATTTTTCATTCTGATATTCTAAAAATTTTCTAAAAATATTTTTTCAATTCTAAGAAATAATTTTGTATTACTGGAGTACCTATGTACCTATCTACTTCCTCACAATTTTTTATTATCGTATTAAATCAGAAATACTTTTAAATTTAAAGAGATTTTTATTAGCCAATATAATCAAATGTATACAAACAAAAGATGATGATGTAGAAAATTTATTAAGAAAGCTTTAATTGATTTTTTAACCCTTAACTATAAACATGGAGGTAATTTTAATATTATTTCGAATAAATATTTTATTGTATATAAACTTGTATTTATTTTATTTAAATAAAATTATTGTTATATAATATATAATTTATTTAAATACAAAAAATATATATATATATATTTTTATTAATTAATTTATTTTTTTTAATTTGATTTATTTTTTATTTATTTTAAAGAGATCCAGAATGCACTTCGGCAAGAACAGCCGCTTTGGTTATATGGCCGAAATAATTTTCAAATGTTAATGTCATGTATCTTTCGAATAAATAAAAATTTGTGATTAAAATTTAATTTTTGATGTTGTTTTTTATTATTTCAAATTCAATCGGGCTTACAAAAAGATCCGATATTTCCACTTTAGCATAATGATAATTACTAACCTCATAGATCAATACTCACAACCCATATTTAGGAAATAATGAAAGAAATTTTTATTAACACCAATACCTCGAACAGGATTCGAAACTGTTTTTTCTTATTAGTAGCCAGATGTTGCAACCCTTTTCGGTTTTTTTTTTTTGCTATATCACAAACCAGGCATTGTATATATTTTAATAAATTTTAATTTTTAACTTAATTCAGTGTTAGTTTTGTGTTTGAAAATAATACTTTTCCATCGAACTCAATTTTATTAAAAAACTTCAATAATAAAAATCCAAATATAAAAATTAATACTTGCTAGTTGAATTTTCTGGCCTCCTGTTAATATTTCATATTTTAAAAATATCTTGAATTGTTTAAAAATGACGGAAATTTTAGGGTGCTATTCCCATTCACACTCAACCCAATAGACAACACAACCGAATTTTGCTATTCTGAATGACAACTTTTACCTGTTGTAAAGAGGTTGTATATCATAACAGTGTAAATAATTCAGTAATAATAATATTGAATAGAGTAGAATCAATGTGTGTGTATTCAACGGGACCGTGTCATATGAACTACATCTTCTAGGTGGTGACTGGTGGAAAGTGCCAAGTTCAAGAAATTGAGCAGCCTCCATCAAAAATTGGTTCGGGTCCCATCTCACAAAGCCCTCCAAAGTAAAGACCCTTTGACAAGTACATTGACTCATAAGCACGATGCAAACAAGAGGTCCGGCGTCCCAAGTGTCGGGACCGAAGACCTTGAATTTTGTTTTTTTTTTTTTTTTAACTTGTTTTTAGTACAATAGCTTATAAGCACGATGCAAACAAGAGGTCCGGCGTCCCAAGTGTCGGGACCAAAGACCTTGAATTTTTTTTTGTCATCAGAGCAATGGTCCTTAAATGTGATGAAGACAATAGGTCCGGGGTCCAAGGGATTGGGGCCGAAACTCTATATCACGGGTTTAAATTGTATTTTTCTGGGAATTCTTTCTAATTATTATAAATAATTTGTAAAAACTTTTCGGATTGGTCCCCGGTTCAGAAGTCGGGACCGAAGACTTTGAACAAAAAAATTGTTCAAAAATCAAAGTGTCAATAATGTTCATTACGTATTAAGAAAAGTATAAAAAACATTTTTTTTGTTTTTTTTTTTGTTCAAGGTCCTTTGGTCCCGACTTCTGGACTGTCGGACCAACCCGAAAATTTTTTAAAAATTATTTAAAATAGTTATTAATAACCTTTTCCCAGAAAAATACAATTTAAACCCGTGATATAGAGTTTCGGCCCCAATCCCTTAGACCTCGGACCTATTGTCTTCATCACATTTAAGAACCATTGTTCTGATGACAAAAACAAAAAAAAAAAAAAACTTCAAGCTCATCGGTCCCACCACTTGGGACGCCGGACCTCTTGTTTGCATCGTGCTTATGAGCCATTGTACTAAAGACAAGTTAAAAAAAAAACTCTAAGGCTTCAATTAAAATAAAATTATATTATAAATAGAAGTTATATGCAGTTCCTATTCTAAAAATATATAAACACAACACCAACACAACTGGTCTTAACCAGTTGTGCTTTAGTTGCCTCAGACAACTTAAACATAAACTTAAAAATGATGTTGTGTTGTTTTAACAGATAATTAGGTTGTGTTGTGAATCAGAATAGAGAAAGACAACAAAGTTGTCAATTACAACCTATTTTTAGGTTGTGTTGTGAATGGAAATAGCACTCTTAATTTCTATCGAACTCCATTTCGATAAAAAACAAATTAGAATACTAAAAATCCAAATATGAAAATGCATATCTACTAGTTAAGTTTTCTGACCTCCTATTAATATTTCCAATTTTCAAAATCTTAATTGTTTAAAAAAGACACAATTTTTAATTTTCTTCCGAACTCAACTTCGATCAAAAACAAATGACAATAATAAAAATCCAAATATAAAAATTAATATTTGCTAGTTAAATTTTCTGGCCTCCTGTTAATATTTCCTACTTTCAAAATATCTTGAATTGTTTAAAAATGACAGATATTTTAATTTTCCATCGAACTCAATTTCGATCAAAAACAACAATTGTAAATTCCAAAAATAAAAATAAATACCTATTTGCTTGTAAAATATTCTGTGCTCCTGTTAATATTTCCCATTTTCAAAATATTTTGATTTGTTTAAAAATTACGATAAAAATAATTCCTCCTGAATATATGCAATATATTTAAAAAAGTTTCAAATTAATTTTAATTTCAAATAGTGTCTACCGAAAGTATGCAATTTTTATGTCGAAAATATTATATGAAAAAATAGTATAAATTTAGGAGACACAATATTCAAAAAATTTAAATATATTCTTAGATATATTGCATATATTTAGGAGGAATTATTGGTATTATCATTTTTAAACAAATAAAATACAATTTGAAAATTAGAATAACAGGAGCCCAGAAATTTAACAAGCAAAAATTTAGTATTATTTTTGGATTTTTATTTATGAGAGACATGTAATTAATTATTTTTAAATAAAAATTCACTTTGAAAAAAAATTTCTATAATCATTATCAGAGGAGTATCAGGAGCACAGAAATTGAATTAGAAAAATATTGTCAAATATTGGAAAATGGCAAGGTGATATTATTGTTGGGGCTTCAAATTAGTTTCAAAACCCAAATATATTTCTATTTTTAAGAATAGATATTTAATATATGAGCAAAATGATTTTGTTTTTACAAGGTAAAAATATAAAAACAAGTTAAATAGTAGATACACAACTTATCTTATACCCTTATCATGATTCTCGAATCGAACGTACAAGTAGGCGAATTCGCCGTCATGCGATCATGATTAGCGAAGCGAACTTAATACGTTCGACAATTTGTCGAATGAAAAATTTAAGTGACAACCGTAAAACAAAAATAAAAAAAAATATTTTATTGTTTTTCAAGTAAAAATGGAGGGGAGTATAAATTTTAAAAAAAATGTGAGAATATTATTTACAAAATTTATGAATAATATAATAATATGATATTATTTGCAGCTATAAAAAAAAAGTTTGATAAGCTGGTGCAATTGAGAGAATAATGATTAGCCTTGTGAGAACAGCAAATTGGAATAAAAGTGCATTAAAAGTGTTGTGGAATCGATTTGCAACCGAATTAAATGTATTAGGATCTTCAAAACGTGAATTCAAAGAGTGGAATAAATCATTGTTTATTTGTTTATTCGTCTATGTACTGCGTGTTGATAATAATATGATTACAGGTATTGCAAAAAAAATATATATATAAAAATAACAGACGTAGGAACAAGCTGTCGATGCTCTGTTGAGCAAAGAACAAAATCCAGAGAATCCAAATTAATCTAGAGAGCCGTTCTAAGTGTTGTTACAAATTCAAATACACTTGAAGAAACCTTAAATGAAAAATAGCAGTAAATATATCCGAAACAATCGAAACTCTGAATTATTGCCAGTGATAATTTCATTCATCGTATTGCACAGACTAATTAATGTTACTATTGGTAATATATTTCATTTGTTCTAATTTAAGGCTTCGATTTATGTTTCACTGAATTTAAAATTGAATCATCTTTATGCAACTGAAAGTTTTTTATTAATCTAAATATACTTGTCAAAATATTTAATTTTCAAGTGTTAGGTTAGCAACGACTTTTCCACAGCGAATAAATTTATTCGCGAATCATGATCACATTTACGCGAACGTTCGACTAGCATATTCGCTTCGACTCATATTCGATTCGAGAATCATGATAAGGGTATTAATTATTATTTTCAAATACAAAGATATAATGTAAATACAGATAAATAAATAACATAATTAAATGTGTAAAATAAAATATTTATCTATGATATAATGTTGAAAAGCCATCTGAATCAAGCAAATTACCATCTTGATGGGCACACACCAAAATTAGAATAGAACGTTTTTGAAAGGGTGTGTCTAAAGAATGCATTGGAACAAATTTTTTATAGATACAAATAAATACCATTTTAATAAAAAAATTAGAAAACCTAGTTGTTGATATAATTGTTGAAATAGTTTTTCTTCAAACACATGAATAACCTAGTTTGTGTAGCTTCAGTAAACTAACGCTTTGGGGTAAAAAATGAAAGGTGTTATTAGAATCTGCACAATCAACATCAATTTGGAAACTGTCTTTGATTGCGCTCAGAAAAGCAAAAACAAAATTTATTACAGTTAATTTTTTTAAAAGCATCATGCCTGGTTAGGAGCATAAAGCAAAAATCAACATATAAGGAATTAAATTGGGAAAGGGAAATTTAAATATTTTGCTTTTGGAATTAAATAAAACAATAAAAAATATTTTTCGACGTTTATTTATTTTTTTCAATTTCTTTAGCACATATTTTATTTACTAAATTTAATTTTAAATTTTAATATAATTCTTTAAATTTTATTTTTGCTTTGATTTATATTTTCTTATAATTTGATAAAAAATATTTGTTTAAGTTTTTCTTATTTTTTTAAATTTTACATTAATTACATATTTTCAAAATTAAAAAAACAAAAAGAAAAAAACTAATTAAATAAATTTAAAAAATATATTCTAAAATATATTATATATACTATTATTTACATAATAAGAAAAAAAAATACAAAATAATAAGAAATTTACAATAAAAATTTAAATTTAAATTTTTTTCTTTTCAATTAAAATTATTTTTTTTTTGTTGATGCAAGCATTTTTTTTTTTGGAATTGTTTAATAATTTAATTAATTATATATTTTAATACAAAAATATTAGAATTTATTATGTAATTCATTAATAATCAAAAATTTTTTAATTAAAATTTTAATAAAGCGGAAATATAAAAAAAAAATTTGTTTGAAAAATTTTATAATTTCTGATTTAAATTCTTACCATAAAGAAATTTTACTTTTGCTATAATGTATTATCGGATCTACTTGTAATTTTATAATTAAAATTTACATAATTTCTTCAGAAATTATTTCCTAAATATGATTGTAATGATGTAATAAAAATTATTTATTGTATTAATGAGAAAATATGGTATAGTATATCTTGGTAAGCCGATAGTTGAAAATATATTAAGTGATTAGAGTTATTAGAGTATTAAAAATATATTAATTAAGATTTGAACTGTAATTAATAAATAAATAATAATAATGATTTCGCTTGACTTCTATTTTTTTCAACCTGTAAGAAATTAACCAAGCTAAAAATTAATTTGTAGTTTCATGATCTATAGTCAACCTTTTTAGAAAGACAAAAGTTTGTAAAACACTATTGTGTACAATTAAAATTATATTCAACAAAATTTATAATATATTTTTAATATTTTTAGTCGTACTGTGAACACGTTATTAACTAAAAATTTATTTTTATATTTTTATTAATTAATATTATTAATAAAAGCAAAATTTTCCTATAGTAAAATTTTATATTTACAAATGATTAAAACAATAGTTTCCGATTCAAAAATTATTTAAATGAAAATAATTTAAAAGAAGAATAAAAATTGAAATACATAAACTTTTGACAATAATAACTTAAAAACTAATAAATTACTAAAAATAAATACTGACTTGATTACTTACTTAAATATTTAATTAATTAATGATAGGAATATTAACAATTTTAAAATTTCAATAAAAATTTAGTTTTGTTTGTTTTTTAATAACTTATTTAAAATCATTTTTTTATAAATTTTATTAAAACATTTTTGTTTTTTTTTTTTCTTCTTTTTTTTGTGTTCAGGTATGGTTTAATTTTTTTAACAAATATTTTTTTTGATTAATTTTTGTTTTAATAAGTTTTGTGCTAATTTATATATTGTAACATTTATAAATAGTATCTATGTATTTTTCTTTAAAAAAAATTGTTTTGTTTTTTTTTTCTTTTTTTTTTTTTGAAAAAATACAGTAAATTTAATTTAATTTTTTTTTTTTGTATTTTACTATTTGACGGTTAAGTTAATGTAATTTTTATAATCTTTTTTTATGCGTTTTTTATGTTTCGTCATAAATTTTTTTGAAATACGTTTCTTAAGTGGAAATAAATAATTTTAAGCTGATATTAATTATTATTTAATTTTTGGAAATTTTTGTTTATATTTTTTTTTAATATTTAAAAAAATATTTTTTTTTAATTGTTTTAAATTTTTGTTTTTATTTGTACGGTACATTTAATAAATAATGTTAAAATTTTTGATTTTATTCATTTATTTAATTTTTAAAACATTATTTAATAGGCACATAATTATTTTCAATTTAAATGTATGTATATCAATGTTTATAGTGTATGTATACAGTATACCGTATTTTAATTCATATATAATCAAAATCATGGTAAGAAGTAACAATAAACTAAAACAAGCTTAGGATATTTTAAAATATCAAACCTGGCAAAGACAACTCTTTTTGAGCTTAGTGTGAAGAAACCGACTAATTACATAAACTTAGAGCGTTATCAATACCGCTTTACATTTACATGTTGTTATCTAACAGCTATTTGATATCAGTACTACTGTACCACTATTATTATATTGTATTTTAATATTCTATACACAAAAAAAGGTTTAATATTCCCATTCTAATTAAATAAAAGCATTGAAAATTCAAATTAAATATACTATACTATACTATAAATGATAGTAAAATAGCCCCACATTGAAACAAAAAGCTAAAAAAAATAAAATAAAATGGCAGTGATTTAAAAAAAAAAACAAAGATAACAAGCAAAACTAAATTTTAAATATACGATGAAGTACTTCGAAAGACCCTAAAATCTTGCAACTCAATATTAGCTTTGACACATGACTCTAGTTGAAAAGTTTTGCGATAAATTGACAAAAAAATAATATTGGCAGTTTTTTAGCAAACTATGTTTCAACGACAATCCTGCTTTCATTAAATGAAACGAAAAATATTAATTTAAATTATATATTATTTAGTTAAAATTAATATTTTACCCTTCACAAAAATTAATCATAGTTCTTAATAGAATTCCTTACAAGTAGTTATTAAGAAAGAAGTTCCTATAGTAAACCATTTAGTAAGTTTAATACCATGAGAGTACAAATTATATATATCGAACGATACAAGTTCACAAAATAAATTTTTTAATATTAAAAATGAATTGAAATATGGCAGAATGAACTCTGTACCATATTATTTTCTGATTATATAATAGCATTAGGGATTACGGACGTGGCACCAATTATACATTTTTAGTATTATTACCATAAGTTGACGAGTTAATTATTTATTTATATATATGTATATAGATAATTATCAATTTAATACCGAAGACGTGTTCAGTGTCGTGGTTGGTTATTGATGAGTTTGAATTCTAAAAAATAATAATGAAAAATGCAATACATAAAAATGAAATTTTCAAAAACAAAAATTCAAAATTAAAGATTTAAAAAAAAAAAGAAACGATGAAATATCTTTGTGTCTCTTACTACACCAAAGGTTAAATTGTTATACAAAATATGTTCAATTCGAAAAGCGAAAAAACACTTTGTGGATGAAAATAAAACTATTTTATATGAACAAATTAATAGAAGGATCAAACCCATATCTTATTTATCATTGAATACTTAAAGACTAAAATATATAATTGCATTAAAACGGACTGTCAAAATAATCCAATTTGTGGCTGCGGTGACAGTGGGGACACACCTCTACCCGTTTCAACTATTTCTTATCTAGTCCTATCCGTACAATATTTGTGTCAGTAAACTAATAAAATAAATATTAGTTTAATATTAGTTATTTAATAAGAATAAGTACATTTTTATGTCTCAAGTTCAATGAATAAGTACGTTAAATTAATTTTGTAAATAAGATGTATAATAAAAAAAAAAATTTAATACACAAAAACATAAAAATGATTTCTTTACTTTTAATTTAATGTTTACTTTACAATTTTTTATGGATATATTCATCGAATCTATTCGCTAATATTTCTGTGAACGACGAGAGTTGCTCAACATATCATTGAAGAGTGTCCTGAGTGTGGCCATTAATTCAAGCATCCTTAGGGATTGAGATTCATCGATTGTATAGCGCTGTAGGTAATCATAGTAATTCCATTCACTGCTGTGGTAATATGGAACCAGAATCCAACTTTAACAAAATATATACAATCTAATACATAATATGAAATGTGTTTATATAAATAAAAATAGAAAAAAAAAACCAGAAATTATATGAAAATAATGATTAATGATTAAAAAAAAGATTGAAGTAAAATGGCATACTGTACATACATATGAATCTATGTTAAAGTGCTATTATAAAGTAGTAAATATTGTAACAATTTCCAGATGAAATTTAAAAAAAAAAGGAAACAGAGCGTGCAATAAATTCAATATACTTTTATAAATTTATATTTGTCTGAGATACTCATAGAAATGTGCAAATGTAATTGAAAATTTGAAATTTTACATAGTTGCACTTTTTTATAATCTTAAAAAAATGTATTGGTACGTGTATCTATCTACTTTTAGTATTGAAATATTATTCAATAATACTTTTTATAGAATTTTTGTTTTTATAGTTTAAGATCTTTTAAAATCTATTTTATCTAGTTGGAGTTTAGTTAAATATTTTCAGTTTTTAATTTTTGTTCAAGTTATAATATAGAGGTCTTTAGCTTTTCATATATAAAGAATTCGGTCGAATGTTAAATTAATTGAGATCCAGCATCTTTAATACTTATTTAGTATTTATTCAATAATAAATTAATTTTAATTCAAGACTCTCTAACCAATACTTTTTCATATTTTCTTTTAAGATTCTATTTGTTTTGATTTGTAGATGTAAATAGTAATAGAGTTTTATGTGATTGATTGATTGATACATATTATTAAAATTTTTGTTATATTATTATTTAAATTATTTATATTCTGTAAAATAAAAATTTCAAAATAATAAACATTTAATTTAATTTAAAATTATTTTTTATATAATTTTCTTCAAAATTATTTTTATATAATTTTCTTTAAAATTAATTCAACATCATTATATTTTATTACAACATCTGCTAAGATATTGTATTGTATATTTTAATATATCAATTTCAGGACATTTTTGACAGTATTGTTTTTCTAAAATTTTTAACAATTTATATTTTTTTATATTTCAATTAATTCCTGTCATTATATTTAATTTATTTAAATAAGTTATTTATTATAGTTTTAAAAAATTTAAATAATTTCATTAAAATTTATTTATTTAAATCTTAAATTTATCTATAAATGAAAATCATTTTTAAAAAAATTTAAAATATTCATTGTCTTAATGATAAATTTGAAAATTATTTTTTTTTTTTAAATAATTAAATTAAAAAAAAAAATTAAACCTAATTAATTCAGCATTTATGACTTCCAGCACATTTTTTTTTTTGATTAATTTAAATTTTTTTTTCAATTTAAATACAGTGCCATCGATTTTAGTTGTTGATATATCTTTAAAATTGTAAAGTTACTAATTAAAAAAGAAACACTAGAATAGACCCATTTATTTTGTTTTTGTTTTTTTTTCTCATTAACTATTCTTATTAATTAAATTAAAATCAATAAAATTTATTAATAAAATTAAAAATATAATTATTTAATAAAATTTATTTATAGCACATTTAATATTTGTTATTTAATATTATGGATAAAAGGATAACAATTAAATAGATGTAATTAAAATTAAAAAGTAAAAATTAAAAATATAATATAATAAAAATTAAAATATTAATTTTTTGTAACATTTTAAGAAGCGATACTTTTCTAAAACATCAGAAATAATGGATATTTAGAATTATATTATATTTATGTGAATGAGTGAGTAGGGAGTTGATCCAAAATAACAGCAGTAGCAAATTGAGTAATTTTGATTACCCTTACTAATGCGATATAAACATGTGAGTCTATACTCTAAGGATGCCTGATTAAATAATTACACTTAGAATGTGTTTCAGTAGTATCATATAATTTACTGATGTTTTTGTTTTATTAATCAAGAGTTGATTTAGTTCGGATCCGAATTATAGTTATGAAAATCAATAAAATATATTGTACGCCTAATTGGTAATATGTAGTATAATTGTTAAATTTCGATCCGGTACAATATGTACTCCAATATAAATGATGATTTAGAAGAGTATCTATTATTTACTTTATTTAATTTATTTATTTTTTTTTATTTTTTTTTTATTAGTTTCAGAATAAATTAAGTATTCCTTGAAATATTTACAATAAGATTGGGTAAAATATGATTTCAAAAATTTTAAATAGAAAATTTCCTTAAAAAAATTTATTCAACTAATTCGATTCAAATGTTGTAACTGGAAAAATAAAAAATACAATTAAAATTTGTACTGCTACAATCTGATAACAATTTAAATTTAAATTAGATTTTTTAAAGTATTTAACTAAAATAGGTATGTAGAATTTAAGAAATTACTTTAGCCCTCATTTGAACTCTGTGGTATTAGTTATGCGCATCAAAAGCAGAATAAAAAGAAAAACAGAACAGAAGTTCAATCCGATATTACCGGTAAACAAATATTTTACTACTTTACTAAAATATCGATCAAAAACTAAACGAGTATAATATATATTATTATTAATATAATTTTTGGTTTAAGAATAAATTGCTGTTAATTAGAATTTATATTATTAAGTTGTGTCCACACAGAAATCATAATCTTGTTACCATGTGAATTTTTCACCCAGTTAATTCACAAAAATTGAATTTGGGCCTGAAAAAATAATCAAGTTCGAAATACAAAAAAATTAAAAAAAATTAATTTTTCAAATGACGTTACTTGTTTCTAATTAATTATTTTAAAATGTCTAGTTTATCATATTATTTGCTCTAATCTTTAATTTCCTCTTCTCTATCAACAATACTTGTTCTTTATAAATGAAATTAAATTTTGTATTCTTTATGCAAATTATTTGCAATACAAAATTTGATTTAAATAAAAAGTTTAACAAATTTTCGAAGGAAATTTTTTAAATAAATATTCTTTTAGTAAAGATTTTCAATGGAATAAATTAATTTATATTAAATTAAATTTTTATTTATTATTACATTATTATTTGAATTATTTTTGGATTTTTTTTATTTTATATTTAAATATTTAATAATTTTTTTTTTATTATTTTGATTTTATTTTTATATTTTTTTTTGTTTTTTTTTTTTTTTTGTTTTTTATATATATATCTATTTTCTTTTCTTTTGATAGCTTTGGTCTATAGCCTAATATTAATGATATATAATATAGTATAAGATGTGTGTGTGTGTGTGTCTGTTTTTTAATTTTGTTTTATTTTGGTTTGCCAATTTTTTAATTTAATTATTTTTATTTTTAAATTTAAATTTATGTATATATATATTGTGTATATAATATTAAATATATATACTTCTATTACATATTTATATATATAAAAAATTTATTATATTATGTATATAATTTTTGAGGATATACAAATGTATAACAAAGAAAACAAAATAATTATCAATACATAATATATATATAAATACATTAATGTAAGTATATATGTTATTTAAATATATCAATTATTTTCGGCATTCATTGGCCATATATAGTTCATTCCTTTCTAATAATTGAGATTAAAAAATTTTGACATAACGAGGTCCGAGAATAACAACAAAGGATAATAAATTTAGTATAACAAATATAATTCGAATTTTGATTCGAAATTTTTAAATTGATTCACTTATACTGATGGATTGATTTTATGTGGCAGTCTACTGAAGTTTTAAATTATTTTAATTATAATATTTATTATTGTGGGTTTTATATTCGAGAAAATTTAGCTATAGCTTGACTTTTAGAGAGAAGAGTAGCATGCCAGACTCTATCAAAAAGGCTTTGATCCAAGATTTCAACATCACAGTTACCTGAGTTGTTCTTACTAATGTTGAGTTTTAGCCAAGGCAAGTCTATAAGTCATTAGTGAATCGATATGATATAAATTCATATTGCTTATCATCACTAATGATACCATTGCTACCGAGATATTTCATTAGTATTTAGTTAAGATTTTATTTTGGAGAGGATTGTTTTAATTGCCAGAAGTAATTGGAAAACTCATTTGTTACCTGTTAAAATCAGAAATTAGAGTTTTATAATTTTTTGTTATTCACTTTTGATTTTAAACTAAACTCTATAATAATAAAACTATATAATTTATAACTAACTAACATTCTCCGTTGCTGTGACGAATTCGTGGATATCCTGAAAATAGATCTTTGAGATCTATGTTAGGTTGTAAAACATATTTTAAGTCCAAACATATACTATTCTATCATCACCAAAACCTAGCTTTCGCTAGATCTGGGTAATCGCAGAGAATATACCTAATGTCTACCTGAGTGTCAAGACTCTCACAGATTCAACAGTTATCATTATTGATAAATCGTAGTTGCATTGCACCCTTAAACGACCAGAACCATAGAGTTTCAAACGACTAGCACTAGAAACATTAATATACATTCACCCACATTGTTGAAGGCTCATTGCGTCTGTGATGAAAAATTGAACCCCGTCCCAACCAAATAAATTTGTATTTTTGGAATATTTATGTTGGATCAACATAACGAAATTTTTCAGAAGTTTAAAAAAAAAAACAAATTTATTTAGACGTGGACACGGGTCAACTTTTCATGAATGAGTCTTCAAACATATGGGTGATTATGTTTATGAAAAAATTTAAAAAATATAATAACCTAAATCTACAATAATCCTCAGTCCTCATGACACTGACCAAAAATTCAGTTCTAATATTTTTTTAACCTCAATTATTATTATTTATTATTTTTTATTTTTCCTAATACATATTGTCTACATTTCGAATCATTTCAAGACATTTACTTTGTGTCTAACTACTATTTTTTGTATAATTATATTTTAATTTACATATATTAAATTTTCAACAATTATTTTTTTGAGTTTTGAACTATTCTGATTTTTCTTTTTGAAATTATTTATTCACATCTTCAAATTTACTATAGTTTTTCTAGGTGTGCATATTTTTTTTTAACCTTTTAATTTTTGAAATTTTAACTTTTTAAATATATTTGCAGTTATTTAATATTAAATAATATTTATTTATATAAATATGTACATATGCATGTAATAAAATTTATTTATTTCATTCGTTTTAATAATTTTAATTTTTAACAAATGGTTTCTTTATTTTTTGTTTTTTTTTTTTGAATTATTTTTAAATTTATTAATTACTAAATAATGATGGCACTAAATTATAAATTGAAAAAACTGATGAAATTAAAACTATTAAAGGCATAAATGTACTAGACACTGCTAAATGTGTTGCTGCACTGTCATCATCAGACTGTTGTGATGGATTACCAATACCAAATCCACTCTGAAGAACCATATTATCTAAAATACAAAACAAAATAAAAATAAATATGTAATTTAAATTAATTTAAATATAATTAAATATTGAATTAAGAGTTCAAATATAGTTTAATAATTAATAAAGATATAATATAACTAATAAAAAAAATAATATAATATACAAAAATATATATCAAATAATTAATATAATTTAATAAAAAGGTCCACATTTCGAAAGGGAAAAGGACCTATAAAGTTGGCCTACAGATTTATCTGTAGGATCAACTGTTAAAATAAATAAATAAATAAATTGAATTAAGAGTTATAAGAAACAATAAAACATTTAAAAATGGGAGTAAACATGGTTAATTAAAAAATAACCAAAGGGATAATTTTTAAAAAAATAGGAAATTTTTCTAATTTAGGGAAAATTATAATATTAGAAAATAATGAAAGCATTTTTGATTAATAAAACAATTGAATAGAAATAATTAATAAAAATTAAATATAACATGAATATTCTAATTAATATAGTTATGCAGGTTGAGCCAGCATGCACAGGGGTAACTACCTACATACATATATGAGCAAATGCTTAGAACAATTTTTTAGAAATTCAATTTTATTTCCAAAAAAAATTTAACAAAGAAATAAGAACTATTTGACATAAAACATTAGAATTGTTGACATTAGCTACGTTTTTTTCATCGGTTAAAGATCAAGGTTTGAAAAAAACGATTGAATTTATTTTGGTGGTTTTATCGCGGTCTAATATGGATCATAATATTTTTTATCATTACGTTTTTTTCTCAAAAATTATTTGAATTATCTGCCATTAGACTTGTCTTTGCTTCATCTTATTTATATATATCAATTTTAAATTGAATTGTATTAAATAATGTTATTGATCGCTTGCAAATATTACAGAAATAATATATAAGAAAACCTCATTAAATTTTCGAAATTACAATGACGGGTCAAAGAATTTGAAAGTAGCTCTTTTATGTGTATCGTCTTTTGAAATTAGGCATTGTTTCAAAAGTTTGAAAAAAGAGGTATATTTAATTTTCCGTTATCTTATTCTATTTCTAAAAAGGTATGTTTGTTTGTTCGCTATAAACGCCCACAACTTTAAACATAAAATTCTAAAATTTTGCACAGTTATGATCAGAAAAGATAACTAACACGATACTTTGCAAAGCTATTAAATAATAGGTTCGTGTACTTGCCATACAATTCAATCCCTACAACTAATTGAAAATTCTCAAAAACCAATTGTGTGACGGACCTCAAAGTTCATATAATTAGGTGCTCAATAATAAACAAATAAGTTTTTTAAAGGAGCTGCCAAAGAACTCCTAGCACACATCAATATTTCAAAATTCAAAGATGTGACAGATCTTACAATAATTACTTAGGTGTATTCGTTCAAAAATAAACAAACATGTCTTTTACCGTTTTTCAAATTTCTGGAATTCGTAAGTCTAAATGAGAATTATGAATTTTTCAGAAATTTAAAAATTCAAATCTCTTTTGATAATCTTTACCACGCCATGCATTATATACAATTTCACATTAAATCGCATTTGAAACCATGTGGTGTTACACCGTTTCAGTGACCAATTGGTTATACAGATTTATACAAAAATGTATAGACCAGGGATGGCGAACCTTTTTTTGACGGCGTGCCAATACAAATTATTTTGATAAAATGAAAATACAAACGTGCCGTACCTTATTAAAAAATTACATGTACATTTATTTCTATAAGTAGCTGACATAGTTTTTAATGAGATTTTTGTTGTTGAATAGTTTTTGATAATGCATCAATATCAGGATGATAGTTTGACAATTTTAATGAAATACAAGTCTCGCCAGATTAGTCGGTAAGTCTGTTTCGTATATCAGATTCATTATCGAAAATAAGCTTTCACAGCGTTGATGAAAAAATTGTATGAATATTCAATTTTCTACTTCATGCCTCAATTCTACAAATTTCTGCTTCCAAATACAGCTTGATTAAAACTCTCCCAACTGCATTTCTAAATTCTCTATAACTTTAAACATTTCTAATTGATTAATTTTAGTAGTTTTCAAATCGAACTTGCCTGGATATTTAAATTTTATGCAAATTTTTTGAAAATGATTTTTCAACAAAGGCAAATATACTCAAAAGTATTGTTGTCAATATCACGTTTAAATATTACTTATTGGCCTCAAAACCTTTAATAATAGCGAACATAGCACCAATTGATTTTCCAATGTTTTGCAATTTAATATTGAAAAACATAATAGTTTAAAACATTAATTTTGTGATCCAATCATTATCAATAAGGTGAGGAAATTCAAATTTTCTACTGTTATTATCAGGAACTAAGCTTTCTTAATTATCGTAGTTACATTATCATACGTCGGGTGGCGCATCCTATGAAACAAAAAAATGCTTTTTTGGTTTAAGTCATTGGAATAAAATCAATGACAAAAAATAATTGAGAGGATAATCTGGTAACAAATTAAATAAAATGAAGCTATTCTATTTAAGAAGGCTTAGTTTCTGACAAAAGCAGTAGTTTTCCACATTATTAATGAGTTGATAAGCCAGTAATTTGATAAATAAATGCTCGAAATTTTGTAGATATGTAGTATAAACTTGTAGTACCGTAGTTTATTAAGCACGAAAAGGTGATTCTATCTAAGTTACTGTCAATAACATAAAAAAAAATCCTTTAACGCTCCTAGAATATCTCACTTGTGAAAAATAATATTGAACTAAAGAAACATCCTGTATATTAGTTTATATTCCTTGTTTTTTTTTAAAAAGAATTAGAATTTTCTTATTAGAAAGTCGGAATGATATGGTGAATGATATGGTCCTTATCATTACTAACATCGTTGTCATATGAAGAATAAAATTTTAAAATTGTATGGATATTAATTGCTAATTATTTAATAATATTATAAGCACTGATTTTGCAAAGATGCTAAGACACTGAGATGCAAAGAAAATATTAAAATTATTTAACAAAATCAATTAAAATCATTGAAGAAGTAATTATTATTTAAAAACAAAACAACAACAAAAAAACTGAAAATTTAGATAAAATAAATCAGAAATTAAAAGCCAAGTTAAAAAAAAAAGTGTTTACATTCATCGAAATAAAGCTTTAATATAATTATTTTCATTACGAAATTTACCTTCCGGATCTGTAGGTTTAATAATATCTAAAGGTGCTGGTAATTCAGTTGTAGTCGTAATTTCAATTTCAACTGGAGTTACAACTGGAATTGGTTTTTTTTTTTGTTTTGTTTTATTAAATTGTATATAGGCATAAAGTACAAATATTTATATATATGTAACAAAATTGTCACTATTCATATTAATTAAATATTTAAAAAAATTACTCACCTTCATCAGTTATAATGAAATTAAATGGTTTAGAAAATTCTGACCATCCATATTGGTTTTTAACACGTACACGTGCTTCCCAATCACCAACTGGAACTTCTAATTTATGATGAATTTTCCAACTTGATTGACCTTCTTCATGTTCCCGAGTTGAAAGTGCTGCTTCTGTCATCCAATCTGCTGTCTGTTTTAAAAAAAGGTTTAATAACAGAAAATTAATATGGAAAAAGCAAAAAAAAAAAATGTTTTAAGTTTTAAGACAAGAGCTTTTAATTTAGAATTCATTAACTTATTTTTAATGTCTAATGTTTCCAAATTATGACAACAAAGGCTTTTGGATTCCTTGATTTTAGTCTTTACAAAAAAAAACTATGTGTTATAAAAAACTGGAAATTTCCGAACTGGTTTACTGAAATTCTAAGAATTCTTGGAATAGAAATAAACAGAAATTTACGTGGCCTAATCAGAGTTTTTATGTCGCGAAGAATGCTCCAAATTTTTTAGGATTTTTAGGCAGAAGTAGAAAATATTTTACATTCTCCAACCTTCTATACTATTGTAGGTAGATATTGACCAGACAAGTTGGATTATTTTGTAACCAGGTCTATTTGCGGTTGGAAGCTTTAATTGCTTCTTTGGAAAGCAGTAGACTACAGGTAGCTAGAAATGTTCTAATCATTTTGTTGTCACCTATTTTATCCCAATGACAAAGGGTACTGGATCAGGTCGGAAAACCAATTAGAATTTTTTATTTTGCTTCATCGTGTATCGAATCCGGGATCTTTCAGTAGAAAGGGAGGTACTCTACTTACTGCGCCACCCAACATTGCCTCATAGACGAAAGTTGAACCAATCGTTATCTCATTGAGATAAGTATAGCAATCCATCATAATCTTTGAATTGGCAGTTACCAATTCTAGTGATCTGATAATATATAAGATATAATCAACTTGACCACAATTGGCATATTTAAAGCGCACGCACCCAGCAGAATCCAACAGTACAAAATAATGTATAAATAAGGTACAAAAGCGAACTATCAAAACTATGAAAGATGTGGAGATGTTACGCAACAACTAACAACATTAAATCATCATTGTAATTTAGGAGCACCAATTGGTACCAAAACTATATTCTACGCATTTAAATAGAATTTTGTTTATATAATTTCCTTACCTTATTTAATTTATAATCTAATATGGCTTCCATTAATTGTGTTGTACTTCTAGCTAACCAATATAAATTAACTAAACGTCCTTCGATATCGTGTTTTTCGTATACTGGTGTTTCAGGTTCCAAAATTACATAAACTTTTGTATAATCGCTTCCTAATGAATTCTATAAAGTTTACAAATGAAATAAAATTATCTTCTCCATATTTAATATATATATATATATTTTTTTTACCTTAGCTTCACAGGTATATGTACCTAAATCAGTTTTTCTGTCAATATTTTTAACTGTTAAAATCGATCGATTTCTATGATCATGCATAGTATTTTTTATTTTATATTTATCAGATATAACTGATATTATATTTGAATTTTGTTTCCATTCAATGATTGCAATTGGATTAGCATGATATTCACAATATAAATCGGCATGATACCCAACTTTTGTATTAACATGATGACGATGTGTTGAAGTTTTTGGCTTATATAATACATTAATATCAACAAATGTGACTGGTAAATCACTATTTTTACCGGGTATATCACCTAAACATTGATAAGTTCCAGCATGTCGTCCATCAATATGATTAATATTAATTCGACCATTATCAACACGTGCTCCATGTTGATGTATACTACCACCCTATATATTTTGAAATAAAAATATATATATATATATATTTCATCTACCATCTAGATAATTCATTGGTGGTATTTTAAAATACAAATACTTACATTTAATGCCCATTTAATTTTTGTATCAGTTTCAATACCATCATATTTACATTCTAATGTAACATTTTCACCCTGACGGAATGTAAATTGTTTCTTTGATGCATCACGATGATTTACTGATATACTAACAGAACTTCTCTTTTCAACAATTAATGTTACATTAAATTTAATACTACTTGGTAAAACTGAACATATATATATGTTACTATCATATGGTGTAACATTAGTTATTTTAATATCAGCTTTATCACCTGGTTTTATTCGACGATCTGTTAAAACATTACGACTTTGAACAATTACTTGACTTGTATTATACCAAAGAATAACATTTTCATCTACATAAATTTAAAACAATTAAATAAAAATAAATTAATTAAATTAGAAATAATTTTAATTTTTTGGTTTTTCTAAGCTTACGTTGAGCATTAATTACTGGACATGGTAATGTTACATCATCACCAGCTGTAGCAATAACTGTTGTGGAGCTTGTTTCAAATCTTGGTGGATCTATAACAGCTTCATTTGTTGAGATAGCATTTGATTCTGGTTTTATAGGATTTTCGTCTTCGTATTGATTATAAGAATCATTGTATTCATCTTCTGGATATTGATATTCATCTGAGTTAGTTGACGTTGCTTTTGTAAAACCTTTGAAAAATAATGAAAAAAAAGAAAAATTTAATTAAATTGTTTTTTGTTTTAGAAATTAGCAATTTTGATAATTTTTTAAAATCTGTACTAGCTATACTTTTTGAATTTAAACAAAAAAAAATTTTATGTTTGAGAAATATAATACTCATAATATTTAAAATATATTTTTCCAAATTAAAGGAAATGGACTATATTTTGTTTTTTTATTGATTTATCTTAGACAACAACCGCATACGTAATAATTTATTTAAAACAAAAATAAATTTAAATTTAATTCTGGCGACGGATCAATTTGATAACAAAATTTTTGTATGTTAAGATTGACTTATAAATCGAAAATTTCTAATTGAAAATCATAAAATTTAAAAAAAATATTTGAGTTCGCCACGTCTCCCATTAAATATTTAAAAGAATAAAAATGAAAATCGGTTGTCAAATGTTTGTAGATGTTTGAACCGTATTTTTTCAATTTGCAAATTGAATAAAATGATGTTGTGCAACATGCACAAGTGTTTTTTTTATTATTAAAATATAAATCAAAATATGTATCCATGAATCTTCATTTGTTTACATAATTTTGATTTTCATATATGAGGCTATAGTTTCTATGTTCTTTAATTTTAATGTAAATTCTAATTCCATTTTTTTGTTGATTACGATATTACCATTTGTATCCCAAGTTGGAATTTTTATACTAGCACTATGTTATTTTAATAAGTTCTGGCTACTACTCGTATTGGTTACAATCTTGTATTGATTTTGTCTAGCAATTCTACTTTTTCATTTTTTTAATCCAAAATAACTTTCAGTCTTTTTTTTATTAAAAAATATTTGTGAGCCAGAATCGTATTACACAATTCTAGTAGCATTTTCATGACAACTACAAAATTTTACATTGCTAAAACAATTTAAAAATATGCTGGTTCTAATAAAATTAATAAAATAATTGCAATTAATCAATATAATATGTAAATTAGTATGCAAATTATAATGCAAATTAATCACTAGACAACAAGTTTGTCAACTCTAAGAAATTAAATTTTTGTTTTTAATTTTTTAAGACTGTCAATAGACAAAGAAAAACAGGGGAAAAACAAAACTGTTCCTAGTTCAATATTTTAATCTATTCCCGCCAAAAAAAAAAGTAAAATACATTTTTTAATCAAATTACAACTATGCTCAAAGCCAATCATGTCCACATTACCATAAATATCTATATAAAAATAATAGCCAACATTTTAACTAAGAAAATTATGTAATCAAAGAAAAAAAAACTCATATTCAACTAAAACTCTATGGTAGACATAGAGAAAGAAATAGAAAAAATTTAAAGATACCAAACCAAAATAACATCACATCATTGACTGAATTGGACAGTTATTAGATCCAGTTTTATTAATTTAGATTGGTAGGTAATTTTTGCAAACTTGAACTTGATGCATTTTTTTTTTTGCATCTTTCAACTTAAAAACTGTTCCTGATAAAATGTGCACTATATATAAACTACTAACTCGTTTTTACCATATATGTGTACTACAGATTTGGTATAAGACTTCTTATGATAATAATGAAAAAATAATGATGATGATATTGATATTGATAAAAGATTATATAGTATATTGGATTGTTAAACATAAAAGCGTAATCAAATATCAGTTAACATGTAATATGAGTAAAGATTTAATATATCTCATTTGGGAATTAAAAAATAAAAAAAAAGCTTCATGGTAACCCAAGAATTTAGACACCTCTTTGTATACCACCATTGAACAATATTCCCTATTATGGAAATCATTTCATTTTTTTTTTTAAACAGACTTATTTGGATGGATTTACAAATCAAATGACATAAATATATGACAAATTATATTGTCTTATTTAAAATAATGAGACAGACAAGACAGTTGTGTAGAAATTTTTTTAATGAATATTTGGAACCAAATTTGGTAGTAAAGTATTGTTGAAGGTTTTAATATGAAGGAGTTATTATTTATATAGATTACCTGAACACATTATTGTATGTAGATATATTTTCTTACATGTACATAGCATATACTCTGTTTTATATACAATGTTGCGAAAAGTGAGAGGAAGATACATGCTAAAATACATTGAATTATATTTAGTACAGATACATTTTTTTTATTCCCTATTTTTAATTTTTGTAGGTTGATTGAAGTTTTAGTTACGATTTTATTGTATTTAACTATGATTAATTTTATTTTATACAAAATTTGATGTGAATTTCTTACGCGGTTAGACAATTTTCAATGTCGTTTATAAAATTTTAACAAATAAGCAGAAAAAATGTAATTAATAATGTTTACTTAATATATCAAGGGCTGATGTAGCAAACAAAATATGCTTAACAGTATTTTATCCGCCTTCAATTTTTATGACAAAAACTTACTTACTTAGATGGCCAGCAGATCATGTAGATTCTGGATCTGGCTCATCTTCTTCCTTGATTTTTGTCGGTCACGGGCGGGTTCTTTCCAGTAGAAGATACAAAATTGTTTTATATCATATCTTAGGTAGACTTATCTTTTCGTACATTAGTGCGATACTGCAATTTTTACTAAACATAAAGTGGAACGTGTTTAAGATATTTTCGAGTGTATTTATTTATTAATTTTGTAGTATAATTAACAGTGGGAAAACAACTATTAGTGGGTACTGCTTTGGGGTAAAGGAAGCACCCAATTTATTACAGAGAAAGATCAACTAAAGGAGACTTGAGAAGAGTAGATTATATAGAAAAGTATACAAGAGACATGTACAACCGCTTAAAATAATTTATAATCAATTATAATGTATTGTGCTTATTTTTGTTCGATTTAATAACATTATAGAAGAATATATAGACAGTGATAGGAAAAAATTAATATCATTTGGTATTTATTTATTTATTTTATTAGTTCCTCTCAAGTGAGCTTATAAGCTCTTACAGAGGATATAGTAGGTAAATATAGTATATTATAAAGTATAATTATTATAAGGTAATATATTATGATTATAGTATAACAGTAGCAGTATATACAGTTTATGATTATGGCATATATTAAGTGTAAAAAAAAAGAAAAAAATAAGAGTTTAAAAAAGTTAGAAGTTCAAAATAGTAAGAAAAATCGTATCGAGACATTCCAATCTACAAAACTGTTCAGAATTCCGGCAATTGAGCATCACTGAGCATTGATCAAAGCAGAACTGAAACACAAAAAAAAAATAATAATATTTATTTTTGGCTAAAATGAACAGCAACTATACAAATAAAACGAATTTACAAATACCAGTTAAAATACTAAAGAACGACATTCAAACGACAGAAAAAAACCCTTGAATTCACCTCTTTAAAATTGAAATTAAATTAATGGTGCTATTTTTATACTTAGTAATTTAATATCGATCTCCTTTTGGCTTAAGGTTTCCTCTTATTTTAAGAATTAATTATCTCGAATATTATATATTCTTATTAAATTTTACCTTAAATTATCCTCCTTCTCTACATCAATATTCAATAAAAAATTAATTAATTTTTTTTTAAAAAATTAATTTTTCAATTTCAAATACGAGTTGAGTTGCATTCCAACCCTTGAAAAAGAAAATAATTTTTATTCAAATTCTTAATAAAATTGAATCACTTTTAAAAATCTCTTTAATCATTAACAGCACGCAATGAGCAATGACTTAACAAGAATAATAAGAAAAGAAAATTATATGTAACTAACTATACGAATATAAGAGTTTTCACACCCAATTATTAAATTCAAAATCGATCTGTTCTCAAAATACATATTATCTGTCTCTTCATATTCATTAAAGTTCATTGGACGATTAGCTTTTGTTTCATTATTTTTTTATTTATTTCTATCAGTTTCCCTGTCGTCCAAAATTTCAATTTGTTTTTTTTTAAATTGAAATTTTCAATTAAAAATTATTTTTTAAACTCTTCAATGAATACATGCGATCACTATATATGTATCCAACTTACCAGTCATGATCATAAAATACACACTTATACTATCTAAAATGATACTCAAATAACTCTCATTATTAATGATCAATTTTATAAATTTAAGAATATTTTGTATAGCAATCATTTAATAAAATTCTTCATTTTACCCATAATAACTTCTTAATTTTATGTACAGTGCAATTTGGAAGGGTACTGGACCGCATGTGAAGTTGATCTTTATTGCATTATATTGCATTTTAAACAAAAAAATTGTAATAACTTTATAGTAACATATTGCTGTTTGCTGCTGCTTCTTATATACGAGTATGTATAGCTTATAATATGCAATAATATGCTGTCTCATCAATCTTATAGATATCAAGAAACAAAAAACGAAACTTAAAAAAGCAACAACAAAATTCAAGTTTTAAAATCATTTTTTATTCTAATTCGATATGGTGGTCTCCCACTTACATATTGTTGTAATAATTATCAAGGCGTTTCTTATGGTACCGTCTTCAAAAAAAAAAAAAAAAACAGAATAACAATAATAAAAAAAATTTCCCCTCCAATTCCAATATGTATTTAAAAAGCCCAACTAAGATCTTATTTGATGAATAACAACAACAACAATAATAAAATAAAATTAAATTTCAAATTCTCAGCATCCAAAGCGATGAAACAAACACGCTTTGAAAATCAAAAATTTTCTATCGTTGTCAGACTATAGTTACTAAGTTTTTATTTTCTCTATATTTTAGTAGTTTGCAAACATTTTATCGTTCGCAATATTTAATTTTTGACGGTGTGCCATTAAAGGGAAGGTATTCTTAATTTAATTTCATTATAATCATCTTTTAGATTATACTCGATTAAAAGAGCCATTTAATGTGCCAGTTGGTTGTTCAGTTGGAATAAAGATTGAATTAAATTCAATATATTCATAGTTCTGATATTCTGGAAACAAAAACTAAATTCGGTAAACCTAGTAGCAAATTGAATTAAATGTTATCGATATAACAATATGTCCAATCATATGAAATTATTAATGAAAGAATATGCGATTTTTATTTAATATAATGTCAAATATCGCAAGACAAAATATGTCTTTGTGACCAATAATATGAACGAGTACTAGTTGATGCGCAAAAAATTCGAGGCTCATACACGAATGCGATAGCCCTTCCCTTCATATACGAATGCTCAACTTCGATGGAAGATTGGTAAAAGGAAAATATTCCTATGATCAGTAAGGACATTTTGAATGAATTTATTAATATTGTTTTATTTTAAATTTTGAATTGCTTATTTTTGCATTGTGGAAACACGTTCGTTGGAATACGGCGATGACATCGGAAATGTATTCAAAAAATTTCAACATACAAATACAATATGTCAAATTTTCTGAACTGACAACATTGTGTTGGCGACAAAATGTACTTTGCTTACAATTCCGATCACTCTAAGCACATTGTCTGTATAATAAACGTCAAATAAAATGTCAAAATATTATACTCTTGTGGATACCTATTTTGTGGATAAATTTTTAAAATATTTGAATTGAATATATTTGTGAAAGATTTATATGGAGATTTAATATGGACAATTTCGTAAAAACATTTTTTTTTTGTTTTTTTTTGAAGAAAAATCTTTGTGCTTTAGCCTTTTAGTTAATAAAAGCATCTTTCTTTCATGAGTCCATTTCCTATTAAAATTAAAGTAAATTAAAATAAAAAAAAAACATTTTTAAATTTATTTTTGAAACACGAAGTAAAATTTATACTTATTTTTCTTTAATTTTTAAACTTATTGCTTGATTAATTAAAAAAAACTCAAGATAACTAACTGTACCAAACTATACTGTTTATCAACAAATTTTCGGATACATAACTTAACAACCCGTTTCGTGAAAATGAGTCGCGGATACACGGTAAAAATAATTACCGATCATGAGACAATGTAAACAATTTTTTTTTGACATTTAAGATCATACGTCAGTATGTTGGCGATATAGTCGATACGACATAGTCGTGTCTAAAAACAATTAGTAAAATTAGTAACTTAGCCAGTTTTGAGCCAATTTTTTATTTAACGAGGAAGAATTACTAATTACTAGAGACATATGATTACTAATACGAATTTTAATTTATAATGATGAATCATCAATTAATGCGCACCAATTATCATTTCATATCCTCATATTTCACAATCGCTTAAAATCGATTTGAAAGGGTTAAACTGTTAGTTCATATGATTTGGATCGTTTTAGTAAACTAGTGCTATTTTTAATGTCAAGGATAATTAACATTTTACTATTTTCATGTATTTTCAACCCATTAGTAAGTTTCTGATCATTTGGTGGCTTACTTATGCTTTACAATATAGAAATATGATATCTGTGATACCATAGACAATCGAATGTATATTCATGCTAAGATTTTTAGTTGTGTCAGTCAACAGTCCCATCACTAAATATTGATTAAATCGTCCCATCCCTAATTTAACCATCCAATAATTTTCTAATTAATTTTCTGATAGCAATTATTCTCTTCTATAATTCTTTTTCTTATTGGACTTCAACCATAGTGGGCGTGCATTGTGTTTTAACACTGCATGAAATGTAATAAGAAAATACTTAACATTTAATAATAAATTCAAATAATAAGAAATTAATTAACATAAGAAAATAAAATAGTAAGACATAATTTTAGAATAGCTTAAAATAATTTTGCAATAGTTTAATTATAATAAAATTTAGAGTAAGACAATATTATAAATAGAACAATAAAAACATATTGATCAAACATAAATAAATTTAATACTAGTGGGCCCATGTGCAACTGCACAGTAGTAACTTTATTTAAAAAATCCTGGATAACAACATGAATCTTATTTATTTTTTTTCCTGTAGGTAGGTGAGAATCCTCGAAAGACACCACGTGGTTTCAGTCAAGCGCGCGCAAAACCAACAATGGTATTGAGAGTCTCACACCCACTAAAACCACCTCAGCTTGTCTATCATAACAAATCCATGATAGATCGAATAATGAATTCTTACTTTTGTAAGATATAAGATATCATGGTATGGCTTTACAATAAAAATCGGTTATAGTCACTACTGGTTATAGGCACAATTCCCTTTTAGTCAACAGTTTTACTGTCATCATATTTTTTAATATTTTTGTATGTATTAAAATTCGTTTATAGTCAAAAACGTTTGTAGTCACAATTCTGTTATAGTCAACAATTTTTTTGAAAGCAAGTAATAAACTTCATAAGTTCATACAATCGATGTCGTTTGTAGTCACATTAAAATATAACGCTAATTTTTCCAATAAAACAAAAAAATAAGTCAATAAGTCAGAATTATTTTATTAAAAAACTGATTTATGCATTGTCTTTTTCTGTTCTTTATTACAAATATGTATATTTTGTGATTAGATACAAGAATTGCTATTGATGTTTAAAATTATTATACGAAAGATATTTTATTGAATTTTGTTTATAAAGATGAAATTTTTTTTTACTACGCCTATATAGTCACAAAACAGTTATAGTCCCAAATATTATTGAAATTTAGGGAATGGCTATAACCGTGTTTTACTGTATATATTTTTTTTAAATAGCAGAAGCAAATTAAGTAACATTTATTATATCATTTTTAAAGAGTATGATCTAATCTGATTTTTGTTTTTGTACATTTTTCTATAAGTTTGAGTATTTACTTAAAATGACAGAATTTTTATGATGCCTTTTTAAAAATGGTCCGTGATTGGAATTTCTTTTACAGTATAGATGTCGCTCAACTTGGAAATAACCGTCATTTATTTGGTGTAACTATTTGAAATGTAAGTATTCACCACCAAGAACTTCCTAAAATTTAAATATTTTTGTGATGTAATTTATTATTCAATTATTCTTGCTTTTTTACTCACAACGTCGTTCATCTTGTGTGTTATATAAGATTTAATTGTAAAATAAATTTGCAGATGTATTGACTATATATTCTAATAAAGGTATACACGATGAGGTGTAGTCTTGTATAAGGTGTAGAAGTATATAGAAGTATATTGTCATTGTTAAGTTTTTATATGAAAATTTATTCTACAAGTTCTACTATTGTACTTATAGTATTGTACTTTAGTTGGCATTGTACATACTTTTTAAGTTTGACATTTGTAATTTTTTAAATAAAAAATTTAAACTGAAACAACATTTTAAGTGAATTATTTTATGAATGTAGTTAGGAGTAAAATAAAGGAAGTTGTTTCTCACTTATTCTCATAGTTATAAATTAAATTCATATGTAAACAAACCGCTGTCACAATTCTACATCGAATATAACATCGAAAACTTTCGATTTTGAGTTCAGGAAAACGTTGAATAAATCATTGTAGATCTACACCTACTACACTTAATCATAAATGCCCTTAATATGTAAATTCAAACATCTCTCAACTGCTAAGTAATTATTCCGCAGACATTCTGAAAAAAAATATTAAAAAAAAAAAGTAATAAAGGTTGCAGGGCACTATTTCTATTCCATTCAAAATTAGTAGCAAAGAAAGAAAAGAAAAAAAAAATAAATTCTCGATAATATCAATAGAAACTTTCAGAGATTACCTATGCCTACATATAGGCTATATATACCTATATCTATATACCAAATGCCATAAAAAAAGTTTATCTCTTCAATATTCGAAAAGTCGTTGTACTGTAGTTGTTGCTTTACTTATATAATTCAGTTGTTGTTGTTGTAACTAACCCATGATAAAAAAAAAAAGTTATGTCCCGTGGGCGAAATTTAAGTCATTTGCCGCTTTTTATATCATATTTTATTTATGGTGTATTGAAATTGTGATGTAACTTTTTGATTTTTTTTTCTTCATTATTTTTGTTGTTGTGTTGAGTTGAGAGATGATCAGTTCTGTTGTTGTTGTTGTTGTTGTTGTTTTTAGTGTGATACTTTATTGATGTATACTAGCATGAGACACACCACACTGTTTGATTGATAGAAGTTTGATATGGACTTTAGTGATGTACTTTTTTCAGAAAACAAAAACAAAATAACCTCAGAGTGCATAATATACTATATATATATAAATATATGTACTATGTACAAATAATATATTCTGCTGTACTTATGCTGAAGGAAAATTATTATTAGAAAGAGTTTACTATATCAGGAAGTTGAGAGATGAAATTTTAGTTCAAGAGCTTATCATGTGTGACACGATTTTTAAAAATTAAAAAAAAAATAAAAATAATTTTGTTTTTAATAAATTGAAAAAAAAATATGTATGCATGTACATATTTATATACTTGTAAAAAGCAGGCTGTATGTAATAAATTTTATTAAAATGACATTTGTTGTTTTTTTTTGTATTTGTTCGTAATAGAATCGAAAAAAATTGATTCGAAATTTTCAAATTGAATTCGATGTTAATGAATTTTTAATTTTTTTAATTAAGAATAAATAAATTTTATATATATACTTACTTCTTCCATTTCATTTTTAATTTTGATGAAAATAACACATAGGTATACGTATAGTAAAAATAATAACAATATTGTGATAGTGCAATGTTATATAAAAAATACTGTTATAATTGTTTTATATTAGAATTTAGAGTTTTAAATTCTAACTTTATTTTAATTTAAATAATTAGAACAAGACTGCGTAATAGTGCAAGAGTAAGAGGTAAACCAAGATTAAGATGGCTAGACGAAATCGTGAACAACTGTCGAAAGATTGGAATCAACAGACGGAGGACAGTTGTACAAGATAGAGTAGAATGGAGGAAAATTGTGAACGCGATTAAGACTCACCCTGAGCTGTATAACCAATAGATGATGATAAAATTTAATTCGATTTTAATTTATGACGGGTCCATCAATTATGCATGGCTATGTGACTGTTTTTTTTTTTTTTTTTTTTATAAACAGCCAAAGCGTCAGGTATGAAATTACCTTTACACTTACGTGACGCTTGGTTGGGATAGGGTAGGATAGAATAAATTCGGAAGAAAAAAAGGGGGATGAGACCACCAAAATTAATAGTGGTATGTGCTATGGTGTATATCGTAGCTATACTAATCGATGGTGATCCACTGTTGTATTTATTTATAATTTCTAAACCAATTTATAATTTCACAACCTCCGGAAGTTAATGATAATCTTGATAATCCTTGATAATCTTAATCGACAGTTCTGGTTTAAGGTTAACAACCCTATTACCTACAACAAAAAAAAATAGAAATTGACACAAATTCCATAAGTAACTAAGATCCAAAGGGAGTAAAAATTAATAGGATATTTTTTTATTGTCTACTTCATTTACCATTAAATGTAAAGGGATTTTTAATTTTAATTTTTTACATTAAATTTTCCACTTAAAAACAAGATTGTCGCATTTTTGTTGCATATTTTATTATAATTTTTTTCTTCTTTGATTTTCACTAGCCCCTTAATTCTTTACCACATTTTCTATGTAAATAAAAAAAAAAAAAACAATTTTTTATTTTTATTTTGTGATTCATTAATTATGCAACATGCATTTTCGTTTTAGAGTTGATTTGAATTGAATTGAATTGAATAAACCCAGACGACATAAGATGACAATTTTAAAAATATTTTCTTAAAAGTAAATTGTTTAATAGTAAAATGCGAAGAACACGTAATAAAACAAAGTATTTGCAACACCTTGATTTGGAATTTAGAAAATAACAAAAATGTAACCAGAATATTGAAAATTTTGAACGATAGGCAGATCAATATTTTTTTTTTAATAGTTTTTCACAATATTTTCAGCTTTAAAAGTTTTTAGCGTTATTTTCAATTTAATAATTTTAGAGTCGCAAGGGCATTGGGAAACGTATAGAAGTGAAGTAAGTATGTTTTGGATGTATATGGAGTTTTCTGTTTTTTTTTTATTTTGTGCTATTAACATTAAAAAAAAAAAGTTAACATTTTCACGAACTTGTACAACATTAAAATAATTCCATTTGTGTATTTGACTTTAAAAAATTTCAAGACTTTTGTTTTTAGTTTTTGTTTAAGTCACTCTCATTTTCTTTGTTTGTACATGAAGTATTCATAGGTCAAAAACTTACACCACTTTCACAACTTTTAGAATTCTTCAATGTTATTTTAATGGTAAAGTATGTTTTTTGGATCTTAACTAGGTACTTTGTAAATTTAAAATATTTTTTTTTTATTTTAAAAATCGAATTTGACTGAATTCTTTATAGCTAGACAGACCTCTTTAAACTATTTTATATAATCTCATCATCAAGTATAGTCTCTTCATTCATCGACTATAATCGGCTTTTCAACTAAAATTAGCAGAAATTTCTATAATTCACTAGAACTTTTCGGGCCACGCTACACGCTATACGCTATCCGTTCTATCCGTATTTTACGTTCTATTTTGGTCTACAGAATATGGCAGATTAAAATTACTAGAATGTTTCCTTAAATTTGTTCTAATCCAATCTTTTTTAATTGTCGCGACTGACTGTTGTAGCTATCAATTAATTGTGTATTAATGAACGTATGGCTAGAAAATGAGCTCTAATTACCCATTAAGTTGTTAGAACAGTTAATCAGATATGGACATTCTGAGAACATCTAGATGGAATATGATTATGATATTATGAAAAAATGTATGATATGATATATCGAAGATGATATGAAAAAAGTGAAGTTGTTGAGAAAATTTTAAACTTCTGATGGTTGTTAACTAAATTTCGAACTAATCGCTGGTTGTTAATAAACGAAGTCTGTGTAATGTATCATTCAAGTGGTTGTAGTAATCAGATATCGCGTATTGATTGTTGAAATTGGAATTCGTGAGCTAAAATATTTGTAACTAACATTTTTTCGATTTAATATTGCAATCCGAAATCTTATTTATTCCCTTCTTGGAACATTCAGAAGACCCGATGGTGTTATCAAAGCAATTTCAATTGCTTCTTTAACTTTTCGATTGGTTTTTTTTTCATTTTATACTTAACTAAACTCAACTAGGTTACAATAATCAAGGTTACAAGAAGTTACAATATCAATATTTATTTGTAATTTGTATGTTGATTGTTCTAAAGATTTTAAATGTTTGATTGATGTCCCTGTACGTATGTATTTCGAAACTTAATAAGAATTTTATAATCTTAAAAATGTTACATAGTTAAGATGGAATATATTTCAAGAATATAACCCCCATTCAAAAAAAATATTGAACTTAGAACAAACATTTGTTTTGTCATTGTCGTGGCTTTCCTTCACACTAATATTATGAACAATAAAATTTTGTTTTTATTTATTTGTTTATGTTTACATTTATTTTTAATTAAAATTGCAATAAATTCATATTTTTATAACTGAAACTGCTTGAGATATCGGCTAATACAATAAAACTAAATATATTGCATTAAAACAAATTTAGATTTGAACATGAAATGAGAGCTATACAATATTTGAGTTTTCTAAATTAGAAGAGATTATAATTTCAACTTCATTAAGTTATTAGTTTTTACACAAGCACGTATCTACCGTATTTTTTAAACATGTATTTTTTGTTATTCTAAACAAAATCAAAAATAATATAAGTTGTGTAAATAACGATGTCATTTACATACCACAAAAATTTCTATTTATAAATTAATCGAACAAAACACCTGATTCCGATAAATCCAACCAAACAAATAATTAAACAAAACGACGCAAATGCGCAATTCTATGGTGGTTGTTAACAAGGAGTACAAATAATTTTTTTCTAAAAATGTTATAAGTTCAGAAATGGAATGTAAAACTTCTCCTCTAAAAATATTATAGCTCCATTTCATTTAAAAAGCATTGGCCAAAATAGTGTTTGTACACTTATACTGTAATGATTACAATCTATTGTTATGTAATGATTACAATCTATTGTTATTTAATATATGCTTGTACTCCCTTGAACGTCGTCCATAGAATTATTATCAAATAAACAAGTTCATATTCCAGAATTAGGAATGAATGTAAATATAAAACAACTCAATTCAAGTACAATGCAACAATGTCCAATTTGCTCTAAATTCAGTTTTGAATCGATTACCAACTTTTACAAAATACGGTTATACATCAATTTAGCTCTTTCAATAGACAAACACTGTCCAATATTTAAACATTTATAAAATCTACATATTGTAAAAATATCTACATACAAAAATTTTTATCTGTGTGAGTGTATTTACGATAATTAATTAAAAAAATTATCGTTAAAAATCTTTTTAATTTTAATTTATTGATTTGCATGTCTGATTGATTAAGTAACAGACTAGCCAATTAAAAATTGTTTTTTTTTTTATCATTTGATAACTTGAAAGAAAAAGAAAATAAAATAAAAAAATAAATTCAAAAAGATCAATAATAAAATTATTATTATAATTTTTTTTTTTTTTTTAATGACAAGGTTAACATCAATCAAATGGGATTGTAATGCTGGAATGCAGTTTTAAATATTGAATGAAATGTAAATTTTGTTTGGTCGAAGTAGTTATAATTTTATGATGTAGTTAATATTACTGGTAGAATAGTTGTAATAGAAAAGTTAAGATAAATTATTTGATAGACGGTGGTTCAGTAATCTCGAATGGAGACTTGGAATGTTGATGTAGTATTGAATAAATGTTTTAATTTAGATTTTTTGGATTGAAATCAGATCAAGAGACAATTTTTGTTCTATTGTCACAATTGGAAATCACTAATTGATGGACACAACATTGTAAAATGTATTAAGACACTTTTAATACTAAGATACTAAGAATACTAAGATACACAAGACATTGTGGTGAGAATGAATGATCAAAGTATGTCAAAAACAATGTTACTCACAGTACCGCACCATAATAGGCCAAGATCGAAGAGCAAGAGGTAGACCAAGATCAAGATGACTAGACGAAATCGAGAACAAATATCGAAAGATTAAATTCCATTTGATAAGGAGGGTAGTTGCGCAAGATGCGCAATGGTAGAAAATTGTAAACGAGGCTTACCCTGAACTGTAGCACCAATAGATAATGATGATGAAGTGAAAATTTTTATTTTTTTTATTTCAACTCTTTACTATTTGCAAGTAATTGTAAATTTTCGGAATTCATTTCATATTTTAAAAATAAATTTCTATTATTGAAAAATCAGGGCCTCTACAGGGGCCACAAATTCAGAATTTTATTGAATATAAAATTTCTAACATTGTAAAGATTTTTAATTGTTTTTTTTACACTTTATATACCAATAGCCAAAACTTAGGTTAGACAAAGCTTTATACTTTCGTACCGTTGACTAGTAAAGATTGAAAAAATATTTATAGGAAAAAGAGGTAGAATGATTCGGGGGTTATGAACGAAATTTTTAATGTTCATTTGGAATTTTTTTTGATCAACCACGTAAAAACTGTTTCTTCTTGGGAATATTTGTTGTTGGATGCAATTCCACATTCTAATTTTCTAACTATGAAAAAATTCCCATAACAATCTTGAACCATCTTTATATTTCCATGGTGTATAGGGGTGGTCAATTTCAGTTTCTTGTGTTCCTCGACAGAGTTGCTTTAGAGGTAGAAGTAATAATTTTATTGCTCAGATGACATGTGCCAACTCCTACGAGATATCTATAAAGTTAGTGCTTCAATTATATTACGATGGTCAAGTGAAGCAAGTGTTTATGAGATATTTACATCATCTATGAGGCAAATGTTGGGTTTCTTTACTCTGTCAAGAAAGTTTTAGAGCAATCTATGAAGTACTCACCTATACTTCGTCTTGGGTCGTATGTAGGCTTTACAGATATTAAGCAGATCTTTAGATAAAAAAATATATCTTACAATAGCTTAAAAATTTAAACATTTCTAGAACATATTTTTATCTACTCGCATTCCAAGAATATTTAAATCTTCCATTCGTTGTGAAATATAACAATAGGTTCAAGTGACGTAAGTTTTTTCGTAATTAGACAGTTTTGGAGGTATTAAACTTGACTCTGTTTGCTTTACTCCAGTCAGAAATTTTGTCATGACTTTACCATTTCGCCCATAGATGACGCCCATAGACTATTCGCAGGAAATAGTAGAATGTTACCAGAGCGCTGTCATCCTTAAAACTATGGAGTGGATTGAAAATTGTTTGAAAGAGATCATTATTAAGAATGAGGCCAAAGTGTTTTAGAAAGAAACGAACTCTGTAAAACTTGTCTTTTGAACTGTGATTTATACAAATAGAGTGATTAACATAACAGTGTGTTACATTTTATATTGTTTTTTTTGTCAAAGAACATTCGAAGAAGATTGAGATATTGAGATACTGAGATTTTAATAACGTATTTCCGTATGTAATCATATTTCGATTTAATATACTAGGATCTGTTGAGTCATTTGATATAAAGCTTTTAGATTATGTTCCGATGTTTAGAGTTATTTTATCAACTTGAATTTTCTTATGAACTCGAAAAACTGCAGTATATTTCTGTGGCCTCAAACAATAATCGCTTAAGTCGACATAAGAAAGAATCGAGTTATATGATCACTATGAGATTCGTCATGTTGTTTTACACATTTCTGTCTTGGTGTGGTTCTCGTACGATACTTGTAACAAAAGTTATCGTCAATAGCATAATGGCTTATCTCGATATTGCATCGAAGAACACTTGCAATAATAACTTAATTAAATTTAACATTATTATTAAAGTATTTATTTTTTTGCAATATTAGCTTATTTTGTTTTATGCTATTATTGTTTACGGGATATATGGCATATTATTTTATAACTATATAGAAAATTATAACCGCTTATCTCAAGTAGGCGATTATTGCATAATTAAAATTGCAATAAATAAATTCTTAATTTGAAATAAGTTCTTATTCTACGTTGATATTGTACTAATGAAATCATTATTTTAACTTAAGAGATTATTGTAGATTGTGATTTTATCTAACGGTTTCTTAACTGGTACTAAGTTGTTATAACGCATGTTTTGTACGAGTGAAATCTTAGTTAAGCTTTTATTGTAATGTGAAACGGTCTATTGTTTTGCTGATTAAGTGAAGTACTAGCAGTGTTATAAATTATTAAAATAATAATAATTGGAGAAAGCCAATATTTTTGATATTTTTGTGGAAAACATTATTAGAATGTCAAAAAGCAATTTAAAAATTTTAGAATTAGCTAAAAATTATAATAAGAAAAACCAAGTAAAAAGAGTACTGATTGAAGGTGAAGGTAAATATTTTTATTAACTTTACTTATAATATTAATTTTTTTATATAATTTGGCTTTATTAACTTGTCGCACTTCTGGTTCTGTGGTTTGTTTATTTGTATATGTTTTCCCTTTTTCTTACTGCCTGTAATAGAATAGGTTGTAATAAGAAGGAGGACGAGCTGTATATGTAATATATCGAAGTCTACATTTATTCATAGAATAAATAGAATACATGTATTCGAATATATTCATTTCAAAGTTCTTTCTCTATGAAATTTACTGATTAGAGCAAATCAAAGCCGTATTGTATTTAAAAAGAAAAAAACAACAAAAAGAAATATAAAAGAAATGTGTACGTACATGAATAATGATAGATACAGAGCAATCTGAGTAAAGTTAAATACTTTTTCCCTAAAATGAAAGGAAAAAGTATTTAACTTTAAAGAATCTTTGGAGAGATCGCATCAATGACAATTTGTTTGGAAAAACGTAAAGTGGTGAAGATATTGCAAAAATGAGTTTGGAAAAATATTTTACATATTAATAAAATATTTTTAAAAACTATCTACATGACCAAGAACCATTCAAATCTTCTTAAAATGTGATTATTGCTCAGTAAATGTGAGCTCTATTCTTATAATCGAAGGAACTGTAAAAATATCTTTGAATAAAAAAGCCGATCTTCTCGATTTATTACATTTTATTGATCTCTGTTTTCACCAATTCTACGAAAGCTTATGAAGTGAAGATACTCATGATATTCATCTAGATTTCGTTGAAAAGGATTCTGATGTAGAATGAAGTTATTAATTTTATAAAAGTAATAAAAACAATTGTTGATATTTTAAGCAACTTTGACAAAAATTAAGCAACTGCTTAAAAAGTTTTTAAAAATTATCATTAAATATTTAAAATAATTTTTTTATTTATTCAAAATATGTTCATTTTCATTTTCTTTACACATGGAATATTTTTAGTTTTATATAAATGAATTTATAATTAAAATAATATGTGAAAAATATAAAAACAAATGTTTACATTTTCGCCTATATAAACTATATGCTCCAGTTTCAATTTTACTATAATAAACTAAATCAAGGTAAGTTCCCAAAATTACTGAAATGTGTTTTACAACAAAAGCTTAGGTCATTATAATATCAAAAATGTCACATCATTAAATTTGCAATAATCGCTTAACTTCGTTTTTTTAACTTTTTTTATTCAAATTATAACTAATTTACTCTTTTGAGAATTAAAAATAAATTATCTGTCAACATTTATTAAAAATTTACAAATATTGGTTCATTTATTTCAAAAACTTTTTTCAAAATTTAATTTAAACCTTTAAATTGATTTTACTCGAAACTGTCATTTCAGACATAAGCGATTATTGTTTGAAGCCACAGATTTAATTATCCTAGATTAGATATACTGCAGTTTGTCGAAGTTATCATCACACTCGTTTAAATAATATATATAGCTATATGAATCTTCAGTCTTGTAAGTTGTTGGAATTTGTTGACCATTTTTGTCTAAGACAATTGGTACAGCCCCTAAGCTAATGAATTGTTTCTTAAAAACAACAATTATCAGGAAATATTATTCAAAAAGCGTTCACATTCTAAATTCTGATTCATTATTTTAACATTGTTTAATTTAGATTTAAGAATTTTTTTTAAATAAATTTTTAATTTACAAAACAAAAAGAAAAAAAAAAATTCTCATCATATTTTCTACTCAAAGTTTAAAATTAATTAAGTGACAACACTAAAAAAAAAAACAGAATTCATAAGTGTTAAGTTACAGAAGCCACAAATTAATATATTTAGAAATTGAAGAAAAAAAATGTCATTAATCAAATTGCGAATATCTTTGTAAAAAAATTTCAATTTGTAAATTTCAACAGTTAGACTACATGTAAATGACTAATTTTAATTTCAATGAATTTTTTTTATTTTAAAAAAAAAAAATAATTTATGAAAACCATTTGAAATATGAGCCAATTTTTCATATTTTCTTTAATATGTTCTAAAAGACCACACAGCCTTAGAGGAATGTAAATAAAAATCGAAATTAATTACATTCATATTAACATTTTTTGATAAAAGTTTACACACAATGTGGAACTGGGAGAATAATTTTATATTTAAAAAAAATCTAAGTAGGCAAACACAAGGTATAGTAGCTAGGGTTAGAGTACTTAACGAAGCCAGTAATTTTGGAAGGAAATTGTAAGTACTATTTACAACAGGAAATTTAAATAAAAAACACTTATTTAGAAATTTAAAAGTAAACAAGATGTTGATCCTGTATCCAACGTTGATGATTTGAATTGTGAATATATAACTCACAATATCAATATACGAATAATATAAATCAATGACTGAAAATCATAAGTATTTTAAGTCTACTTAAACTGAAATTAGGTAAATACTTTATCCTTTCTCTATTGCAGTTGTTCACAAAATTTCATTAATCTGGATTTTAGGACATACTACAATTTACAAATTACTTATTTAAAATATTTCATTATTCAATTCGGTGTAGATTACTTCAGAATTTAAAGTTTAAATTTTAAACTAATAGATATACAGTTTTAGTATTAAAAAAACAAAAATAAACGAATAATTAGTTCACAAACACTTTACACTATTGGAATTCATCACTAGGTATAGTAGTGTTGGATCACACTTATAAGTTGTAGTTTGAATTTTGTAAAGTTTTAAAACTCATATATATAGATTTCATAGAAATCAATATGTGAGTTATAAAAACCAAATCAAATTCCCACTTGGTATTTTAAGATTTAGTATTTTTGTTTAGAATGTGGTTACATATTTCCTTTTGCAAGATTTATGTTTGGTTTGGTTCACACTTTTGGTATATTTATGTAGATTTGTGTTTTCTGCATTTATTTTAGTTGCTTATAGCACTATAGTAATATGTTAGAAACCCGGTCAGGGCATAGATGTTGATTAAATGTTTAAATTCATTATTCTTTGAGAGCAAATATAGGTAAGGCATACTAATAAGGCAAATGATACTACATGCAAATGTAATACAGGCATATGACAGGCTCCTCATTACAGGCTTTCGGCTTCGATAATAATATTCGATCTTATGTTAGAATTATATGACCAAATCAAAATTTCAATTTGATTACCAAGATTCGATCACAAACCAGCTAAGATATTCATAAAAAATTTAAGCCATTATTTGAGCACAATTTAAATATGGCCAATTATAAGCACTAACATTACATGGACTTACTATATGTCTGATTTTACTATCATTTGTCTGTATTTGCAAGTATGATTACAATTTATGGATTTACCACGAAATCACAAATACAAAATAAAAAATCCCACTTTAATGCATTTAGTGTTCAATTCGCGAGTTCAGTCATTTTGTTTGTACGGCTATATATAAAAATGATTTAGGTAAATATTTTGAAAAAAAGGAGTTATTTTCTGTTTTGTATCCCCATCAACGACTATATGCAGAAAAATAATTTATATAAATATTTTGTAAAACGCGTAAAACCAATAAGGCAAATATAGGTAAGGCATACTAATAAGGCAAATGATACTACATGCAAATATAATACAGGCATATGACAGGCTCCTCATTACAGGCTTTCGGCTTCGATAATAATATTCGATCTTATGTTACAATTATATGACCAAATCAAAATTTTATCTTCGTCTTAGTTCGTCCATTGTTAGAAGGAAGTGACAATCTATTCTTAATTCGACTTTTAGTTAAAAGATTGAATAGTAGAGGTAGTTCTAAAATTTTCCGTTAAGTGTTTATCGAAATTAATATTTACTCCACTTGCATATTTCAATTTTATAATCGTGAGATAGGTATAGTTAAATTGTAATCCTCATTCAATAAATAACACCTTTATTTAAATTTTACACAAGTTGTTCCGAAAATTAGAATAGAATTCAGGCCGGAAATAGAAGCTACTATGCAAACAGAAATGCTTCAATCAAAACTAATATCAAGAAAGGCCAAAATGACGATATATAAAACTCTCATACGACCCATAGTGACGTATGAGTGCGAGGTATAGACTGCAAACGTGGCCGAGAATAATAGCCTGTGCATATTTGAAAGAAAAATTCTCCGAAAAATAGCCGGTCCAAAAAGATTACAGAATGAAGAATATGTAATCAGAAGCAACACCGAGCTCAATAGTATGATTGATAGTAAGGACAATGTACGGTTTGCAAAGGCCCAAAGACTAAGATGGGCTGCCCACGTAAGTCGAATGCACAAAAGTCGAAAGCAAGCAGTGGTGCTAAATAGAAAGCCCGATAGTAGCCGTGGTAGAGGAAGACCAAGATGCAGATGGGCAGGCAACGAACGAAAGACGATGCTCAAACCCTACAAATCCCAAATTGGAGACAAGTGGCACAAGATTGACCTTTTTGGAGGAGCATAGTGATAAAAGCCAAAACCCACCTAGAGCTGTAGCGCTATAAGATGTATTTCAAGGAGAAATTTTGAACACCGTTTTACGTTGAGTGTACTTCGAATGCCTGTATATAATCAACACAACGGTTTAAAGCCTAACAAATTCATTATAATTATCATTGTCTCAAAACTCCATCAGTGACGATTGGGACCAATAAATTAAATTATAAAAACACATTAATATCGGTCTCAGTTATATAAGTCTCTTCAATTGAGAACTTTTATAAATTTGATTTTATTCTCATCATCATCACAATTGCCTTGTAACCCTATCCGTGGGGCATAGGGCGGAAATTTTGTTCTACAGTGTATAAACGTATGTTGCAAATTGTTATAATTAATTTTCTTAATAAATGAATTAGCGTTGAATCGTTTTAAAAATTAATTTACTTTTTTTTTACATTAACAATCGATTTCTAATCTTTTCTAATTAGCTTTCTAAACTAATAATTGTTTTTTGATAGTCTAAAATCTCAGATATCAATGAGAAATTATCTTAAAACTCTATCTATAATAAAAAAAAAAGTTTCAAGTAAAAGATATGTGAAATAAATTAGCCTGGAAAAGGTAAAATAAAAATTAATTTCATGTATAAATATAGAAAACATAAAAAGCGTTTAAATTAACTAAAAAGAAAAATAAAAATAAAAAATCAAATTCACATAGGCATGTTTTATGATTAAAACAAAATACATATACATAAAATGTATAGATGGCAGAGTAATTTAAATCGATATTTTGTACGTGTTCATTATTTCTTTAATATTCATTTATTATAGAAAATAGAAAGAAAAAAGAAAGAAAAAAGAAAAAAAAAACCAAGATTACAATCTTTGTAATAACATGAAAATTAATTTTTTCCAAATTCTTAAACATAATTTTTTTGTTTCTAAAGATACCTAATAAATGAGAAAAACAATATGGTAATATTTTGAGATGTTAATAATCTCAGATACTTATACATACATATATATAAAAAAAACGAAGAGATATTTGAGATTAACCTTTGGTATAATCGTTGCAGAAAAATTTAGCAGTGTATTATAAAATTGTTCTTCCAGACGATTATAAACATTTTCATGAATATTTAGAATTTATACTGAATGTCAATATGAATTTTGAATGTTAAAAATTGCCAATCGATATATTATATTGGTTGTGACATCACTGGTTCGAATTCTGCGGCTCCAGACACACCTATGTCTTAAAATTGTATTTAAAATGTAGTTAAAATGTAATTAAAAACTATTTTACATTATTACAGCCAAAATTGATTGAGGTTAGCATTTGCTAATTATTAAAATTGATTTACAAGTGAGTTTAAACAGGAAATAAATGATTCCACTAAAAGAGAATCGGTTAGGGAACCACTAAAATCCATTGATGGAAAAATTACTGACATATAACCAGGTGTTGATCAACATAGAAAGTTAAGACGCTTCTCAACAGAGGATCTTGCGTCAAGTTTTACCACATAATAATGTCAAATGCAATGCAAATGCAATGTACCCTCACCTTCATCAGCCAATATACTATATTAAAAATTTATTAAAAATTTTCTTTTTGTTAGATATTCTTGAATATTATGTAAATATCGAAGTAATAAAAAAACAAAATAATTATTAAAAATTATAGTGGAAGTTAGGGTTATTAAATATGTGATTTTCAACTTTGAATACCTAAATATTCTTTAAAATATTGAGAACTCAATTTGAGATTACTAAAATTTGTTTATTTTTTTTTATGTTTTATTTTTTTTTTTTTTTTTTTGCGCTTAATTAAATAAGGTACTACAATTTTACACTACAATATTTACAATATTTCGAGTATTTATTTAACAAATTACTGGCTACTGACTACTCATTAAATGTGGAAAACTACTGTTATTGTCAGGAACTAATAACCTTCTTAAATAGAATAGTATAAACATTGTCAAACATTAGGCCGTAAAACCTTTCTAAATAAAAGAACAGTATGAACAATCAGTGGAGTATATGAGGAAAGAAAATATCTCCGTAGAGATATTTTGAGAAAAGCAGTTCTTGCATGTTTGAAAATTATATGTGAATTGATTATATGATTTTGGGAACACATTTCTTGGAATATCATTCGACATTCGGGAAAATTTGACTATAAACCAATTTCCATAGCCGATTTGGTTATAAACCATTCATATATTTTCAATGTGTAGGAATCAGCACTTGAAGTCTCTCTTGTTCCACGAGAAGTTTTCATTCCTGCTCTCTTGGTTTGTTTGAGAGGGACATTAATGTTTTAAGTTCTTCAAACGAAGATCCGACATCTACGAAATATTTATAAAATAAGTAAAATAAGCATAATTGTTTTATTGTTCAAGCGGACTGGGCAATAAATCATAAAAATAGAATCCTAAAATAAAATTAAAATGTAGTAAGCTACATTGAATGATGATGATTGAATTTTAATCAGAATCAGGGGCAGTGATGTTAGTTATTACAATATGGCTATTCGTAATTATTGTCCTCCTCTTTGGTTACAATATAGCTCATGGTGAGTTTGTACTTCTTTGTGATATTTATTGGACAAATAATTTTACAATTTTTTTTCTTTTCTTAATGTTCCAATGTTCTTGCCACTTAGGTACGATTACTTTTTCGTACATTTATTACAGTACTTAAAGTTTTAATATACATAACGTATTGATTTATAGTATTTATTTATTTTCTGGTATATTATCTAATTCAAGGTGGAAAACTACAGCTATTGTCTGGAACTAAATCTTCTTAAAAAGCGAGGTCCATTTTTGTTAATGTTATTTACCAAATTAACTTACAACAATTTTATGAAATTTCATTATTTTATAAATAATGAAAGAAAAATTCAATTAACAATAAATGCCTTGTGTCAGATGCGAACCCTTAACTGATGATTAGTCGTTAAGTGGCATAACCACTATACCATGAAAGACAGCGAAATCATAAATTGCAACATTCGGTCTTACAAAATTATTTATTTCCTCTAACTTTGGGGTAAATATGGTAAAATCAAAGCAGTCTTTGTTATGCTAGACAAATATTAAGCAGGCTTTACACGGTACAATATTGTAACAATATTGAATCAATATTGAATGGCAATTGTTGCGTGTAAATGCTTTCACTCAATATTGAACCAATATTGCATGATTGAATGGTTTTGATCGTAAATTTCACAATATTGTATCAATATTTCTTCATGTAAGCCCATACACAAATATTGAATCAATTTCTGTCGTTAACAACGCACTACACATTGCTTTGTATACTGTATCAGGCTTCAATATTAAATTTTTTTTCCGATTATTACATTTGGTATTATTTTCGTCTAAAATTACAATAACAATGGAACGTTAATTTTTTCCGATTTATTTTTTGTCCTTATATTTTCTCATATTATTTTTTGCTTGCTGTGTTCAATAAGTTTAATGTGTATTATATTTGTTTTGTCAAATTAAACTTAATTGAACACAGTAAGCCTTTTATGTGAGATGTTTTGAATCAAATTTTGTTTGAAATCAAAATAAAAATTTAACCAATATTGTATGAAAATTGTTTCATATAAAAGCTGTCATTCAATACTGCAACAATATTGATTCAAACGAAATTGATACAATATTGATTCAATATTGTACCGTGTAAAGCCTACTTTAGAGTTTTATTCTGACAGTAAGAATGACTTAAGTATACCAGTAAGTGTTATTCGATAAAATTCTATAACTTAACCAATCTCGTTTTCTATAGTTGGCAATCAACAACACACATTGTATCTATTGTTCATCGTTTCATTGTTCATAATGCATTTTGATTTGGTACCTCCATTACATATGTACAATCTTTAAATATCAATAACATCATCATTAAGAATTTCTTATCTTAAAATTATAATCGATTATTTTCTTTTTTTTCTTCTTATTTTCAAATTAATTTATCTTATTTTTAACTTTTAAAAAATATTTACGTCAACTTTTTTTTTTTTAATGAAAGCGAAATTTTTGTCATCTTGTTTCTTTAAGAATTCAGAATTTCTATGTAAGTAACTGTCTTGCGCTAATAAAATAATATGAAGAAATTATAATAAGCTAAACTAAAAAAAATCATTTATCACGATGAAACATGCGTGAATATTACAAACTCGATTTGAGAAAACAAAAACAAAAAAAAGAAAAACAAAATAAAGTCGTGATTTAAAAAACAACAACCGTAGTACACGAATTTTAACGGTACATACAATACAAAACATAATTAATTGAACAGTTGTTTTGACTGCACGAAACTAAAATGTACAAACAAACATAAATAAAAAAAAATAACACAAAAATAAAAACAAGAAAAACAAAAACATAACTAAAATTAATGGGAATCGAAATATAAAATCGAAAAATAGAAAATTTCGTGGTCAAAGGTGTATTTTTTTAAAGAAATGTTGAGCTTTAAAAAAAATAGAAAGGGAAAGAAGAAAGAGAAGAGAGAGTTTCAACAAAGAAAATAAAAATGTAGATATGGTAAGGAAAAGGACAGAAGAAAGGAAGGAAGGAAGGAAAATTGAATTTGCCTCTGATTTTTATTAGAATGGTTTTTGTTAAATTTTATTAATTTTGAATTTTAGATAAAATTCTTTTTGAAATTTAGAAGAGAGTTTAATAAAAGAGATTATATTTCAATAGAATTATTACGAGAGTTAAGGTAGCAATTAAGTTTATAAGATTTGTAACAATCGTTGTAATTTTATTAAGTGTTCTTATCATTACATTTAATGCTTAAAAAGTGAAAATAATGTTTACAATTCGTGTACAGTTATTTAATACAACAAAGAAGAGAGTTGGTATTCTAAGAATGTGACAACAAAATATTACAACTTAAATTTCTAAAAAAAATCGAACAAGAGGGATCCATTTAGAATACTGGAGTAATTAGACTGTATCAGAAGTGTATTGTTACAATCGGTTAAAAATCTTGTCAACAATAAATTTTCAATTTCTAATTCAATTTCAATACTCTAAAAATATTAGATTAATGTTTTTTGTGTATTGAAATACGAAATAAGAAAATCTTTTTGACTTTATCGCGTTTACCAAGAAGTAGATAATACCCCCTTATATGTCATAACGCTTTGGACATTGTATTCGGAAAGGAGAAAAGGTGTATATATCCAATGTTGTAAGCATATATACTTAGGGCCATTTTTTCATCTCTCAGTAAAACTATCAGTTAACGCAAACCGACAGTAAAACTGTCGGTTTTTACAAAATTCGTTTTTTCAACTTACAGTAAACTTTTTACAGACAGTTTTGCTGTTAGTTAAGTTTACTGTAGGAATTTCTTCAGTAAATTGATTAACTAATGCATTAGAAACATATTGTAATTTTTAAATAAGAAATATTATTTGTAAATAATAAGAATTTGTAATTTTTTGAAGAATTTTCATTAAAAAAGAGTTTATAAAAATTGAAAATGTTCAGATTTGGTAATTGATTCTGATTCTGAAGATGAAGGTTGAGTCAGAAAACAAAGACAATATAACACAAAACTCAATTTTTTCGTTATTTTGGATGAGGAAAATTTATTAAAAGGTTTCGTCTTTCAAGAAATTCTGTTCATCATATTATGTTGGGACTAATAATAAATGACATTGAACCAAAAGTTTCAAGGTATTTCGTGTATTATATTTAAATATTCATAATTATGCTTTGAATACGCTTGACCAATATTATGGTAGCTTTTCTTTTTATTTTATTAGAGATGTGATAATTACTCCAATACAAATTCTACTACTGACATTCAAATTCTATGCAGCAGATTCTTAGCAGGTAGCATGCTAATAAGAGTGACGGATTTTATGGTGTATTAATATAATCTGCTTCACTTATCGTAAAAAGAATTAGTATAGCTATAACTAAATTAGCACCAGTTTATATAACGTTACCACTGACTGCAGAAGAAATCTACAAACTTCGCATTTTTCAGAATAAGTAAATTTCCAAAAGATATTGGCGCATTAGATTGTACTCATGTCAAGATACAGTCCCCGGTTGCTTTTGGAGTACTGAAAAGACGTTTTTCGGTTTTGTCATTTGGTATGCGAATAAATATTAATAATGCCATGATTGTTGTAGTGGCATGCTCAGTATTACATAATATTGCACAAAAACTAAAAGAAAGTGATCCTCCAGTAGATCCTTTAATTCTAATTGATTTTGTTATTTCAAATACTATCGGCAATAACGTTGATAATAGTTCTGAACATAATATGAGAAGAACAACTAACAATGACAGTGGGCAATAGAGATCAGTTTTGATAAGAGAGTAGTATTCAACGTAACTGAACAAAGTAATTAATAAATACCCTTTGACAATTTTTTATAACATTTTTTTGGACTTTAATATCACCAATTCTTCAAAATTTATTCATTAATTTAATTTGTAATTCAAAAATTAATTAAAAGTTCATGTACTTCATATATAAAAAAAATTAAATTATGTACTTTAATTTTCGTAATTCGTTTAAATAAAATTAAAAATAAAATCACATTTTATTTAAGTATTACATCATATTTTTCATTTCACAGCACATTAAGAATAATTTCTTCTTCTTCTCAAAATAAACAAAACTGACATTTATTTGTTTTCAAAAAATATAAAAAAGTAATAAAAAATCTACTACTAATCAAAAATTGTACTAATACTGCCAGTATGAAAACTGACACGATTAAAAAACCAAATTTTAAAAACTTTCAGTTTACTGTGATTGTAAAGTAAACTGATAGTTTCATTACAAATACTTTTACTGGAAGAAGAAAAAATGGGCCTTAATCAATATAATTTTAAAAGGGGTTGTTTTAGTAACTTTATTTTATTATTTCATTGTGAACAAATTAAGGTGCCTATTATGTATTTCGATAACGATTACGATTTGATCAAACAAAATGTCAAAATGCAAAATTTGTCATTATGCATTTCGATATCGTTCAGAGATTGTCAAAAGTTTATCGATGTAAAATTTTATCACGAAAGAGACATCGAAAAAGAGATTTTGTAGAAATTATTTTAATTTTGAATTGAACGAACAAAATAAAAGAGTGACACTTGGTGTTTTGTTTTATATTTATGATATTTTTTGGAATAAAAATAATTTTAATTGTTGAAATGGAAGTAGATATTTTACTTTATTCTTCATATAATTATTTTTTTATTGAAATAAATTTTAATAGGAATTAAAGGCAAGTTACAAATAAACTGAAATATGAAAGTTAGTGTAAATAAATTATTAAAGTAATTCTACTTTAATCATAAAAATAATGTTTGTCTGACTTTTTTCTTCTAGTGCTTAATGGAATTTGATATATTTTGGACATAAGTATAAAATGCAATTTTCATATGAAACTTCCTTAAGCACAACAGAAAGAGTTAGGTGTGCTAGTCCGACATGAAAATCATTTCCTACGCTGAAAATAATTTCCTCGGTACAAACCTTAATCTTAATACACTAGCCAATTTAATTATATTTGGAATCGAAGTGTTACTTATTATTGGCTATTTCAATTTTTGTATTAATTTTTCCAATAAGTCCATAAAAGTAATGTTGTTTAACAGCAAATTTTGATCAAAACTGTTAATAAAATAAAGTTTTAATAATGTAAAATAATTTCAGTGGATTAAAATAATCCCGAATATATGTTCGCTTGTTTTTTTAAGCTGCAATTTGATAGCATTTTTGTTTATTTATAAAACCTTATAATTTTATTTATAAAACCTTATAATTTTATTTATAAAACCTTATAATTTTATAATTTCTATTTTATTTGAACACTTCTAATTTACATATTTTAAACTTAAAAATTTCAAATATAAAACTTTTGTTTGGTTTTTTTTTTCGTATAATAACTAGAATTAAACATAGGTCATTTTCATCGTAGATTTGAATTTAACAATTACAGCATTTTTAAACACTTTCGATCAAATTTTCATCGAAATACATAATGGCACTAACGGTTCCAATCGAATAACTCTAACGGTAACGATGAACGATTCGATTAAAATCGATCGAAATACATAATAGGCAACTAAATGTGTAGCTTATTCTCGATTACTTGATTTGACACAAGACTTGTAACATTTATCATAGATCTCACAAATGTATTCTGAAAATGTTTGTTAATTTGTTTAATATAATCTTGTTTTTGACTGTTACTCTTCAAAGTTGAATGTCCAAATAGTTTTTTGTGTAGAATTTTGTGAATCCTTTTGTACTCTATAAGATTTTTGAATGATAAGTATTTGATTTTTTTTTTAAGGAATAATATTGCTATATAGAGTGATTGGGAGGGTAAGTGCGAATTAATTTTAGATAAATTAATAATTAATCAATAAATAATTATTTATAATCAACACATTTGTCGTAATATCAATGGTCTACGATCCAAAGTATAAAGGGCATTGTTAATCACCATTGGATCAGCTTAAAGACCAGGACATAAGTTAATCATTTGTTAATTGAAGTTTTTCTTTCTATCACTATTTTTAAATAGATGAAATATTTATATTTTATTTTTACTTTGTAACCAGACCATTAGTTTTATGATAATGGTGAAGTACAATAGAAATCAATCAAATTATTAATTATTAAATTTAGTGAAGTAAACCTAAGTTTTTTATTTAATTGATTAAGTTTGCTCCATGTTTACTTCTCATCTCCACTCCTTCCATTTGCGCTATTCAGGGCGTAGAGACAATATTTTAATATAAACATAGTAAGTTTACATAATAGTATCAAAGATTTTGTAGTATTACAAAATGGAACAGTTGTAATGGTATTGCAAAGGCATTGTGAAAGATTTAGAATTTCTTGACGTTTATTTGATTTAGGAAAATGAAATATTTTGTATAAAGTGACAGGGAATTGACATTCTTTTTAATAAAATTAAATCTTAATAATTTTCTTAATTTTTTTTTGTTACTTAATTATAATTTGTAACTTTACAAAAGAAATGTTGATGGATTCAACATAATCTAATATTCAAAAAAATATAGTCTCATACCAACTGTTGTATATTTTCACAAATGATTTTGAAATGAATTTAATAATGATTATTTTTTCTACATGAATTCATCTTTTAAGCCTAACTAACCTTGTAAAAAATATTTGAAGAATTTTAAACCAAAAATTAAGCACCATTGTTTTTGATTTCAGAATTAACTATATAGCACACAGCGTTCAATATTTTGAAATTAATGAAATAAAATTTAAAAAAAAAAATTATTAAAAACAAAACAAAAACAAGATGAAAATTATACTTTACAATAAAAAAAGGAAGAAAAAGAACACAAATAATCCAAAAAACCCAAAAATACGAAATTCTTCATGTTACAATTGCGTGAGAAACCCCCAATGGCGATGCGATGATTTTTCCTATTTTTTTTTTTTTTTTTTTTTTTTTTTTGGAAATAAACAAATTGGAATCTAGAACCAAAATATTTTTTCTTCTAACTAATTAACAAAAATAGATTTCTAAACAATTCGGAATAGACGGAGATAAAACCGAAAATTATAGGGAAAAATTTTTTTTTTTACGTGTTTGTAAACATTTACAAATTATTTTGAACGTAAAGTGACTATCGAAAACAGCTTGTATACAATTTCAGAAACAAATTTAAGAAATTAAGAATATTAAAATATTTTGTTATATTGTTTTTTTTTTTTTTTTTGAATGAATTTAAAATAGTAAAAGAGCAAAAGGCCATTAGATTATTAAAAAATACATACAGTTCATGAAGTATATATTAATATTCGAAGTAGATAAGATAAGTTTTTTTCAGATGGAATATGTTACATAAAGTTCAGCATGGAAATTTTAGTTGAAAAAAACGTGTAGTAAGCATATAAGTTATAATATAATTATTGGTTATAGTAATTTTGAAAAGATCACTGCAACACAACTGAACTGTAATTGTATTGATATTTGAAATAAAAATTATTCTTTTATTAAAATTGTTATCATATTGTTATTTGTCAGTAACTAAGGTAGGATTACCTATTGAAACATTGAAGCGAGCAATGTTTTACGAGTAGATATATTTTTATTTATAAATTTATTATAAAAAAAATATTTCAGAAAAACAAAATTAGATTAAATCTGAAATTAATCAAATTGATTATACAATTTTACAATAACTAAAAATTAAAATTTATCTAACACATATTCAAGATCGACCCCCTTACAAAACTCTCCACAAAAATTTTGTATTTTTTTAATAAATGTTTTCATTACGGATGAATGAAGTTTTATGAAATCTATTCTATCCAACACAGAAAAAAATAGATTAGTCTTTTCAACTAAAGCAAATTAGTTAATTTCACTTTAGGATAAATAACTAAAAACTTTGAACTTTTATCAATTTTTTTAGTTTTTTCGAATTTTTTCTTTAGTTAAATCGTCTAATTTTAAATAGTTGAATATAATATTTAGGAAATTCGAAGATTTGACTATTCCTTTTGGTAAACTGCCAAATGAAATAGTTATAAATTTTTAATAAATTTTACCAATACTTTTACCTAGATAATAATTATTGTAAGAACATGAGAATTACCTACACATATAGTTAAATCGTCTAATTTAAACTAGTTAAATATAATATTTAGAAAAAGTGAAAATATATCTATTTCTTTCTGTTACTGCATAAAAAGAAATTTCAATTAGCTTCTTCTTTAAACTTATAGTTACATTAGTTGCACGTGTTGTGTTGATCGGTTCGGTATGTGAATAAAATTGGCTTCAAATATAAAAAAAATTATAGTTACAAGTGTTTTTTTTTTGTTTTATTTAAAAAAAGATATATATATAATTTCTAAAAAAGAAAAGGTAATTAAATTTAAGAAATGAATATGGATATTTAATTAATAATTTAATTTCATTAAAGAGTTAAAATCATATATTACATCAAGAAAAAACATAAATCTCAGTTTAGCTGTCCAGATTCAATTAAATTTTGCATCTCAACTACTTATGAAAACTGATTCTTCTACTAAACTTCAAACCGAATTCATAAATTTAATTAATATAAGTAAAACAAAAATATAAACTAATTGTTAATGAACCTTTTCATGTATCTGCATTTGAAAATATAGAATGCGTTAAAAATGATTTTTGTGTATATCAGATAGATATTATATATTTGTCAATAGTTCGAAATTTGTTTAAGTAAAAATTCAAATGTAAGATATCCAGTGATAAACTTATAATAAATAGAAAGTATAATTAAAATTTAATTTCTTTTAGCCTAAATGTGTATATATATTATTAGTAGTGTACAATCAAAAAAATTTGATATTTAATTGCAATAAATACATGTACTATTGAATAATTAAATAAAATAAATATTAGAAATAAATCTTAATTAATTCTTCATTTCATTTAAATTTTTTAAATATAGGTATAATGAATAATGGTATTTATGGTGCTAAATTAGAATCATATATGGAAAAAGGCTCAGGACCCACTTCACTGCAGTCGTAAATGGACTATTGTGGTTATGTAGTAAGCTACCTATTGTTTATGATATGTAGAAGTTTTTATCATACAAAATTATCTTTTTTGTAATTAATTACCTAATTAGAGCCATTGAAATTACCTAATATAATCTTTCTTACTTCATTTAAACTAAATAATTCGGTAAGATAACCATTGAAATTACCTAATATATTAGCTTTTTTGCACCATTTTAACTAAATAATTAGGTAACAGAGCCGTTGAAATTACCTAATATATTAGTAATTTTTTTACCTAAACTATTAGGTAAACAGCTATTCAATTTACCTAATGCAATAGTTGTTTTTTATTTTTTTGTTAGAAGATTTAATGGAAGTATTTTGTATTCAATATCTATTGCTTTTGTAGAAGTTCTTTGATGGTGGCCAAATAAGTTTTTTATGGCTTTGTTCTGAAGAATTTAGAGTTTAATTAATTCTTTATCAAAAGCATTTCCCCAGATTTGAATATAGCACATGTTATATGACTATGAAAAATACTATGGTAAAAAGATCTTTTCAGGCTTAGTGGGACTCGATGGCTTAGTAGTTTGAAGAGTCTGACAATTCTTCATGCTTTTTTACATTGTTTGCTAATTTTTTTTATTCCAGCTTAGGTTGTTGTCTATAACTATACATACCTAGATATTTATATTGATCTAAATTTGAATGTTGCAGTTACCAAAATATATATTCAGTTCATCTGTTATTCTAGAATTAAACAGCATATATTTGGTTTTATTGGAATTAATAATAAGCCGGTGTTTATCCATCTACGCCTATATTATTAGAATTATTTTGATTTATTGCGCTTTCCAGTTCCTGACATGCATTCTTATCATTGCAAAAATAATTGTCTATAGGTTTAAAAATGTAAAGCTAAAACAATTTAAAATATTCCAGTTAATCTTTCAATTTACAATTAAATGTTCAAGACGACGAGGAAGGAAACGAAACATAAAACCCAATATCTGTAAACAAGAAAAGACTTGACTGGAGTGAAGAGAAAACAACCAAGACTGTTAGAAGTTGAAGCCATTATCAACTAGACTAATACAAAACAATTAAATTGAAAAATCACTTTCATAGAACTGTTAAAGGGGTACATAAGACCCTAAATGAAGGTTATGTATTCATAAACCGATTAATTAAACAAACAACAAATAAAAACAAAAACTAAAACTATAAGAAAACATAAAATTTCAAATCGGAATGAGCATTAAACGAGTTTAAATAAACAATTAGTTCCTTCACTAAACATAATATATACCGACATACATAATATATATATATACATACTAAATATTTCATGTAATATACAACATTTTTAAAAATGTTAAAAAGAAAAGAAAATTTGTGTTATAAACCAATAAATTGCGTGTAATCAATTCGCTCAGATATCAGACATTAGTTTCTAATCTAATTGAAATTCTCATCTTGTAATTTATATTTTCTATCTCTTCTCCACTTAATTTTCTTGTTCTTGAAGACATAAATTGACATTTTTGTGTTTTTTTTTTTACCTTTTACTCATTTTTTTATTTTTTATTTTTTTTATTTATTTACCTGTTAGAATCAATCAAAATGAAATTATCGTCTTTATATCACATGAAAAAAACAATCCAATGTTGTTGTTGTTATTTTTTTTTACTTGGAATTTTCATAAATTTTTTAGTGAATTTCGACTTTGATGATATAAGCAATAAAGATAGAATCATTGATGTGACAAAAAATACTGATTTAAAAAGTGATGATGGTAAATGAAGGGTGGGAAATGACAGGAGGTGGTAATTTAAAAAGAAATATTTTAAATGCGTGTGTAACTGAAAATACTCAATATTATATTCAATATATTGTGTTTATATGTATATACACATTTTAACAACAAAGGATTAAATTCCATCACGGTTTACGCTTTTAATCGTATAGGAAAATAGGTACTGTATAATAAAAGCCTAGAAAATAATATTATAATGTATTTTTTTTAAATTAAAAATTCTTTAATATTGAAAATGATCCCGGGTTGTTTTCATATTTTTTTCTTCATATTTTTTTATTTTATTTTTTTATTGATGAGTTAACGACCTGTTCATTTATAATATATACTTGTATGTATGTATACGTCATCAAAGGCAACCAAATGAAATAATAATTTCCTTTTCTAATAGTCCATTCGCAGAGTAATATTAATAAGTAATAACCATTGTGACAATTGGATTAAAAGTGAATTCGCAACAAGAATAGCTAATAATAGAAAAATGTCATTGCAAAAGCTTTAGGTTCTTATAAATGAATTTTTTATGTTACTGTATATCTCTATATTTATTTAAATGATTGTTTATATCTACAATATTAAATGAATGAAAGGTAGTTGTAAAATATTGTTGTACTATTTCAAGTTTAGTTGTTCAAAACTAAGACTATTCTTAGATATGAATCTATTCTTATAGATTTGGTGTCTCTCGGAACGCCAGTATATCAAAAATATGCTCTGAAATGATTAGATTTTCGAATTGCGAAAAAAATTTATTTTGTCGCTGTAAGGCATACTTTTCATTTAAAGATCTTTTTCAAATCTATAAAGCCGACATATATGACCCCAAATGGAGTATAATTCACATCTATGGGCGACCGCCTCAAATGCTCCTCTAAGCTTTCTTTATACGAGTACAAAAACCCGCCATTCACCTCATAGATATTGTAAATGTCTCACCAAAATTTACTCCACTTGACCATCGTCGTATCGTTGGAGCACTAACTCTATTTTATATATATATCTTGTGTAAATCACTTCTTCCGCCCCATAAGCAATTTGGTCAAAAAACGCGAGGCTATAAATGCCCACACGTACACCGTGAAAATACCAAGCTTGTTCAAGAGTGTGATTATGGAAATTTGTTTTTAATCAAAACATCTAAAATGTGAACCTCGCATTAGAAGCATACCCATAAAGGGGTTATTTTTAAGTATTGACTTACAAAAATTCAAAGTGAACATCAATAATATAGTTCGCAACTTCACGCCAAAGCCTTCTCCTACTTCTTTCTCTTGTTTTTTTCTAAATATCCCTTCTGCCTTCCAAAACCATCTTTTCTTATGAAAAATTTCCTAAACAAGACTACTGAGTTATGAAATGAAAAATATATAGAAGAGCATTGGGGGGTTATAGACAAACATTGTAACAAAACTGAACGAATCATAAACCACTAGATATAGATTTTATGATAATGAAAAAGAAGCAATACAATATGTTTTAGCAGAGTGTGAAGTCTGAAATCTGAAACTAGAATTTCAATGAAGCAATCCATATCATAAATATTTCGGGAGATTGAAATATAAAAATAAAATGTTTACCCATACTAAAGCAATGAAATTTTATTTTCTAAGTTTAACGAAATGTATAGGACGTAAAAGCAGTCTCATAAATTGAATTAAAAATTAATTTTTGAACATAAACATACTAATTTTGAAAAAACGACAACCTGACAGAATTAAGAATGAGGTTTAAACAATTAGCTTCACTATAGACAATATAGGAAATCAATTTGCAAATTATCAAAGTGACAATTTACCAAGAACGTAAATTATAAACAAACCATAGATGCGGTTTTTATTATAATGATAGTAGGGTATTTAAATTTCCAGTTGAAAGTCAACTAATACCAGTGTTGAATATTTAATTAAAAATCTCACCACGATAAATTACCTTTTTTTATTATTTTGTTTTTTAGAATTTTATTTGTTTTCTTTTTGTTTCGGGTTTCGTTGAATATACACACATACATACATACAAAATATATACAATTATCATCATAATAATCAATAATTTCGGGATGATTTGTTTTTTTTTTTATTTTTTTTTTTTGTTTTTTTTTGAAGAATTAGAAAATTGTTTTCTATGTAAATATCACAATGCCTAGATTTTTAAGGTTTTCCTTTTGTCTAATTTTTACAATGAAATCAATATTTTAGCATAATATAAAAAGAGAGTTAAAAAAATAATTATTAACCTTAAATTTATTACTTAGGGTGATTGAAACCATTTTTTACTGATGATTTTTTTGATAATAGAATTTTTAATTACATTTTCTTTAAGATTTTTTCACTAAACCATTAACAAAAATATTGAGTACAATATTTGAGAGTAGTTGATAATGTTGACATGAATCTAAAAAAAGGTCCAAGAACTCTTAGAAACTCAATAGAACTTATCAAATTCAATTTTGATAATTATAGGGACTAAATAAAATATGTAAATCAGTTTACGCTCGCTTGATGCTCCAACGGCACAAATGAATTTGGGTGTTGGTAACAGATAAAATATTTAAATACAAGCATGTTCTATCAACAGGCAGCAGTGACAATGGATCTTAGTACTTTGGACTGGAAATGTTCAATTATTTCAATTACTAGAGGTTCCTCATAGCTCCGTCCTATAACTCCTTTATTATAGCTTTATAATTTACACTCTAAAGACAGAGCTTGAAGTTACATCCTATCAGACAGTAAAGTTGATTGAACTTTATTCTTAAATGCTAGTTTTTGCTGAAAATGTATGAGTTCTCCAAGTTAGGAGTGTTCAAATGCATACCTAAGTACTTTATCGTTTCCCAGTGTACCAATTACCTGTTGTTTAATTGAATGGGAGGACAATTTCCCTTATAGTTGGTAAAAATTATATGTACAGATTCAGATTCAATGATTCTCCAAGTTTTTAGGCAGTTTTGTACGTCTCACAGGTTATTCTGAAGTTTTTATTTCGCAATTGTACTTATACTAACAGAGAACCTTCTTTTACACAAATATGATGACAAAAAAAGTTGATGGTAGGGGTGAGGGAAATGTTTTTTTTTTAGTTTGTCTGTAAAACTTCGTCGAAGGCTTGTGAAATATCCAGAAAAAAAGCAGAACAATACTTTTTCTTATATAGTTGTTTATCTGATTAACTACCATAAGAATTTGCTCGGTTGTCCCATATGTTTGTGGCGAAAGCCAAACTGATGATCAATCTTCTGGCTATTAAATTTTCAAATATTTTTAAAAGACTGATCGGAGTCTGTAGGAACTTACAACGTTAAAAAATGATGAAATATAATGTTTTGACAGTAATAAGGCCCCAATAGAATTGAATTTGGTAGGTAAATTAGTTTGCATAAAAAATCTTTCGAATGTGAAATCAAACTTCAATTAATAAGCTTTCAAAAACAAATAATCTTGTTTTATTTAATGTTCAAAGATTCAACATGAATATCAACAAAACTCCACTCAAAATATCTTTTAGTAATCATACGAATATTTTCCGGGTTTCAATCCTCACTAGTACAAACTATAAATATGTAAAGGTTTCCAATCTAATGTTTTGCTAGAGTGTTGAAATTGAAATCAATTGCTTGTGTTTAAATACGAAGTTTCATGATGAGGAAATGATATTTGAAGAATGAATGAATGTATATAGGGTTGTGCATAAGATATTTTGAGAAAAATTCATATCACGTGATTGAGAATTCCAAAACTTTCGATATTACAGTTTAAGAAGTTAAATATATGTTAGAGAGTGAATAAGTAATACTTGAAATTATTTTGTACAGTGTACTGGATTTATATTCATTTTTATATTTTATTTTCAATCAACGGTAAATTAAAATAATATCACCTAGATTCTATCTCCTGTAATAATTATTCATTCTATGAAACAAGACTATTTAAACTGTATATAAATTCATTTTTATTTATTTCTTTTGTTTTGTTATATTGTAACTACATATTCCACGTAAACTATAAAAATAAAGTCAAATATTTTATACAATTTTGTAGGTGCATAGTTAAACTAAATCTACACACTATAGCTCAAAATAAAATTAAAAAAAGTAAAACAATTGCGGAGTTTTGAATTCTAAACGTTTTTAATGTTGACTTTAAAGCTTTAAAATTTTTAAAAAATCCAGAAAAATACACAAAGTTTGTTATGAAAGTTAATTTACGATGGTATAAAATACTAAAAACTGTTAGAACAGCAGTATGCAAATTTTAAAATCTTTAAACTGTAATAACTATACAAATAACACTTAACTCAAAACAGTTGACAATAAATTAATCAAACTTAACTCATAAATTAGTGATTAATGATTAGTTCAAATTTTTACAGTTTTTCTTTAAAATATTTTTTTTTTATTTATTATTTACCTAATTGAATTTTTAGACAATTTCAATGTTTGTAACGTTTACATTAGTGTTAATGCATATACCTGTTAATCAAAGAGGATGAGTTAAAAATTATTCGATTGGAGTTTAACACGTTAAAAATAATTTGATTCGATTCAATTCAATGAACTTTTAATTATTGTTATTAATATTATGTGGGTTGAAAAATAAAAAAAATAATTTGTTTACTTGAAAACAAAAAGAAAACAAGAAAAATAAATATTAACACTTTGAATAAATTCCAAAAATAATTTGAATATTGTTTTTTTTTTTGGTTTTTTTAGGAGTTTAATAAAAAATAGTGATACGATCAAAAAATATACATATTTTTTTTTAATTATAGAAATTTGTGAATTAAAATAAAATCACGGAAGTGACACAAATTATGTATGCATCCAAGAATTATAGAATTTCATGGTTCATTTCAGAATAAAAATGTTTAGTTGAAAATTTTAGAAGAAGCAAAGTTATTGAGTATATTCGATTTGGTGGTTGTATACTCGAATTTCTCTAAAAATTATGATATCATATAATTAAATCAGTCCATAAAATAGATCTATATATAAAAACTGCTATATCCAATTATAAATAAAAAATTCAGACTAACTGTATAGAAAGGAAATTATTAATATTTAAAGCCATTTTTTCGCAGTATTCTTTTGTACGGTTTCCCCATATGGAAGAGCGCTGCGAAAAAAAACTTAAATCTGCTGCAAAGAAAACAAAATGCGATCCTAAAATTAATCTTGGTTAAACCTTTTTATTTTTCCACCAACAAATTGCATAACATAACAATTAATACTGTTTCCGAACAATTAGCAACGATATCGAATGCATTTTAAGAGAGCTGTATAAATTAAGGAAATCCGCTAATAAAAGTAATTGTAGATTAAGTTTTTAAAAGGTTTTTTTTTAATTTTTTGTTCTTTTCCTTTGTTTTATTATTTATAATTAAGTTAGTTTTTAAGTTTTAGGATAAAAATAAATTGATCAAAAAGGTTTTTACTTGCCATTGTTCCTTAAAAATATATATATTTTTAATAGAAAATTCAGGTTAGTCTAAGTAAATTAGTCTAAGTGAATTAATAAATCATAGGTGTAAATACATTAGTATAAGCTCTTAATTATTGAAATTAGAAATAAGAAAAATTGTACAATGAAATTAAGGCATAATAAAATAGTTATAATAATAATAAGTATAAATATTGTTAAGCAGTCATGTTGATCATTTTCAACGTTAAAAATTGACAAAAAAATATCGAAGCATTCCGAATTCTACAAAACAAAAGATAAACATCTCAGTATATTAAGATAACATTTTTAGGACAACACAAACCCTTGACGAACATAGAAAATCTCCAATTTTTCGAAATAGCAAGAACATTCCCAATAACACAAATTATTTCACATAGCCAAAATCCGGGAATAATTTAAAACACCATTGCAAAAATCTAATGGTGTAATCGAAAACATCCAAAAATGGGTCGACCGAAGCCGAAGAAGATAAATATCGTCAAAAAGAAGTTCATGTTAATTTATAACAAGAAAAATATAAAATTCAATAATAGCTAATTTTATGTTAAAAATATTGGGCACATATACTTACTATTTTGTTAATACTCGTAATAAAATTTACTTTTTTCATTTGTAAACTATTTTTAAAATGTCCAAAATGTCAAAATGGTAAAAATAAATTGCTGTTAATACTTATCAAAGAATTTAAAATTAAATAATTAAATTCAAAATTACAAAAATTTGTCTGGCTTGTCAAATGATAATTTTTAAAATCTCAAACTTGAAATTGTAGTATCAGTTTCGATATGCAATACAAATAAATTTGTACAAAGTGCACGTCATTACTACAGTTAGAACATGTTCTACAAACAATTTGTCTTTACCTAATAACAGCATTCCAGTAATAAAAATTGGACGTGATTACTAGTATATCAAAATTTGATAAAAAATTTGAAAGGTGCAATGAATTAATTACAAACCAATGCGGAGAAGAAATTGCCATAAAACAGCCATTATTTCGACTATGTTACAAATTTTGACAAAGAGGAAGATGCATAAGTGAAATATATCATCTCCCTTTTTCTTCTTTAATGTCTTAAATGCCTTAAATTCTGCGAAAGCAATTAGGGTGCTTAATCCATTATTTTATAAAAAAAAAATATAACAATATTTGAAATTGTAGTTAATTGTAATTGTATCACGTATATATATATATATATATATATATACATTTATTAAATTAAGCAAGAGAAAAAGACTTATGACTGGTCTGCATATCCGTCGATTCAGTAAATATTTATTTACTTTTAAAATTGAATAAAAAAAATTATAATATATTATTAAGAAAGCCCATATTCCGCAAAGGAAACTGGCTCATTGTTGGTCTATATATACTTATATGCAGATCCATCGATTCAATAAATAAATAAAATAAAATGAAGTATAAAGTTCGATTTATGGATACAAGGCTGGCTTATGATATTTATTTATCTGTTTAATGTACCGAGAACAATATGATAAGAACAATTTAACATAACGTAATTTAAGGATCAAATATCCGAAAATTTTTAAAAGTCTGATTTTCATTAAATTAATTCTTTAATGGATGGACTAGACGTCTCCAGTAGTTAATGATGCAGTTGGAAGTGGTTAATCTTACATGCTATAAGACAAGAGTAATCGATTCATTATTGTTTGTTTTTACAGAATTATAGGCTTAAGCCATCAATACCTGAATCAACCTACGTATATAGTTGAACTAGAATAAGTATCAATATTTTTATTAAATTAATATAAATCATCTAATACTACATATTAATATGAACCACTTGATACTACATACTATACACATTAATAGGAACTACCTCATAGTTAGAACAAATAAGTTAGAACTTATAGTTTTAATGATTCATTTACGAAAATTCTTACTAAGCCAGGACTTCCGAAAACATGAATTATCATATAATGGAAAATCGAACTGTATACAGAGTGATCGATCATACCTGAAAGTCCTTTAACGAGAGATTTGAGACTGATTTCAAGATCCTGTTTTGAGACACATTTTTTTAGACATGGAGTATATGGAGTTAATTAGAAAATAATGTCTATAAAAATATCAACTACTTAAGCTGGATTTTCATTTACCAACATTTTAAAATTTTAAAAAATTTATTGGCTCTAAAAAGGGAGATAACATGAAATGACATTATTTGATATGAGAGCTCAATGCGTATGACAAGAACAGAAAATATCATTTACCGGGGATATTTTCACAAAAATTGAGGATATTTTTACAAGAATTAGGGATATTATACTTTGATTAAGTGTATTATTAAAATATCGGGGTTAGTTCCTTTACATCGGCAACACTGTTTTTAGCAATTTTTAGAGTAAATGTAGATATAAAAAATAAATAATTTTTGTATTTTTGTGTATAAAATAAATTTCCCAGATAGAAATTTAGAGAATTCTTTGCAGCGTCAATTTTTTTCTTACATAAAAATTCAATATGCTCCCTTTTTAAGACCAATAAAATTTTTAAGATTTTAAATATTGCTCAATGAAAATCCACCTTTATACATCCAGAAGATATGCAAGCTAAAGCAATGTATTTTTAAATTTTTTCAGAATTAATGTACCTACCTAACTAACGACACTTATTGATATTGGATTGGTATCAGATTTACCGTTTTCCAGTATGTATAAAAACTGAAAAGTTTGCCAATATTTTGCTTTTTTATTGTTTGTATTAATGAGTTGAATTATATTGTACAGCTTCGCCATACACAAATTTCATGTCCGACTTGCCATTTGCTCTAGAACGATTTATTTTCTAAAATAATCTAAGGAATCACCTCAGGTGAGACCGGACAAGCCTGTATATATATTTAATGTATTGCAAATTATCTAATCAATTGAGTAACTACTACTCGTTCAAAATTTTAAGAATTTTGTTATTAATTTTTTTTATTAAACATTTATTACTTCATTTTATAAATTAATTATCAATAAATTAAAAAAAAAAAATAAAAATTTATAATTTCAAAAATTGTGGTTTTAGTAAAGGAAATGCAGCAATTATTATTCTTAAAATTATTATTTATCATTCTATAAAAGTAAATTACTTAATAAATAAAACTCTTCATTACATTCAATATTGATTAATAAATATTAATTATATATATATTAAATAGAGAATTTAATCGGAAATTTAATTTTAAAATAAAATAAACATTCTAAAATTCGAAATAATTTTTTTATGATGAAATTCTTAATAAAAAATGATTCAACTTATCAGAATTTACTTAGGATTACGAAATTATGAATGAGAAAATTATTAAAAGAAAATAAACACAAATTTGCTGCAATGCAAAATAAACAAACAAAATGAAAGCTAATTTTAATTTAAAGTTCAAAAATAAAAGTCAACATGTTACCAATTATTTATTATTTTTTTTTTCATTTTATTTAGAGTCCTATAGTAGATATCCATAATATTCTGTTATGTTTTTGACTTTAGATTTTAAGTAGTATAATCAACTTTTTATGAATTTTACAGATGGTTTTTATCTAAGTTAAGTTTATTTTCGATAATAGCCTATTTTCAGAATGGCGTTCTATCTATATGTGTATTGTACACTTCAATAATTCTACATTACAAATTATTTGAAAAGATAAAGAGTAGCATAAAGTGGGAAAGAGAGTAGAATAAACTTTTTTTTCTAAGGAGTAAATTAACAATTTTTATGATAATATCATCTCACCTGTACTTTTTTTTTTTGTTATTATATATGTATATTATACATTTTTTTTTATTAAGAATAATAACGAACATTTCTATGTATTTGATAAGCACCTATATACGAAATTTCAATATCAAGAATGTTTTTGATATAATTTTGAAACTTTATACAACACTAGGACTAGATACAAGGAATAAAGTTTGATGTGAGTGTTATGAAATCGTTTCTACGTTTTGTTTGTATATTGAATTAATATAAATCGATGCGCATAACTTAAGGGTCCTATACGAATTGGATTTGTCTATTAAATAAAAAATTCAAAGACGTATAGCATATGCGAATTCGAAATGTATCCGTACCGCGTTGCAAATACGCAACACAAACTGCAATATGTAGTACAAAAATGCATTAATATATAGTTTTTAAACGATTTTCGTATTACATCGATGCTAATTTTGCAATACACCTACGAAATGTTAATATGTGGAAATAATTTAGCCAGTCTCAGAAAAGAATACTCAAAGAAATTTTCAAGATACTGATTAATTGTTTGACTTAAGTGCAATTAAAAGTTTTCGGAACAATAATAACGAATTGCAATTTCAATACTAATATGTTTTGATCAATACTCAAACCAATTTGAAGCCTTTTAAAATTTAATTCTAGATTTTATCAAATCAATTCGAGTCATTTAAATATTTCCAATGGATCTAAGAGCGACGAATGGCTTCTGAGTAAGTGTTTCAGCACGACATTATTATAAATGTACAATAAGATACATCGATGCTCGATGTTGAGTTAAGAAGAATAGTAAATCCAATCGCTCATACGGTGTTCAACTTTTAAAGTGTGGCATAACTAATTATTACATTTTCTACTTCTAAAATTTGATAAAAACTAAAAATTATTGATTTATATTATCGTACATCCTAGCAATACCAAATCAACTGTATATTCATATTTCTTTAATAACTTTTACTATAAAAAATAAACAATCAAACACAAGTAGAACATTTCAAAAATTTTTCAAGAAAATTTGCTGTTGACATTTTTCGCATTCAAACACTCAAAAGAACAGAATTACAAAATATTATAGAAAACGAAGACGAAAAAGCAAATATGCACAAGAAAGTGATGAGTAGATTTAAAAATAAACAAAAAAAAAAAGAAAATATTAAAAAAATAACGAAATAAAAGTAATCTCTATAAAAAAAAAAAAAAAAAAAACAAAATAATATTAACAAAAACGTAACCAAATAAGCAAAAAATAAAAAAAAAAATAAATAAACAAACAAACGGTAAAAATGAAAAGATTGCGAATAAATGAAACTAGGTACGTGCAGTAACAAGACATAATAATACAATCAACAAAGTCAAAATTTAAAACGCACTACACAATTGGCAAATTGGTTTTTAGTTTAGATTTTATTACAGATTGGAATGATGTTTACAATGTTAGAGAATTTTTAAATTTTATTCAGAAGTCTTTTAAAATTTGATGACTGAAAAAGTTTTTTTTATCTTACAGAAGCTAGAATTCTAAGTTATATTTAATACTCTGAGCTAGTTAAATTTGTTTTGTATACTTTTTAAATAAGTTGTACTACATACCGTTTTATATGAAATTTTTATCATTTCATTTAATACTCAAGACTATCTGGTCTACTGAAGAAATTTTGTTTTATTGGAAGACGGGTAAAAAAATGTTATAATCACCATCGATTTCCTCCTTCAATCTGACCTTCGACTTATCTGTGCAATACAGGTTTTGGATTTAAAAACCATTCTTGCCAAACATTTGTTGTTAATTTTTACATCATATTTAGTCAGTGCAGTCATTTACATTTTTTTTTATTTGACTAGGTTTGGGCTGTAAAGCGTGTACATCTCATGGTTATGTGTCTGTCTTCAAACGTTGTTCATGTGAATATTAACAAAGATCATTAGTAGAATTTTCTAATTGAAAGAGTTCACCCGGATTTTATATGTCTAAGATATAGGCAATTCTAATAGAACATTCATAACTATACTAGAACTATCAGTGTGTTGTATAACGTAAACTATTACCCATATTCTTGAATATTCATCGCGTCATTGATGAAAAATTGACCAACGTCTAAATAAATTTGTATTTCTTGAAAACTTTTGAAAAATTTCCTTATGTTGGTAGCCAACATTACTAAATTTTTCACAAGTTTTAGACGTTTGTTTAGACATGGACGTCACTGACGCGATGAATCTTCAAGAATATTGGTAAAATTTCGATCTTAATTGGATGGCTAATTTAAAATAGCATTGATTAGTCAACATAATTTACACTTAATTTATTAGCTGGGTTTATCGCTATTTCTGTTTGTCATATAATAAAAGTAAGCAAAGTTTTTTACCTCTTCAAGATTGTATTTGTTCACTGTTATATTCTGATCAATTTGGTGAAGTAGGGCTGTGTAATATATTGTAGACAGTATACATAACTTTTTGAATTCGTTTATCCCGATCATAATTTTAAATCTATTTTCTTTTCTTTTTTACATATTCTGTTAATTCTGTTCAAATTCTCATTTAAATATCTTCAAATTTGCTAGTGGAGGATATTGTATGTTTCAAATCACGCAGAAGTGTGCAATAATGATGTATAATATCATGATTTTACCACATTTAGACTACTGCTCATCGTTGCTGTTTCTATGTAGTGAAGAAAAGAAAGATATCCTACAAATTTTACAGAAAAAGGTTATGCTAATCATCTTAAAATGTAATAGAAGAACCAACCAGAACCGTATGTTAGGACACTTAAAATGAATGTCAGGACGTCAAAAATTAAATTTCAATATTTTTGTAGGTATTTACTTTTAAAATGAAAAATAATATCAACATAAAATTAAATTTTAAAGCATAGTTTTTATCCCAACGGACATCAGTGATTTAAGTGTGTCGGTGTATTGCCGGTTATAGCCAGTAAAGAACTATAGTTTATAAATTTGAATTATTTGAACTTTCTTATTTTGATATCAAAAATAAAAATAAGACATTTTATCATTATCGAAACATTTGTCTAGAAACATGTCTAGAAATAGCTTTCATAGAGACAGCTTATAACTGTACATTGAAGAACAAAAAATATACACATAGTAAATTATGTAGCAAATTTTAATAGATTTTATTTACTTAGAAATGTGATTTTAATTCTTTAAAAATGTATGCACATTATGTGAAAATTATTAATAATGCGACAACACTATTTTAACTTCGTTTAATTTATCTAATTAGAATCAAACGTCATTTTCTGGTAGAAGAATATTATTATCAAGATCAGTTGTTATTCAGTGGACGTAGACACTTTAATTAGTAACTTTGAAAATTAATCCTTTTAGAAATATAGTGAATAATTAATAAAAATATAATATTATGCATTTATATAATAAAAAAATAAACAAAACCGAATTATCAAATTAGACTAATGAAAATATATTTGAATACCAAATGTATGTGTTTTTTAATTATATTCAATGTGTGTGATTTTCAAAAAAGGAATTTTTAGACTCAAATATTTTTAAGCAAGGTGCATCATAATAATATTATTTTCGTGTATTTTATTTACTATATACTCTTGATATATCATAAAGGGACCTGGTTAAACGTTTTTTAGTTTTGTTGAATTTATACGAGGGACATGTTTTTGTAGAGGTTTGCACAGGTATTTAGTCTATGCCACCACCTTTCGTTTGCTCTGGCCAGATTGAAGAGTGAACGTTCTTCTCAAGGAGCTAATCAACATTTGCTTGGCTAGCACATCGGCTCTATCGTAATAATATAAATAAAATTTACACTGTAAACTCTAATGCTTTATTAAATAAAGCTCAAATAACATCATCATTAAATTAGCGGAAGGAAATTCGACTTTAACAACATTAAATACATACAATCGAGCTTGATCTATCAAGAAAAGTCAGTTAACTTGAGATGTAACTATAATAGATATCAATGAATGCGTCCATTTAAAATACTGTAGTTTATGTAGACAAGATTACCAACATTGATGTATAGTATAATTCATAACTACATGTCGAAATCGTGTATTTTGGATTGAATAGTCTTTTTGTTCAATATTTATCGAAATAGACAATTGTATATTGAGTAATTGAAAAGAGAAGCGTTAGTCGATTTATTTCATAAAATGGCTTAAATTAGAATATATGTTTTAAAGTTTTGTTTTTATTTTGTTTTATATATCCATCAAAATTCTACTATTGTAACAGATGCGTTCAAAATAGGTGAAAATTGGTAAAAAAAAAAAAATACCAACGAAAAATTAAATAAACAAAAATTTATCTTCTTTATAATTTTAAAAAGAAGCACGTAACAAAAAGCATATAACTAGATGATACCCTTAAGAAGCTTAAAAACAAAAACAAAAAAAAAAGAAAGCATATACAATAACGGTGCAAATTATTGTATTTTTGTTTTTTGTTAGTATTTCTAATATTAACGTTTAAATATTATATATATAGAAAAATATGAATAATTCTGATAACGGGATTTTGCTTTCTTCAATTTTCACATTTTTTTTGCGATTTTTTCTTTCCAAGAGAAAATTTTTGTCATTTTCTTTTTTTTTTTTGTTATTTGATTTTGCTTTTTATATGTCTAAAGAGCAGGAATAAAAGGGAAAGAGAGTATTAAGTTAAATTTTGATTTGATTAAAAAATAAAAAAAAAATACCGTTATTTGTATGATATTACGTGTAAGATTGGAATTAGGAAATTTGAATAACGGTATTAGCTAAGTAGAAATAGTAGATTTTGACGTTAGTGTCTTTAAGGATTAAATTAAAAAAGAAAAAAAAACATATAATGTAATAAAATCGAAACAAATTATCTAAATAAAATCAGAAATGTTATATTTTAGAACCCATCTTGTAACGTGATATTCTCAGAATTGTTGATCAAAAATAGCTCATTTTGATATCATGATATTCTGCCACATGTTTATGTAACCGAATGCACTTGTTGGAATTCATAATTATTTATAGATAATTATACAGCATGACAATATTGTTTTTTTGGGATTTTAATTGAACACATTGTAATCCCATTTAGTGGTTCGTGTTTCTGTAATTTGATTTTATGAATTCATTTGAATATAACGAGGTGTGTCTCTCTCTACCTTTGATTATTTAGATACTAATTAGTCTTTTCGTTTTTAGAACTGTACTAAATGGACTAGTACATATAGAAATATACTAATAATACATAGAAATACATAGAAATGTACTAATTTCGTTTTTGAAACTGAACTGAGATAAATTATTATATTATACTTAGTCACTTTAATCTGACCACGGATAAATGTTGAAAATAATGAAATAACAAGCTAGAAGAATAAAAAGTTAAATTTGAAATACGTACAATGTTACAGCAAATGCAGGCACATTCCAAGTCAAGCACATAAATATGAAATCGATGTACTATCTCACAAAAAAGAAAAAATGTCAAGAAGTTGTACAACAAAATTAATTATATGCTTACATTCTAATATATCGATAATAATACTAATAATAGGAGAACTGTTACGAATATGCCACAGGATTTATAAACTTAAGAACACAAGAATTAAGTGATGAAATTTATTTCGGTCAATAAGAGAATGAATATAAGGAAGAAATTCAATAACATTAAAATTATAAAATGAAAATACAAAAGAAGAAAAAAAAAAAATTGAAAGCCTAACAACAAGTTAATTTATGCAGAAAAACAAGTTAAATGCTGTTTAAAGAGAAAAACATACTCAACAATAGCAGTCAAAATCGTATATACATGAAAAACGATAATTAATAATACTATTTTAATTTGCAGAAGAACAACAGCTCAGAGCTCGCAACGTGGAAATTTCCAAATTTACCCCTGTTAATCCAATTGATTATGCCTACTAATATCGATTAGATAGACCTCATGTATTATTGAAGTAAAAATTAATGAATGATAGCGATCTTGTTTTCTTAGGATTGCGACAAAGAATTTCAAATGTGACTAAGACAAGAGAAGACAAAAGAAAAAAAGGGACACTGATTTAAAAGGACACTAATAAAAGACAAAAAACAAAAAAAAAAAAATAGCAAAAAAAACTTTGCAAAATTAAAAAAAAAATCCAATAAAGCACGAAATAATAAAACTAAAACCAGAAAAAGGGAGAAATAACAGAAAAAAATTATTATGAAAGGTTAATGTGACAATGTAATAATCTACCCAGTAAAGCTTTTCTAGAAGTAGCAGCATCAAGAAAATATGTAAATGCCGATTATAATCAATTCAATCCGATCCGATCCGATTCAAACAACTGTCAAACTCGCTCTTATGGCATTCCAATATAATTGGTTGTATTAATCAAAATATATCGAATCGGATCGGAAAGATTAAGAGCAAATTTCAAATTTTTCGAAACTAGTGATATTTAATATTTTTAGAGTTTCAAAAATAGTGAAATGAACATTAATAACAAAAAAAGAATAAAAATGGAGAACACAAAAAATATTTGTGAAAATACTAAATTACGTAAATATTTTGTATATAATTACAATTTTATAAATAAATTTTTTTTATTTATCAAATATGTCGAACTGATCTCGTCATATTTATCAAAGCGATTAATTCAAATTAAACAAGGAGAAGATTACTCTGCTCTACAAAATATTATCGCAGGAGTACCACAAGGTAGTATACTGAGCCCCATACTATATTTACTATACACTGATATTCCACAGATACAAAATGCGATGGTAGCTACTTTTGCAGATGACACGGATATATTAGCAGTCGGTAAAATTATAAATGAAGCTACAAATAAATTGCAACAAGCCAATACCAAAATCTTCATTTGGTGCAAAAAGTGGAGAATTAAACTGCATGAAGCAAAATTCACGCGCTTTAACTTTACAAATAAAAAAGTTGAGTCACACATTCCAGTAAGATTAAACAATGTCAACATACCATATCAAAATTCTGCAAAATATCTTGCTATGAAACTTGACGCTTAGATGGAAAGAACACGTCAAGAAAACAAAACTAGAACTGGATCTAAAATACAAACATTTGTATTGGTTATTGGTGAACATCTACGCTTTCGACGTATAACAAAGTTTTGATCTACAATTAGATATTAAAGCCAGTCGGGGCATATGGTATTCAAATATGGGGTTGTACATATGCAAACTATCCAAACGTTCCAAAACAAAGTATTGCGAAACATTGTCAATGCCCCATGATTTGTTCGCAATGCTGATATTCATAGGGATCTCAGAGTTCCTCTCATAAAAGACGAAATAAAAAAATTGGCTGTACGCCATAAAAATCGTCTCTCTCAGCATGTCAATGCCGAAGTTTCACGTTTAGCTGACTGTCAAAACTTTGTTAAATATAGAAGAGAATATAGATTGATAGAAGAAATAAGAAAATTCCCAGAAATATACAACAAACAGCATAAATTTAATATGAATAGCCAAAGAAAATATTTAATATGGAAAAGTAATATTTTATAATTATACTTTGAAGTCAAGTGTGTTAAAAAATGTAAATCAAAGCGCTAAAGAATAGCCAATATTCGAATCGGATCGGAATGATTATAATCAACTATTCGAAATGACATTTCGAATTGGATCTGATCGAATTTATTATAATTTAGTACATGACGAATGCCGAAACTGGAGCTTACACTCTAAACACATTTCAGAAACCAGAAAATAATTCAGAAGAATTTTGAAACTCTTATATAGACTATCACTTATATCACTGTCAATGTCACCTTCTCTATACCTGCCGTGATTTTTTATCAAAAAAGGGAAACCCATCTGGGAGCCTTCTTTCTGAACTTACTAGGTCACTTCTAATTGATTGAAAGCGCTAAAATCTAAGACCCCCACCAATTAGTAAAAAGCTTAAAATCTACATATATAAGCTGAACTATATTATGATTTACTGATTCATATGGAACTGATATAAAAGCAAAAACTGCAACAGTAATTAAAAACTGGATTTAACAGTTTTATCTATAGGGCTATAATTAAATATGATACACACTTTAAGTGTCTTTATATTTCAATATTTTCAAATAATAAACCTAAAATTTATTCTTAATTGTTTAATCTGAAATAGGAATGCGTACATTAAATGACAAGTAGAAGTTTCATGTAATTTTAATTTAATAAAACACACACACACACGTGTCAAATATCGGCCTCTCATTTGTGGGAGTAAAGAAATTATCCTAAAATGTTTTCTTGTTTTTGATTTTCCATTAGGTATAAACAATGTCATTATTCTTAGAATTCTAATAGGTATTTGTGAAAAATAGAATAAATAGAAGAAATAGAGATATAGAAGATATATAGAGAGAAATTAATTTTGATAATAATAAGAAACAATTAAATTAAATAAGATAACACGAAATGACGAAAACAAGTGTTCTATGTAAATCTAAGAAGAATACCTTAGCAATTTATCACACTGACAGATTTAATTAGAGAAGAAAAGATATTTTCTAAGTAATTGGAAAATTTGATTTCTTATGTTTTCTTTTTGTTTTTATTCATATGTATATGTAGTTTTATGTAATAATGTAAAAAAATAATTAAGAAGGATTTTTAATAGAAAATATTTTTAGTTTTATTCTTGGAACAATTTTCAGAATTTTCCTTCTATATACATATATATATATATATATATATATATATATATATATATATACTTACATATAATAGTTTTTTATAATAAATTAAATTTTCAAGGATGTCATTTACAATTTTTCGAGGATGCGTAATTACTGAATTAAAAAGAAGAAACTCTGAAATTAAATTGACAGCATACATTAAAATAAAGTCGCCCACCCCACCAATAAATATTTTTGTATACAAAAATAAACTTTTATTTATTTTTGAATAAGAAAGAATAGAAAAGTAACTTGAACTTAGATCCCTATAAAATAGAACTGCTGGATAATTTTGTAGATTTTTCTAAAAAGTTATATTAATTAGTTTATCTACAAAATCTAATAAATTTTGACATTGACTACAAATAATTTTTATCGAGTTTTTGGATAATTTTGAAAATAAAAAAACTGAGAGTTCCAATTCCATGTTAAATGACGCACATCAGAAATGGACAGTCGTGTAAAATCTGTTCAAGTATTGTTTTTGGAAGCTAATATGTTTTATTTTAATTAAGAACTATTTGCAACATTTGAAATGAATATTCATAATTATGCACATCAAATTTAGTGGAAAACTCTTCGCAATGTAGGTGTCTTTATCAACTACCTGATCAAAAGGCCGCCAATTTTGTTCGCTTTAGAAATAAATCAGGTTTGAACACTATTTTTGTTAATAAATGGTTTTTTTTGTAGTACTCTCTTCAAATTGAACTATCGCTTTGGAATCAAGCAAATGGGATTTTTTTTAATTTCACAGTAGGTCTTTCGTAATATTCACATTAACATAATTTTCTTCTGATACACAAAGCTTTTGATTTCTTTATTAAAAATTTATCACTCATAATTTTGCAATTTATGCGGTACTGTGATCAAAATATTTGTACTTGACATAGCAATGTTCATCAAAAAACTTCAACGGAGATATAGAAAAGGTCAAAAAACCATAATAGGGTTCTTATTTGATTAAGACAAAAAAATGTATCCAAACTAACAAATTTTTTGTAATACCCGAATTATAATTTCAATGTGGTGAAATATTCTTTATACTAAATATTTATTTTAATATACTAAGTTTGTCACTATCTCACACACTATATAATCACACTAATAAATATTTTATTTGCAAGTCATTAACACAAGTGTTTGAACACTAAGTGCAAATTCCATTATATTACCGCTAATCCATAACAACAAAATTTTTATTATTTACTTATACAACTACACTTTGTTTTTTCTAATCGTTTATATTAGTTAATCTAAGTCCTGGATTTGTATAAATACAAATTATGAATCACATCAAATTATGTATTAATGATTCGAACAAATTCCAATTTTAAATGCAGTGCAGTTTTACAGAATATTTTAAAGAATTATAGAAATAAATTTCCATAATCCGATTTCGATCCAATTTTCATGGAGTATTCACTCAATATTAAGTTGTATATCATGTCTATAATTTTTTTTTTTCCTCTTAGGAGCATAGGTATTCCACTTGACATTTCCATCGTAGTCGATTTCTAGCTGCTACCTTCACTTGTATTTCCAAGGTAATGTCTAATTTCATTTTTAATCTGTTTATACTGTCTAAGTAGCGGATTGGCCTACTGTAGAAGACCACTTTGATAACTCTATCTGCGCCTACGTGGTAAGACGACGCCATATTTTTTCTGCAAGTTGTCGTTGCGATTTTATCCATCTTTGACGTTAAGATACCTGACGTTACTATGTTTACTGGGTACGTCATGTCACATACTTTTGTCAGTTGTTGACAATTGTGTAATTATTATTAGTGTTTGTCCAATATTATTTATTATATTATTTGTTTATTGTGTTGTATGAGATATATGAGTATTGATATAGATATTGATATAGGTAATATTTTTAGTTATATAAAGTATTAATTATATTCATTATTTTTATATATAATATTTTGCTATTTTTTTTAGTTATATTTTATACCCCCCACGGGAATCGAACCCGTGACTACCACATCGTAATTCAACCACATTTCTGTGCTCTAACCGATTAGGCCACGGAAGGGATGTCTATCATAATAGACTAAAAACATGACGATTGTCGTATGTGGCGATAAATACAACATTTTGGTATCATATAAAACTTTTTTTCGAATAACTTCGCCTAGGTAAAAATTTTGTAGATACCTACTAAAATTTTGGCATTATATGGGAAAATTATCGTAATTCGAATCGTGTTTAATTATTAGGCAACAGTTAAAGTTTTTAAATAATTTTGCGCTAGTTTTAAAAAATAAAAGTATTATTAAAAGTAAATTGTTGTCCAGTTTTGTAAATAAAAATTATAATATTAAAATTTTTGTTTTTCGTTGTATCTAAATCATACTTATTAAAGGGAGAGTTTATTTTTTTGTTTGCTATACATACGCCCACAGTTTTAAAGATAGAGTTCTGAAATTTTGCACAGTTATTCATGATCAAAAAGGACGGACGCAGTACCTTACAAAGCTGTCAATTTACAGGTTCAGGTAGCTGCCATACAACTCCTAGCATCTATCAGAAATGTTAAAAAAAAACAATTGTGTTACAGAAATGAAAATTTATACATAGGTACTCGTACTTCATCAAAAATAAACAAAACACGTATTTTACAGTTCGTCCAAATTCGGGCTGCTTTGGGTACCCTTCTTCTAGTGCCTATCAAGAATATTTCAAAAACCAAAGGTGTTACAGATCTGAAAATTTACACTAAAATAAAAAATTCAATTGGTACCGATTCCGTAAATAACTTTAGCAATAAGTTAATGAATTTAATACAGTTTGGTGTAGGAAAAATTCCAGAATACTTAAATATCAAAATTAAAATAGAAACAATCCATAGAACTATTCAAAGTATTAAAGGGTTGACTGAAAAGAATTTCCGAACTTTAAGAATCAGTATAAAAATTTTACATGGTATTGATTATGTGAACTAGCTCCAAAAAATGTGACAGTTACTTTTATTAATCAGAAACTACTGTAATGAACTTCATGGGGTCCATGTATAATCGAAATATACAGTGACCAATTACAATACCAGATAGAATTAACTACCGATCTTTATTCATTGGATTTGACAAAGTTTCCTCCTCACCAATTGGAATTAAAAGTAGCCGCTCCAATAGTCCTTCCATGAAATTTGACGCAACCAAAACTATGGTACGAGATTAATAATAAGAACTTTGCATCCTCATTTCATTGAAGCATAAATTCAAACTGATTGTGGAAAAGGTGAACCGCTATATATAATTAGAAGTACTGTTTGAGCTCAAACGCTTACAATTTATTGATTTTGTTATCGTAGTGAAAAAAATTCAGTTCTCAAATCAGTTTTTTAATTCACTTCATAAATCAAACTTTATTGAATCAAATTCTATACATTTTGTTCTCGACCCGGACAACGTCGCGTAACTTTTCTAGTATTAGTATAAAACTTAAACCTTTATAAATAAATAAATACATTTATGTTGGTATTCTTAAATTTTTTATTTTATTTCGCTTTCGAATGTTTTAATTTCATTAGCTTTCAAAAATTAAAAAATTCCAATCCAGAATGTAAACAAATACCGTATAGAGATACTGACATTTAAAAATTTGTACTAAATTGTGTGAAATAAAACATGTTTAAAAGAAAACAAGGCGGCAGGCGATGATGGCATACCAGCCGAATTACTGCAAATAGATACACAGACTATATCGCAACTACCACAACCACATATATCATTGGTCCGAAGTGAAGAAAGAATCCCACCTTCATGGAAAAAGTGCCTAATTGCTCAAATGAAAGGCAACCTGACTTACTGCGATAATTGGAGAGACATTGCATTGCTCATCATGGCATATAAGATCATAGCAGCAATAATTCAAGGCCGGTTGAAGAAAAACTGGAGACAATTCGTGAAAAACAAGCTGGTTTTCGTCCTCACTGAAGTTGCGTCGATTAAGCAAACACACTTCGGTAATAGTAGAATAATCAATTGAGTTTAAAACACCATTATACATGCTATTATTCATTGACTTCAAGAAGACCTTTGACACAATCAAGCGCGTTGCCATATGGAAAGCACTAAGGGACAACGGAACACCAGAAAAAATAGTCCGCCTAATGCAAGGGAAGAGGCTGAACTTTCAGTAATTCACAGGAGACAAACAAGTGCTTTCTTCACCACAACAAGCAAGGGAGTCAAACGAGGATGTCCTCTCTCACCACTCCACTTCACAATAGTCCTAGATAATATACTAGAAAAAACCTGCTCAATAAAAAGACGAATAACTAGGAGTCTCACTCAGCAACTTGAAGACTTCGATTATGCAGATGATATTTGTCTTCTCTCGCACAAATTCAGCGACATTCAGAGCAAACTAGAACACCTGGAACAACTTGCCAAAGATGTTGGACTAGAAATCAACCTGGAAAAAACCAAAGCTATGAGAATAAATAACACCACCACGGAACATCTAAGGTTGAAAGAAGAACAAATCGAATTTGTGAACGATTACTGCTACTTGGGTGTGGTGGGGCTCAAGAAGATGTAGAAAATAGTTTAAAGAAAGCAAGAGCAGCATTTGGAAGATTGCAACCGATTTGGAGGAACAACCAAATATCCAGAGCAACTAAACCTAGAATATTCCGGTTTTGTGTAAAATCAATCCTGACATACGGCAGTGAAACTTGGTTAACATCAAAAATTATCAACCAGAAGTTACAAGCCTACATTATGAAATGTCTAAGAATGATATGCCGAATATTTTGGGCAAACACAATAAGCAACAAGGACCTCTGGATACTAACCAACGAAGAACCCATAGCGAAACAAGGAGGATAGGCCCCACCCTCAGAAAGAAATCAAACAACATCGCGTGAATGAACTTAAAATGGAACCCACAAGACACAAGAAGACCCGTCGCCATATAGAACACCTGGCGGAGGACCATAAAACAAGAGCTTGTAAAGACAAACATAACGTGGAACAAGTTAAATTAGCAGCTAGAAATCGAGTACGATGAAAATGTCAAGTGGAAGCCCTCTATGCTCCCAAAAGTAAGAAAAACAAAAGAAAGTAATGTGCCTATCGCAACATTCCAGTATGTTAAATATAAATATTGCTAATTTCTAACCATATTGCTAAGACCTAATCAGATTTTCTAACTCTTTGGCTCTAGTAAAATCCGAGTGAATACTATCCGGCTCATTTTTGAAGTGAATAACATACAAAAATTGAAATTTGCAAGAAAAATTTGGTGTTGTTTGGTGTTTTAAGCAAATAGGAAAAAGATAGTTAAAGAATATATTAAAATTATTAATATTATATAATATAATAGTAAAGTTAACTATTATTAATAAGAGCTTAGTAGCTTAATAGTGTTTATAGAAAAATTACATAAATAAAAACAGTTAAAATTTATTTTTACCTACATATGTATGTCAACATAAATTTTTCACTTTATTCACTTTACACTCGCTTTTTTAAAGTTGGAAAGTGAATGTTGCGATACCGAAATTATCATCCGGACGGAAAAAGAGTGAAGTGAATGAAAAAGTGAAGGTTGCAATAGGCACATAAATTGTGTTATAAATAATACCTGCCGGTTCACTTGATTCATCGTATCTTAAGTCGATTACGTTACCAAATTTCATACTCAAGTGACACGATTGTACTCATGTGAATCCCATCGCATATAGATTAGAAAGGGTTGATAATCTAATCAAATCTAGGATGTTTGTAAGTCAAAATTACATTTTTTTAAAATAACTGCTTATTTCTTCAGTAAAGCACTAATAACGGAATTGCATCTCAATTATGGCTTACAATCTATATTAAATGATTCAAAAGTTAATTTAAGCTAACGCTTAAGAAAATTTTTACAGTAAATTATCATTAAAATTGCATAGAAAAAACTGTGTAGGAGAGAATTTAATTCCGATAATTTTTTAATTATAAAACTTTAGTCAATGAATTAAAAATCATATTGTATAAATTTTCAAAATTTAGATTTTAATCCGAAATTCGAAGTTAATTTTCAACTAAATTAAAAACTTGCTTCTAAAAAAGATTTATTACTTTTCAGAATAAATAAATCAAATTCAATAAAATTTCGTTCAATTCAAATTAATCGAAATCGAAAAATTTGAAGTAAATTTTTTTAAGTGCTGACACCCCACTGTTTTTAACACACACAAATAATTTTCTAACAAAAAATTATAGAATAAAAAAAAATTCAAGAATCCAAAGAAAAAAAAAAAAACTAAGCTAACTTTAAAATAGTCACGAGTCATTCACTCTCTTCTACATAAAATGTCTTCGAAAAAGAAAGGTTGAAGAAAATTAATTTCTTCTCTAGAAATTTTAAAAAAGAAAAAAAAATTTCATTCTAAAGAATTCAGCATAGAAAAAATGAATAAAATATTTTAGTTTCGTTCTTATTTCAAAATTGAATCCCAAAGCAACAAAAAAAAAAAACAAAAATTAAAACTAATTTTCCATTAACCCGCAATACGAAAATCCATCGATCATATCTTTAGAGGAATTTCCATTAGAATTAGGGAAATTTGAATAAATTTTTTTTAAACAAACATTTTCAGATGATGGGTAATCTATTTTGTATTTTTTTAAATGTTTGTATTGTATTTTTATTGACTAGGTGAGAAAGTTTTAGTACAGGTTGGTAACAGGCCGAGATAGAGAAAGAGAAATTACGTTTGATTTACGAATACAAAAGAAGAGAAAAAGGATGGGCGTTCAATTACGAAATTAGTGTTTATTTTGAATTTGTGCAGGAAATTGTTAATGTTTGGGAAACACACAATTTAATATTAGGTTTTGTATTTGCGAAGTTCTGCTAATAAACAAATTTCTATATTTAAGAATTGCAGCAGACAGGCTGATGTCGTTCTGGTATTTCATAAACGAAAGAAACAACGAACTTGAGTGGAGGTGGTACATCAGATTTAATTTTTACTGAGCATATTTATCCATTCCTATTTGAGACATATACACTCCAACAATAAAGCGATATTCAAGGAGACTCAAGAATCATTTGGATAGCATCATTTGGGTTTATTGATGAGACAAATAGTTAGTTTTTTGATATCATTCAAATGCTTTGAATCTTCAAGAAGTGAGGCCAGCTTTAAAAAGGAAATTCTACTCCATTTTTTTTTTTTATTCTCCTATTACTCCGCGTGGTAACATAGGGCTTCGATAGTGAACCTCCATTCCTCTCTGTTGAGTACTACTTCCTTGATATCGTCTCAGGTATAATTGTTGATTGTTAATTCTTGATCGATTGTGCGTCTCCATGAGTTGTATGGTCTGCCGGGTCTCCTTTGTCCTTGTGGATTCCACTCTAGAGCTCTTCTTGCTATATCACTTTCTGATTTCCTTAGTGTATGACCTATCCATTTCCATTTTTTCCTATTTATCTGCCTGTTGATCAGTTCTTCTCCAGTTATCATCCATAAATCCTCGTTGCTAATTCTTGCTGGCCAGAATATTCTGCATATAATGCTCAAGCACTTCTTGATGAATACTTGTAGCTTCTGTTTGATTCTGACCGAAGTGAGTCATGTTTCACTGCCATATATTAATGTTGACTTAACACATGCTCTGAATATTGTTAGCTTTGTTGTTCTCGATATTTGGTTGCTCCGCCATATCTTCATTAGGCTCCCAAAAGTTCTTCTTGCCTTATTTATACGGCTGTTGACATCTTCTGTTGTACCTCCTCTTGATGTTATGATGCTCCCCAGGTAGTTGAATTCTTCTACGTATTCTATCTGTTGTCCACTCATTGTTATTGGCTCACTATTATCTACTCCACTATCACTGATATCTACTCCATATTAGTTGGTATAAATTCTTAATAAACTTTATAAAGAGGTCACATGAGGAAAAACAGATGCCAGTTTCACTTTGTAAGCAATAACAATGGCACTACAGATATGCTAATCTTCTGTAGTTTAATTAACATTTATTAGTTTAGGTAACAATAATAACATTTCAGTTTTTTCAGCTTTTGTATTGATATTGTATTATGTGGTTTTTCCACCGAAAACTTTGATATTGCATATCCCATTGATTGCCATAGATTTGTTGATTATAAGTCTAACCAATTTGGTTTCCGTTATAAGCATAGCACCATACATGCTATGACGAAACTATCTTCGGATATCTGTTGGAATATAAATAGTAATAAGTGTGTTGCAACATGTTTTATAGATTTCGAAAAGGCTTTCAACACCGTGTGGATAGACGGTATCATATACAAGCTTCTCAGTTATCAGTTTCCTATACATTTAATATACTTGATAAGTAACATGCTACGCAACAAAATCTTTAGAGTTTCTTTAAATAATAAAGTTAGTTCTAAAGATTGTCACTTAAAGAATGGCCTTCAACAAGGCACTGTTAATTCGCCAATTTTATTCAACATTTTTATAAGTGACTAACTTAATTCGATAGACAAAAGTCTAGGTTTAAATTATAGTATTGCCTTTGCTGACGACTTAACAATCTATACAGCTGATTCCCACTGGGAATAGCCCAGTATAGCCTACAAAAATCATTCAATAAGATAGTTGCATACAGTAAGAAGTGGAAACTGAAAATCAATTACAGAAAATGCGAAACGATTCTGTTTAGAAATACAATAGGGAAATCAAATAGTAATATTAAGAGAAAATGGAGAGTTTTTCATATCCTCAACAATTAAAAATTCCACCAATTTCAAATACTTAGGAATACATTTTAACTACCTGCATAATTTTAAATATTACATAAAAAATCAATTTTTTTTTTTTTTATATTATAGCCAAAACTTAGGTTTTGAACCTTTAAGTACTTGCGTACCATTGACTATTTGAAAAAGGAAAGGATAGTTAGAGGAAGGGAAAGAAAAAGGAAGAAGAAAAGTTTTGTGGGAAAGAGCGAACAATGTTGTTAATATTCGTCTTAAGCCTCTGTAAGTCATAAATAAAAAATCCTTCTCTCATTGGGAATGCTTCGATTGGGACGCGGTTCCACAATCGGGATGTTCTTACTATAAAAGAATTTCTATAACCGGACTTAAACCATCTCGGAATTTCTACTGTGAAAGGGTGAGCACTTGATGCATCTCGTGTTGTGCGATGGAATTGCTTAAGAGGAGGAAGAAGTGATTTTAATTCCTCGGAACAAGTGCCAACACCAAGTAGATATCTATAAAATAGAGAAAGTGCTCCAACAATACGACGATGACCAAGTGGTATGAGGGATGAGGTCACATTTATGTCGCCTATAAGACGAATGGCGCGGTTTTGAACTTTGTCCAAAAAATTTAAAGCAGTTTTTGATGCACCAGCCCATAAATGTGAGTTATACTCGAGTTTGGGTCGTATATATGCTTTATAGATTTTTAAAAAGTCTCGAGATGAAAAATAAGTTTTGCAGCGACTCAAAAAGCCTAAATATTTTGCGGTGCTTTTCGCAATATCGAAAATATGTTCATCCAGTGCATATTTTGATTCACTTGCATTCCGAGAATGTTCAGATCTTTGAGTAACTGGATACCTTAATTTTGAAACCGCAGAGCAGGTTCGAATGCTGTTAGCTTGTTACTAACAACACATATTTGAGTTTTTGAACTGTTAAACTCGACTCTGTTAACTTTACCCCAGTCGGCAATTTTGGCAAAGTCGTGATTGAGCACGCTGGCCATCATTGTTTTTTTGGAGGTGACTGCTGAAGCTGTAGCATTATTTGTTTTAAGAAAATCATATGATGCTACTAGAGTGCTGTCATCAGCAAAACTATGGATTGGATTGAAAGTTAATTTGAGAAGGTCTATTTATGCTACTGAAAAGTCTATTTTACTCCAAAGTGTTATGTTACAAAGTTGAAATACTTTGTTATAAAAGCTTAATAAGGCCTATGGTTGTCCTATATGGTTTAATATCAGCGCGCCTATAATGGAGAAATTAAGATTATTTTAATGCAAGTGCTTAAGAGCTTGTACAAATTTAAATAGGAAACCATCAACGGACCACTTACACTATTATTCAAATAAAGCATTATATGAAAAAGCAAATATAATCAGAATAGACAGTTTTATTATTCGTCTCATACGTAATCACATACTGCGCAGTAGTGAACAAATATCAAATTCGTTAATTTGCCACCCTTGGTTCATAGATGACCAATACATGCCTATATACAGGCTTTATTCCCCCAAAAGAATTCATCCTTCTGGACAAGAATAATCAAATTGAAAATATCGAGTTTATACCGTTAATTTACCATTTTACTAGGCATAATGTGACAAAAAATTGATCACAAATTTAAATAGTATTGATATTCATAATAACGATCTTTTCAAGATCTTGATAGTTACATTTCAAATAGTAATAAGCTCATTAGTAATAAGTCATATTTCTGGAAACAGTAGGTTAAGTTTAGTATAGAATTAGGATTAGGATTAGGATTTACATAATTGTATTAAAGTTGGTTTTTTTCTGCATTACTTTTTACCAATACTTAATTCATAATTTGTTTATACAGTCTCAAATCATTTAAATTGTTAGCTATAGTTTTCTAGTTATAGTTCTTACATAATCTAAGTCACAATGTGTTATTTTAATTTATTAAATTAAATGGGAGAGCTGTCATTTGACAGCCACGTACATTTTAAGCTAGATATTAAGTAAAAAAAAAATTCATTTTGTTTTGTTTAGAATTAAATCCATATAAATAAAGAAAATAAATAAACAAAACTTGAAAAAAAAAAGTTGATGATAAGTCTAAATTGCAAGACAATTACTATTTCAATTTGTTTTTCGTGTCAAGTTTATTCAAGTTTCAAATAAATATAAAATTGCAACTTTGAAACTTATTCTGAACAATCCCTTCATCCCAGACATAGTTAATTATCATTATGATTGTCCAAATGTATACGAACAAAAAATCACAACAAAAAGACCAACAAAAATTCCAACAAGACAAAATTAAAAAAATTTCTAGTCATTTTCTTTTATGGAAAACATGATATTTCAATATTTCATTAATAGGTTTTCCATATTTAAAAAAAAAAAAAAAAATTAAAGTGACACTGGCTCATCTTCCATATAAACACTTCATCCTTTCCATTCCTATTAACCACCAAATGGTGTGTTGTGGTGACTACGACTAAATCATAATTTAATATCGAAAATTATTTTAACAAGGGATTTCCGTTTATATATATGTATATATATATATATATATATATATATATATATATAAATATTTATGTATGGATATGTTTTTTGTATTATTTTTGAATTTTTTATTTTTATTGTTCATTTTACTGTTTGTTTATTTTAAAATGGCGCGTCCTATAAATTAATAATTCACCTCCTAAAAACAAAATTTTATTTATTCATCTTGGATTATCGAATATTATTGTAGAAAAAAAAAAAAATTCAAATTGGAATTCTAATTGTAGACGCAACTAACAGCAGCAGTAAAATGGAAATTTATATTTCACCACATATGCGAGATAAATTCTTGGTTTGTTCTTTTCTTTTTTTCGGTGAGAGTATTTATATTATAATGGAAATGGAATGCAAACAGTAAGATTACACAAGAGAGGTATTTTTATTATTAGAATAAGCGGTGGTGGCGGTGGTCGGCGCACGATTGAAAATTCTTTAAAAATAAAAATGTTGTTGTACATATGATATTTAAATAGGACGCAAGGGATGCAATAGAATGTTTCATTATTTTATGCAGTACATTCATTGCAATGATAATTTTTAGCTACAAACCTCAACACAAAAAAACAAAAAAAATAGAATAAAACAAAAATAACAAACAAATAAATTTAGGTGATCAACAGACAAGGAAATGATTTGTTAAACCCATCATAGACATTTTGGGATACAACGAGAATTAGTTTCTGTTTTATATTTAGATTTCAGATGTTGTACGAGTACTTGAAATAATAATAATGATGATAATGATGATAATGAATGATGATGATGATGATGATGATGATGATGATGATATTGGTGATAATGATTATTAGAGAGTTGTACAAATTATTTAAAGTGTAATTGAATTTTTGTGCTAAGGTATTTTTAAGGGAAATAACAAATTCTATTAAAATTTATTGGTAGAGTTGAGTTAAGTGGTTTTTACTAATAATTAAATTTTTAAGTGCACTAAAAATGAGTTAGTGAGATTTGTTCTATAAATAGAGAGAATTAATTTTAATGAAATTTTATTGTGTAAGTAGAACAATTCATTTAGTATTATTATTATTATACAGTATTCCCTTTGCTTGCATCGAGAAAACTTCTAAAGTTATTAAAAGAAATTATTTTGTTCATACAACATATTATAGAAAAATAATTGTAATTTACAACATTAAAATTAATTATTTGAATTCCAAATCTCAAAATTATTCGAAAAAGGAAAAGAATTTCAAATGAAATTAATGTAGCTTTTTTGCAAAAAGACACAAACATGGCGAAAAGTTTTAAAATAAATAATAACAGTGATTTTGACAATTCACAAAAAAAAAAGAAAACTTCTGAGAGTAATTACTACTTACCTCTACAAACTATTGATGATGACAATGAAAGCACGTGTATGGAGGACGCATGCGAAAATAATGTTGAAAACACTGATTCTAAGAAAAATGGTCCACCACCAATAACTATAATAAAACAAAAAATTTCAACAATTCACGAATTTATGAAAAAAATTGGTGTAAATGATTATTATGTCAGATCCATTTCAATTGGTATAAAACTGTATTGTAACACAAATGAATCTTACACAAAAGCACTCGACGAACTAAAAATAAACAATCTAGAGTTTTTTACATATGAATCGAAAAGCACTAAGCCACTAAAATTTGTATTATCTGGATTGGACAACTACAATTGCACTGATTTGAAGAATAACTTATTGGAAAAAGGTTTAAAATGTTTGGATATCAAATCAATAAATAAAAACACTAATTTATATAATGATTTACAATTATATATTGTATATTTAGAAAAAAATTCAATTAAGTTAAACGAATTACGTAATAAGTTTACTTATATATTCAACACTAAAGTTAGATGGGAACGTAAAACCACCAATAAAAAAATCACACAATGTTACAATTGCCAGATGTTTGGCCACGGATCACGTAACTGTAGCGTAAATACAAAATGTGCTTTCTGCGCCGGCAGTCATTCAACTACTGACTGTACAAACAAAGAAATTAAAAAATGTGCTAATTGTCACGGTGAACATCATTCCACTGATAGTATTTGTGATAATAAGAAAACATATATTTCTCTTTTGGGTCGCAACAATAAAGTAAGACAAAATACCTCAGTGTCAAACAACAACAACAATGCAACTATGAGTAAAAGTAATTACAATGTACTTTTTCCAAACACTCTTTACTACAAGACAAACAGCAATAGTAACAGCAATAGTAACAACAACAACAACAATAATAGAAGCACATATTCATTACCTTACAATGTTGTATGTAGATCAAACTCTTTTTGGGAGAACAACAATAGTAACACTGCTGCAAGTATAAGCTGTCATAACAATAAAATTCCAGCAGGTAGTATTAGTAGTAATAGTAATAATAATTTCAATAGTAATAGTAGTAATAATATAAGAAATAATTCAGATCTTTTTTCTGTTGATGAAATATTAAATTTAACTAATGAATTATTAAATAAATTAAGTAATTGCAAAAATAAGGCTGAACAATTTTCGGTTATAACTGAACTTTCGGTTAAATACTTATATTCAAAATGAATGTTAGTAATAAACTAAATATTTTAACATGGAATGCTAGATCTATTCAGAACAAAAACCATGAATTGTTCAATTTTATGTTACAAAATGGTATTCATGTTGGCTTGATATGTGAAACATGGCTTAACAATAATATTATCCTAAAAAACTCGAACTTTAATATATATAGGAAAGATCGTCTTACAACAAATGGTGGGGGTGTAGCAATAATTATTAGAAAAGATATTAAGCATAAACTAATTGAACCTTTAAAGTTGGATTTAATAGAAAATATTGGTATAGAGGTAACATTAAATGATAACAAGAAAATTAAACTTTTTTCTGTCTATTTTTCCGGCACTAAAAATTACATAAGTAGCCTGAACGTAAGAAATCTAAATAAAAATGACTTCAAAAAAGATCTACTAAAAATTTCAAGAACTACAGGTGACTTCATTATAGGAGGCGATATAAATTGCAGGCACAGAATGTGGAGATGTGCCCGGGCTAATAGTTGGGGAAATATTTTATATCAGTTATTACTAAGTGATAGGTTCACATTATTATATCCTTTTGACCATACCTATATTCCTTATAATAGTAATTCACTACCTTCTACACTAGATATATTTTTAACTAACATACCAGAATATTGCTCCCAACCTATTACAATTAATGATCTGTCATCTGACCACTTGCCGGTTACTTTAAACGTTAGCAAACAAACTATATCACATGATCGTACTTATTTGGATTTTAACAATGCAAATTGGTATCTGTATCAGAAGTTTCTTAAAATGGAACTAAATACCAATAATAATGATTCTGTTGACTATTGTTACCAAATAGACAATATGATATCTAATTTAAACAACAAAATTAAAAGAGCAACTGAATTGGCTGTACCCATGAAAATAGTCAAGCAATACACCGAAAAATTACCTGACTATATAATAAATATAATCAGGCATAGAAACACTGTTAGGAGAAAGTGGATGCGTAGTCGTAATGTAATTTTTTATGCTCAATTACAACACTTCAACAATTTTTTAAAACATAAAATAAGTGAGTTTCGAAATATGAAATGGTCTAATACTCTTAAGCACTTGAAAAAATCGTCAAAACCTTTTTGGAAAATTTCAAAAGTTTTAAAAAATAAAAATAAATTTATAGGTACTCTAAAGGATGACAGTAACACATTTTACACGAATATTGATAAAGCAAATGCATTAGCTAAAAATTTTTATAACAAACACGCCGTGAACAACAACACAAGCGACCATGATACAAATCTTATGGTGGAGGAATCTGTAAGCAAAATTGATCAAGCTGAAATAGAATCCTTTGAACAAATTGAACTGAAATCTGTCAATGAAATATTTGCCCAATTAAAGACTAAAAAATCTGCAGGTTCAGATCACATATCTAATCTATGTATCAAAAAATTACCATTAAACGCAAAAAGATATCTAATTTTGATTTACAATTCTTGTTTAAAACTAGGTTATTTCCCGAATATATGGAAAGAAGCTCATATTATTCCGATTCTTAAGCCTGGAAAACCGATGGAGGAATTAAGTAGTTTTCGGCCTATCAGCTTACTATGCAGTTTCTCAAAAATATTTGAAAAACTCATAAAAATTAGACTGGAAAAGTTTATTTCAGCTAAAAAAAATCTTCCAAACGAACAGTTTGGATTTAGGGTAAAGCATAGTACCATTCACCCTCTTCTACGTGTCAAAAATTACATTAAATCCAACTTAGAAGAACGCAAATCTATTGGTCTAGTAGCGCTTGACATAAATTCCGCCTTTGACACTGTGTGGCACTCTGGCTTGCTTCATAAATTAGAAGTGTATAAATTTCCTATATATTTAATTAAAATCATACAAAACTTTCTTCATCAAAGAGTATTTCGTGTGATATTGAATAATACATGCTCCAATTTGTATGAAATTAAAGCAGGAGTTCCACAAGGCTCGGTACTTGGCCCAATTTTGTACAACACTTACACTGCAGATATCCCTAGGCTAGAGTTTACAAAAATATCAGTATTTGCTGATGACACTGCAATTTACTCTGCTGGCACTAATCCCAATCACATATTAACAAACCTACAAAATTCACTCAATAAGCTCTATAGTTATTATGCAAAATGGAGAGTAAAAATTAATGCTTCCAAAACAGTATCAATTTATTTTACGAAAAAAAGGAAAGCCTCTCTTTTACCTTCTATACCATTAAAACTGCAAAATGACGAAATTAACTGGGCCGATACTATTAAATACCTAGGCATTACCTTAGATAAAAGGCTAACCTTTCAAAAGCAAACTTCTAACACTATTGATAAAATTAACAAATGTACTCGCATGTTGTATCCCCTTATTAACCGAAAATCAATCTTATCCACAGAAAACAAATTGATACTTATTAAGGTAATTTTTCAACCAATAATGTTATATGCGGCACCAGTCTGGGGAGATTGTGCAGCTAGTCATACCAAAAAATTGCAAATTGCGCAAAATAAACTTTTGAAACTTGTATTCAATCTTCCCAGATGGTATTCAACCAAAAAGCTGCATGATAAAGCCAGCATGAATACAATTTTAGAAAAAATAAGTTATTTAACTGTAAAGTTCCACTCGGAACTGTTCATGTCAGAAAATTCTCTGATCAGAAATTTAAATTAAGTTAAAAAAAAATTAGGCTAGTTTAGTTCGTACGTATAGATTTTACTATAGATAGGTTTTACTGTTTAAGTTAGCGTTAAGTTTTACAAAACAAAAATTCAAAAAGGTTTTTCATCTCCAATTTTCCTTTAAATTTATAGTATTAAACTCGAAAACTTCTAAATAAAAATAAAAAAATACAAATCAACTGTAGTAAAGATAATTATATATCTGTATCTAAGTAAATAGTTTTAAAAGAATTAATTGTACAATATATGGAGCATAATAAATAAATAAATAAAAAATAAAAATAAATTATTATTATTACTATATACACTGATAATTAAAAAAGGGCTCTCAAAATAGTTGTCCAGTGAAATTATTAGACTATTTACTGGAATAGTCGTGGTAATTAACCCACTGGATCACGATCTGACCGCTATGATGCAAACTTTCGTAAACGTTTGCTACAAGCTACAATGAACGTTTGATTTGCTTGTTCGAAGCACTATCTGTCAGTATAAATTGCGAAACAATTGTTTTAAATGCATCAAATTAAAATGATAAAAAACATTGTTACACTTTAAAGTAATGAACTCAAGATTTTTTTCTCTTTGTATATTATTGTTTTATATTCTGACCGCAAACCCCTATAATTTTTGTAAAAAGATATTCAAAGTCTATTTGTTATGGATGAAAACCATAATACCGTTAAAAAAGTAGAAAATCATATATTGTTTTGTTGATTTATGAACCAAGACCAAAATTTCTATTCTCAGAATCTCTGTTCAAATTAAATCAATTTAAAGCTTGACTAGTCGATGAAGGCGATGAAGGCAAAAAAAATTCTTTATGGGTTTTTCGACCGGTTACAGTACCTTTTGTCATTGAGATAAAATAAATGAGAAAAAATAATTGAGAGTATAATTGTTATGGATGAAAACCATAGCACCATTGCAAAAGTAGAAAATCATAACAAATCCATCGATAAAATCTTTTTTGCACACTAAGCGCTTTCTGCCAATCAAAACATTTTAAATTAAAATTTATAATTTTGAACAACGTACACGAACGCTGCGCTGCATCAACAAAATTAGAAAAAGTTTTCTAAAACTGTACAAAATTAAAGCGTCACTTTAAATTATAATTATTTTTTATACCTACATACAAGAGAGGTCCTACGAATAAGCATTTATCCAATTATAAAAAGAGGTTGTAACTTACCTGAAACAAAAAGAAAAATTATAAAGTTAAAAAAATATATTAAATGTGTAAAAAATATAAAGTTAAAAATAAGTAAATAAATGAAAAAAAAACAGAAATATAAATAAACGATTTACGATTGAATTTGTTTGTTTTGTTTTATTTTATATTATTATTTATATTATTTATATTTTTTGTATACTAACAATAATAATCAGTTAGTAAATTTATAATCTGGTAACAAATAACTTAAATAAAATGGAGCTATTATATTTAAGAATCACTACCTATTGCATCACCTAGGGTTCCTGACAATAGCAGTAGTTTTCCACATTTACTGAATTGATAAGCCAGAAAAATGACAAATGAAAATACTTGAAAAACACTGAGTTAAAAATGTATTAAAAATTGCAGTACCTGCACGAAAAGGTAATTCTACCATAAGGTATTGGTCAAGAACACAAAAAAAAAAAATAAGAAGCGGCAAGAAAAATTATTTCTGTTCAAAAATAAAAGAATAAAAATAGTAAAATTAATGAAATTTTGATAAAAATATTTTTTAAAAAATTTGCTGAAATGACGATTGATCCTGTTTGTGTTAAAACCAATATTAGCCATACGAATCGAATACCAATAAATATCTGTTACATAAGTATAGTTAATTTGTTTTTATATAAATATGTAACCAAATTTTTGTAAGATGTAAGAATAAAGGTTAAAAAATCTTAGTAATGGTTAAAGATAACGACAGAGAAAACAGAGAGGAAAGATGGAGAGAGGTTCGGAGGGAAGTTGTGAATAGTGTTGTTGATGTTCATGAGTGCCATTTTTGTAAATTAAATTACGTAAAATTTGAATATACAGAAACTGTGTACGCGGTTGCAGACGGTGGTTTACCGTACTTTACCATTGAATTTTGAATACAGAAGTCAGTTATGGCCGACTATACATTTTCTTTTTGCTTTATCTTTATGTCCCGAAAGTTTACATGTTTGTGAGTTTATTGTGCGCCACTGTCTGTATCTGTTAGGATCATTAGATTTAATTAATTATTTGTAAGAGCAAATAAAATTGTGTTTTTGTTTTTTTTTCCTTACTCCTCTTGGGAGCATAGGGCTTCCACTTGACATTTCCATCGTACTCGATTTCTAGCTGCTATTTTCGCTTGTTCCCACGTTATGTTTATTTTTTCAAGCTTTTGTTTTATGGTCCTACGCCAGGTGTTCTTTGAGCGACCGGGTCTTCTTGTGCCTTGTGTGTTCCATTCTAAGCTCATTCGAGCGATGTTGTTTGATGGCTTTCTGAGGGTGTGGCCTATCCATCTCCAAATGATTTTAATTAATTTGTTTCGCTATGGGTTCTTCGCCGGTTAGTATCCAGAGGTTCTTGTTTCTTATTGTGTTTGGCTAGAATATTCGGCATATTATCCTTAAACATTTATTAATGAAGATTTGTAACTTCTAGTTGATAATTTTTGATGTTAACCCAGTTTCACTGCCGTATGTCAGGATTGATTTTACACAAGACCGGAATATTCTAAGTTTAGTTGCTCTGGATATTTGGCTGTTCCTCCATATCGGTTGCAATCTTCCAAATGCTGCTCTTGCTTTTTTAATCTATTTTCTACATCTTCTTGAGCCCCACCGCTAGTTGCTATTATACTTCCCAAGTAGCAGAAATTGTTAACAAATTCTATTTGTTCTTCTTTCAACTTTAGATGTTCCGTGATGGTGTTGTTTATTCTCATAACTTTGGTTTTTTCCAGGTTGATTTCTAGTCCAGCATGTTTGACAAGTTGTTCCAGGTGTTCTAATTTGCTCTGCATGTCGCTTTTATCCTTTTAAAATACCTGATCATGTTTTCATAACCTTAACATTTTTTTAAAATATTATACTTTGTACTTTACAATTAAATGCAAATTTGATTTGATGGTAATTTTTAAAGCACTTGCATTTAATTATAATTCTGTTTCTAATTTTGCGTCCTTGATCTTTTTTCAAGATTTTTAAATTAATAGATTTTGCTTTTTTTTTTGTTTAAAACTAAAAAAATTGCATTTTATTTTTTTTATTTCTATAAAAATTAGTATTTTGCACTAATCTCTGTAAAATAATCTTTACTTTATTTAAACAAAAAATAAAAATAAAAAAAGGCGTAAAGAAAACATAATTAGAAATTCTTTAAGATATACGTAATTCTATATACATATGTACATACTATAAATTACAATAATAACTAAAATACAATCAATAAATCACTTAACATAAAACTACAACAAAACAAATGATTCAGAAAAATTTTAAAATTTTCACCTCACCTTCATAACTATGATTCTATCTTTAACCACTAAATTATAATTATTAATTAAATAATTGAAATATGCCGTAATCCTATTATATAAAAAGCTGAACAAAAAGATTATTATATAAAATACCGCACAATAATATAAAATTAATAAAAAAATAAAAATAATAAAATTAATATCAAATATGTGTAATGAATAGAATTGGTTGCTTAGCCAACTCTAGGGATTTGAAATGAAGAAAAATGAAAAGAAATTTATTAATATGTTGTTGAGAATTAATATAAATTAATTTTATATAGGAAATTAAATAGAGAATATAAAAAAAAACATTTACTGAACTAAAGATGTATTGGAAAATAATCATCATAATTTTATAAACAAAAAGAACAAAAGAAAACAATGTAAGGCTTGGGTTTAATGAATAAATAAATAAATAATTGGGTTAGACTGTTGTTTTCCAAGTTTTTATTCACCATATGTGACGCATATACTCTCAGAATTGTATTCGAATAATTTTTTCGCAATGTTGTTGTCGGGTTTTATCAAAATATGTTCGACCAGTCCCATAATCATTTGCCGGATTTCTAAAAAATAATATATTAGTATTGAGGTTATGGAAACTATGTAATACCGATTGTCAGAAATATATATATAAATTAAGAAATTTTTTAAATCAGGCTACTTAATGTTGAAAAAATTTAGGTTTTTTTTTCGATAAATATTTTGAGCAAAGTAGTTGGGGTATACTGGGTAGACATTCATTTTAGGTATTAATATTGAATTACTAGCCAATAATTTCTGAGGACAAACAGATTGGTATTAGTAAAAATTTAATCCAATCCAATTCATCTAAATATTAATGTTATACAAAAGACTTCGTTACTCTTAAGATTACCTGCTAGACCCTAATTACTCCTATATGTTATACAAAAGACGTAGTTATACTCAATTGTAAACAGATTCAATACTGTATATTTAACAGAAAAATGAGTTCGATATCAAAGAGTTAGTAGTTTCGAAAAACGATGAAAACAACTAGATGTATATGTATGATGTACTAGTTATATTATTGGATTACTAATCAGAAATCTAGAACACTTCATTAGCAGCTGACCAGCATTAATTGACAGCAAAGAAACAAAAGACAAATCATATTTATAATTGTTTAAAAATATTTAATGATCTTCTTAATAATATTGACTCAGTTGTAAACTTCCGTCTCTACAAAAAAAAAATCGTCCAATTTCTAAATGTTTGTAATTGAATGAATATATAAATTATCGATTTGTAGATAAATGATGTTCTTACTAACTACTTTTAATCAAAAAAATGTCAAACAATTAAATTTCTATATTAATAATAAATTATAAGACCAAGCAGCTTAGGCTACTGTTGTAAAAATGTTTATGTACAATGCTTTACAATGCTTATATATATGCATTTCAACCGAAATGTCCCAGGTTCGATTCCTGCTGAAACAAAAAAATGATTTATTGGGTTTTCGACTTTGTCTAGTACCCTTTGTCATTGGGATATAATAAATGACAAAAATAATTGAGAGTATAATCTGGTAACAAATTAAATAAAAATTAAAATATTCTATTTAAGAAGGCTTAGTTTCGGACAATAGCTATAGTTTTCCACATTTAATGAGTATAGATAAGCCAGTAATTTGTTAAATAATTACATAATCGAAATATTGTAGATATTATAGTGTAAATTTGCAGTACCGTACTTAATTAAGCACGAAAAGGTAATTCCTATCAAAATTACTGTTAAGAGTGGAAAAAAAAAACTTAACAACAATTGTCGTCTCTTGCAATAATTTTTTTTTTTTTTTTTATTAAGCACTTCAATTGTTAAGAATTATAAATGTGCCAAATCTCTGCGTAAAAACATTAAGGGTGTTCATCCCATAGTCTTGGAATTATATATATATATAAAAAAAAATAATATTTAATATAATGTTAAAATTTTAGTCGAGACAGCACAAAAAGAGATATATATAATAGAAATAATAAGCCCCTATACTTTATAAAAAAAAAACAATTGTTACAAACGAAGGATAGTTTCTACATGCCCTTTCAACGGATTTATTTCATTTACTGTCATTTTAGTGCTTTTATCAAACTTTTTGTTTATTTATTTATTTCATACCGACACTTCTTATTTATTTATTTACAAAAATGAAATATTAGTGTTGGGGATTATGCTTTTAAAAAGAAACAAAATGAATAATTTATATCGGAATGACCTTAAACCTTAATCAGCAATCAAAAAGAGTGGTTTTCAGTCACGATTTTTCATTTTTTTTTTTTTTATTATTTTAACACCGTATTTTCAAAGTAAATTGCCTCTAGATCATAATTTTTTGTTTGGTGAAACAGTTTTAGATACTAAAGTGAAACAGGAACCGTGTATTTATGTCAAGGTATGAGTGATTGTAAATGTTAAAAATTAAAAATATTATTTTTAATTGTATGAATTTAAATAGATTGCGTTTGATGTGAAGTGTTTGATGATTTTTAATTAAATCGCTTCAGTTGTAAGGACATAGTGATTTCATTAGGATATACGTATACGATTTTATAGGATAAATAAATAAAATGAATCGTAAAAGATCATAAAAATCAAAATTAAAAAATAAATATTTTTTTAATAAAAAATATTTTATAGTAGCATTAGAGAGGGATAAAATTGTTTAGTTGGAATAGTTGACAATACCAGGACCAACAACGAAGTAAATGGTTCTTACTAATCCTACTATAAAAAATTCTCTACTAAAAAATATTAATATTTTAACTTTGATTTATATATAGATTTCATATACACCATACTTTGAATCTATTGTAATTTCGAAGCTGCGCTTAAGATTCTTGAAATCATTAATGATTTAAAAGTTAAAAATACGATTACTTATCTTTTCTGCACTCGTTTAGTTTTCTTTTAAGATTTGTTTCTTTTTCGGTCGTGCTTAGTTCGCAGACAAGTTCAACTTTTCTTTGATATGCTCTCTTTGACACTCTTTGACTCTTTTTCAACTCTCTTGGACTCTTTCAAGTGACCTCATGTCACATTTTAACAAATGATAAATTTATCCAGTTGTCTAGTTATCTATAAAGTTGTTATCATAATAGAATTTGGTACGTCTTTAGCCAGTCAATTTGATAGCTTCTGGTTAAGTGCTTCATTTTAATTTCGAACCTCGAATTCTAATAAATTTCAAGTCAACTTGCAGTATAGTAGAAAAATATGTTTTCCAGAAAGTTAATGAAGAATCTTGTGTATTAATTTGCGTAGCTCTACCACGGTTACTGCAAAAGTTATATGGTAACTAAGACTTATATAATCTTTAATTCTCCTCTCTAATTTATTGTTAGTCATTTGGATCCAGAATGTTTGAACAGAAGAGTTGTAGTTACACATACAATATTAATAAATGAAGATTTTGTCAGTTTTTTTTATACATAGCCAAATAAGCACTAAGTAGGAACCTTCTATATGGATTAGCACGTTTGGTTCGGGAGAAAAGGAAATATAAATGTAAAGAAGGATGGAGGACAATTACGAACGAAGGTGTTAATGTTTGTCTTGAATTTATGTAGGTCATAAATATGGAATTGATCACATTTGATTTGGAACACATAAGATGAAGTTGGGCTTCGCATTCGGGATGTTGAGGTTATAAACGAATTTACATAATTTGGCTTTTGAATTTGAGATTCTGCGATGTATAGGGATGAGCAGAGAAGCGCTTAGGTGGAAGTAATACAGATTTAATTTCCACTGAGCATGCGACTGTGCCTATGACATATCGATAAAAAGAGAGAGAGAGAGCTCCAACTATACAACGATGACCAAGAGGAGCAAGGTGAGCGGTGACATTTCGGCCATTGATAAGACCAATAGCCAGTTATGACAAGATGAAGTTTACTATTGTTTTAATTACATTTTTTCAATTTATATTCAAACGTAAATATTTTAATTATTACTCAATGTAGAATTTTTAGTAAGGTTCGGTCTGAAATATTGTAAGCCGACTTATACTGATAATTTGTTTTTTTTGGTATAGAAATGTAAGTTAACTTATAACGGTGTGTTTTCAAAATTATTCATTCTATAAACCATTTTTTATTTCTATAGCTTGACAATACAAAAATCTTGTTCAAAACAGTGCTAAAATAATTGAAAGCCAAAAATAGTAACAGTTTTTGGTGCAGGTGCAGGAAATGAAAATCAAAATAAAACTTTTAAAACGTTCTCCTGAAAATGGTTATTTTTGGCTAACAATATACTAGATGCAAGGTGCGACTTATATTCGTTTCAATAAAATTTCAAATTAAATTTTTCTCGCATTAACTCGCACTTCACGTGAATATTTTAAAAAAGTTTAATATATCTGGTTTTAGTATAGTTAATTGAAGGTCACATTCAAAAATGGTTTGAAAACATTTTCGAAATTCAATAAGAAATTCTAATTGAATCAAAAATTGTTAATTGAAAAATCATGTCACTGTGTGTCACTTTATCTTTTACTAACTGTGTTATTAAAAGAAAAGATGAGATAAAAAAAATCAACACACAAAAATTAAAAAACTAGTCAAAATACACAATTTTAATCAACATTGTTAAACAATATGCTTCAAGATTGTTTGTGTTAGTCAGATGATATCTGCGATAACAAAATGCTGTTTGGGTGGGTGATTAATAATAGTGAATATTTGGTTACTAAAAACAGAAGTGACTCCTGCCGGATAGTCAGCTATGTTTAATTACCTAATATTTCCATTTTTTTTTTTATTGAAAATAAAATAAACGAATCTGACTAATATAAAAAAAAAATAATAATTTTAAAGTGCTATCAAGTCATCTCAATTTCTGATAATTTTGAACAAGTTTAAAGCCCCATTAACTTAATATTTAGTTACTCATTTTTATTGACAATATTCCTCATAGTTATCTCTTTTGTTTAATTTTTATTTTGTAATTTTAACTTCTTAGAATAGAAAAATAAATAATAATGATTCAAAATAATTATTCGTCTTCCAAAATTATTATTAAATAAATTTTAATCATTAGTAAATTTGTCAAATTCACATTACAATGCAATTTTTCATTTAAAATGTGTCACCATCGGGAATTCTCAAAAATTTCAACAAATTATTCATACATTCTTTTAAAATTTCATTATGCAACATTTCAATGGAGGTTTGAAATATTTTATAATACATATTAGAATACCCTACGAACTCTCATTTCAATCAAGATTTTCTGATTTAAAATTTTCTACTAAACTCTTTTTATTTTTTTTTAAATTGTTATTTGCTCGTTCAAACGTCTACCTACATAGAATTATTTTAAAGTGAGTAAGTAAAGAAACTAAAAACATATGGGATAGTTGCAGTCTGAACCTCTATTCAAATTTAATATATTCAATACTTAAATCTGGTAATTAAGGAGACTAGATCCAATGTCAGCACACTGACATGGTTTACCACAGGTCGTGGTCCATTCAAAAAAATATGTGTACAAGACTAACATATCCAGATGCTTCTCACATTCTATTTGTTTGTTATGCCATAGTCCGCAAAATAAATAAATATTTACAGAAATTTGCATTAGAGCAATAATAACGTTCAATAAGGGTATAGAACTGCAATTAATTTTAAGATAACAAATGGGGAAATACAATAAATTTGAAAAGGTCGCTTCTCCATAGAACTCCCATCGAAATGGTATTACTGATCAGTTTAGAGCAAGCACATCAGACTTCTACTACTAGACGAAAGCTTGTTACATTTGACGTGCAATTATATATCATCATCCAGTGGGATTAGTAAAACACCACCACCTTTAAAAAATGTTAAAATAAACTAAGCCAGATTCATCATAAGCTAAGACATATAACCCATAACAATACTTTAATTAAAAATACTTTAAAAAGTCTAACCGAACTAGTAAATATCAAAGCCCAAAAAACAACAGTTGCTAGTTAGTCTCAACTATATTATGTATATTCAACCGTTATCAGTTTTAACAGTTAAAACAATTGTCGATCAAAATTAAAATTTACTGTACTGTACATTCTTGTGATTGTCTCAAATCTACCATATTTAATAGGGTGCAAGGGAATGTGGAATAACTCAACGATTTTGAGTTTATTCCGATTGGTTCTTTCAACCAAATAATTTCAAATTTAAGGGACTAATGTTTTGTCCGAAAGGATCTGGTATGAGTAAAAGAGATATATGTAATTACCCAAAGATCAGACAATGACAGTAATTCAATGAGTTTAAGATGGCGGAAGTCGCAATGGATCATTTCACGAAAAATTAATTAAAGCGAAATGTAATAATTTTCGATAAAACCGATTTAATTCGAATAATGTCAGTCCCATTAATTTACTGGCATATTTAAAGGTAGGCCTTACAATTGTAAGCTAAAGATGTTTCCGTGAGGTACGGATCACAAATAAATCTGTACGATGTTTATACCATCGTTTAATGAAACCTAAAGAAGAATTGGCTTTCCTCACTATTTTACCAAAATGTAGCTTGAAGCTCAAATTAGGATCAAATGTTATCCCGAGATCAAAATAAATCTATAGTAGTATTTATTCTTGAAGGACAATAGCCAATTGATTGCTGGTTGACCCAACTTGTTCGAACACGATTTCTCCTAGAAAAGGTTTTTACACCATTTTTTTACATCAGGAAGCGAAATTGTTTATATTTACAGGGTTAAGCAATCCGATGAGGAAGTTATAGGAGTAAAAAGCTTTGAATCATCTGCAAATCTTAGAAGTTAAAAAAAATTAATAACTTTAGGAGCATCAATAATTGAAAATATTAAACAAACCTATGTGATTGCCTTGCCGAAATTCGGAAGCCGCTGAGTATTGTTCAGAAAACGCAGTTTTCAATAAAACTGAATACTCTAAAGAAGAGAGATAAGACTCAAGCCAATTAAGGCTGTATGTAATGAAAAACGTATAATTTTGTGCTTCAGCAGTATGACGCTATGAGACATTCTGTCAAACGCCTTACTTATTTCAGTAAACATGTCGTCAATTTGAAAACTATTCCTCATTGAGGTCATAGTCTTGGAGATAAAAACCATGTTCGTAGTTGTTGTTTAAGAAAACAGTTTAGGAATACATGAGAGCTTGACGTGATGTTAGTAATAACAAATTCATTAAAAAAAATATTGATAAGTCCAAACATTTTTATAAAATATTCTTGGTTTTAAAAATAAATTCAAATAAAGTAATGAACTCCAGCTTCTAATGCTTTTGAAAATTAGAGTTAAAGTATGTAGTGTAAAAAAATGGTAAAACTAACTACATACCAAATATAGTTTAAAAATGTATACAAGTGTCAAATAGTTCGAATTATCTTAACCAACCTCATAACATAATAGCTGTTTAGTGTTAGGTTCGTATTAAGAGATGTAGGTATATATTACCTTTATGCAGGTCTATTAGTCTTATGAAAAAAGTACAATATGTGATTTTACCAAGAATAAGTACAAAGCAATGAACATTTTTTAAAGATCCGGATGAAACAGATACGCCAAATTATTATTATCTTTGTTCGTGAAGCACTATGAGTTTTACTGAAACTGGGAACTACCATTCTCTTATAAATTTTTCACTGACTTTACAAAATCATTTGGTGTAAATAATCACTGATCTAATTTTTTTTTAGTAATGTTAGAAAAAAAATCATAAATCATTTTTCAAGTACTTTCGGAATGAACTTAAGACTTGAATCATCTAAAAAACAACGTACAACAATTTATAGATTACTACTGTCGTACATTTATAAATGCATGATTCGGTCAAAATTATCGTTTTCAGAATTCAATTTGAATCAATCTATTCTCCTTAAAAAAGACTAATTAGTTTCTTTTGTTCACTTTCAATTCAAATTCATTCAATATCAGTTGTATAGTTGTCATTTCAGAAATTAACTCTTCATCATTTTGATTCATGAAAATTGGTATTAAATTTTTTTTGATGAAAATTAATTACGGTTAATAAAAAAAAAAAATTTTTTTATAGGAAAATTGAAATAATATAAAATATTAAAAGGGGATTCCCTCAATTATGATTTTTTCAATAACACTTAAATGTAGAACTTATGACCCTTAAATAAATGCGGGTTGAGTTTTCTTTTAAGAAACCAAATAAAAATTATTAAGTAATTATTTTAAAATTTAATAGGCCTAAAATATCAAATGACATTTTGAAAAATAATTACATGGCCAAAATAAAAAAAATCCAAGTCCAAATAAAATTATGTGGAAAACTATTGCTTACTTATTATTATGTACATGCTTTTGAGTTAACGACACTGAAATAAAATTTAATTGCTTTGCAACGCTATTAAAAAAAAATCGATTTTTGTAATTTTCAAGAAATAATCGAAAACTTTTCATCATAGTTATGATTAATGAAGCTTATAAAAAATAAAAATTTTTTGTTTTTATTTTAAGAATTCAACAATAAACCTAACGACTTATCGATGTTTGTGGAGTATCATTGCCACATTTTTTAGGTCCTAAAATAAAAAAAAATTGTAAGTAAATAAATTATAAGTTGGCGTAAAAAGGCGTTTCAATCGCGGTTCGGATATTCCTTCAATTTTGCAAAATTGGTATTGTTGAAAACGTGCGTTTCGAAAATGAATCGGAAAAGTTTATTGGTATTTTTGAAAACGTTGTAGAAACGGGCTTCATACAAATTATAGCATTTCATATCCGCCATTAATTTAGCGCGTTTTATAAAATGGATATAAAAAATTAAGTTAAATAAATTAAATATTTGTTTATTCATTTTTGTTTTATATCAAAATTATTTAGAAATATCGAATGTCTGTTTTTTTATTTTATAATTGCAGAAATACTTAGCTGGGTACAAGACATTAGAGAAATTCTCTTTTCTTTCATGTATAGGAAGGAAAGGAAAAGGCTCATTATCATAAGCTCTTCTTCTCCATTTAATGTCGGATTTTGCAGTTATGGTAAAGTTAATGCAAGTACTTCCGTTCATGCAATTCTCGTTATCAACTATTTGCAATAAAACATTTTCATTTTCTTCTGCAACTAAACCAACTGCCAGAACAGTACCTTCACTTAATTCATCACCTACAGTATCAAAATCTTCAAAATTTGACTCATATTCATTTATCATCGGTTTAACATTATTCTTAATAACAATTTCTTCATCTATATCACAGTTATCAAAATCACTTTCCACTTCCGACAAATTGCCATCAAGTAAATCAATATATTCTCGGATTTCATCATCTGTTGCAAATTTTTTCGACATTTTTCTGTGTAGAAATAAAAGTTTTCTTATAAAAATACAAATCATATTCGAATTTGCAGCAACATTTGATGAAAATTGTGTAAATATATTGAACAAATAATTTATGTGTAATATATTACACAACCTTTTATAAATTTTGTGTAAGATTTTACTATATAAAGGAAAAATATTTACACTTACTTCTGATCATAAATTTCTTTAAAAATTTATTCTAGGAATAATATATTACAAAATAAAATAGTTTTCGCTTAAATTTAGGTGGTATTTACTCGGTTTTATCAAATTATACACAACACGTTTTACATGCACCCGCACTATAGTAAAAAATGACACTTATTTTCTTATACCACGACTGAAAAAATATAAAAAGCCTACTGTAATTTAAAAAATTTTAGTGAAAAGGGGTTAAAGTGAAGTTTTACATTTTTTAATATTTTTAAATGAATAACGATTTCGAGTAATGATATAGAGGATTCTATGAAAATCAAATTCTATTTCTTAACATAAAAGTTAAATAATTTTGAATCATATTATACTCATTTTGTTAGTACATCTTTTATAAAATAAATTTTAAATATTTTTTTCAAACAATTGTATTGACTACTCTTCATTAATTAAATTAAAAATACCCTTTGAAACGTTCTTTACATTTCTTCTTGTATTATTTCATCAATTTATTCATGTATAAATCAAGTTTTGAAATATTTTATTCTTACTAAATATTTATTGCGTACAACACTACTACAAACAAATATTTACCGCTGACAGATAAATTTTACCGCTTACTTGACCAACCGACGTTTTGAAAAATACCAAATTATCTTTCGATCGAATCGAACACGGTTTTACACAATACGAGCCCCGATTGAAACTCCGTTTTCAATAATAGGCACTATTGGCTCACCTCTCTAGAGTTATGTTTAAACAAAGTCAAAAAAAACAGATAACTTATCTTATATCATCCCAACATACAATAACATTGCTGCTCATATTGCTTCACTTAAACATTATTGTATTATTGGAACTCTGTCCCATTTTACAACGATCATATCAGACGATATATATTTATTATTTAGTTATGTAAATACTATTAAGTTTGTATAAATTCCAATAAAATATTTCGCTCTAGAAATTATATTGTGAAAATCGGAAATAATGGCAAGATCAAATAATCAAATCGCATATTATCTTCACAGATTTAAAAAGAATATAAACCTATTGACCCAAGAGATATTTGTTGTTGTTCGATTACTTATGTATAAGGATTTTACGACCTAATATTTAGGACTACATAAACAAATTAAATTACAATAAAGTTTTTGGCAATTGAAATTATATTATTGTTAATATGCATATTTTTACGGGTAAAAAAGTGGTAGAAGTCTACCAAAATTTATAGGTGAGGAGACATTTCGGCAAGGGGTAAGCAAATCTACCAAAAGTTAAAATTTCTGGTAGATTTTTGACGGTTAAATTTTTTTTCTGGGAATATGTCAGTGTCAAAATATTTTTATTATTTTTTATTCACAAAAAATAAGTTGACACGTAATTTTCGGATCGAATATTAATCAAATAAAAAAATATAAATTATACAAATAATAATAATGTTGAATTGACACTAGAATAATAATAAAAATTTATTTATTTCTTTGCCAATAATTTCAATTGTGGCCATTTTGATATTTGAATAATTTGACAGCGACAATGGCAGAAATCTACCAGTTTTTTTTTACGTATGAACATGATGGTAGATTTCTGCGGCAGATCTGCGGCATATTTCTGCATCGTATAAACATGGGCAATAGTGCTCAAATTATGTTTATACTATGGTTAGGGACTTAATTGCTAAATGCATAAATATGAGTAGTAGAATTTCATATCACCATATATGCTCCACAAAAATTAAGAAGTCTCAACTTCTGCCTCTGCATGAAGACAAACATAAAATTTATTACTTCAACCCAATGTTGTTTTGTGTTATTTTTGTTCTGTTCCATCCCATACTAAAAATTTAAATCTTCAAAAATATATTAATTCAATTTCTGGCAACACTAAACTTTTAGGAAATGGTAACAACATAAATAATAAAAAACAAAAAAAAAATAATAAAATTAAACAAGAAAAGGTCATTAACTCGTTGTTTGTTTCATTATTGCACCATTCAATGGGATCAATGATTCTCTAGAATATTTAAATAAGTTGTTCATGAAATATTTGACAAATCAATTGAAATAAAAAAAAAAATAGATTTGGTTATTGGGAACCAAATTCTTCAAATTAATTTTATTTCTCTTTTTTATTATTATATTATTTTTTTTTTTTGTTTTTATTAGCTGGAATATACATAGAAGATTTATTTTAAAGTTTTTTTTTTTTGCTGTATTAACTCAAAAAGCCTTATCTCGGTCTAACTAAATTATTTAACGGTTATTATTGTAATCGGATTACACTTTATTACAAAGTACACTACTAAGTAATAGGAAATTTATAGAGATTGATCTTTGTATGGATTGTATATAGAAAGTAATCTTGTGTGTACTCTTTTATTAGTGCCCTCGTTCTTTTTTTTTCTCAAATGTTGACTGATTTGTTAATTTTATGAAATACCAGAAGGGTCAGATGTATAAATTTATAGAATTAGAAAAAAAAAAGAAAAAAACTAGAACAAGAAAACGGAATTTTTGTAAAAAGTTGTTTTGTTTTTCATAACATATGGTATAGAAAAAATTTCTGTTAATAAAAAGTTAAAAAACACATGGGAATAGAAGAAGAGGGAAGATGAAAAGAGAAATTATAAGAAAATTGGGGCATCAGAATGCATTATACTCGTCGTGTATGTAAGATAATAAATTTAATAAAAATTATGAGATAATTATTTAAGATGATGGAATTTAAAAGTTTGGTTTTAGTTGACATGATATAAAATTTGAAAATGTTTATGTTTTGGGTGAATATAAAGTTTAATTTTGCTGAAGATATTCATTCTATGTGGATTTAATATGGAAATTTATGTATATGAAATATATAAGTTATGGGAATGATTATGAAATTTACTAAAAGAGATAATTGAGAAGCAATAAATCAAGAGCTAGTAACAAACAAAATTTTCATGTTCCGGAATATGTTCATTAAGTTAAGTATTAAAATATTGTCTATTAATTATGAGTTATTAATTATGAGTTATAAAATTAGCTTAGTATATAAAATCGGAATTATACTTAATATAAAATCAAACTAAAAATTTAGGAAAAAGAATATTCAAATCTGGTTAGTCTCTGTTTATGGATACTATACACATCAAATTGAGGTAACTAACTAGGCTGATTTGACCAAAGCAAATATTAAGTTAGGCCGGTCGATTTTTTATGTTTTTTATTCTTTTGAGCGTTATTTAGTATAAAATTCTATTAAAGTTACAGTCCCGTATTTACAAATAAAAATTTGCTTTTAATTCATAACATTTATTGAGATAATTCCTAAAATATTTTTGTCGGAAAATTGTGGAGGAATACAGTGTGTTTGTGTATAGGTAGGAAAATATATAAATCATTTTAAGAAGCTTGGATATGTTAAAAATGGTTACAAAAAATTGTTAGAAGTTAAAAAAAAAAATATTTTAAATTTCAATACATACCGTTTTGATGTAAATAATTTTTAAAGTATGAAGTTGTTTCAATTTGAAAATTTTAGTACATATCATTTTAGAGATTCAAAATTTATCATGAAGTTTGTAATGTTGAATAAAATTATCAAGTTAACAGATTTAATTCATGATTTAATACTATTTCAAATTCTCAACTACATATTATATAGGATAGTTTAATGACTTTAAAAATTTCATTTAGTTTATAACACACTTGAACAGTGAAAAAAAGTCAAAAATAGGTATTTACGATAAAATTTTAAATAAAGAGTTACAATATATTGATCAAGCATACAGTATTGATCTCTGAGTATTGGTCATAATGGTACACAAACAATATTTGACAGTTATATACATATTTTCAAAATATAAAAAATAGTTCGCTGAGCGACATTTTTCAACCATAGAAGGCTGTTGCGATATGACAGAATTAAATAGAAGATAAAAATAATATATATAGAAATGAAAGCATTTGACAATTACAAATATTTTATATACGTCATATACAATTGTGTTTTTTTATTAAATTGCACATATACAAAAATCAATACAACAGGTTAAAGAGTCTAAAAAATTTTTTTTTTATAATAAATATAGAGATATCTCAGTATAACCAGGCAGCAATTGCAGTAGATTAATAGCAATACTTCATTACTTTATTATAATAATAATAATAACAATAATAATTCTACCTTATCTTAAAATTAGTTAAGTTATGTACAATTTATTCAATATTTTTAAAGTATTTCAGAATTATTATGAAAATATTTACGAAAAAAATAGAATTTGTAACAAATTATAGAAAGTAATACTTAAAAATGACCTACAAATTAAATCTACTAAAAAAACCCGTATGTATATTTTTAGCTGGAACCTACTTACAAAATTTAAAATCCAAAAGTCCACGATAAAATAAAAAGTAATAGTTTTAAATATATTCTTACACTTCAGTAGGATTAAAAGTGTTAAAGTCGAAAATCCTAACTTATTTTAATAAAGATTTATAGGTTTGAAGAAATGAGAGCTTCTAAATTTTTAAAAATAGACTTGAACATTTTAATTTAATTAAATATATTTTAAACTAGTAAGTCAGCCCGTTTAAAAACGGGTCCCGAGTAAAAAGATACCGAACTTTTTTTCGAACATAACCACTCAGTGGCCTTAAGAATTTTTTTTTCTAGAAACTTTTTTGTTATAATTTAAAACAAATTAATAATTTATTTTCCATCCATTTTATTTTTTATCCATTTTTCTTTTTTTTCACAATTTAATTGAAAGGAAAAAATTTAAAAATTTAAAAATCAAAAAAATCATTTAAAAATTTAAAAATCAAAAAATCATATAAAAATAATTGAAAGGAAAAATATTTTTTTTTTAAATTTTTTCAAAATTTAAAATGTCAAAAAGCGTCATTTACAAACATACAAAATGGTTCTCTGGTCTTTTATATATGTATATAATAAAGTTATCTCCTCTAATCAAACTAAATTTTAAATATTTTAATATTATTATATACAGACGGTATCTTACATCAGTGCTATAGTAGATAAAATTTATACATGGAATTTGGCTTCAAATTTAAACGCTTTCCAAGAAATAAAGACTTAAGTAACTTTTTTTTTTAAGTTTCTGTAAATTGGATGAGAATGTAATTTCAAAAAAAGGTGGTATAATTTTTAAAAACAAAGCCTAGAAAGTTTTAAAATAACAATAATCAAACATGTTGGAGATTTCCAATTTTGTAATATTTAAAATGTTAAATTTTATTAAGTATTTGTGAAAGACTTTTATATACAAATTTAGTTTACTAATGAAAAAGTTGTAAACTAAAGCTAAAACTGTAATAATTGTTAGTCTAAAAGACTAATTTAATGTTTACAAAATGATAAGAATTTTTAGTCTGTTAATGTCGGCACCGTCCTTCACTTCGTTAGGTATATCACGGAAAAAAGAGATGAAAACTATTTTCCTACTTTAAAATATTTAATGAAGGCCTAAGCAACGACATATAACAATGCTCTGATGTGAGATACACTCTGTAACTATACTTATATATTTAATTTCCAACTAACATATTTTGTACTTTTTATCAAATTTATGAATTCCTAACTGGATCAGATTGCCGCCTTCATGCTATTTCAATTTTAAACAATAATTTAACTGCGCGTTTGAACATTTAGTTACTATAAAAAAAAATTCTACATAAAATAGTGGAAGAGATATTTAAATTATGAATGTTTTTGGCTCAAAATTCAACAACTTATTTATTTCTTTATGTATGTAGCCAAACAAGGCATTAAAAAAAAAATCAAAATATACAAAAACAACAATGTTATCACAACAATGAATTTTCAATCATATATGTGATAATATTAAATTCTGACAAATAAAACTAAAAAAAAAATTAATTATTTAAATTAAACCATCTATCCTGAATCTAAAATACTTCTTTTAATTTTTTTAAAATTTATTCTTAACATTTCTTGAATTTAAAAATTTATCCTTATCATTTTTTGAATACAAAAATTTTTAAAACACAATTCTTAACTTAAAAAACTGTGTCATTATCATGTTTTGTGCAAATCACATAATCAACTAAAAAAAAATATATATATATATATATTTTCTATAGAGAAACAAAATCTAAGTACACTGTACAAATTACAATTCTTTAAAGATACTCTGTTAATATTAGAAAACTTGATCAACTCTAACAGTTAAATCGTTTATAATAAAATTAAAAACATTTCATATTTTTATATTCAATAAGAGTCGTTTTTATTTCATTAAAAATTCTATGGAAAATCTCATAAATTTTCATCTTTAATTAAACCGAATTATTCTCTTTCCTTTTTAGAACTAACCATCAACAACCGACCCATCAAACAAAATTGTATACATATATGTAAATATTATGTAATAGTATAATTAAATTATAACTATCTTGTATTACTTACACTGCTCTGAAGTAATCATAAAAACAAAAAAAAAAAAAACACAAAAATAAAAAAAACAAAAACAACAACAATATTTTCTATTTCGTTCTATTTATTCCAATTTTTCCTTTTCATTACATTAATTTTTTTTTTTATATTTAATTTAATTTATTAAAAATTTATTTAAAATCCTAGCATATTGTTCCCCTATATTCTAATGACCGGAAAATTTTTATTGTTTTGTATTCCTGTTTTACTTTCATCATCAAAATAAAAATATTTTCATTTTAAAGAAACACACACCGACATCTTGAAATAAAGTAAATATGATAAAAAAGCAAGGATCTCATATTTAATATTATTATTATATATATATATATATTATATATATATATATATATACAGCATATATATATATATATTCTTATTAAGTCTGTATTAGGAAAGAAATAATTTTTAATTCTGTTGTTTTTTGTTTTGGCTCTTAAGATTCATTCAATTTGTGAGATCATAATAAAAAAAAAAACAATATTTTTATTGACTTTGAAACAAATTGGGAACATGAATGAATTTTCTTATGGATGGCAAAAATCTAAAGATAAAAATTCCAAATATAACATAATATTCAAAAACATTTTGATACGGTTCTTTGAAAAAACAAAAAGAAAAGAAAAAAAAAACAACTTAAACGAAACATATTTCAAAAAAACAACAATAACAGTGTTCTGTCCTGTACAATAAAAATTCATGTAGGATAGCTACTATGTTTTTTAGATCAAATTAAAATGTTTTTCTATAAAGTTCATTTCCCATTTTCTTTGAAATTTTCCAGCAAAAAAACACTAAAACAAAAAACAACAAAATTTCCGTTTTTGCTTAGTATTGTTTTGAAAAATAAAAATTACTATCTTCTCACTCTCTCTCTCTCTCTCTCTCCTTTACGGGTATACCATGATACCTCCTAATCCCCAACACAGACAGCAATATAAATCCCTACGTTTATAAATTTTTATAATAACCCAAAATACCATGTAACATTTTTACAATATATTTTTTTCTGGAGTTAAAAACTTTTTATATTTTTCTTTTGCTGTTTTTGTTGTTGTTTTTGTTGTCATAATATTTCTCAGTTCACCCTAAATGACTCTTAAGAGAAGTCACATTCAAATATGAATTTATATTGCAAATAATAATTTTTTAAAACTTTTCTTTTCTTAAATAAAATATAAGTATTTTCATTTTCATAAAATTAAATGTTGCTAGAAAAAATATTGAGCAACAATGTGTCTGTAAACAAAAAGAAAATTTGTATTTTTATGAACTAAAATAAAGTTATCGTATCAGTTTATTTAAAGTCATCTTGAAGGAGTATAAAAAATAACAAATAATGTGTTGAACAAGTGGGGTTATTAAAAGGGAGGGAAAAAATTATAAAACTTTTGAAATAACAAAAGAAAAATATAGAGAAACTACAAGGGAAAAAAAAATGTTTTTGGCTTTTTTATTGAAAATATTGAAAGGAAAATTTTCCAATCCATACACTGATACATTTTCTTACTCCCCCCCCCCCTTCTTCAAATAAATTCATATGAATAAAGCTATGAAAAAAAAAATTTAAATCTGAATATAGTAATACTAAACAATCTTAAACTCAACCTCTAGAAATATCAACAAGATACTCTACCCACCCCAAACCCTCTGTCTATATATTATACAGTTATTTTTTATACACAAAGAAATAAAAATGAAGGAAGAAACTTTCAAAATAAATAAAATTGCAATGCGTCTTTTAGGCGCCAAAATAATATTTACTTGACGTCGTGATATGGATGCTTTTCTTATTGTATAAATGTATATGGACATATATATACATATATGTACGCAATAACAAAAAAAAAATCGAAGTTGATGAGGGTTGATTTTAATGGTGGTAGATAAATACAAGGAATATTAAATACTCTAGATAATGTTTAAAATTTATTATGAATTCTCTAAAGAATTGTTCATTCATTCATTTATCGGAATTCATTATGTACAGTTATATGGAAAAGTCTTCGGGTTGCATGAATATTGACTATTTTACTTTAGTTTAATTTAAGAATATAATCCCGGATCACCAATTCGGTTTTAGAGAAAAACATGCTACAATAGACCAGGTACACAGAATTACAAACACTATTGAAAAAGCTCTAGAGGAGAAGAAGGTCTGTTCAGCAATCTTTTTGGATGTGGCTCAGGCATTCGATAAGGTGTGGCATAAGGGGTTGAATTGTAAAATTAAAACAATCCTTCCAAAAGAACATTCGCAAATCACTTATCAGAGAGATACTTCTACATAAAACAGGAAGGAGCATATTCCGATCTTAAAGAAATTAATGCCGGGGTTCATCAAGGAAGTGTACTGTACCTGCTGTACACTTGTGATTTTCCCGCACTAGAAAATAATATTATTGCGACGTTTGCAGATGATACAGTGATTCTGGCTGTTGGGGAAAATAATAAAGAATCCATGGAAAAGCTGCAGAGAGCTATAACAAAAATCCAAGATTATACAAAAAGATGGAGGCTAAAATTAAATGAAGCTAAGTCAATACATGTGGATTTCACAAATAAAAAAATTGACCATAAACCAGTATATATAAATGGTCAAGAAATACCCCATTCAAATACTGCCAAATATTTGAATGGGGTATTTCTTTTATTTCTGGGGCTGGGAAGCTCACATAAAAAACAAGAAAGAAGAACAAATCCGCTATAGAAAAATGAACTGGCTCATAGGTAAGAATTCTACCTTAACAATACAAAACAAACTTCTGCTCTATAAACAAATACTGAAACCAGTATGGTCATATGGCATCCAGCTATGGGGATGCAGCAAAAAAAGTAATAGAGATATTATTCAGAGGTTCCAGAATAAAGTCCTAAGAAACATTGTGAACGCGCCCTGGTTCATAAGAAACTATGACCTACATAAAGATTTGCAAATAGAATCTGTCGATAAGGAAATACAGAAATTTGCAAGAAGTCACGAAAAAAGGCTTCAGCACCATGTAAATGTAGAGGTAGTCGAGCTCCTGGATAATAGAAATATAGCCAGACGACTCAAAAGAGTAAAACCTTTTGAGTTAGTGCAGCAATAATCACCCACACTCTTGAGGACTCGTCGCGCTGGTGATCGGAGGTTGACCCGCTCCCATGTTTAGATAGATTTGTTTTTACGGGATTGGTGAAAAATTTCGTTATGTTGACTGCCAACGAAACGAGGTTTTTCATAAGTCTTACATAATTATAAATTCGTTCGGAAAGCTGGTTGGTTGGCTTTTCGTCACTGATGCGATGGGTCTTCAAGGTTATGGATGAATACGCCAAAGAAAAGTTAGATAGACATCGCTGGATGTAGTCTACATTGAAAAATAAAATAAAGTCAAGAAAAAATTGCTCATTAGTGCTGTAGGACTAGATCGCGATATAGGAAGGGTGTGGTTTAGTGGGTAAGAATCCCACACACAATGTCAAGCTACGGGGCTCATTGTGTCTTTTGAAGATTCCCACCAGCCTGCGTTAAAAAAAAAAAAAAAAAAAAAAGTTTAATTTTAGTTTTAGAATTAAAAATATGCATTTAGATAAGAAATTGAATTGTTATATTATAAAATTTGTGATAATGGTTAATTAAATTTTCAAAAACAAAAAACAAAATTTTGTACAGTTATCTGACCAATGGGTTTTTTTTATATTTCAAGCTTATTGGGTGGTGTGAATAAAAAATCAGTTAAAAATTTTAAGTTTTTAGTTTAAGCACTAGCTTACGCTATATATTTTAAGTGAAAGCTATTAGCTTTCGCCTAAAAAAAATGAATAATCTTTGCTGAAACTGATTACTTAGAGCTGGGAAATTTTTAATTTTAAAATTTTTCACGTTTATTTTGTTAAAGTTTGTTGTTGTGTTGTCAGCGTAAAATGATGTCATGCACATCATCATATTAATTAATGTTATAGTAAATTTAGTTTGCCTTGCATGTTGCTTGAACATTTATACTACAAAATCTGTTCGGATCACTGCTTTTGAGCTTCTATTATTTCCTCGACACTACTAGAGAATTTAATCCAAATATGCCCTTTAGATAAAAAATTTTTAATTACTGTAAGTATAATCTTACAAACCGTTATCCGATGTACTCCTTATTCTTTGACTACACCAATTTGAAAGCCAGGGTTGCTTATATAATGAAGAAATATTTCCATTTTGTTTTTAGGTGACAAAGCAGCACATCTGTTCTCATTGCTACAACCAAGAAAATAATTTACTATCCACATCACATGATTTTCATTAAATCTATACAATTTAAAATAATCTTCTTCTACACAACCTAATCTTCTTCGATAACGTTTTCAAGCACGAATATGCATGAATGCAGCCATATTTCACGACAGTTGGCAAGCAAATGTTTATTTTAAGCTCATTCAGAGGAATCTTGAAATATTACAAGCTATTGCTTATTAATATTTTCAGTCTACACTACTTTTTATTCACTTTTTTTAAGTACTAGCTGGAAAATTTAGCTTTTACTAAAATCAAAAAACTAATTTTTTTAGCTTAAGTGTTGCTTAATTTTAATTCACTAAATACACAGCATTCACTGTAAAAATACCAGTTTTAGAATTTGCTACTTTTTTATTCACACCACCCATCATCCCTAAACACTGTATTTCTAGGTACAGAATAAAACTCTGTTGGGTTCATAGTCATTCAAATATATCAATAGGATTTTCAGATAACAACGAAACTTTGGCTAGTATATATAAGGAGGTAAAGGAAGAAGACTTTGGAAAACTGATTTTATTTAAGATATCGAACACATTTTTTGCGACCACCTCGGCTTTAGCAAAAATTATTGGGAATTTATTTATCTTAGGAATTTATGTATCTTGAAGGTTTACATAGGTGCATTCTACAGATTTTGCAAATAAGATTGGTTAAATCTGTTTATGCGGTGGTCTTTGAAATCAACAGATATGAACAGAATTGAATTTTTCAAAATCTTAATCCCATCAATTTTTATCGTAATAGTTTCAAACTACAAAATTTTGTTAAATAAAGAACTCAAGTTATTAAAAACAATTAAAAGAAGAAATAATTTAGTGTCATTTTAGGAAATATCAAACTCTAATTTGAGCAAAAAAAATATTAGAGGTAAACGAGGTATAGGCACTTGGCAGTTATATAGTGGATATATATAATTTTATTTATTCTCAATTTAATGTAGTATGTGAAGTATTATATGGTCGGCGCACACCGGTTTATTACAAGGTGTGAACAAGAAGAGAGAGTTAATATATTTTACATTCTTGTTATATAATAATTATCTTTCTAACAATTATATTATTTTGAGTGTAATACTCTGAGTGGAATGAGTACATTCTAACAACACTCACTATTAGGAAAATATAATACACTTACTATTGGGCAATGGACCATCTATAATTAGTATGCCAAATGTAAATGTTGTTTTTGACACTATATATATAGTGAACAAATGTGCACAAACATAACTGACCTGTTCAGAATGGCACCAAATGAGAGTGTTAAATGATGGCATGATAAATTGGTCATATAAACATTCCAAGATGAATCGCGGTTGAAAAAGGACAAAAAGATTAAAATGTTACAAATACAAGATTAATTACAGAATATATATAAAACGGTTCATTTGTGTTGTTAACTACCATATTATTTTGTTTGACACTGTTCAAATTTACATATTATATACTCATATAATCAATTTAAGTAAGAAATTGAGATGTATTGATAAACATACGTACTTAGTTAAAATACATACTGTATACAGATATAGTATATAGAAGTGTTAGTGTACAGATTTTTAAAGTTGAAAATTTTCCTAAAATATTATATGTACATAAAAATATTAAAAGCAAATTTTTTTAATATAAACATTTGCAAATAATAAAAAAAGGCTTCAAATAATAATTTACTTAAAAAGAGGTGGTATTATCATAATAGGATAAACCATTCTCTATATTGAGGTATTTTATAAATGTTTTCACCAGCTTAATATCCTTGAAAAATTAAAGTTTTTTTTTTATTTTTAATTTTTAATTCTATTATCATGCCCTAATTAAATTTAAATTAATTTAGTAAATTTAAAGATTTTATATAAAATACAAGGTAGGTCGTCATTACGAGTTTACTGGTATAGAAATTAAGAATATTAATAATTTAAAAAATTTGTATTGGTAAGGGGGCAAAATGTACAGGTCAACTTTGTATTTTGCAAAAGAATATTTTAATACTGTCGTATATTTGAGTTCAGAAACTTTAGAACAACATAATAACAATAATAATAACAAAATAAAAAAGAAAAGTTTAAAGGTAAAACAAAAACACAAATTTTCAAATTGAAAAACTTTCTTTCTAGGTTTATAATTTTCTTTTTATGTTTTATTGTAAAATATCTAAAATTTTGTAATTTCAAAACTATAGATATAGCAGACTGATAAAAATAGAAATAAATTTGAACAAAATTGATTTAAGAAATTGATTTTAAAATTTTTAATAAACATAAAAGAATGGAAATTAATTGAAATTTTTAAATAATTCTGAAACTTTTGTATGCTGCAATTGAAGTAGAAAAAATGTCCTTTTAAAATTTCCAAACCTGTAGAAAATTTTTTAAAATTTTTAGAACTGAGCAATTTTGGGTTTTTTTTGTTGCTGTGAAACTGCTAAAAAAGCAATGTATAGCCACAATACAAAATTTTAATAAATGAATATAATTACAGTGATCTTATGACAACATATTTTCTGGATTGCAATAGTATAAGCTTTATTATTTAATAATGGGCTTAAGAACGTAGTAAATAAATTTATTGTTACAAAAAGATTAAAACATAAACAGCATGCATTTTACTCTGAAAATTTAGAATTGTTAAAAAATGAGAAAATAAGATAATATAAAATTTCGATTCTTAATAACAATCAACAAGAGTGGAATAAATATTAAAGTAATAAGAAATACCGTAAATGTACCTATCACCGCCCTAGTACATTATGCCGCCCGAACCCTTTTTTTGTAAATACAATACTACGACGCTTTATATTTCAAATTTATTTTTGAAACAAAAAAAGAATATTGTTTCCTTGTTGTAATGCAAAATAATGCACATTTGTATTCATATTAATAAATATAAGTTATTGATAGAAATTAAACTAGGTAGACATTTTAATAAATATGAAAATATTGGTTCAAACGTTTAAAAATTTTTTTATTTTGTTAAGACCATAATAATTAAACCAGATTAAACTTTGATGTTCACTTATTTATTTTATTCAAATAATTGTAAAATATATATTATTAAATAGATTATATTATAATACATATTTTCTTCAATTTGTAAATAAAAAATATTTTAAATTGCTAATTTGTTTTGAGCGGGAATTAGGGACATGTAAATTTATGTTGTACGTACTTACGATCGACCGGGCGGAATTAGGAAAATGATATATATCGAAATAATTAATTAAGTTATTCACCTATTTTTGATTATATAAGGATGCAGCTGGACGATTTTAAATTGAAATTGAACAAACTAAGCTGGACCTAATTACGACCTATAAATTTAATTTGCATATGTGTTTTTTGTTACAACTAAATTTTAAGTTTTTATAAAAATTTGTATGAAAAAGCGGGTCGGTAATATGTGCAATATGTCCTAATTCCGAACTAAATATGCAGGTGTAAGCTATTTTCACTAAATTCATACCAAGTCTTATATTTAAAGAAAAAACTATATTTTAATTGTTGAAAATAAGCGAATATTTTCCTTTTATTAGTAGACGAAATACGCGTATCCTGTATGATAAGCATATTTAGTAAAATTAAAAGGAAAATATTCGATTATTTTTAACAATCAGATAAATTTTACTCTAACGTCAACCTAAAGAATAAGTTCTTCCAAAACTATGTTTTACTTATATTATATTTTGTATGATTTAAAAAATCTTTGGAATTATCTTGCCTTGCCACCAAAATTTTATTAAGGCGTCCATCATAAATTACCAAAATAATTTCTTTGTAGACATTTCACAATAAGTTTAATAGAGCAGTGAATAGTCTGGCACACTTTAGAGATCGCCTGTAAAAGAAGATATTCTAATATATTCAGACAGTTACACAGTCTGCAAAATTGAGCCTCCAGTTTTAATGAACATCAGAGGATGCTGGGTGGCGCAGTAGGTAGAGCGCCTGCCTTTCAACCGAAAGGTCCCAGGTTCGATTCCCGATGAAGCAAAAAAAAAAAATGCTTTATGGATTTTTCGACCTGGTCCAGTACCCTTTGTCATTGGGATATAATAAATGGCAAAAAATAATTGAGAGTATAATCTGGTAACAAATTAAATAAATGAAACTATTCTATTTAAGAAGGCTTAGGTTCCTGACAATAGCAGTAGTTTTCCACATTTAATGAGTTATCAACTTATCAAGCCAGTAATTTGTTAAATAAATACTCGAAATATTGTAGATTGTAGTGTAAAATTGCAGTACCGTACTTAATTGAGCACGAAAAGGTGATTCTACCTAAGTTACTGTAGAGTGGAAAAAAAAAATATAATGTACTCGAAATCATACAAATAAAAAATGCCAAAAGTAAGAAGTAGTAAATGTGATTTATACTTTGTATATGTATATTTGAAATATTTTGTATTCTTATTTATTTATTTTAAATGTGCATTGTTATAATATTTAAGTTAATTATGCTATATTGAATAATTTTTTTTGTTTAAAATACTGAATCGTTGCATTGCTTAATTTTGTTAAATTTTCATATTGAAATAAATGTATAACTATATATATTTATGTCAAATAATTTTTCTTACATTATAGCTAAGTATTTATTTTTTTTTCAAATTACTTATAGTAATATTGATTTGACTAAGTACTAGTTATGTATTAATTTTACTCTTAATAATTATTTTAAATAGCTTTTTTGAATAAAATCGTAAATAGGTACTGTGATTCGTAAATAAGTTCAAAAATCGGAATTGAATTCATAAGGGCGGAATTAGTTCAGATTGAAATTGTCGAGCGGAAATGCGTACAATCAAACTTTTTTTGGCAGTTATATTTTATTATTTATTTAATAAAAATTAAATTATAATTAGATGAAAATATTTTTTTTTTTAATTAAAAAATACTAATTATTGTAATTTGAAAAAAAAATTAAAAAAAAGCTTATATTTTGCTTATTTTTTCAACTTAAACTAATTTTTCCTTAAGGGGGGGAAATTGGTACATTTACGTTAGATATAAAAATAAACTAAATAACGGAAAATCAAATTTCATATCTAACAAAGTTGCGCATGCAGTAGATCAGAAATCAATATGGAGATCAATAAAAAGACTAGTTTTAAAGAAACCAAAAAATGAAATAAAAGAACTAATATTTGAAAATACAAAATACAAACTGAATTCAGTATTAGCTAATAAATTTAATAAGTATTTTGTTGAAAGTGTAGAGAAAGTTAGTAAATTGATACCGGTAGCTCAATATGAAAATATAATAGAGAATACGAATACATAATTTAGATTTAAACATTAGATGATTTAAAAATACTACTAAATACAATCAATAAAAAAAATTACATAAATTTTTGTAATGTGACAATGATAAAAGATTTTTTTGACTTAATTGGCCATAATCTTTTACATATCATAAATGAATCTCTAGGTCAGGAATTTTTCCTGAATGCTTGCAAGAACCTATAGAAAAAGTAAAAATACAATAAATGTACTGAATTTCGCCTTATCAATATGACAACCATCCTATCAAAAATTATCGAAAAGGCTGTGTATAATCAGTTAGAGGAGTACTTCGAAACAACTGGCTTAATTTCACAGTATCAATCGGGTTTTCCGAAAACATCAAAGTTGTTAAACTTTGTTGAATCTAGTGGTAACAAATTGAAAGATTGCCGTTAATGACGATAAAATTATTATAGCTAAGTTTTTGGACTTACAGTGAGCATTTGAAACTGTAGTCGTACATTTTATTAAATAAATTAGAATGCAAAACAAAATGAAATAAAATGATTTCAATCTTATCTAAATTTGAGAAGACAAAGAACAAAAGTTAATGAAGCAGTTTCGGAACAAATTAATGTAGAACTTGGCGTCCCACAAGGTACTATACTCGGCGTTATATTATTTTTAATATATATTAATGATATAGTAAAAGCTATAAATTTAAGAAATATTGTATTGTTTGCTGATGACGCTTTACTTTAAGTGGTAGGAAACTCTATTTATGAATGTGTTGTAAAAATTAATGAAGATTTAAAAAAATTGAATAAGTAGTTTATTAATAACAAATTGAAGTTAAAGTTTTAGAAAACCAAATACATGAATATAAATAGTAATATAAATAGAGAAGTCAAAATAGAAAATAAAATAATAGATATAGTAAACGAAATTAAATATTTAGGCATAGTTATATAGATAATAAATTAAATTTTAAAGTACATTTAGAATACTTATGTAAAAAAATTAGTAAAAAATTAGGCTTTTTTTACAAAATTAGAGATAATCTAACTATGCTAAGTGCAATTAAACTTTATAATGTAATAGCACGACCACATTTTGAATACTGCTCCTCAATACTTTTTATGTTTAACACTGTAATGCTTTATAGATTACAAAAGCTACAAAATAGAGGAATGAGCATTATATTAAAACTGAACAGGTATTCGTCAAAAACTTATATGTTAAATTGTTTAAAATGGATAAGTTTCTCACAAAAAATTAAATTTAATGTCTTAATGATAATAGTTAAAATAAAATAAAAAATCAAATGATGCCAAATTATTTAACTAATAGATTAGTTTACATACAAGATGTTCATAACTATTATTTAAGAAGTATTTTAAATTTTTGATTAAGTCTATTTAAGAAAAACAAAACTCAGAATATGATAATGTATAATGGCTTAAAATTATTTAATGAATAACCAACAAATTTAAAAAATTCAAAGAATTTTGAAACCTTTAAAAAAGACTTAAATAATTATGTTAAAGATAACATTGAGTAGAAATGAAATTTTTAATTTTATAACAAATCATTTTGTGCTAAGTTAATACAATTGAATTTTATATAATAGTAAGAAATTATTGAATATATAAATAAATAAATAAATAATCTGGGTCTATAAACGAATCCATCAGCTTCGAATCGATTTTTGCTCTTCAATATGAATAATAGTTAAACATATAGTTTAGCTCATTACTGCTCATACTGAAATAAAATATATTACAGTGTAAGACCAAATGACTAAATATCAACTACAACTGATGGTTCCAGCTTAAATTTATATCTTTAATGGCGCATCTTATTCTGTAAGGACGAAAAGGACATTTGAAAGCATCCTTGTTGTTTTAATGTTTTTCTATATAAACCGTTATATTTGTTGATATATTACGTATATATATATATATATATATATATATTCGATTTTTATCTAGTAAGATAGCAATCTGTAAAATATTTTAATGTTCATTTGATGACGAAAGATGTTGTTATCGTGGGGATGTTGTAATAAATCATAATTAAAAAATTTTGAAAAAAAAAACAGTCTTTTCATACCTTTTTATAAAAGTCAATAGACAACAAATATAACGGTTTATATACAAAATTATTAAAACAAAAAAAATGCTTTCGAAAGCTCTTTTCGTTCTTAAAAACCAAATCGTTTGGTCCTACGCAGGTACAAAATTTAATTACGAATCTCCTATAGTTATTATATTATTAAATTAATACAAATTTATAATAATATAGATTTAATTGTTTTCTTAGTTCGTATGCTTATTTTGTTTTTTTATAAATTTTTTTACGGTAAAAGACGGTAAAATAAAAAAAAAGATAGAGCGAAAATTGATGTAAATGGGTGCTATGCTAGTTAAGGAATAAAAAAAAATAAATATAATTATTTTAAGATTAAAAACAATTGATCTCCTTTATTCTCTCTTTTTTAGTCAATAAAGAAATTTTTCGGCCCATTTAATGAGATTTGTTTTTTGATTTTTTCATACAATTTTTTTTAAAAAAAAATTATAATTTTTTTCATATTTTTTTTATAATTTTTATATATTTATATACTTTTTTTATATATATTATTAATACCATGATATTATTTGAACCCACTGTTGGTTTTTTCGAATGACCATTAGGAAAATATTTACTACATAGCAGCCTTAGACAAAATATTTGTAATTTAACAACGCTAGACAAAATGTTTGCATAATGCATAGGTTTATTTCATAAAAGTAAAGAATTGTTTTTATTTGTGCAGTTTTTCTCGTCATTAGTGATGAGAAATGTCGTTCATTTCAGTGATTCGTTCTTTTACCAGAAATTAAAATATTTATGGATATGAAAGGAAACGCTGTTGATGAATTTGATAACGAAAGATGTACTACTGATCTTGCTTTTTTAGTTGATATTAAAATCATCTTTCGTCTTTAAATATAAGCATGCAAGGTAAAAATTTAACAATATCTGCGTTTATTACAAATTTAAAATCATTCGTAGCGAAACTTGCACTTTGGGGTAATCAATTGGAGCAAAATAATGCTTTTATTTTCCCAAATCTGCAACGTTGTTCAATAATTGAACTTAAAATACACCCACGATTTAAAAATTGGATTTGACGACAGATTTACCGAATTCCATGCCAAAGAAAAGGACATACGTATTTTTACCTCTCCATTCACAATAAATATTGAAAATGATCTAATAATTGCACATGGAAATTATTGCAAGTCTATAATGTCTATAATTATTGCAAGTCCAACTCAGATCTAAAAGATATTATTGATTTTTATAAAAAATACGTGAGTACAGACAAATTTCCAATGATGAGAAAATTTTCATGCCGAATTTTATCTCTATTTTCCACGACATATGTCTGTGAAAAATTTTTTTCTTTGATGAAGCTGACAAAAACATCTATGTTTTGTTTTTGTCAGCTTTATCAAAGAAAAAAATTGGTCACAGCAGTTTAACAGATATTCATCTAAAAAATTCATTGGGATTGGCTGTTACAAACATCATACCTGATATCACATATATAATGAATAAACACCAATTCCACAAATCACATTAAATTTATTTATTTTTTGTATATTTTTAATTATTGTATTTTTTACTAACAAATAAAATCTAAAATAGTTCATTTTAGATTTTATTTGTTAGTACAAAATACAATTATTTGTACTCAAACTTATATACATTTTTTTTATTTAAAAAATATCATTTCCTGTGGTCCATTAATATATCCGAATCAAACCAATTGCCCTAATACCCAAAAAGTTTGCACAGGACTGACTAGATAGATTCTTACCTTGAATTGTAAGTAGAACCTAAAACGTATAGATCAACCATTTCCAAAATCTTTACTGTACTAACTCTAGTGTGCCGTGTGAGAGAATTATCTTGGTCCACTTCTAATTATTAAATACATTAATGATATAGCTTCTATGAGCAAACATAACAGTTATTTATGCAGATGACATGAAAATTTACAAAATAATTACATCAACTCAAAAATACGGTTCTGTAGGAGCATTAAGCTCTTTTTGAAATAAAACTTAAATAAAATTATGTGCTCTTCTCCACTACAAAAATGAGTTAAACTTAAACTCGTTCTTAAAGTGGTGTAAAATCAAAAATTAAACATTAAATATTAATAAATATACTTCTAATCCTCATGAATTTAATAATCAAATTATACAATTGATAATAAATCTATGGAAAGAGTGCTGGGTTTTAAAGTGTTTGTATGTAAGATTTTTCTTTGACAGTAAATTATCTTCACAACAACATTTTAATTAATTTTTTTTTTTTTTTATAAAAACTTGTTTTCTAGTGTTACGAGTAAATAGTTCGAACAAATGGAAAAATTAAGTATACATAAGATCACTTGCAATCATTGCAGCAAAGTTTATATTGGGCAAACTAGAAGAAACATGCAAACACGACTCAATGAACACCTGAAGAAGCTAAGAAGAAGAATTCAACAGAATTCAGATCCAAAGTAGCAGAACACATCATCCAAGATAATCACAATATTTCGAAAGAAAACATAGTAATGGTAAATTACATTAGAGATTCTAGGAAACTAGATTTAGCTGAAAGCATCGAAATCTACAAAACTGAAAATGACTCACTCCTAAATAAAGACCAAAGTAACGGATATTCTCCTTTATTTTAATTTGTAGTTAAATATAATAGAACGAATAACACCACCCCTACCTGTTATTCTAACGTCGGAAATATTATTTCAAATACCAACAATGAAATAAGTAACAATATTATTACTCAACCCTCTACCTGTGCTATTTCATATGGATAATAAAAAACCATCCATCAGCTGCGAAAAACGTCAAATTGCCAACTGTGCAAAAAGAATAAATAAGACGATTTCAGATTTTTTTCCTCAGTCCTCAATGCAAAACATTGAAGAAGTCTTGCAAGTAATAGATAAAATACGCGTATCTGTATGAAAAACATATCAGTAAAATTAAAATGAAAATATTCAACTATTTTCGACAATTATTTTAATCATATATTATAATAGAGTCAGTTGTCAACATTTCACCTCAAAATTATTCAATCTAGCTATTCATCAAAAATGAGAGAAAATAAATCATATCAAATCAAATATAGCATATGAGTTTAATTTTCATCATTAAGTGTAGGTAGGTACTTAGGTATAGACAATGTAATGTGTATCGTAATAAGTTGTAAATTTCAAAAAAAAAAAAACTAAACTGGACTTCAAAGTTGAAAAATAGTTTCTAAAAAAACTAAATAATTTTCACTTAATATAGGAAAAATGTAGAAAAGGCATGGTAATTAATAAGTATTTTGTTTTTTGTAAACCATACCAAACCATAGCGTCTTATTAAAACATGACTGTTTACTGCTTCGATAGTGGAAAATATCAGTCTATTTAAGCCCCTGTTCTGTTAAAAACATTAAATTTGGCTTTAATTTAAATTATAAATAATAAATGGGGGTCTCTAGTTAATACTATATTATAAAAAAACAACCCTATGTTAGGTCTTGTCAAAAGGTATCTAAAATATATAATTGTTCATATTTCATATATCCTTAAATCTTTTTTTATGACAATTGACCGATTAAAGCTTGAATATGCAAGACACATTTGGCCTTCTTACTAAGTGAATTACATAAAAAAGAATTGAATTTGTTCAAAAAACAAAATTTCTACGATTTGCACTTGGAGTTATAAATAGATTATAATCTATCGGCGGATAGTTGTGCAATTGAAGTTGATTGATTCAAAACCATTAGAATTTACAACAGAAGTCTAAGTCCAGAAGAGAGATTGAAATAAATTTTGTATTTATCAGTGAAATCTTGTAATCTCACATAAATAACTGAAATCGCTTCACTTCTGAAAATATTTTGCACCCCATATTTTACTGTACTTACTACGGTCAATATGAACATCTCAATAGACTGATTGTCAGTAAATATAAAAACTATATCTTTCATTAAATACTGACGAAATAAAAAGTACATTCCAATTAAATTTATCTTAAAGTTATTTTTTTTTTTCGATGGGGAGATTTTAATGTAGACACAACGTTTTCATATCGATTCTACTTCTACATTTGATTAATTAAAAGTAAGTGTAGGTCTATTGCCCTTGGCGAACTCTATTAACTCTTTCAAACCTGATTTATTCCTAAAGCGGAAAAAAATTATCTGCCTTTTGATCATTGATAAAAAAAAGAGTTAATAAAAACATCTACATTGATGGGAAGAAAAAAAAAATTAAAATAAAATAAATTAAAAACAACAACTAATTCAACAAAAATAAAGTCTTATATATATTTTGATTTTATATAAATTCTATAGTTTGAAATCATCTGATCTAACAAATCGACTCCTCCCATATACATATTGTATAATTTTAAAACTTCTGGTCGATCAACACTTACAAATTTCTTATAATTTTTATCCCATCTCTGTACATTGTCTACATTCCCTTTTCCAACGAAATTGGAAGCTAGAGTAACAGGTCGACTGTCCATCCATTTTACCAAAACTACGTCCTCATCCAGGCTTACAACTTCATCCATAGCCCCTCTACCATTTTTTTTCATTTCTTTATCGGATAATAGTGGTGGATTTGAAAATCTATTTGTTCTTATCGTTCCTGCGGCAGAAATACTTTTTTGTTTCAAAATTTGTAAAAGTTGGTATGAAGCAAAATAATTATCTTAAAAAAGCTTACCCCATTTGTTGTAATATTTTCACTCAAATGCAACACAACTGCAGCTGCAAAGCCATATTTTTTTTAATTTTCTTCACTAAAACCTGTTGTAGAGCCTTGATATATTACACAAAATCATACACTTGTCCAGAAGAGCTAGAAAGAACAAATATTTTAATCCCCCAGGAAATTGGCTTCCCTTTGATGTACTGTTTAAATGCTAACTGGCCTCGAAAAGGTACCATTTGCTCATCAATAGATAAGTTTTCATCAAAGCACCGTTTTCTAATTGAGTTATATAGTGGCCGAATCTTGTATAAACGATCGTTTGATGTTCTATTTTCCAAATTATTAACTATGTGTAGATTACTTTTTAGCTGAAAAAATCTATCCCTAGTCATATTTTCCCGAAAAAGAGCAATACCAAACGAGTTGTCCCAATACATCCGTACTCTAGGATATTTTATGGTTCCCATGGCTATATGCAACCATAGAGTAATCATATAAGTAGAGTATTGACGTAGAACAAAATTTGCTAGTCACTTTTTCAAATATCAAAATTCTGTGTTCACTCAAAATAATATTACTCAATTTTCAACTGCTTATAAGTTGAGCGCAATGTATTTTGTACTCATAAATAAAAAAAATTTGTGTACCTACTATCTGAAAATATTTATTTGTAATTATATGCTGCCAACAGTGTCGACGATATAAAAGTTGTATGTACAGGTACTCAAATCTTGTATATATCGAATGTGCATGCTACGGTATATACATACTTCTTTATTTCGCTGTTCGCATTTCTACTTTACTTATGTGATAAAAAGTTTTGTTCTAATTTTTGGTTGATAAAAATTAAAAATTACACAATGTGTGTATAAAAAACTATGCATGCATTTAAAGTCCTTTCAATGGGTAAAGTATTCACCACAAATAATATTACAAATCAAAGTACCTACATATTCAATTTTTTTTTTAGAAATTGAAAGAATTCAAGATTATTGCTGTATTTGTTGTTATTTTGCTTTAATTTTTAAAATTTGAAGAATTAATATTTTTATTTGGATTTGGTCAATGTGATTTATGAAATTTGTGATTTCAAACTTTATAGAGGAAAGGGACAATAAAATTAATGTTGCTTTTATAAAATTAAAAATAATTCAAAAAGATTTCTATTGAAAAGTATATTGAAAAGTAGGTACCTACATCTATTTTTAAATTTTCAGCAATTTTGATTTTGTTAATTTTGTCTGTTTCTTACCGTAGATAATAATATGAATAGTATATATCTGAATACATAATATAATTATTATGAATACAAACAAACAAGCTATCAAAATTTAAAAAAGTAAGTAAAAAAAGTAAAACTGGACATTTTATTCTTTATATGGATTGTTGGCTGTTTTTATTTCGTCAAAAATTATTTCATCTGAAATAGAAATAATATTTTTAACCAAGTTCTGAGAAAAGAAAACAAAACGGTATTCCGTATAAGTTTCACGATTTGTAATACATAACTAATCAATTTTATTCTTTTATTACTATTATTTTTAGAATTTTTTTCTTGATTATGTGATTCTATCATTGACCTATTATTGTATGTACATATCCTATTTCCTTCATTACCTTTGCGATTGAATTGTGTTTTTTTGTTTACATTTTTCTATATATATTTTTTATATTGAATTAGATATGTAAATGGTGAACACATATACGATATACACTCATCATATAAATCAAAAGTACATACGTATGTGTATACTCTTCAAATTATCAAACAATGCCTCTATACTGCTAGCCTAGTCACTGGGAGAGCAAAACTTTATACACAAAACTAAAATATAACTTAAAACGAAATCGTAATTCGAAAAAATCCCGAAAAATCATTCTGTGAATAGTATAGAGGTATAGCTAGTAGTATAGAGGCGTTGTATGAAATATTCTCCTCAATAAATAAAAAATTTTTAGTAAAAATAGTTCAGTTTCGAAAATTATATTTGAGTGTTTTGGGGTATTGAGTGAAAATGGGACGGCATTTTTAGAAGAAAATGATTAACAAATATTGTTCTACGTGAATACTCTACTTATATGATTACTCTATGATGCAACCCAAATAATGTTTTCAGTTCAGCAGAGTTGTAATCTTTCAGTTGTAATCAGAGTTGTAATCTTTGGTTGCAACTTTGAATAGCATACATATTTATATATTTAGCCATCTTTTCAAAAATTTCATTCGATAAATACTTTTCAAAATAATATAAAGCATTTAGTAATGGACCAATAAAAGTTTCTTCAGGACTTTCAAAGCTTTTTCGTCGTCACTTTATGTTAATTTTTTTAGTTACTGCTATTTCCAATTGTTCTTCTTCAATATATTCTTGTCGTTCTTCTTCGTCAAAATGTTCTTGATTGTTCAATATAATGTCAGAACTTTCATCATCATCATCGCTTAAATCAGCATCAGAACCTTCTTCCAATATTTTCAAAATCTTTTCAATATCGTTTTCTATATTTGGATTATACATTTGTGCCTATAATATATAGTAGTTATTTATATCAAATTCTTTACAAGGAGCGAAAAATTATAATTATTATACTATTTATAATAATGGATAGGTACCATTTAGACAAAAATGAGCATAATTATGCACACCATAATTCATTTACTTTTTATACACATTTCATTTATTTTTAAAATTTTAATTTATAAGATATTTTAACATATTCTTTAACATTTTTTCACTTTTTTTATGAGAAACAAGTAATTAATTTAATTTAAATAATAATTTAGAAAAAACTTACCTTTAGTTTTCAAACGTCATTGAAGAATTTGCAGAATTAAATGCATATAAAACTAATTTTTTCAACAATTATGTCATTTCAAAGTGTACTACGTTTTTCAATAAAACTTTTTTAGTTTACTTTGCATTCTAAAAGATATCGCAATACAATATGTGCAAAATTTTTAATTTTATAGGACTTTAAAGTTTTGTGCATAATTATGCACACAGGGTTTGCAAGGGTTAATGTCGCAATATCAATTTCTCAATCAGGCGATGTGTGTACCTGGAAATATTTATGTTTTTTACAAGCTATGACATCGCATTCAAATAGATAGTGATATTATTATTGTTCTTCTTGAGAGCAGAATCTATATTTGTCAGTGTTGGACTTTGGTACAATGAATATATATTGGTTGAAATGATATCTTATAGTTAGTTTCTATTAAATAGTTTTCTGATAAGTATAATAACAATATTTGTTTTAAAATTCTTAATTAAAATTTAGAATTAATTTAATTAAGTTTTGTTTTGTTGAATTTTATTTTAATTATTCAATTATTGTAAAATGTTTGTATTAAGAATTGTATTGTATTAAAATAAACAAATAAAGAAATTCTTGATAATTCAATATGTATGTTGTTGATTTGATTTCATACGAAAAGAAAAACTAATTAGAAATGTTTACTATTTTCAATTAAATGCTCTAACTACCATAGCTTTCCAGGTTTTTTACGTACTAAAAATCACACAATAATTTTTTTTTCAGTAATTTATTTTTCATAGTAAAAAGCTAAAACATCCTATCCTTTTGATGCCTCTACCTATAAATTTTTAAGTTAACAATTTTAAAATTAAGTAAAATAATTTATCAGATGTAATTAAATTATAAAAAATACAACAACTTTAGATCTTTTCAATAAATCACTGTAATAAACTTGAAATTTTCTTTCACTGAAATTTTCCATAGTATAGGATCAGATTTTAATAGATTTGGATTTAATTACACATTTTTAATAGTTTTAACTATTCAATGTACATATATGTATATCGATAGTGCATAATAAATTTTCATTTAATGAAACTTACTACTTACTTAGTTTTGTTATTTTTTTTTTTTTATTTATATTGTTTAAGACATTTCAAGGTAAGGTAACTAACTATACTTATATTCAATTGCAATATTACATTTTTAAAAACTTTTCAAACACATATTTCTGATAGAAGTTTCATGAATTATGTAAACGCGACTTCACCCTAAAGATATGTACACTAATTACTCGTTAAAATGAAAATGTACACAGAACTATTTTAATATTTTTAATATCCTGAGGAATTGTTTGTGATACAAATGTTAATAATATTTAATTATTTCAGACCCACAGTTTAAGCGATTGTGAGATGTGATACTTTTATACTGCACAATAATTGATATCAAACCCGAAACAATCGCTCCATAGCTTCTGTGCAGCTGCATCAAAAAACAAAAATTATTAAGTACACTACTGACTTAAAACCCTTAATCACATTCATAACGCCAAAACAAAAGTCATCATCTTCACGGATAGTTAAGCCGCTATCAAAACTTTGGTGGCGGACATTATCTGTTCTAAGCTGATGGAACAATGTCGAAACGAAATTGGAAACTTAAACAACCGGCTCTCGATCTCTCTACTATGGGTTCCTGGTCACATTAACATAGATGGGAATGAGAGAGCCGATGAACTGGCAAGGCAATAATCCAATCTCGACAGGCCCCTTTAAGAAGACATTCACTCTCCAATGAGAGTCGTCAAGGAGCGCATCCATTCATACTTTCTGGCCAGAGCGAATGAAAGGTGGCATAGACCAAATACCTGTGCGACCTCGAGGAAAACATGGCCAATAAAATATAATATCAATAAAACCAAATAACTCTTAACCAGGTCCCGTACTGATATAGCAAGATTATTAGCCATCAGTACGGGTCATTGCTCAATAGGAAGCTACGCTGCCAAGCTAGACATTCCTTTCAATCCCCACTGTCAAGGATGAGGTGAGGTCGCAGTTGCAAGGATGAGAATCAGAAACTCTTCAACACTTCCTTTGCAGCTGCCCAGCATTAGCTAGAGTCCGACTCCGGATTTTATGTGAAGTTTTCCCCAACAATATAGGTTTTATCGCGGCAAGCAAAATAGGAGATCTGACCAATCTGCTTAATCACAGAGAGCTCTAGTACTGAGTCCCTCGGGACAGTGAAGATGAAAAAATGACCTACAACAACCAACAACAAGAAATAGATCACTCGAGTTGTGGTATCAAAAAGGCACAATTAAGTGCTAATTAGTTTTCCAGTAGTAACTGGAATGGCTACTTCTACCTACATACCTACAACTGGCTTCAATGAAATTTTTTTCACGGGTCTGAAATGGGTAATTGAATACAAGATTAATGAAACTAACAACTTACTTATTTTAAAAATTTCAACACGAACGTATTCTAACCAGTATTCAAAATAGACTAGGAAATTAAAAAAAGGTAGCAGTGATGTTTTTGAGGTCACGAAATCATTTGATGGATAGGAAATTTCTCATACGCAAATTATATGAATATGGAATAAGTGGTGTTGAACAAAATTGGTTTAGGAACTATCTAACAATTCACATTTACAGAACACTACATAAGTCGAATCAAAAAAAACAAATTTTAGCATGATACAGAGTAGTTCTATAGGTCCTACACTTTTTAATTACCATATAAACAGTTTTGCAGAACTAAATCTACAACAGTATAACATCATTTTCGGAAACATTAAAAATAGACTGGTACCAGTAAATTTTTGTTTTTTGTTCTATATATATCTTCTATATTAAAAACGCCTAGAATTTATCTTTAATTCTTATGATTAAATTTTTTTTTTTTAATGATGAAAGTTTCCCTTTATATTTTTAAAAATATATAAAGCACTTGATGTCAAGCTTGATGTTTACCCAAAATGTTGTACTTTGTATTATTCGACAACATTCAACATTTTCTAGTAACTGAAAATTTGTTGATGTATAACAACGGTTATCTCTTATTAACTTCTACATTACCTTCGAGCTCATTTTTGGTATGTAAGTACCAGATTGAGGTATGATGGAGATGAGGGTGCCAGATCGACACCCTTAAATAAAAAAGGTCTATTGTGATATCAAAGAATCTGAAATTCTTCGCGCGCCTCCTACTTGTCAAAATCAATTTCAACTTTTTAGAAAGCGATGGCATTTAATTTTGATACCTGTAAGTAAGATAACCCGGCAGTTTAGGTGTATAAGAAAGTGTATTAGGATCTCTTCTTCAGTTTTGTAGGACTGGAGATAAAGACTTGTTTGTCTATATAATGTGATAACCCCTACCATCATACTGAAATCTAATATTATTAATTATAGTAAGTTACGGGACCGCTTCTGATACACTGTGGGTCAGATAAGTTGGTTAAATTGAATATGGTTAAATTACAACCGATTTTACCATTAGCAATTGAAATCTGTGATTTCCTTTTTGTGAAGTAGTAGATTACAGTATGCCCAGCCTAGAGGTATACCTTGAATGCTCTTTTCTTTTCAATTCAGTCATTGAATTGATGGTTAACAAATCTAGTGATTTAATTGCTGGCTGACAGTTATGAAGTCAAAGATAGACAACAACGACTAAAAATAAATTTTGTTAAAAACAATTTAATTCCGTAAATCGAGAAATGAGTGTTATTGTAAATAAAATAAAAATTCTTTTCCTAGTATTAATTTATTGCATTTCTACTTTCTACAAGACTAAAAAGAGAATAAAACATAAACAAAAAAACAGAAAAAAGACCAGAAACCTTCATTAATTTAAAAACTTCATTAATAAAAACTGTTCCTCTTTTTTTTTATTTATTTTTTTAAAATTAAATATAGTTATAGTTATTTCATAGTGAAACCTTAACATTCTAAAATTGTTGTGAAGAATACCGCCCTGAATACAATAAAAAAATTTTTTTTTTTTATTTTGTTTTTATCTTCTTCCTGTCATAATTCATCATAATAATTTATAATGATAGTGATTCAATTCTATTTACTTCTCTAGTTCTATTCTAAATTGTATTGAATCACCCTTACATAATTCATTTTTTTTTTTTTTTAAAGACATCGGCAACTTTTTTTTTTTTTGTTCTTTTTGCAATGTTTTAGAAAAATTCTGAGTTAAATGTATTTCAAATTTTATGCAAAAAGAAGTCATGATGATCTTGAACTTGTTAAAATTAAAATAATGGTTCAAATCTTTAGAATTTTCCACCTACTCATCTCAGTATTGAGAAAAAAAAAACCATTCAATTTAGTTGATTATAGTTATGTGAATCTGAAAATGAAATTGAGTGCATTGGAAAATTTTTCTTCTTTATGAATTTATCAATGACTTCTATATTAAGTGAAGTATAGAATAAAAAATCTCTGATGACTTTTTATAACCTAAGGTAAAGTACCTATCAATTTTACTTCAATTTAAGTAAGTAATTCTCAATTTAATGCTAAGTGTATTCATATAGATACTATAATAATGATAAACTCGATTTTTTAAACTTATATTATACTACCCTAATTTTTAAGACATCGTCTCGGGAATTTGCATTTGATATATGACTTGAATTATAATTAGAAATTAAATCTATTTTTTATATTTTATATGTTAACATATAATATTTTATGGTAATGGAAATGATTAATCTATATTGTTCTAAAAAATTATATTGCAGCTTATAGTAAGTGGTATGTATAGTCTATACATAAGTGGAACATTTAAATATCCAAAAGAATGTTTCGTTCATCACTAGTGGAACTCATCACTAGGTATTATAGTATTAGACTATCTTTTAAAATATCCTGATTTTTAATTCTGATTAATTCTATAAGTTATATTAAATATTAAGATACTATAAAAACAACATCTGCGAGTTAAACAAATCAATCAAAAATGTTCGAAATACTAAGTATTATATTTGATTTAATACTACATCTACGTGTCATTTTCAATTAATAAAAATTACTAAAACTAGAAGAAATTGTAAATTTCGTTATTTTTTATTTAATTGTATTGGTTATCATTCAATCAATTATGTATTGTAATAGTTGGTATTGAGAAATTTATATCAGAGATGATTTTCATAATGCACTAAGTTTACATTACGATCATTTTGTAATGAATTAAAATAATCTATTATTTTTTCATATAACACATAAAAATTATTTCTTTTAATTATTAATCAAAAGTAATGCATTATGGTATAATCGAATAATTTGAATTATCTATGGATAATTTGATAATGCATTATTATATGTAATGCATTTTTTCCATATAATGAAATATTTTAATGAATTAGTTTAAAAGAATAATTTAAAATATTAATGCAAAATCCCATCTCTGTTCGTAAGACCTTAAGCAAGATAATACAAATTCTGAATTTTATTTTGAAAAATACTATGTATTTACGACCGAGGTAGGTCCTTAGACATCGATCGTAAGTTGGTTTGGTCATAAGTCGAATTCTATCAGAAACATTGCTGTAATTAAATTGTTACTAAATCAAATTCATAATTTAATCTTTAAATCAATAAAATTAAGAGTTACACATTTAATCTTCTTTATGCGAGCTTGTTACATAATTGCAATCCATTGAGTTGCTTCCAGTTAGCAGAACACGTAGAGTAAGTTTTTTTTTTGCTTAAACTGATCTAATATTATTTGAACCGTTCTCGTTTTTATTTTACATATCAAATGTGTTAAATTAAAATATTTGGGTTATCTTGAAAAAAACTTTACTAATTTCTAAATAATTTTATTTTTTAAATATTTTTTATATTTTGCATATATTACAATTGCTAAGCCACATATCCAAATGCACACAGGGATTTTATTTAAAACTGTGAATACATTATAAATGTATTAAGTTAAATAATAAATCATATCAAGTCTAACAGTTGATTATTGAATGACGTCTAACAAGTACAATTGGTTTATTTAAACAACCTATGTCTGAATGCGATTAATAAAATAATTTATCTGTTTCTAATTATATAGAGATTATTACATATGATACAACAAGTAAATTCAGTTAACAGGAGCAATTTCATCTATCATTGGTAAGAAATATTTCACTAACGTTGGAGTGAAACAAATATGGTTTCTTAACAACAAATTAAGTCTCAAAAATATGAAAACTTTGTAATTCAATTCAAAACTTTTTAACTCAATTCATTTGTGTATAGGGATAGTAGTATCTATAGTAAAAAACAAAAATATAAAAAAAAATATTCTATAAATTGTTTCACAAATAGTAACTACTTCATCTATGTCAAGGAGATGGTCTCTTTTAAAATAAAAACAAAAACAAAAACCAATAAAAAAAGGTAAATATATACTTATACTTTAAATCCTTACAGACTTTACATATAATAATATTTTGATGTACATAATATAGTACTCAATTCAGTGCTCTTGATAGGTGTATCTATGCATTCAATTACCTTAATTGTATTGTATATACCTACTGAAAACTATTCTTTTATACTTGTTTTTTTTATTATTTTTATATATTTTTTTTTTTAATATCATCGCATCGCATTATTGATGCAAAATTTAATCTTTCTACCATGGGAATATATATTCAGAATAAATGAATTTTAAAAAGTTAATATAAAATAACATAGAGTATGGGTAAGGTGTCTTATAGAAGTTTTTCTATTTTGAATTTCATTTTTCAAATTCAAATTTGAAATGTTTTTATACGTGATATCGAATTAAACTAATCAATCCACTCAAATCTATATAATTGAAATTCGAATAATTTCTACATCTCGTCTCAAAGATTGTATCAATTTTATGTTAAATACTTTTAAATCAGTATTTAGAGAATGTTCTAAAAAAAATAATCCGGTCTGAATATAACTAATAATTACACTATACAATGATATTCAAATTATAATATATTTCTTATTCCCTATGGGCACTTTGAAATTGATTTTATTTCTATATTTTCACTTATCTACTGCATCTGCCTTTCAATCGAAATCCTAATAAAATCACAATGCTTTATGGGTTCTTTATACTTAACCCCAATACCGTTTGTAAATAATAGACTCACATCCCGAAAGGGTAAACTTGTTGAAAATTTACCTTCCCATTAACATACCTGGCGCACTGGTATGTAAATAAAATAAATAAATAAATCTACTGGATAACGAATTTCGGAAAATTATATAGCGACGAAGAGAATGACTTGAACTTCTAAATACAAATTTGACATCAATATTTGTTTGATCTAAGCAATATAAAATATATGTAAATGACAAGTTCTTGAGGGATGCTAATAGTAGTCTAAGAAATAAAAAAATACCAAGAACTTGATGATGTAACCAATGAATTCCGTAAATATGGTGAAAATAACTTTGTCACAATATTCACAAAACTGTTCAACAATATTCTTGAAATTGAGATTACTCATAACATTTTCCATATACAAAAAAAACATTAAAATTGGGAAAATTTTAAAAAATTATCTAATGGCACTGATCTAAAACTATTGACACAAATATGACCTAACACACAGTAGAGAAATCGATGAACAGGTTGTTAACACTATACATACTGTATTTATTTTACATCACTTTATCGAAAAGTAGATTGAGTTTTCATAACTTTTATTTATTTGTGTTGTTACATATGCATCTAATTACAAAAATCAGCCTAGAAGATGTTCTCCACAATTTTCTGGAAATCCAAATCTGTGTTAATATTATCAAATTAGTTGATGAATTTAACACCCGATATTCATCACTATGATGGATCAATAATAAAGCAAAGAGTGAAAGTGACTGGCATAGAGATATAGATTAAATATATTTCAATTAGAAGCATTTCGAGGTGGCTAATTCAAGACACAAACCACGCAAATTTAAATTAAATTTTTTAATAGGTTCTTTATTTTTTAGATAATTTAAATTGTTTTGATGACTTAAAAAAAATACTTCTAATTCGGAAATGCTTCATATTTTATTGATTTTATGATCTTATTTGGCTCTTGTATTAAATATATGTAGTTTTCCTATATGGGTTTAGAACTTTGATCTGTTTTTCTGTAAATAATTAATATGACGGGAACAAAAGTTAGTACTTTTTAATATTTTTTATTTCTTAAGGTTCAGTACTCACCTAAAAAGTAGTCTTTTTTTTTTAAAGTCAAAGTATACTTAATGTTACCAATAGGAAAGAGGGAGAGAGAAAGATACACATTTTTACCTATGTGGTAAAAAATTGGAGATAAATGTAGCAAGTTTAGCTTCAGCATGCAAAATTTTAGCCGATATTATGGCATATCTCGTATAATTCGTTTGATATTTTTGTGTTTTTTCTCTGTCACACATTTATTGTTTTTGTATATTCTGTCTATGCTTGAAAAAATCGTCGATATTTCTGTTCATGAAAATGTTCATGTTAGCCTTAATCGGTAATTTTTTACGGTAATATTATGAAAAAGATTTACATTTAATTTGTTTGTTTCCTTTAATTCCGCTAGGTGGAAAGTTTTAAAGACATTATTAGCGTTTTAATATATTATATTTGGTTTTATTGTTAGAGTTGGTCCTGTCTGGAAAGTTTGTTATTCTTTAAGATATTGTAAACAATTTCAGTTTTCCAACAAAAATCTATTCTAGTTTTTTTGACTAACATTATAAGTTAGTACGCTCGCATTGGATGAAATCATATGTTTTTTAAATATTTTCAATCCTAATACTTCATTCAGAGTGTCCAGAGGATTCACATGATCTAACAGTTATATTAGTAAAAGATTTATTATGTGCATAAATGTATAAAATGTTCAAAATTATTTTTTTTTAAATATCTATTTTTAAATTATATTTGTTATTTCAATTATATAAACTAAAACTGTTGTTCCTTTGGACATATACGTAATATAAAAATATGTGAAATCATTTTGTTAAAAATTTAAATAATTGTCAACTGTGGAATTCTTTTGTTTATTTGGCAAATTATTTTAAATTTTTCTAATAAGAATATATTATTAAATTAATATTCGAAAAACAACAATAGGCCTTTATTTTCTTAAAATTAAAAATCTAATAAACAAAATATGATATCATTTGAAACCTGTTTAAAGGTGTAAACAAACTAATTTAAACAAAATTTTAAAATGTCATTTAAATGTTAATTTTTTTTTTTTATTTGCAAATATTTCCAATCGCAAATTTATTATTGTTGTCCATTTTAATAAAAATATTTTATTGTTTTGCAAATGGTATTTATTATTGATTTAATTTTGAAAATAGGTGGCGCCCAAATGATATTAATTTTTAATTAAATTATGTATTAAAACAGTAATCAATTGACGTAAATAAATTTCGTAATAATATCGGTACAAATACAATTATAGGTATCATAGTTAAAAGGATTGTCATTCATCATAGTATATTGAATATTATTCCTCATACCAAAATTAGCAAAGAATAAAAAGGTCTATTAATATTATGTTTCCCAAAATTTCCAATTTGCCATTCACATTTAATGTTCTTAATTCTAACCCTTTTCGTCCTTTGGTCGTTTAAAATTGAAGATCAAAAACCATGGCGAACGCTATTATTGTGATAATGTCAATTTCTAAAACAGACCATGTATGTACCTGGAATTATTTATATCTTTTGCGAATTATGACACCGCATTGAAATAAAAAGTAAGATGCTGATTTATCTTCCTATAAATAGAATCTGCATCCATCTGCATTGATCTTAAATCCTTACGTTTAGTTCAAACTCATTTTGTTTATATAATATTTAGTATTGAATAAAATTTATAAATACTGTCACAGTCAGTTCTTCAACATTATAAAGTGGATATTAGAACCTTGAACAAGATTCATTACCCTTAAAAATATAAAAACTGGATATAGATGGAAAATTTTGTGAAGAAAAATTATAATAACAGAATTTGATACAATTCATATTCACTAGAAATGATGGAAAACTAGTGTTGGGTAGTTGAAGGACATTCTGAAAATGATAATGGTGAGAATGTAAGTTGACACATAATTTCATAACTTATAAATTATGATAATTTAAGTAAACTTATACACAGCAAATAAACAAGAAAACATTATTATCCCAGTGAAATATAATACACGTAATTGTGTACTTTAAATTAAGATAAAAAAAAGTTTAGATTGCAAAAGACATTCATCCAACCAAAGTTTTGTTTGTATTTGTGACATAAATCGATTAGCATATTTTATGGGATAAACTAAATAAGTGGTCAAACTTTGATATTGCAGTTTATTATTCAATTCAATTGAATTTCCAATTATAATCGCAAAGCTGGTGTTGACGGTTGAGGTTATAAAAAATTAAAAAAGGACTCTTTTCGTTCAACTTAAACTTGAAAATTCGAACCAAAATTTTAAAATCGTAGACACTTTTTTAACACTTCGATATATTCTGGTATTAAGTAGATAGTAGTTAGTGGTTACCGACAAACACACCAACACAACACATTTCGACCAGTGAGGTCCATTATTATACCATATTGTTCTGCTATTAAGACCTTTGAAAACTGACTAAAAACAAAAAAATGCAGTTATACACTCTGAACCTCGGATCTTACCCTTATGTTGAAATTTTGCTACGTGAATATATTTTTACAACTGAAAAAATTCTGTTTTAGACAACTGAAAAGAACAGTATTATTAAATTCAAAAAATTTGAATATTTTGGACATATTATAATCTGATATAAGACATAATAAACGAATATAAACGAAATACCATAGAGAATAAGATTATAGTGCTAATGGAAGAACCTGTCTGCTTCAATCGTTTAAAAAATACAACGATTACTGTTTCGACAGGAGATAAAATAAAAATTTGAATGGTAGTGAGTAGCCTCCGTAATTGATAATGTGCACATAAGGAAGAAGTAAAACAAATTCGAATTCATCAGTATTGTAAAATAATTCATAAATTTATGAAATATTGGACAAATTTATATGATGATAATAGTAATGATGATGATAAAATTGATTGATTGACAAAAATAAAAATTACCTACTTATATTTACTTACGTACTTTGGGTCCTTTAATCCTTTAGGTCCTATGGGGCATAAGGTTGAGGTAATAAGAGAACAAATAAGAATTTTGTTAACTATATAAGCAATAATAAATTATTCTATAAACCCGATTATTCATATATAACCAATATTGATTTTAGTAATCAAATTAAATATTAATGGCCTTGATTTATATAATACCTTTTGGTATGCAAAAATGAAAATAAATTCAATGGCAGAAATAATAAATAAAATACAGTTGTGACCTTCTCAAAAATTAATTATTTTTTTTTTTTTTACTTTAAATTGAAAATTATTTTCATGTTGATAATTTATAATCCATTTCGGAAAAGAATTGAAAATGCCATAATAAATTATAATTATTATTTGACGGTTAATTAAATTTATACATTAATTTCTACATAGGCTATTATAGAAACAATTTGTGAACGATATTTGAGACAAAATTTCAATTTTTTATATTTTCAATTGTTGTGTAAAAATTATATAAAAATTGATTGTTCTTAAAATTAAATCAATTTTTATTATACATAGTTTAAAAATTCAGATATTAAAATTAATTTCTATGCTCAAGTAGGACCTCTGTCTGATATGAAATATGTGTAAGTATAATAGAAGGACAAATTCATGAGGACAGTTTTAAAAATGCTTGCAGATTAATCGTTATTAGACATTTTTGAAAATTCGTTCACCCAGCTTGTCAGGCATTACTTTAAATGTAATTTTTTTTTGTACTTCTTGAGTACATCTTTCCATAGAGTGAGTGATGTTGGTTGTATTGTTTATTTATTTATATTTTTTCTATTTTGTTTTTGTCCCTGATGACATTTCCAAGGATTCACTTCTTTGATGTGTGGATATGCAAACATACTAATATGTATATGTACATTGTATATGTAAATTATCATTGTGATTTGCGTATTGTATATCTACAATATTGTAATTTGAAATAATTTTATGCTTTAAGGATATTATTTAGTAAAAAAAAAAAAAAACTAAGAAAATAAAATAGATTTATTTTAGATAGATCCAGATTTTTTCAAATGAATAAAAACATTTTTTTTTCTGTTAGGTAATCAAAGTTTAGATTTCATTTTCAGTTATCAGTTTTTTCTACTGAGAATGATGATTGTATATTATGAATATATATATATCCAAAGATATTGGTCAGAAATAAAAGAAAGAAAGGTCCAAAATAACAATTACTACTAATACTACTACAGCAATAACAATAAAAAAAATCAGAATAACAATATGTAGGCATATCATAAATATTAAATTTATCCTGAAACAATTTTGAGAAGAAGAATATTAAATACGAAATCTCGACTTTAAGTTAAAAAATAAATTACAGTAAATAAAATAAATTACCGCAAATTGAATAGTATTTTCACGCACTAACGATTTAGTTATTATTAATTGACACAACACTGTCATTATTTTCAATTTATTTCACTCTTTTAAATTATTGCAATAATTTTACTTTTAAATAATGTTATTTAATTTCGATTTAGATTTAATAACAGACAGTAAACATTATTTTCAAATCGTGATAATATAATGTATTAGCTATAAAATTAAATTGAAATTCTCGTATCACAAAACAATACAGAGTGTTTCACGAATTATTTAATAATTGTGACTTAGTTAAAATTGTGTATTGTATATGGTAATGAATAAAGAAAAAAGTGAAATCGAGTCTTGCCATACATACTTAGAACTACAAAGGACCGTGTAAATCTTTAAGGCAATTGTAGGATTGAACTAATAATTGAATCATAACAAATAATGTTAGGAGATTTTTTGTATAATGACTTTAGGAATTAATAACCTTTTAGAAGCGAATTATTTTATAAAATAACAAACAAAATACAAAAAAAAAAACATTTTTTTTTGTGGGGGTAGCTATGATGAAACTAGTTTTTTTAATATTGCTCGTTTTTTGTATGCTCGCTTTTTCACAATTTCACTATTCAATATCAATTTTATAATCAAACAATCACTCTTTTGCATTTTAAAAAATTGATATTATAAAAAACGACATTTTACAAATGGCAAATTTGCAAAAATTATATCTATAAGATATACGTACCTGACCGTATGTACATAATTAACCGTACGTACATAATTTCAAAATTTATAATTAAAACGTGTCTGACAGCCTGATTTAAATTTTGAGAACTATGATACTCTTATGCCTGATTCACTGCTTCAGAACATTTGTTCCGAACACATGCGTGCACATATTTCTTATATGAAAAATTGATTTCTCTCAATTTTCAAAAATGCTGGGAACAATTTTTTCTCCGCGGAACAAAAGTTAATTTGATTTAACTTTAAATTTTGTGTTCGGAACAATTTTTTTTTTATATAATTTTTATTTTTTTTTACATTTCTCACATTTAAAAAAAAACATTCAAACATAAAAATATTTTTTTTGTTTTATTTTTTAAATAATTGATTTTTAATAATATTTACATTACTGAAAAAAAAAAATTAAAATTAATTTATATGTCAGTTGGAGCTGTTTAAATGTTTTAAATGTTTTTGTTCGAAACACAATGTTTTAAAGCAATGAATCACAATCGTAAGAATTCTCTTTTAACAAAAATGTTCTGAAGCAGTCAATTAAGCATTAGGAACGATCGATTTAATTTTTTATTTAATCACTAATTTTGTTTAGAATATCAAAAAACCACTTGTAATACACAACAGAGCTGACGCTGTCAATCAGTTACAATCAACTGCAACATCAACAAAATTAGAGTTAATAACAAACTAGTATTTACCTGTTCCTCGAAATTCGAGGTAGTTTGATAAAAAGTCATACTCAATTTCATTATGAATATAGTTTCCATCATTTCAATTTATGCTTGGTCCTATATATGCCTTGGATTTGTCGAAAAATGAAAAATAAAAAATAAAATAAAACATTTAATTATTGATTTATCTTAGACAACAACCGCATCCATAATAATTTATTTAAAAAATAATTAAGTTTAAATTTAATTCTGACGATGGGTTGCATTTGCGGTATATTTGATAAATTAACCTTTTTGTATATCAAAATGGTGCTTATGGGATGAAATTTTAAATTGAAATTTCTAATTGAAAAATAAAAATATTTGAAATAAATATTGAATTTCGCTATGTCTCTTTTTAAATATATATCATTTAGAAGAACAATGATGAGATTCGGTCGGTTCAGATATTTGTACCGTATTTTTTTCAATTTGCAGATTAAATTAGTTAGTCTACAAAACAGCAAATAATTGAATTAGTTTGCGAACAAAAACCTAATAATTTAAGAAATCTAAGCAAAGCCTTGGAATTACATGAATTCGAGATTTGTCGATATATAATTCTTTCAAAAAGAGTAACAGAATCAGAAAAACAAACCTGGGTAGATTAAATTCAAATATTGTAACATATTTAATTAATTTTTCTATTTCAGTCGATGTCAGAAACAAAATTCAACTTTTTTTTTTTTTGTTTTTCTCATAATAAACTAACGATTATAACATTTTTTGTTATTTACTATTTAACCAATATAAGACCAATATTTTTTTATTATATATATATATATATCTAAATTTAAAATAATTACAACAACTTACTTAATTTTCTTATGACAACCTAACTGTTAACTTTTATGATTTTTAATTTGCGATTGCATAACTAAATTGTGCAAAAATCAGTTATATTAGCTCTCTTACCTGAAATTGAAAGAAAAAAAAATGTTATTTTTATTATATTATGTTTCTTTAGCTATATACAAACAAAAAAAAATAGATACATTTTAATTTCATAAAAAGATATTATTATTTCTAAGAGGTTACATTAGTATTGATACGCTAATAAATTCGAGGTGAGTATTAATTGACAGGTAAATAAAAATGGTAAAGTAATTACTTCGATGGTTTTCAAATATTAACTTTAATAAAAGTGTAGTTTTTTTGTTGTTTTTTTTTTCGTTTTTATTTTTGGAAAACATTTTATGATTTAAAAAATTAGTTGTGAATCATTTTAGGTGAAGGATATTTTATTTATTTTGATGTACATACGTATATAGTTTTCAGTATTTTATGTATGTTAAGAAGTAACCGAACAACATTTTCTACAAAATTAATTGAGTAGACATCACTTTGTCCACTGTTAAAAAATTTTCTCAAATTCAAGTTCATATATTTAATTAGCATATACATTTATCTATAATATATAAAATTGATCTCAAAGATTAACAAACAGTTGGTTTTAACTAACTAACAATTAAAGATTTTAACTAACGATATTAAAGATTAACTAACATTAACCTATAAGAATAACCAAGTATCTAGGTATGACACTTTACGAAAAATTTAAGTAGAACGTTCAGTGAAAAAGAACAAAGAAGAATTGAATCTTTTTTCACAAATTGAAATTGCTTATAGGTAGAAATTCACGTTGGTCAACACATAATAAAATACCGATTTATAATCAAGTATTAAAACCGATTTGGGAATATATGGGTAAGGGGAGATATTTACAGCTAAAACTCATTTTAAATCGTCCCAAAGATTTCAAAACCAAGTGCTATGGAATATGGTCATTGCTTCTGGTTATAGCAGAAATAACAACATAGACTGCGATCTTAACATCGGCAAGTTGTCCGCAGTAATAAAACGATTTGTAAAAAACAGCAACTTTTAAGAAACTTGTCCCTGATAACAATTATAGTTTGTTGTTAATGAGAATATTGATTACACGTATCTGGTGAAATAATACAGTTTTAATTGCAATTTGATAATCACATTTGTTTTTGGTAAAATATTAAATTTAGCAATTTGTAAGTTTACAAGTATAGATAAAAAAAAATTTAAAAGTTCAATTTCCGTTCACTAATAAATAGAATGACCACATGTTGTTGAGATATTTGGGTTTTTTGAGTCGCTTCAAAATGTATTTTTCTCTCCAGGATATACTAAATATCTACAAATCATATATATGATCCAATGCATTTCACATATATAGGCCGGTGCATCACAAACAACATTAAATTTTCTCGACAAAGTTCAAAAGTGTACCATTCGTTTTATCATACCAACCCTAATGTTACATCCACCTTTGTACCATTTGAATATCGTCCTATTGTTGGATCAGTTTGCCTATTTTATAGATATGTTATAGATTCAAACATTTACATAACAACAGAGGCATCAAGTGCTTACCCCTACACATTGCAAATTTCTTGGTGGCTGGAAAACTAGCTATGAAAATTCGTTTGTAGTCAAATTTTCTCGAATTTGGAATCACATTCCAACAAACATATTTCCTCAATGCAAAAATATACCTACATAATATAATCTACAAACTATGCAGAGTTATCCAAAGCGCCAAAGCGCCATTTTTCTTTCCCCAATCCAAGCTTTGCATTCGTTTTAAACTTAATATTTGTTTTAACTTAATATTAATAAACCGAAAAATGATTTAGGTATGATATGGCTTGATTCTGTAGAACCATTTGAGATAGAACAACTTTAATGGATTTTGTATATCTACAAGACAATGTCTGCCAAATTTTTAGCATTTCCAGAGTATATGAAACAAAATCTAAAGAAACTTATGTCGTTTGAATATAACTTTATATAAATAGGGCAAGCGCATCAAATTGTGAATGTATATAAACAATGGATTAATGGCAACGATTGTCCAACTATTAATATCCCAAAAAATCAAATAATTGTTGGTTTTGCCACCGAAGCAAATTCATAATGCTTTTTTTTTATTTTTAGCTTTTTTAGCCTTTCTTGGCTTTTGTGATCTTAATACAGCTGATGCTCGTCTTAATGTAGCTTGCTTAAGATCTCAAATCTATATTTATTAAGTAAAAAATAATTCCTCAATTTTTTTAATTACCTTCTTGGTCCCGATTTAAGGTAAATTTTTAGCTGGACGATGCTCATATTTGCACTTTCATAATTACAGTAAATCCTTTTTTATCGGCATTTGGTACAACAACTACAGTTTTTTTATGAATTATATCACTGTATCTATATGACCTAAGATTTGTTAAATTGCCGAGTTCAGTATTAAAGGGCTTCTTATATCCTGCTTCTTTAACAAAAATGCATGATGATTACAAATAATCAACCAATTTAAATGGAAGGATGTAGTAGCCATCTTTCAAGAGTTTCCTTTTCAATTAACAGGATGAAGGAAAAAAGTACTATCAATTTATACTCTATAATCAAAAATTATACTCTATTAACTCTATAACTAATACTCTATTACTCTATTAATTATTATAAAAGAAAGATACATAACAAGTTGTACAGTGCATGCTTCAAATGGAGCACACAAACAACCAAAACATAACTTATGGCAAATTTTTAGCATTTTATATAAACAATATTTAGATTAATAATTTTTAATTATGATACAATCAAGCTTCATTGAATAAACTTCTAATTTGCTATTAAATGTTTTTAAAAAATATATAATTATAATAAAAAATTATAAAATGCTTATTCCTGAGAATATAAAATAATTGTTAAATTTTTAGTTAAAAAACTGATTAAATTATGAAGTTTTGATCATTTTAGTCTTGAAAGTACTGCGACAATAAAATTTGGATTTAAAATGTCCTGGGGGTAGAAAAATTATGCATTTGTATAATTTTTTGAGTACATATTTAGAATTCAACAATCCTTAAGTAATTGGTTTTTGTTTAATACATATAAAGTTCTTTAGAAATTTATCAGAATTAATTTTAGTGCAACACTCTCTATACACACATTTGCATTAACTTCATTTTCATTATTGTTAAGTAATTTTCATACGTTTGGTATTAGTTTTTAATATTTATTTGATTTTAATGCCACAGAAAAAAAATGGAATAATAATTTAATTAAAATTGCAAATTTTTATACAACACTATCGCAATAACGCCAATTCAAGAATGGAAAAATTTTCACATTTTAGGTCAACGATATAAAAATGCACAAATGAATGGGATATTGGTGACATTAATCAGTCTGTTCAATTCGTTTAAGGACTTTGTTTTTATAAAACAAATAAAAATAAAAACAATATTTTTTATTTATTATATCGCAGCCATCAATTATTATTTAAGGATACATACCGTATTTCAATTGAAATTGATATTTAAACACCATGTATAAACAGAACGTTAAAAAAAAAAATGCAAAAAATCAATAATTTTTTAATAGAATTAAATTCATTTCATTAAATTTCTTCTTAAATTTTTAATTCAATTAAATTTAATTTTAATTATAATGATGTTGTCGTTTGTTTGTTTACCGCATTATTTATAAAGAAAAGAATTATTATCCTTGTTATTAAGGATAAAAAAAATTTCTGCCATGAAGAATGACTGCAAAATGTTGTTCAGTTGATGGGTGCAGTAATTTTTTTTTTTTTTACAATTTATTATACAATTTTGTAGCTTATTTAATTTTCGTTTTTTTTTTTTACTTTTTAAATCCATTGCTGATAACTTTATTATTATGTATTATTTTTTATTGAATACGATTAAAAATATTCCACAATAGTACTGACAACTTTAAATAACTTTAAGAACATTAAAAATTACGTTATTATTTATTCATTATTAAGATAAATTATTTCACCTTTTCAAGTTCAGTTCAACCCGATGTCAGAATTAGGACTGTAACATATAATTGCATAGTACTATGCGATGTGTAATTCTATTTTCTATTCTATTTATCTGTCAAACATAAAATCCAATTTAAGGGAAAAAGAAGATAACCTAAAATCCCTCTTTGAATTTGCTCCGCTTGTTTTATCAGCTATGCTGAATACTTGTATTTTATGTCTTTAAATTGTGATTTTGATTTATTATAGTCTTGAACATGATAATGGATTTATTTCTATATTGTAAAATTTAATTTGATCGACCTTTACAAGATTATTTTAACAATTATTATGGTCATAATTGCATCCTTGCAGTAATTGGAAAACATTTATAGATATATGACTAAAACATTTACGATGGTCGATCATTTTTGTAGCTGTATAAGGTTTCGAATATAGCGGTCAGTAAAATGATTATTTAAAAATAAAGCAGTAAAAAATGATTATGTTTTTATTGTGAGACGGTTATAATGATTATATATTTCAGTAAAATTCGTTGTAATTTCGGTTAGAATTTATTTTTCTGATCAAATGAAACAGTGAAAAAATTAAATATAACTTGAGTAAAATAAAAATAAACAAATGAAAAAGTTGAAGAATGAAAATAATTTTGTTTCATCTGTTTGAAAAAATAGATACTGAACAGTAAAATAATAAAAGATGTTGTTATACTGATCACTGATCAGTAAAATGAATACGTAAAATATTTGTTTCCATTCTACTGCCACAGTATTTACAAAAATTTTATATAAAGTTATAAGAATTGTTGAAAAATATTGTATTTGTTTAGTAATTGCTTAATTCGGAGACTGGTTAATTATTGATCACTTGCAGGCCTTCTTGTCTGGTTTTACGGTTTGTACCGTTCCCTTTTTTAATTTCTAATTGCGTAAGTTTTAGTTCTGAGTTTTTTTTTTTAAATAAAAATCAAAATTATCGAAATCGTTTTGTTCTCCACAATTTTTCTTTGGTTCAAGTTAATTTTTTTTGTAATCTACAATTTAGCAGACAATATAATAATGTGTATAAAAATAAAATTTAAATTGTAGTTGATAAGATTATTTAATCGAAGTTCTAAATTAAATGTCGATAATAATGTGCAAACTATATTCATGCTGGAATGAATAAAGATTAAATTAATTAAAAAATTAATTAATGATACAAAACAAAATTATTCCAAAATTTTCAAATAAAATTAATTTAATCATTTTACTAATCAGTATACTTGTTCTTCTGAAAAGGTGAAAATGATACAAAATTATTTTACTTAAGTATGTTTCATATTTTTACTATTTCAGTTGTATTTTACCATATATTTCATATTTTTACTGTTTCATTTGATCAGAAAAAAAAAATTTTTTATGCAATCTAACCGAAATTACAACAAATTTTACTGAAACAATTATTTCTGGTCGTTTTAATCGTGTCACAATAAAAACAAAATATTTTGCACTGTTTCATTTTTACACAAATATTCATTTTAGTGATCGCTATAATCGCAGACAAAATTTATTTTATATATTAAGCTTAAAATGTTAAAATTTGAAATTGAATTTGATTTTTTAAAATATTTTTTACAATTCTTATAATTTAATATTAAAATTTCGTATACATCGTGACAGTAAATTTGCAATCAACATTTTACGTATTCATTTTACTTAACTATAACCATCAGTCACTATATAACCTAAGTAAATAATAGGAACTGATACTATATAGTTACAAATATTATATACAAAATAATTTAGTATATTTACTTTCCTGAAGCTAGTAATTTGTCCTATATGAGTTGACCGATCAGTTTAATTTATTGTTCAAGAATAACGAGTTAAACGTTTTATTTTATATGACCGTTATTTTTTTAACGGTTTATTTTATATGACCAATTTAGTAATAAAATACAAATATTAAAAATGATTGAAGAAACATTGAACCTGTTCTCATTATTGCTAAAAAAAATACATTATTAACAAAATTACTAAAATTAAATGAGTTTAAAGGAAATTTACAATAATTATGATAGTTATAAAATACATTTAAGTTTTTAAGAAATATTTCCAGTCAAGTTGAATAATATAATATTTAGTTTTATGACTTACAATCAACTTATAAAATAAAAATTTAATTTCTAATTATAAATTCAAATAATTTTGATCGAGAACTAAATTCATTAAACATGTGTGATACAGCTTTTGGTAATTTTTTTTTTTGTGGTAGTTTTTACCATTTTAATTTTAGAAATTTAATATTGCAAACAAATAAGCAATCTAATCAGTGGACCTTAGGATGGAAAATAAATAATCACCAACGTTATTAATAAATATATTAAGTAAATATATACAATATTGCAAGAATTAGTGGGTGATGATGAATTGGAACTTAGCTCCTATAAGGTTAGTTTATATTAAATTTCTCAGAATCTTGTTCTTAAATCTATTACTAGGAGCATAATACATCTGAGTGCTTCAATTCAATTTTACAATTACTATATTAGTTCAAATGTATTTTATCATAATATTTTTGCCTTTGTACGGCTATTTTTACCCTAACTGATAATGTATCTCTTTTTATTTAAAAGTTATGAACCATTTGTTCCCTGTATCCGGTAATACAATTGATTAAAATCTATTTTCAATTTCTATGTTAAAATTACAGATTGTACCACAAAGTTCGGTACAACATAAACCGATCAAATTAAATGACTCACATGGCACAGTATTTATCATAATTGACTATCAATTAGAAATTTGAGGAGTGCGATCTCACTGATGGCATTTATGCATGTTATAAATTGTTTTTAACTTGGCTTAAATTAATAACTATGATATTATAAAAATGAAGTAATTTTACAGTAAATGTAGTTTTCCAGTTTTTAATGTATACCAAACATTCAAAACAAAAAACTTATTGTTTGTTATTAGTAGGTCGATACCCTGCCATAGAGAGGTGTTCATCTCATGATTTTAGAATTAAAAAAAAAAAATTGGATTCCGGATGATCTTGTGTAGCAGACGTTCCAAATAACATTATAGTTGTTTAAATGAAGACTGAAATCTAAAATATAGAAATTGAAATTGAATCAAGAGCAGCTCTTTTTTCTAAATCAAGGTATAAGTAAACGAATTTTACCTATTATTTTTAGCGATGAGAGGAGTTGTATAATCTGATAGCTTATCCGATGCTCATACATAGTAATATGACTTTGTAGAGTTTATATTCAATGTTAACTAAATCATAAATTACTAGTATTGGCCCGCCCCTCAAATTCGAGTAAGTCTGATAAAAAAAATGTACTCAAATTCATTATGAATTGTTTTTCATCATTTCAATTTATACTTGATACTCTCATGTTCTATATTTTATTTTTTTATTGATATATCTTAGACAACAACCACATACGTAATAATTTATTTACAAACAAAAAATTAAATTTAAATTTAATTCTGATCAGGAAAAGAAGAGCGAAATTTGATGAACTAAATTATTTCTATATGTTAAAATGTATGTGTATGTGCAATAATAAAAAAATTATAATAATAATAATAAACTTATACAGTGAAATTTTAAATTGAAATTTGGAAAAAATATTTAGTTTTACTACGTTTCCTTTTAAATATTTGTTTATTATTAAAATAATAATGAAAATTGGTTGTGAAGTTTCGCTACGTCACTTCGTTAAAAATTGAATTAAAATTGTCAAAAAAAATTAATTTCGCTACGTCTCGTTTTTAATATTTGTTTATAATAAAAAAAATAATAATGAAAATCGATTGTGAAGTTTCGCTACGTCTCTTCGTTAAAAATTTAATTAAAATTGAGACAAAAAATTAATTTCTCTACGTCTCGTTTTAAATATTTGTTCATTATTAAAAGAATAATAATGAATATGTATTGGTTATACCGTAATAACTCTTTTAGGATTAGGATGAGTTGGATTCTAATAGTTTTATTTACTTTAAAATTTAATAAAAATGTGATGATGACAAATTATTATGACAAATTATTACAGATGCTAAGTTTCCGGTCATTAAATCTGGTTAAGAAGACGATTTTTATTTAAAATACAAATAAGGGGATAATAAACAAAAACACAAAAAAAAGATTGAGATGAGGGATGTTAAATTTTATCTGAAATATGACTTCAATATCTACCAAAATCTAATACCTTTCATTTTGTGATCCTAATTATTGCTAATTTAAATGATTTGAAACTTCATGATAAGAAGTTTTTTAAAAGAATTTGTTTTTTAAATTCTTGGTTCCGGTTGATAGTTTTTATATAAAAAAAAAAACCTCATAAAATTTCTAAAAATAATTTCAAAAGAATTCTTTTCTTTTTTCTAAATTTATAAATTTACCAGTTTGCCTGGTATGAAATTTTATTTGTTTTTGTGTCCCATTAATTTATCGAAATGAATATTAAATAAGTAATTTTATATAATTAGTATTTTTTTGTATAATCAACACGTTATTAAATTAAAATTTCAGATTTTATTTCAAATTCTCATAATTAAATTAAAAAAAAGAAAAAAAAAAAAAACAAAAATATTTTAAGAACTTTAGACGCCAATTAATTTATGAACTTTAAAAGCTAACAATTTTTTATTCAGTTTTCATTCTGAAATATAAAAAAAAATTCTATTTCCAGTTTTTTATTCAAATTGAAAATCTAATTCCAAATTAGGTTATTATTTATGAATTGTAAGCTTTCATAACGAGAATAGAATTTTTTTTTCAAATTTAAGAAATTCTTTATAAGTTTTGCTAAGCTGTCTATAATTAATTACAATTTCGGTAGTTTTCGATTTAATATGGAAATATTTAGCTGTTTTTAGAATTAAACCTGAAAACAATTTATATTTATTAAGAGTTAAGTAAGTATATTTATTAATGAAAGTTTTTAATCAGAATATTTATGGAAATTTTTTAATTAAGATTTCAAATTTAGTTGTTTTTTTTATAATTTAAAGAATTTAAAAAAAAAAATGATTAATTTATATATAAAAAGGTGTCTTTTATACACGACCAGAGAATGGTATTGTGAATAATTTAAGAAAATTTACTACTATTTAATAATTTTAGAAAATTATATTCAAAAACATCAGTAAAATGATCAAAATATAGAAAATGGAATCCGACATAATTAATAATAGAATTTGATTGAACTTTTACGACATCAAACAATGCATTGAATTTCCAACTCCCGTAAGTCATTCGGGATGAATTTTTGCGTTCAGAATCGTTAAAACAGCAATTTATTAAGAAATTCGAGTATAAGCAATGCATTTTTAAGTACAGAAGATCTCATTTGAGAAATCTTGTAAATATTTTACGGTAAAATATATATAATGGATATTAAGTCCTTAACAATCAAATCATAAACAGGCGTATAGCACTTTTAATGTGGTTTGTGTCATTTATTGAATTAGCACTTACGAAATGATAAATTGTAACAGTGATATAGAAGATATAGTGTGATGGTGATGGTGATGGTGATATAGAAAATATATATCACACGTGTTATGGAATGCCACATCCAAAAAGCTTGATGAACAGTCCTTCTTCTCTGTTTCAATAGTTTGATATTCTGTGCATACTTGGTCTGTTGTAGCATGTTTTTCTCTAAAACCGAATTTGTGATCTTTCTTTCAGTAATAGGTTTTAGTTTTCTTAGTTAGATAAATTTTTTCAAACAGTTTTGACATTATAGATAGCAATAAAATTGATCTATAGGATGATATTTCATTCGGTGGTTTTTCTGTTTTGGGCATCATGATGACATCAGCCAGTTTCCACAATTTCGACACATATTTCAGGCTGAATAAAGAATTTATAAGTTATTCGTTATCTCCTGCACAATAGAAATGTAGCCTGATGACTCAAAAGAGTAAAACCTTTTTGACTTAGTACAGCAATAATATGTTAAAAGAAAAGTTAGATAGACATCGCTAAATGAAGTTTACATTCAAAATTAAAATAAATTCAAGAAAAAAAATTGCTCATTAATCCTATAGGACTAGATCGGAATATTTGAAGGTGGCTTAGTGGGTAAGAAACCCACATGCAAGGTCAAGCTAAGGGGCTCGTTGTGTCTCAATAGAAAGAGTTTCACCAGACACCAGACCAATTGAAATAATAAAATATTGCAAAAATATTATAATTAAATTAAGATAGATATACCGGGTGTTCCTAAGCAGGCGTATCAGCTTTTTAAGAGGGGAAGGAACCGTTATTTTAGAATTAAAAAAAAAAATTATTAACAATCGATTGGTGATATTTTCAAATTCCGGGAAAGACCGCAAAATGTTTTTTAAGTCCAAAAATTGACCGAAATCGAGATTTTCAAATGGGAGGTGGTACTTTTTTATGCAAATTCGGATTCTACGTCAAAAAATAAGAAACTTTTGTAAAATAAATTTTTTATGTTTTTTTGTAGGAATCCAAAACTGAGATAAAAAATATGATAACATGAAAAACAAAGTTATTTATAAAAAGGATTATTATTAATTTTAGTTTACCAAAGGAAAATATGGTGGATTTTTGTTTTATTTTTATTGATTTCAAGGAGAAATACTGAGAAAACCAAAAAAAAATCGAAATTTCTTTCTTTTCGCACTAGAATCCGAATTTGCAAAAAAAAACCACTTTCCATTTGAAAATGTCGATTTCGTCCTAATTCAGCGATTTTTGGGCTTAAAAAACCCTTTTCCGGTCCTTCCTGGAAGTTTAAAATGTCACCAATCGATAGAGCATCCTCGACTTAGTAATAACATTTTAAATTTTACAATAATGGCTACTACCCCTCGTAAAATGCTGATACGCATGCTCTAGAACACCCGGTATAAAATTGTACACAATTAAAATAAAAGTAAAAGAATTAGCATAAAACAGTTTGATTGATAAAATGCTTGGTATTACTTTAAATAATCTCATATTGTTCTTATTTTCAAAAATGGTTCGAAATTTATTGTTGATAGACTGATACAGCAAGCCTATCTGCTATACCAAAAATACTTGAAACTATCACCAAGGATAAAATTTAGTTTTTGGTCAAAGAAATATTTCCCTAAACCAACATGGTTTTATGAAGAATAGATTGAGTAGAAAGAAAATCATTAACAAAAAATAAAATATTAACCGATATTTCTAAAGCCTTCGATATAAAGTAAATCAATGGTGCTATGGTACTATGGTAAAATGGCTACAATCCGATATACTTTATTTAATTAAATTAAATTAAAATGAATTGGGAATACAATTTGTTAATAATTATTTAATTAGAGACTCCAGAGCTTTATTGTACTATATATGTAAGTATAGTAATTACTGTAATATAAAATGGAACTACGTTATTAATTATGACACAATGTAGTGGGAAAGAGATATATGACTATATGAGGCAATATTATTCTTAAGTAGTGTAGTGTAGTTTTTCACATTCAAACGAAAGCTAATATACCAAATATTTCAAATTAAAAATTATTGTGTATTATAAACGAAGAGTCTGAGCAAACAACAAAAGGATTTTATTCCATTATCGTGACATTGTAAAAAAAAATATTGAATTTAACTTTTACATATCAAACCTGTTGTTGCCGTATAATTGGCCTGTACTAGAAATGTATTTCTGCAGTCAACAATTGTCAAAATAAAATCAAAGAAGATTGAATTTAAATTTTAGACTGTGCATGTAATGATTAATCTGAACCAGAACTGTATTTCTGTAATAAACTTTGGTCATTCCTTTAGTTGTGCAAATTTGATTTAATTATAGTATGAATTATTTATTTATTTATTTTATTTTATTTTATTTTTGACTCAAAGAGCTATCAGCTCATATAGAAACTATACCAAAAATATAGTTGTTACGTAAAATCTTAGCAAGCAAATTGAAAAAAAAATCACCTTAATATAAAACAATTTAAGTTGATAAATTAATAATAATAAAAAAACAAATTATCATAAACAGGAAGTCCTAGAGTATTATTTCAGGATAATAACTGAAAATAATATTATATATATATTTTTAAATTATCCCACTAATTGACACAATAATAATCATACGAGTATATTTATTTATTTTATATAAATAAAAACCAATGATAATAACATTAGAATTTATTAACCTTTGCATTGTATCAATCAACTTTCCATTGAATTGCCTTGAGTACTAACTAATCTCTTAAATTGACTATCATATTATATTTCCTGTTTTTTATACAAACAAAAACTTATTACCAGCTAATTACCAGAAAATGATGACCGACCATATATTTATAATGAACTAACACACGCCGATTATGCAATTACACTATTTTTTTCGTATTTAATTACCAATGGATGAAAAATTTAAGTTTTATTTCAATTATACAATTTTCTACCTAGTGCTAGCACTATTATGGTGCTTAGTTATAGTACAACTTGATCATATTATTATAGTTATGGTTCTTACGAAAATTATTATGAAAATAAAATTTTTAAATTAAGTGCAAAGAGAATAAAAATAAGTGTAAAAAGTCATCATAATTTAGATTTCCTGCAGATTATGATTTGATTGTTTACAAGCATTATCTTAAATGTCAATCACATTAATTTAGAAAAAATGCAAACGTAAATAATCTACTGTTAATTATTATTGGCATCAAATTACAATGGTATGCAATTTTCATACTTACTATTTTGTTTTATGTTTTTGTTTTTGTTTTATTTATTAATTATAATTTGTAACATGAATCTAAAAAAGCAAGATTTACTCACACTGATAAGCTAAAACATACAAACATCAGTGCATCAAGATCAAATTAAACTCTAATGAATTTTGTAATTTTATGAAAGTATGTATGTGTGCAGTAAATATTATACACTAAGTGATGTTTTAGATTTACTATACATTTTGATACAATTATTAGAAGTTTAGATTACAGAGGACTTCTTAATTATTATTTTCTCTAAATTTTTCATTATCAAATTCGAGATTTGACTAAGTCAATTATCATGATATCATCATATAGATTGTATAAACAAAAATGATATCCAAAATATGTTTGAAGATTATCTCCACAAATGACTGTATGACTCTGTAGCTCTATAATAAGACCTATAATATCTTACACGACATTTGTATGGTGACCAAAAGCAGAACAGACCAAAGTATGTGCCAAGCTTTTTCATTTTACTAAAATACAAAGAATGGCATGCCTTGGGGTAATTGGAGCATATAAAACGTGCCCTTTACCCCTGAAAAAAAATTTTGCAACTTCCACCGTTTCATATACCTGCTGAGAACGACAGAAATTAGAGCAACAAAACTGCATTTTAAAAAATAACCTCAAACGTAAAAGGCCAGGACACAGCATGATCCTGCAGAAAATTAAAATAGGATATAGACTATAAATAGACTATAACTATATGACTATATAACACCAACAACAAAAAAACTTATTTCAATAAAACATTACACTAAAACTCTATTCAAAGATCTGGATAAGTTGGTTGGTTGTCAAAAATAATATTGAGGACCAATTAACCTTATTCATAAATTCAATCACAGGGCAGTATACGTAGAATATAGTTATCTATACATAGAACTAATAATTAGACATTTAATTAAACTAATTTAATCTTGGCTGATATTAATGAAAGTCAAATAATTCTGCAAAATACAGGCAAATTAAATACATCAAGACTTCCAAACGCATCCTCTAACCAGTTAACTTTCAAAGATAAATATTAATAAACTATTTTTATTTGAATGTGAACGCACAGTGTCTTTACATGTTTTTTATCGGAATTAAATCAGATTGCTTTTGTAAATATTTCGGTAGATTCAACTGACCAAATTTGTCATCATTAATTGTTAGTTCACTTTGAAAGATTAATTTTATTTTCCAAAACAATTCATCTTCAATTTTTTAAGCTGCTGAAGAAATTTTTTATCAAATGTCTAGACAAAAAAAAAAACTAAATAACTCTTGTCTTGCAAAGGTTTATTAAATTTTCACAAACCAGCTGATTAAGTCTACCACGCCATTATTTGGTAACATTCACACCAACTCTTCCGCATAAAATATTTAACGTTCCTATTAATTAGCCTGCTGAGACATGATTCAAATAGTATAGGAGAGGAGAGAACAATTTTTTACTTAAATTTTTCCATTTTAAATTTTCGAATCCATCACTAAAACTACAACAGAGTACTTTTCAGAAATTATATAATACAACACCTCCTATATGTGCACCCAGTATGTTATCTAAAATTTCAATCACATTAATTCGCAACACAACAAATAATTTAGAGTTAATTACCTGTAGGAGAAATATTGCATCATTATACAACATTGACTATGTTTAATTATTATGATCTCAGACAAAAAAAAAATAATAATAAGAACAAAAAATGAAGTATGTGCCTGGCATAGGATGAACTAAAGCAAAAGAACTAAACGTTTTTTTCCATAACGATGGATGATAAGTATCAGAGGTGATAATATTTTGAGTAATCAGTACTTCACTAAACTAAAATAGAATTTGTTGCCTAAAGTAAAAATTTTAAAGTCCTTTTCTTTGAAGTGGGTATCGATAATTTTACTTCTGGCTTTTTTGATTCATTCAGGTGTAATGACTGTTAGTTAGTTATGTTCGTAATATCCTTTCTAATATACTGTTTTGAGTGGGGAAACAAAATTCAAATGAACATAGGAGTGTTTAATAAATTTCGAATTTCTGTATAATTTTAGAGCTTATTAACGATTTAATTTGATTTAAAATGAAATTTTCGTTTTATATTTTACATAATTGCAATTTACAGTTACTTTAACATTAAGTATGCATTTTGCGTTGAAATTTCAAATTTTGTGCTTATAAATAGCAAATATTTGCTTAAAGTATACTTAATTAATTATATTTATTTACTATTTGCTTTTTTCAATATGAAACTAAAAATGAATTTTTTTAGTTGCAAGCCTTAGACTCTTAGAGTATAGTATAGATATGTGTAAAATTATAAAAATAAAAATTTTAATATTAAAATAGCATTATAGTTTTAAAATTAAGATAATAACATTTGAAAATAACAACTTTGATATTCTTTGTTCAAGTTAAATTGTGTGGTAACATATAAATAATAGAAATAATGCATCTACAACAGTTCAAATACATTTATGTCTCGCCGTAGATCTTGAGTGAGATTAGTAAGTTCTTATTAAAAATCAATTGTGTTGTGGTGTGTAGCTAAAATTAGAATGTAGAGTAGTTTGAAAACTAGTACAAAACAACATAATACAAACTCTAAAATTAGTTTTAATTCTTTATCCTATTCCGGAGACTCAAATACGGAGTTAGCAAAATACATAGAACCAAAGTAAGGTTGACAATTTCTTTAAATTTGCTCTAATATACTTTCAAAACAAACCAAATCCCTATTGATTAGTCGCAAGCACTGATGAAGGAAGTAATTTGCTTCCGAAATATCGATATTTGCAAAATAAATATAAAAATGTTTGGTGAAAGGAAACTCGACTTTTATTCCATAAATTAAATAAAATCTGTAAAACTGAACTATCACTTTCCGAATTCGGTCCGAACAAATGCGGAGAGTATTTTTGAGATTATCTCTCTATGTATACATATACAGATGCTCATATATCCGACAAACTATCAGTATTGACAAGCCCCATAATAAATATCTAATAGAACATACTATATGCTTCTGATTGTATTACAATTCGGTGTAAATGTTGACTTTCCTTATGATTCTGGTGATCTTGCACAACTATTCTTCAATTTATTACTTCTGAATACTTGCTGAATCTTGTTCGATATTATCAATTCATCTTTACGTTAATGGTTTAATATTTTATCTTATCTTACTTTATAGTTGAAGACGATGTTGCGACTTAGCCAAAACAGCTATAACATTGTTTTTCGTTTATCATTGTCTTCTACACCAAAATCAAATATTTAAATCAAATCATGTAAAGCTAAAGCTGGGTAATGAACTAGTTTAGAAATTTAGTTGGGAATATAAGTGAATTATTTGGAGAATCCGCCCGTGACCGGCAAAAATGGAGGACGTTGAGGAGTCAGGCCGAGGACCTACATGGTGTGCTGGCCACCTAAGTAAGTATAAGTGAATTATTAAAAAGAAAATTGTAATTAGCAAATTTAATTTTCTCTCTATAATCTCTAAGATTCTCAATTTTCTCGATGAATCAAATTTCGAACCAAAAAGTTTTGAGAAAACTTAATAAAGATTTTGAACTATTAAAAACTCACAAAAAATAAGATTTTGAGAAATGCGAAGTTGAAATGTTTTAATTGGTGCGGCACGGAAAGATTGACGTTATGTTAGACAACGGCAGGAATGAAAAATCATGGTTTCGGTATATTTGTCAGTTCACAGAAAAAAAGCAAACATCGTTGAACTGAGCGGAGCAGAATGAAGGTACATTCGAAGTTATTGTTGATAGCAAATAACGCATGAATTCGTAGACGAAATTCGAAGTTGGATTGTAGAAGTAGAAAAAGAAAGGGAATAAATGTATCCTATTCTTCGAATTTGGGTTCGAATTCCCCTCAAATATGTAGATTTAAAAATTAAACTGAAAGTGTTTAAAAAAGTTGATAAGCAATATATCGATCTTCCGTCCCAATTTTTAGTCTTGTTTCTTTTAATGCAATTTTCAATTCTGAAAACTGAACGATAACTTTGCATTTTTTTTTTCAATAAGATATTTTCAACTATTTTGGAAAATTACTCACGGCATCTGTGACACAACTCTCCGATTGTTTCTAACCCAGTTGAATTTCTGAATTTTTTTTGCCTGGACACTCACTTTTTCCAATTGCTTTCAATTTTGCCGCTTATAATCAATTGAAGCAGCTCGTATTTGTATTTACTCAGATTGCTTGTCTTTTTGCGTTTGACGAGTTGGGAGTAATTTTTTAATATTTTCTAACATTCTGAGAACCTTGATATTTATAATTCTGGCTACGTAATATATTTTTTAACAAGTGCCGTTATTCCAAGTACAAATGCCACTTTTTACAGTCCATCTACCTTCTAATATATATTCTTATGTATTAGCCAAACATATCACTTTAAGCAACGTAATCATAGTTTTATGTTCATATCACGATTGCAGAGTACTTTTTTATATTTCCAAGATTAGGATCTTGCCGTTTCTATTCTACTCCACATTTTGCTTAATACAATCTTTCAAATCATCGATTGAAATATACTTACTTACTTAGGTCTTATACTTACAGACAATGTATCTATCCAGTTGAAGATACAAAATTGTTTCATATTTGCCGATATTTCGTCTCTACAACGAAGGTTTGGTCTGCCCTGATTTTTTGTATTTTTACTTGTTATTTCTGAATTCTCTACAGCTATTTAATCTATTCGTTCTAGGTGTATGAGCAATTGTAGTCCCTTGACTTTAATTTTTGTGATTAAGTCCATTTCATTACCCAACTCCATAGAGTCCGGCATTATATCTTTTCCTCCAAACTCCATCATATATCCGGCGAAAAATGTTCACAATCATATATCCGACGAAACATATATACAATCACATATCCGGCACACATATACTCACAATCATATATCAATCGAAAAACTTTTTTTTTTCGAAGACACCAAGTACATGCTCAGGTGGTTTTGGGTAATGCCGATTATTCTGATTCATAGACCAGAACCGGAAGTATGACCGTTTTGTATATCTAAACTTTGATACTGGTGAACTATACTTCAGCTTTATTCCCTCCACAAATACAATTTATAAAGTATCACTAACAAATATAGGTGGAGGCAAGAGTGTGCTGGTAAATCGGTAAAAACCGGCTCGCATATAATTAATCTAGGTAAAAACATAATTCATATGGATAAATATCAAGAACAATATTAACAATAAAGAATTTTATTGAGCATAAAATGTTTACAAAATTAGCAGGCATAAAGTTAAATAAATTTATTAATGTAAAGCCCATGTGGCCTGTTCATTTGCAGATACGGACTTCTCGCTTCTTTGACGAACTCTTGTATCTGTTGCCAATCTATGGTTCTCATTCATCCACGAAATAACAAAGGGAATTGCATCCCAGTCTACTATCTGCTTCCCCAATAAATTTATTGTCATTAAATTTGATATAAGTTCCACAGTAAGACTCGTTCACATTGTTGTGACTAGCAAATTCATTAAGCTAAAACCTCTTTCAGCTTCTGATCTACTAGTTGCAACAGTATTTAATATTTTTTTAGTTTTTTAAATTGAATCCGGTAACTGAATATTTTGTGATTTGATATTTGAATGAAAAAAAATCTCGAAAAGCATTAACATTAATGTTGTATATTAAAATTTGATTTAATTTTAAAACTTTTCTTTCACCTTCTAGCCACAGAGATAGAATTTCATCAAAAGACCAAGTAGACGAATCTAAAATTGCAAAAAGTTTTAGAAAATCGTCATAATTACCATTGGTAACATTGTTATGCAAATTTTACATGGTTGGCAAACAAAAGCAGACAAAATTTGTCCCTGGAAAGAACATTAAATTTATTATTATCTTCAAACGCTATAATATTTAGACTCGTTTGAACAAACTAAATACGCAAATTTATGTTCATAACCAGGATTATATCTTTCTCTTATTGATCATTTCATTAATTTGTCTGCTTTCTGTATTTGTATTTTTCTCGATTTTTTTTATTGCGTAACGAGCCGGCTCCAGCACACCCCTGGGTGTAGGTGAATTCTATTGATTGAATATTCCTAGCTATTCTGTTTAATAGAAAAGAAACTCAATGCACAAATGTCTTCAAATTTCCGGATTCAACCAATTAGTTTTAAAAATTGTGTACTTTTCACTACACTATTTGAGTTTAATGGTGTGGTTGTGAAAAATTATTTATATTAACACGAAAATAAGAAAAAAAAAAATTATTTTTCTAAACAAATTTCGTTTTCCTTTTAGAAATACTGAAAAATTTTTTTTTTTTTTTTTTTTTTGTATTTTCAAAGCAGTTTCTAGAGGGTGCTCTAATGCAAAATTGAGAGTTATAAATTTTGTTCGTTTTATTTTCATTTTAAAAATTATGGTACTTGGCGAATTATTAACAGTCGAATTTTAGAAAAAAAAAAATAAATCTTTATTTTATTTCTGTTTGTAAGCAAATTTAAATATATTTAGTTTTTCTCATATTAAAAATATATATATATTTTTTTTAGTCTGAAAGTAAACGCGAACTACAAAACTGCTGACCTCAATTATTAGAAAAAATCATTTTTGGTTGCTGTTTTTTATGGTATTTTTATGTTTTCTTTTGAATTTTTTTTTTTTCTATTTTTTTGCTTGTTGATTATTTGATGGGCATAAGTCAGTGTAGTTGTTTGTATGTATGTATTTGACTATGCAAATTCTTTTCTAATATTTATTTTTTAAATTCTATGGGTTATGCTGAAATATTTCATATTTATATTTAATGGATTTTTTAGTTGTTTGTTATTTTATTTTTTTATTTTTTTTATTTTTTAATGGAATATTGGTGATCTCATGTTTACCATATTTTTATAGTTTTGAATATTATTCATATATATAATAATACATAGTATTTTTAATTGTTAAAAATTCAGTTTTCAAGAAAATTTTCTTAAAATTGTAAGTATTTCATATTTAGTTTCATAAAAATGAATTTATTTTTAAAAATGATTTATTATTTAATACATAGTTGAGTTGATTCGTAAATTGATACATAGTACTTATAAAGAATGTCTGTTGAAAATTTGTATAATGTAAATTATTTTGCGATTAAAGTTACAATTTTTGGACATTTTTAATTAAAAAATGTAAATAACAGCTTATTCTGTCCTAACTTGCTTGTTATAATATCATAAGACATTTTTGGGATGAGTTGCCAAACTATAACAAAATTATGCTCAGTCTTTTCGAAATAAAATTTCTACATGATGCCATAGATAGCCTAGTTATTTTTCAATTCAATTCATTTATTTACTCAAATATTCACATACAAGTTCAATTAATTTTACAGCGATCAGATTTAATTTTATGTCATTATTTCAAATGTTCAGTTAAAATTTAGAACCATTTTCCAGGTAGGATGAGGGTCATTTCTCTATTAGAAATCTTATATCTATTTTATTATATACTTTTATATTAACTTGCCAGTGTCTATATGTATATATGTTTATATGTTTACGTGGTAGATTGGAATTTTTTTGCCAATATTATAACCAAACGCAAAAAGAAAAAAAATAATTTTGTTTAAAAAATAAGATAGAGTTCTGAAATTTCGCACTGGTATGCGTGATCAAAAAAGGAACCGGACACGGTACTTTACAAAGCTATCAAATGACAGGAATGAAAATTTACACTTATATGCTCTTTCACAAATAAAGAAATACGACTATTACCGATTTCGAAAATGTTATCGTTATTGCCGCACATCTCCTAGCACGTTTCAGGCATATTTCAAAAACCAATTGTGTTACAAGCATGAAAATTTACACATAAATGTATATTCAAAATTTAGAACCATTTTTCAGGTAGGGTGGGGGCCATTTCTCTATTAGAAATCTTATATTTATTTTTAAATCTAAATCTAATCTAAATCTAATCTTATATATTAATACGCTTAAACGTCTGTTAAACTTTTCACAAAGCTTTTACAACAGAAAGCTTTTTTCAACTAGATTAGACAACTTTATTAGAGCTATTACGAATTACGATAGTGTGCAAAATTTAATTTAAAGACATAAACCACTAAACAATAAAACAATAAAACCAAATAAAACCAAAAACAAATTAAAATTAACCTAAAAACAATTCATCTATTGAGCAATAGCATTTATTATATCTGATTATATGAACTAATTTTAAAAAAAAAAACAAAGTAGCAAAGACAAGAACCGAATTATCAGAATATAATTATTATATCAATAAAATAGCTTTGTTAAAATATTCCGATATTACAGCAAAAAAACTTACCGGTAAAACAAATAGTAAATTTAGAAAATATATTTTTTACTTCACCTATGTTCAGAAATTCCAATAATTGAAATTTATTTATTTTATTAACAAATAATTCAAATTTATAAATTCAAATGCGCAGTAGCATTAAGTAAATATAATATTGTACATGGAGAATCATAAACCGAAATTTACGATCTGCTAAGATTAAGAAAAACAAAATATGTTATGGCATTATTATCAAGTTCCAATTCAATACACGGCAAATTTAGTACACATAAAAATTAAAAAAATTTTAAAAAGAAAAATCACAGACTACCGTTACCTACATCAGAGACCCTAGCAGGATAACAATATAACAATAAAAACTGAAGAACAAGAGAAAAAACATAATTATTGGCTTAGTTTAAATGCAATTAATTTCATATCTATACTGCCAGCGACATCTCTGTTCGCCACATTTTGTTGAAATGTACGTCTCTATTAATGGTATTTGTTAGCGAGCGTTTAGAAATCAGATTTTGTTTTACTTATTTTTATTACATTTATAAATTTTATTGCAATTACATCAAATTTTATTTCAAAAGTTTTGATTACATATCTCAAAGATAAACAAATATAGTTGCAAAGTATACTATATTGCTTTATGCAAAATCAATTTTCTAAACTTGCAAAATACGAAGATACGAATATGCGTTACGAGTACTAATAATAAATACTTATAAACAAACATAAATATACAGTGTAATTTCAGAACATTTATGATATATAAATCTTTAAATAGTAATTCAATTATTTGTATTGATAAATAATAATAATATTTAATACACATTTTTTGTATTTTTTAATGTATATCTTTCAATATATTGGCATAACACAATAATTAGAAGTTTATAAATACCTTTTCTAGCAAAATCCACTTTTTCAACTTGCGAAATACAAAAATGCGTGTCGAGCACTATTATTTAAAAAAAATAAATAAAGATATTCTATAACAAAGTCGGATGTCAAACTTTAATGAACATCATTTATACGTTATAAACACAATTCAAAACTGTATAAACGCTGCCTTATATAAAAGTTTGAATAAGTATTAAAATGTTAAACTATTTTTAAGATATTAAATAAGGTGAATTTTAATTTAAGTTTGTCAATTTAACTTATTTATTATGTAATAAAAAAATATGTAAAACATTGATTTTTTTTAAGAAAATAAAGAAAATAAAATAAATTGTTTCATTTATAATGCTAATGCTAGACCGGTGAATGTTACGTCGGGAATAGCTAGTTATATACATAAATGTACTAAATTTTTGTTTGTTATTTGGGATTTTCCCCTTTTTTAATTTGCTTTATGTATTTATTTTGTTTTGGTTTATATTTTTTCTTTTAAAACAGAAGAAAGCATTGCGTTCTTCTCTTCATTTTTATTATTTATCAATTTTATTCTGTAAATTCTAAATGTAAAATCTAACTGTCGTTCCCATATGCCGTTGGTTGTAAGTAGGTTTTTTATTATCTGAATGAATTTTTCGTTAGTTAATTTGAATGTTTCTGTGGTCATTAGGTTGTTGCCTGTGGATTGGTAGTCCAGTAGTTTATGTTGTATTGTTAAGTTTTGGTTGCAATATGTACATGTTGGTTTAGGTGCTTCGTTCAGCAAGTACCGGTTGATATCTTTTGTACAGAGCAATCGGATCCTGATGAGTTCCACATCTATTTTTTTTTTTTTTTGTTTTTTTGTAGATAGATAAATTTATTAATTTTACAAAACTAGTTTTGCTTAGTGATCTTAGTCTTAGCTGTTTGATCAAACAATAAATTTTATCAAATCGGATAGTTTTAAATATTAATTTAACTAAGCTTTACAATTTGTAATTAATTGTATTTTAAATATAAAATAATTAATATAAGCATACATATATATACATATATTATAGTTGTTGTACATACTTTTTTTTTATATTCTTCTCAGTAAAAATTATTTTATCATAATTTTAAACTTCAACAAATCCGTAATATCTTTCAAATCAGGTATAATCGTTAAAGAGCTTTAAGCATTGGTACAATGTATTATTATTTTGATTACTAGCTTTAAATAGTGATAAATTGAAATTTGTCTTATTTCTTGAATTCTATGTATGTATATTTGTATTTCTATTTAAAATAAAATTATGTTTTATAAGGTTATTTGTTATTTGAAATGCATATAGATATAGCTTACGTTTGCAGACGTTGTTCAAACTTAAATTTCTATCAGAGTAGATAAGGTGAGTCGGATCCCTTACCGGGTAAAAATGAATATATGTACTTTATGTATGATATCTAGCTTATGCATAGCAGTTTGTGGTGTTTAAATACGTAATGTGGAACAGAATAAAGAATGAATAAATTGTAAACAGCGCATCAGTAGGAATATATCTGCGTACGTGCCTAAGTATGAATATATAGGGGGATATTTTACCAATTACGTAGTTTATATGATCAACCCACTTCATTCTTTTATCTATAATTAGACCTAGATAATTAAATTTATCAAGTATTTCTATGTTTACAGAATTGAAAATGAAGCTATTGTTTATATAGTATTTTTGCCCAAGGAAAATAATTTTAGTTTTTTTCGCATTTATTCGCAACCTGTGAACTTCGAGCCATTCATTTATAATAGTTTCCTTGTTCTAGTCACTAGTATTATTTTTGTGTTGCCATCCGGTGTATATTATAATCGTCTAAATGAGTTTAATTGGTCCCATGCTTCTTGCCTTTTTGTTTGGTTAAAGTTTTGTATGTCTGTTGCCTGTCCATATGTTTGTGGTGTTATCGTTAGTAGTGGTCTTTTAGTTGCTTGTTTTGCTTCAAGTCAGATCTTATATACTAATTAATCTACACAACTGAAATAGTTATAGTTTATTTGTTTCTAATTTCTACTATTTTTTGTTTTTAATATTGAGATAATAAAAGAAAAATGAGAAAAACCTCTATAAAAATTTATTGGTTTCGATAAAACTTAAAACTAATTTTCTTACAATGTATACAACGATTTATAGAACTACTTACGCTAATTGTTCAATTTTATCAGCAATAAGATCGATTTTTATTTGATGATGGACTTTCTTAGTGGAATAATAAAATGGTAGATTTAACATTAATTTTAAAATTTTCATATGTTGAGAAATAAGGAACACTCATAGAGCAATATTGGCTTAAAAATTACTTTCATAATACTTATTACAAGTTTATTGGCTTAAAATATATGAAAAAAAGTATACAATCATATAATTATATAACTAAAAATATGTTCTACTAATATGTTCCTTAAATGGCAATATTTTATCCAGATAAACTCCCACATATTTTACTGAATCGGCGATGATATCCATAAGTATTATAAATAGTTCGATGTTAATATTTTGTAAAAAAACATGGCTTTCTTTTGCAATTATAAAAGTATTGCGATAAAAAGTTCATTGCATCCTGTAAGCTAATTTTAATGCTGGTACCACATGTTCCCGATGTAGGAATTCAAGTATAACCCGTGAAAATAGATAAAGTAATACTTTCAATTCTTGATAAGTCATATGTGTCAATATTATAAAATACAGGAAAGGTCTAGAACTGAGCCTTGTGGTACGCCGGAAGAGATGTTAAATAATTTCAGAACTAGTTTTTCCTATGTGTGTGAAGTAATTTAACTATTCAAATTATTTGATAAAGTCAAATTAATGATAAATAATTTCGATCAACCAATTATTACTTTTTATTATTTTATTCAAGTTCCCGTGACTTTCGAAACATCAAAAAATACGATTGGGAGACGGGTTGTTCAACTTTTATTATCACAATATCAAAATCATGTGTTTGATTTGTAATGTCTATACAATGTTTTATTTGACGTTAATAAACACTTCTTTCAATTTTACGATCATTTGTATTTTTAATGCCATTAGTTTACATCATTAGTTTACATCAAATTAATAATAATACACCAAAAATATTAATTAATATATTTTTATGGTTATATTTTATATTAATATTATATTGTTTTGCATTTAAAAAAGAAAATTTAAGCATGTATTTAGCGAGATTTCTTTCTTGTATTTATTTCTTTTCCCTATTAAAAAATGTCAGTTACGAAAATAAAAAAAAATTTTTTATTATTATTTTTATTTATTAAAACAAATAAAAAGACTCACTCAATTGATTATTCCCTCCACATTTAAATTTTCCAAATTATTATCAACGTCAAACAAATGTCTTTTAGAAATCGAGAAATTACACTCTTTGCACATTCGAGGCGTCGCGAATACATAATTTAGGCGTTTATAAACTCAAAACATTGTGTTACAATTTTGATTTGACGAATGTAAACACAAGACATTGTGTTTCAAATTTTTTTGACGTTTCGAAAGTCAAGGTTCAAAAGCTTAACATTCTTCTTAAAATTCATTAATGTTTTTTTTAATTCATTAATTCATTAAATAGTAAAATTGTTAAATAAAATATGAACAAATTTATAAAGAACTCAGATATAAATTGAAAATATACTCCAAATTATTATAAATCATAGTTCAAATTTCAAAATATTAGTTTTAGAAGAAGTAACTATTTTTTTTATGATAAAAATAAAACAGACCAATTTTTAACCAGACCAGTTGATGTAATTATAATTGCGTCAATAAAGATTTATATCAATACAAAATACGTAGATATATTCAACACATTTTGCAATAGATCTGAAAGAAATTAATCGCCTGTAACCCCATCTGTGGAACATGAATAAATAACCTATTAGTCATTTATTTTTAAAGGTTTTCCGCAGTAGATAAACTTATGTTTTTTTTTTACCTTGTATAAAAATCTTGTTAGATTTAATTATTTTTCTTTCCCCTTGTTAATACTCACTCTAAAAATCTTAATCTGTTCGGTTAAATTATGGTTAATTTTTTTTTTGTGATCCCTTGGATTCCAATTTACACAACCTTTTTAAAAGTTTTAAAGTTAATTTACTTTTGGACATTGTTGCCACATCAATCTAAGCTTCGTGGAAAAGTTTTACCAACTAATAAAGATTGAAACAATGACATATGGCAACGCCTTTTATAATTAAATCACACTTCTTTGAAACTTTAGTAAATTTGGAAAACTATACATTAAAATTGAAAAAAATTTTAAGAGTTTAGCACCGAAAAATAAAATTTGAAATCAAAAACATTTAAAACTTGGAAAATTTACGTTTAAAAATTTCTCTTTTGATTAGTTATAAAACCAACAATGTAACAATAATTACAACATTAAGGACCTCATAAAATAATTACCACATTATTTATATTTTCCTACTCACGATAATTACTTACATTCCACGTTTCCACATAGGTCATAACAACTTAATTTTTGCTAAAAATCTTTTTTTGTTTTTACTTTTTGAATCAATCATTTCAAACTTCAAACTAAAGTCCAAAAATTTAACATTTTTAATGGATTTCCAAGTTTTCAAGCATCAAAAGTAAATAAAATCATTCAAAATAAAATTAATGAGAGAAGTGTTGTACAAAAAAAAAAAATTATTGATTACAACTAACTGATTTTTTAATATTAATATTGAACTTTCAAATACATAATTTATCAATATTGATGTATACATCATCAGGATAACATCGAAATTCCAATGTCCATCATCATATGTTTTCCTTTACAAAATAGTAATTCCATTAAAATCTCATCTGACATTGGAATTTTTTGTATTTTCAATGAAAAGAAATTATAATATAATTAAAATGATAATTTCATCGTTATTAGAATTGCCTATAACATTTTTTGTTTTGTTTTTATGATCAAACAACAATCTTCAATGTTTGGACGATTTAGTAGTCATGTGATTTAGTGTTGGATTTTATTATTTTACGAATAAATTACCCTCTTTCAAATTAATCACACCAAAAATTATATGAAACTGAATATTATAACTCATAATTAACACCCGAGATGGGTCGGGTACGAAATCTCGCTTTTTAAAAATATTGTTTTTCAAAATCTTGCTGTTTTTTTTAATTATATATTAATTATAATTTTATATTTTTTAGTATTTTTAATTTTAATATTGGTATAAACAGAATTGGGACGACTAGCGACAGATACAGCTACTGGCAATAAATACATCGATGGCATAAACACAATTACGAATACAAAGTAGAGCTACAAAAACTACTAAATTAATAATAAATCTATTAATTTTTCCTCAAAAGCCATTTCAAAGAATGTAAAAGAAAACAGATTTACTTTTGATGTTGTTGAAAGAACAAGAAAAAAGATTTACTTCAGATGTTGCATATGCTACCAAAAGCAGCTGGGCGACGGATGCAAAAATAGAAATTTTTCTAATTTGTATCCGTCGCCCAGCTACAGTATCCGCAATTGTGTTTATGTGCATATAAAATGTATGGGGTTATTTTTTTTTACAGAAGTTGTAGCTGTATCTGTCGCTAGTCGTCCCCATTCTGTTTATACTATATAATTGTATCCAACAGCGGCTACGCATAAAAATAATAAAGTAAATATTATGGTATTCAAATAATTAATATAATTTAATAAAAAAAAGGCCCACATTTTGAAATGGAAAAGGACCTATAAAGTTGGCCTACAGATTTATCTGTAGAATCAACTGTTAAAATAAATAAATAAATATTTTGGTATTAAAACGATATCGTAAAAATATGTATTTTTTTTTTAAAAAAACTAAATTTAGAAAAAGCGAGATTTTGAAAATCGAGATTTTAAGAGATAAGATTTTGTTACTCTCCCACATGAGATGGAGATGAACAATTTCCATATATTTTATGAAAGAGATAAAAAATATAGTATAAGATACGAAAAATGATAAATTTTTATTTTCGAGTTTACTTGTTAATGTTTTACGACAATCAAAGATGTAGGAAATTGTGAAATATGTTCTAAATTTAAATATTGAGTTCAATATTTAATTTAAAAGCTATTTTAATATTTTACTGTACTATTGAATCTTTACTATTCGCTTAAGGAAATAAAATAGATTTTTTTCATTTAAAATGTTTAAATTTCTAATACTTGATAATATTAACATGTAATGTCTACCGATGCATTAAAATTAAAAATATTCGCTACAACACGCTACAACTCTAACATTATACGCGGCAGTAACTACAGCCTAATACAATAAATATTATTTAGGATTTCAAAAAAAAAAAATAACATCGAGATACACAATCGACATATTGAAAGATTAGAGTATGTGGCAAATCTGTTATGACATCCAGAAAATCTATACTACAAAATGTTGTGCATAAAAAGTATACGTCCTTTGAAATTGATGGATGTCCTAAGGAAATGTTAAAGTATTACAATATTATTTTATTTAATAATAATTAACATTCATAGATCACACATTATATTGTAAAGGTCTTGCGGCAGGCAGACATACACATTTTTTTATTTGAATTTTTTTCAGATAGTAGTAATTCATTCAGAAAGTTGCTTCCGGTACTGCTTCTGACCGGGTAGAATAGTATTTTTTGACTTAAACATAATAAAAATGTTCCCACTAAAAAATAGTCTTGGTCACCTAGGACCAGGATTATCTTTGATTTAATGATCAAATGAATACTTTACAACGAAGGTCAAATTGTAAGAAAACTACAATGATAAAAAAAACAAGGCACTCAGTAATTTTTTGTATAATATTTTTACAATTCCTTTTTTTTTTCTTTACATTTATAAAAATTTCGTAAAAAATAAAATATCATCTAAATTTAATTTATAAAATTTCGCACCATACCTTATTATTAAATCGCCTAATGTTTTTTTTTTCTATATAGGCTTTCTTAATCTTTTTAATAGGCTTGTCATTTTGAATGAGAAAAACAACATGAAAATCACTCAAAAATTGACATGTCAAATATTGATAAAAAATTGAATTGAAAAAAAAAAAAAAAACAATAACAACAACTTAAATGTACAACATTAACATGTCCAAAATGTACAAATTTTCACATATGTTTCTTATGAATTTGTAATATTAACTTAAGTGATTTTGAACAATGATTTTATTTACTTGAGGCAACATTTACAAAAAAACAACAACAACAACAATAACAAATAATAATATTTACAAAACAATAATATTCAATCAGTAAATAAATGGTATATATTGATATTTATTCGATCGAAGCGGTATATTTAAGGTAAACTATTTACTTATAACTTACGTAACTCAAGTAGTACATCATTCTGGTTCATATCATCGCCGCCGCCTCTCATTTTCTAATAAGTATAATATCTAAGTAAGTACATATAAACAAAATTGTGACGAACTAATAATGATCACAAGTAAATGTAAATTATGCAATCTCGATTTACAAATAAATAATATGGTAAATAAAAAATACTAAATTTAATATAAATAAATAGTTTTATGTAATAGAGAAAAAAGGGGGAAAAAACAAATATAACAAGAATGCGAAAAATAATTTCAGGAAATATATTTCAAAAATTTGTTTTATGAGACCTAAATTTTAAATAGTTAATTTGTTTGATGTTAAATTATGATATTTAAATTATTTTTTTATACATACCTACTTACTTACTTGAATATTGTTGAATCTCATTTTAACAACACTATTCTAACAAATTTTTATTAGAAGAGATGACAAACATTTTAAAAATAATTTTAGTCTAATTTGGTCTAATATGGGAAGTGTACAATGTAAAATTTACGTCATTATATTAGATACAAGTTCCTTCTTTCCGACTCTAATTTCTATTCTTTACTTTAATTTTCGGAATAAAATCGAAATATTCGGAATAAATTCGAAATATTTATTATTTTCAGGTTATTCGAACTGGATTCTTGTAATTTATTTTTACATAACATGTACAGGTTATTCGAACTACCGAACCGGTATGTTATAATACTCTAGTTTCCACATGTCTAATTAACACATGTCTTGAAATTCTGCTTTCTTGTGAATCGTTTTCTGAACGTGTCTATATCATTTAAAGGTCTATAACCAGATCAAGTTATGTATACCGGATGTTCCAGAGCATGCAATATCAGCTATTTAAGAGGGGAAGGAGCCGATATTTTAAAATTTATAAAAAAAATTATTAACTAAATCGAGGGTGCTCTATCGATTGGTGATATTTTCAACTTCCGGGAAGGACCGGGAAAGATATTTTTAAGCTCAAAATTAGATATTTTTAAGCTCAAAATTAGCCGAAATTGGCCGAAATCGACATTTTCAAATGAGAAGGGGTATTTTTGTTGCAAATTCGAATTCTACAATAAAAAAAAACTTATACATATTAAATTAATAAATAAAAATTAATAAAAATAATTAAATTAAATTAATAAAAATAAAACAAAAATCACCATATATTTCTTTGGTAAACTAAAATTAATAATAATTATTTTAATAAATCAGTTGATATTTGTATACCAGTTTTGAGTTCCTACAAAGTTTAAAATAAAAAAAAATACAAAAAAAATGTACTTTACAAAAGTTTTTTATTTTTTGACGTAGAGTCGGAATTTGTATTAAAAAGTACCCCTTCCCATTTGAATATATCGATTTCGGCCATTTCGGCGATTTTTGAGCTTAAGAAAACTTTTTCCGTTGCTTCCCGGAAGTTGAAAATATCACCAATCGATACAGCACCTTCGATCTATATAATAAATTATAAAAAAACGGCTCCTTCCGCTCTTAAAAAGCTGATATGCTTAATATGTTTAAGAGACTTCGAAGTTGTGTAATATACGATGTATATAACTAAATTGTATATGATTCAAAATTTAAATATAAAGAATAATTTTGAAGTGGACCAGGAGCCAGGAGCCAGGCTTTTTTATGTGATTAAAAGTTATTATGAACAATTGTAATAACATTAGTGCCTATTATTGAAAACGGCGTTTCAATCACGATCCTTCGATTTTGTAAGATTGGTATTATTGAAAACGCGCGTTTCGAGAATTAATCGGGAAAGTTTATTGGTATTTTTGAAAACGCTATATTTGTTTATTTATTTTTGTTTTATATCAAAATTATTTAGAAATATCGAACGTATGTTTTTTTTTTATTTAAAGTGAAGTTTTACATTTTTAAATGAATAACAATTTCTTTTAACACATATTATTTAAACGAGTTTTAGTTTAGTCAAAAAATATTTATAAACCTTAAAGTTAAATAATTTTGAATCATATTATACTCATTTTGTTAGTACATCTTTTATAAAATAAATTTTAAATATTTTGTTCAAACAATTGTTTTAACTACTCTTCATTAATTAAATTAAAAATACCCTTTGCAATGTTCTTTACATTTCTTCTTGTATCATTTCTTCAATTTATTCATATATTAGTAATCAAATCCATCAGTTTTGAAATATTTTATTCTTACTAATATGTATTGCGTACAACAATACCACAAACAAATATTTACCGCTTACTTGACCAACCGACGTTTTCGAAAATAACAATTCGAGTTCATTCGATCGAATCGAACACGGTTTTACAATGCGAGCCGCGATTGAAACGCCGTTTTCAATAATAGGCACTATTATCACACATATTTTCTATGATGTTAAAATCAGGCTTGGTTTCAACATCCTCTATGTTATTTAAAATGAAAATTAATTTATATAATAAAATTATTTTATACTAAAATTAATTTACTCTATTATAAACTTATATACTTGTACTTTTATAAACTTAATTTACTCTATTATATTTTTTAGTTGATCGGTACGGTGTTCTTAGAAAAGTTTATGAAACTCTGATTTTTTAATTTATGTATTTCATATCAATTTACAATGCGGTTAATTATTGTCGTACAAATTTAATAAAAATTTGTTCTAATGAAAATATTTTATTTGTTTTAATCTTATAAAATGACTCTTGAATCTCATTTACTTAAGGTTGAAACCTTAAAATATTGTATGAGTTGTATATTATAGAGAATAAAATGGGCGATTGAAATTAATTCGTTATGCATTCCATAATGAAATTTTAAGTGAATGAAGTAGAAAAAAAAATGGTTGACAATAAATTTTTGTATTTTAATGAGCGTGTAAAATTTTAAAGAAACTATTAAAGACTTTTGAAAATCTCTTTTAAATTATGCAATACGTATTATGTGAGATGAGTTTGAGGAATTTTAAATAATTTGGTTTCGAACATAAAATAAAATTATATAGTTAAAATATTTGTGCGATTAAGTAAGACATATTTCTTCTAAATTAATATAAATTAATTCTGTTCTTGACCAATAAAATTTCGGCATATGATAGGAAACATCTTGGGGTATAAAAAATTGTACGGCAGGAAAATTGACAAGTTTTTGTTCATGAGGTAAATTTTATTAAATTTCCACCAATATTATTTGCAATATTTGGCGTAAGATGAATCAAAGTACAAAAACAGACAAAATTACTGCAAACGTTTATAAGCCAGTAGAATTTATGAAAATTTACTCCTCCTTGCCAATTTTTGTTCGCTAAGGTTTTCTCTATCATATGCCGAAGTGCTGGTATTCAATAATGAAACATCTTGTATGTATATATTATTTCATTTCTGAAGTCAACTTACGACTAAAATTTAAAATTTAATTATATGATCAATTCTATTCAAACTGGAGTCCGCCAAGGCGGTTCCAGATTCACTGCTACACTTGTTGTATACATCAGATATGTCTACCAACAATCAAACGATTATATCTACTTTTACAGACGATAAAGCAATTTAAAGTTCTAGCACGAGTTATATAAATTATAAGAATATAATAAATCATCTAGTAAAAAACTATTAAGAATATAGTTAAAGCTAATTAATTCAGAAATATATATAAAAAAAAAAAATAAAAAAAAAATGATTAACAAAAATTTATTAAAAATAAAAAACATATATATATATTATTTATATTTTGATTTTTATTTCATTGTTTAATTAATATATATAATGACTATTCTTGAGATTTTAAATATATATGTAAAAAAAAATATACATAAAATAATTAAAGTGACATTTAAAAAAATTTAAGAGAATAAATAAAAAAAAATACAAATTTACATATTTTATATATTAAACAATTAACAAAATTAACAAATTTAGGTAAGTAATTATTTTAATATAATTATAAGAACAGAAGAAAAAAAGAAACTTATAAAATTGTATTCAAAAATAAAGTTAGACATTAAAATAAAGAAAAATAATAATATAAAATTAAAAATAATTATATGTATACGTATAAAATAAAAAACAAAAAAATATTAGAATTTGAATAAGTGAAAATATAGAATTAAGGTTAAAATTAAATTTGTATTAAATTTTATATTAAATAAAAAATAACTACACCAAAACTAAATTTACAAATTTAAATGCCTATATAGTTACTTAGTAGTATAAAAATTAAACACAATATTTTCATATAATAAAACTCTGATTATTAAAATAATTTTAAAACACAAATCAGAATTTAAGTGAATAAAAATAAAAATCTATTAGTAATTTCAGTACATTTGATTCCAAAGCCCATGGTAAAATTAAAAAAAAAAAATATATATCAAATAAAAATAAGAATTTATTAAAAAAAATGTTCAATTTATACCAGAGCACATGGTGAGATTTTGAACAAATCAAAATTAAGATTAAAAATTAAATATAAAATTAATAAATTAAATTGTATTAACAAAACCATAGTTTTACATAATTTTAAAAATAAAAAACAAGAGCATAAAAAAATTGTATAAACTGTGTAGTAACTATTTAAATTTAGATTCAAGTGATATTGATTTAGATTCATCCATAGGTATTGATATCGAAACCGAAAGTATAAACGCTTACATGATGAATAATATAATACTAACGAAAAATTAAATACTCAAACACCTCTAGGTATATTTAATAATATAAGAATTGCAGATGTTATTAATTATTTTACCAAAATTTAATGGGATTCATAAGCTACTCTTTGATTTCATTAATAATGTTGAAAAAATTGGTTTTTCACAATACCACACAAACTTAGGGAAAATTTTTGTTTTCTTGTGAATAATTTTTTAAATGTATTCAAATAATAAAAAAAAATAGGTATTAAGTCAAATAATTATTGCAATTATTAATTTTAGAAAGTTAATATAAAATAAAGAAATTATTAACAAACCCGAACTTTTTATTTTCTAATATTCTTAAGTACAAAAAAAAAATATACATAAACCAGTACCTAAAAAATTATACTAACAAATGAGTTCAAATAATAAATTTTATTATTATTTCTTTATTTACTATAATCAAAATTATAATAAAAGTAAGCACTAGGCTTTATATTTGTATTACAATAGTTTTAACATTTTGTTTTTTACATTTTATGCATTTACATAATTCGTTTTCATTTATCTCTTATAATAAGAATCTAACGGTATTTATTAAATTTAACAAAATTTCAATTTTTAATTTAACATTTTATTTCAATTTCAATTTTCTTTCTTTTTTGTTTTTTATTTTATTTTATTGCATTCATAGTGCATTTATATTTTTATTTTGAATAAGTTTTTTTTTTGTTTTTATTTTTATTGTCTTTCTTAAATAATAAATAATAGCTTGTTAATACTCACCAAAATAATGTTAATTATAATAAATAAATAACCATCATCCAAATCAATAAGCATATATATGTATGTAATATTCAAATACAAAATATAAAGAAAGAATGAATGTTTGTATGTATGCATTTTTCAATATAAAATACAACATATTATTATGCACATATTTCACCAAGTTACATTTATATGAATTTTTATGAATATTTCAAAATATTTCAAATTATATTAAAATAGCAAAATATATCAATATATTTTATTAATAATATATTTAATATATTAATAACTATATATACATAATACAATCAAAAAATTTACGAATTCACTCTTAATTATTTAATTGGTTTTCAATCAGAACTGATTATTTCACTAAAATTCACTAAATTTCTTATTTTGTAATATTTTTTAATATTTATATATTAAAAACTAAAAATATATATTAATAATATTTAAATTTAAGCTTTCTATTAAAACAAATTAAACTAGCCACATTTTAAAATTACAATAAAATGGAAGTACCATTCGATATTACATGATCTGTAGTTAAACAACGGTATTAAAATTAATCAAATTTCGAGTATCGAATAATCATTTTTGTGAGAGTAACAGTGTATAACTTTGTGAAACAGTTGACAGCTGAGTCTCTATATTCTCAATAGAAACAATAATTTCATTTCTTAGATTAATTAAGTTAATTTGTAGATATATGAAAAGTTCTTAAAATTATAAGTATATATAAATATATAAGCAATAATAATTAATGTGAATCATATAATCTACGCTTTCCATTAAACCATTTTTATGAGTGAATTTAATATTGAAATTAACAAAATTGTTTTGACCATCTATGTATTGCAAACGTATCGCTGATAACACAATGTTCGTTAGAGACCGACCGACACTTCACAATCGGACAGAAGAAGTTTTTATATACAATAATGTATGTATACAATCTAGTTAAAAACTATTAACAATATGGTTAAAACTAACTCCACCTATGGGCAGTAGTAGAATCAACAAGATCCAAGGTATTCAATATTTGTTTATAAACAATGTTGCTCAACTACGAGTTAAACGATGCTGATTGAAGAAAATCCCATAGCTAGGAAATAATGTACCCGTTAAAAAAAAATTTTCTTTTTGGATAAGCGTTGACGGAGTTTTATTTTTTTTTATCCTACAACAGAGTTAATGGAACCACAACTCTTGCAATTAATTGCTTTGAAATTTTAAATATAATCAATGAAATAAATAAATAAAAATATTAAATTAAAACCAATTAAAATAAAAAAACTAAAACTATAAAATGTCAAATTTTAAAAGACCATAACTCGCGTGTCGCAAGATAGTCTCAACATATGTTTCCAATCATTTAGAAGAAATAAGAAACTGGTTAATCTATCGAAAATCAAAGTTACTGAAACGAAAACTTCCCACATAACATTTAAACTAAGAAATGGAACATGACCTGATGTCTGAAACTTAGCTCATTGCAACTAATGAAAATTTTATGAGAGGGAACGAATTCTAATTTATTCAGTAATTTTCAAGAGAGTAAAACTAAAATTTATAATAATGGTATTTGTCTTCTTGAAGACTGTGTTGTAATTCAAAATAATAATTAAAACTTTTGGTGATGATAATTATTCAATTCGGAAGACAATACAATTGGAAGAAAACAGATAAATTTCTGTGGTGATAATTACGCTCATTTGCGGTAAATAAAATTTATAGCTTTGAATTGAATTTAAAAATTATGTTTTTCAGTTACTACAGTGAGACGATGTTAAATACCTAATAATATTATTTTTTTCCATCCATCTCTCAGAAAATTGCGACATTTAGTCATCAACTCATTAACTAAAAATATAAGGTAATATTTTGTAGGCCAACATTTCTAATCAGAATAGATCCTTACACCTTGGGTAAGTATATTTATATTCATTCGAGACAAACAATTAAACAAATAACAGTTTTATATAAATTTTGAAATATTAGTGGCCTCTGAATAAAATGTATCTTAACACAACAAATCATACTTTTTTGATGCTATATGGAATTGCTTTAAATCATCTTAATTATTTTTTGATGAATAGATTTTTGAATGTATATTACCAAGAGCTTATAAATCCAATTAAGAGAATAATAAATAAACCAATTATACTAAACCATACTAACATATTCTAACTATAATGCTAGAATGGTGCTTAAGCAGTTACGGTGCTTATCCAATTATTTTTACAACATTAAAAGAAGAAATTAAAATTTCCCTCATGTGTATTAGAATGGATTCGACTATAGATTCCATAAATGTTCAGTTGTTTTGTTTTTCTAATTAAATTATTTGCATACATCTGTTGCACAAATCCATGTTGAATTATAACATTCCCTTTCAGTAATTCAAATTAATACTCTTAGTAAATTATATTTTCAATACTCGTCTACAGTACTAAGAAATAAATTCGAAAATTCATTTGAAAATCCTAAATCCATTAAAATTTAATATCATAGTTAAGACTTAAACAACATAAAAAATCTTAACTATTCTCCTCTAAATCAAATTGAAAACTGAATCGAATTGTTTAAAAAATATTTACAATTCAATTTGAGAAATTTATTTTTTTATTTTTTCATATTCCAATCATAAAATTGCTAAAAACCCATAAAAACAAATCGATTTCAGTTTTTTAATAAAAAAAAAAACAACAAAAACTACAACAAAAACAATACAAAACAACATCCAGGTTTGCAATTTTTTGCAATAAAAAATTTAGATTCTAAAGAAGATTCGTATCTTGGTTAAGGCTTTAAGAACACACAAAAAAAAACCATTTGAATTCAATCCAACCGAACCGAAGTATATTCTACAGAAAAACCAATCTTTAAAATAAAAATCTTTCGATTTAAAGCAAATGAAATTTATTACCACATTTAATGCGATCATATTTCAGTAGAATTTAAAGAATATAAAATAAAAACAAAAATAAAAACAAAAAAAATTACGTTTTTTTAATAAGTTTTTATTCAACATTTTCATTTGAACTTTCCCTTTTATAGCATCATTGTATATTCACATCCAATACGAGAGCCCACTAAACTGAATTAAAATGGCAGTTGTACGAATATGAAATCTTTAATTTTTATGAGACAATGAGAGAATTCATAAGAAAATTGTAACTAAAAACAAAGACAAAAAAAAAACAAAGATGTGATATCAAATTTTACTTCTTTTTTTTTGTTTTTTTTTTTTTATACTGAATTTTATCCTCGGGTGACGGGAATAATGCAATCAGTGTCACGAAGGAAACAATGTCCAGCAAAAAAAAAAAATAATAAAAATTAAATTTTCTTTAAAAACGTGATACCCGTTATCATTTTAAATTTTTGGAATTACTTTTATAATGTTAAAAAAGATGAGTCACCTTGAACAGGACTTTATTCCAGAACAGCGGAAAATTGAAGGCTGTTGTAAAAGAGAAAAGTGATGGCAGGCTTATGAATGTATGTTTCAATGGGCGTAACAATTGCGGTGACATTCGGAAATTAATAAACTAGTTCTAACTATATATTTATTCCTGTATCAGGCAGGAACATCCTTGTTCCACTTTACTGAAGTATACCTTGTCAATTAGCTTTTTAAATTTAATATTCGACAATAATTTGTATAAACAGTGGAATTATACTTATTAAAAACTAACATACTTTCAAAATACACAACATTAGGGATCGGTATATGGCATACGTGAGGACTTTTTTAGCGAACATTTTTTCTTAAAAATTTTTCGCGATTTTTAAGATTCACGACTTCGACTTCCTTAACAGATATATATTCAGTAATTATTAACTGTTTACCAACGACATTCTCAAGAGTGGCTAAACAATTAAATTTGTCTCGTTATGTCTAGAAATTTCTTTTGATATTTCAAAATTTTGAAAAATACCATAACAGTCTTAAAATTGTTTTCATTCAAGTGATAAGCTTATAATGTTAATATTTTCACCATATTAAAAGCTTATAATGGTATACCTACGTATATGTATCGGAAATGAAATATATATATGGCTTCAGAAAATTTTTTTTAAATTCAATTGGCTTTTGGTCGAGGATGAATTTCAAAAACTAACAAGGAATTATGCTGGCCAATTGCTAAATCATCCTACCCATCTAGCAACGAATATTCTAGACATGACCTTAGTGAGCAGGCTAAAAAGAAGGACCATAACTGTGGCTTAATAAAACTTAGCAGTGTAGGTATGGGTAATCTAATTGATGTCTATTAATCTATAAGATTAAAATTGTTGTTTTTGAATACCAGTTAAATAATACTAGATTTAATATTCTGTCATATTTTTAAAAACGAATACCTCAACATTTAACCCTCTGTACTAGTTCACATTTCTACAATATGTTCGAAAATAATAAATTGAACAACCCATTCCTTGTATCCGTCATTATTGATTATAGGTTATGTTCTAATCTGTTCACACGGTGTGGCAGTAGGTGCAAAGCGCCTGCATTTCAATCAGAAGGTTGTAAATTCGATCCCGGATGAAAGTAAAATATGCGTATGAGTTTTTCGACCTCGTCAGTACCCTTTGTGTTTGGCATAAAATAAATGACAAACCCATTTGGGAGTATAATCTGTTAACAACTTAAATAATATAGAGCTATTCTATTTAAAAATGCTTAGTTCCTAACAATAAAAGTAATTTTCCACATTTATTGAGTTGATAAAGCCAGTAAATAAATACTCGAAAAATATTAACCGTATTTAGTAAAAATTTCAGTGCCGTACTTAATGTACGAAAATGTAATTCTATACCTGTCAAGAACATTAAAAAAAAATGTGTCCGGTATTGAGTTTTTAAATTGCTCAACTGAACTAAGAATAAGGATATTTTCAATTACGGTTACTTATAACAAAACATATTTAAATCACAAACATATATTTCAATTTATACATTAAAATTTACCTCTCAATATAGCCTAGTTGATAGTGTCTAATCTAACGATGTGACAAGTATAGGTTCAAATCCCATAAATTTCGTCCCTTCTACACACAAACGACGCTAACAAAATATTTTGTGAAAATAATGATGATTAAAAACTGAAAACATTGTCTCAGAACCCCAATATCAGAACTATGCCGCAACCCTACACTCCCAAGTGGAGTATAAAAGGATAAAAAAAAAAAATATTACAATTGATTCAGAAGAAATATTTCCGTACAAGAGATGTTCTAAGTTTTGACAAAAGGACTTTGTAATACAAAAGAAAGCTTTCATTAAAAGTAGAGTAAATAAGGTAAGGCAATTACTAGATATTACAAAATAATATAATTGGCTTTTGAACACGACTTATCCTATCACATTGACGTTCAAGTGACCTTTTAAAAAATGTAAAAACCATTGTTACCGGAAAAATTACTTAACTTTCTACAAGGTAATATGAAGGATAAGATGATACTGTTATTAAATTGATAAACAAATACGTGTAAATTAAGTTAGAAATCGTAGTGTGTGTGTGTGTATCCTACAACTGCAAGTGTCACAATTATTAAATTTATTTTTTTTTTATTTTTTTTTTATATTCAAAAATCTTTAAATTCACAGTGATTCAGTTTTGCATTGGCAATTCAATGCACCATTTTTTTTCCTTTTTATTATTTATTTCGTTGCAATAATGTTGATGATGATGATGATGATGATATTGATAAGAGTTTTAAATGATGGTGATGCATTTTAATATTAATGTTAGTAATGATGATGATGATGATGATGATGACGATGAAAAATTAAATATTTAGAAGAATATCGTGTGCACTTTTAAATATAAAATTATTTACATCAGGATCTAGGTAGAGTTTAAAATACCTCTTGGCATGGTTTTACTTAAAATATATTTTTTCATTTTCATTCAGTCCGCCAGAGAAATATACATATATGATATATATATACAAAGTAAATTTAAATCATTATTTTAAATTTTAAATACATACGATGAGTATATTATCATCTGCATTGAAGAGAATTTGTTAAAATATTTTGTTTGGCCTTGGAAGTATTTGAAATGATGGTGATGATGGTGATGATGATGATGATGATGATTATGATGCTGATGATGACAATGTTGAAGATGATACTTTTGCTATATTTTATTATTTATCTTAATATTTGTTTTTTTCTTGTCTATTCTTTTGTATGGCTTTGTATTCAAAGAGTTTTCACTGAATTTGGTTGATTGTTGCAGATGCACTTCAGGTTTTGACCTGAAGAAGAACAATGAATGGATTAACGAAGGAATGAATGAATGAATGAATGAATTCAAGTTTTCTAGTTGTGTTTAATTTTTTTTTTCTTTCTCTCTTAATTTTATAATGTTGCTGTTGTTTCTGTTGTTTTTGATTTTTGTTGTTTTTTACTTTCTACTTCAGTGAATTGGAAAATAATTTTAAAGGATTAGGATTTCCTTTAGCATATTATGTCAACTAAAATTAAAAACTGTACTGTATATGCAATTTTTTAATTTTAAAATAAATAAAAATATATACGAATACATAATATTCTGTGGCTGTTTGTGTGTGTGTATTGATTTTTAATTTAAATAACAATGTTTGCAATGAAAACTTAAAAATTGCATATATAGAAAATTCCTAACTTTAAATAAGATTTATTCAAGCATTGAAAATATGTGTCGATTCCATTGAAGCATTAAGCCATAAAATTCTATGTCACTATCTCTTAATTTGATTTTGTTATTTAATTTTGTACTAAAATCTGATAAAAAAAATGTTTTAGCTCCTGTTTTTAGCTCTCTTATTCTTATTTAGTTTGCAAATTTGTGTATTTCGATAACAGAGACTGCTGCCACAACAGCATCCGGAATTTTAACATTTTTGTTCAAAATTGTTTTTTTTTTTTTCAAATGCTCCTTAAATATTTTCTTTTCTTCTGATGATATTTATTTTAACCATTATTGGTTCTGTTAATATGATTACATTTTATGTGGTTGTGTATATAAAGTTACATTACCAGCCGGTTTAAATATTCGAATTTTGATTGAATGAATTTAATTTTAATTCACAATATTACACAGCTCTGTATAACATGTTAACATTGGTCGAATAATTGCATTATATAAAATTTTACTTTGATTTGAAAAGAAAAACGTGTTTTTTTTATTTCAAGTAACGTGTGAAGTAATGTGCTATCATGTTCATTCAATATTAATTTTTTGTTTTATGTTTATGAGGTTGAATAAAAATTATCGAAAGAGGAACGAAGATTGAAGTGAAAAGCCTTTGAAATATTGTGCGATTCAAATTCTTTAAAGACTACTCCATAATTCTAACTTTTGCAATTACTAGGTAAAATTGAAATCTTAAAATTATCATAAATATGGTTCTAGTGGATTAAATCTATAGAAACTGTGATAGTTGAATTATTCGTTTTTTATACATATTTTCTATTTTGTACTAAGTTTTAAATTTCAAGGATATGCAGCTATTGTTTTATTTCAACTAATTTATTTTCTATTAATTCAAAATTAGTTAAATTTATGGGTAACATATTGCAGCACTTATGATACAATAACATATCTTTTAGGAATTCTACTGTTTGTAGCTGGGAAAAGTCATGTTAAGTCATGGTAACTCAAACAATATACCCAGCTACAAAAAGTAGAATTCTGGTTTAATGACTTTCCCTGCTTTCGGTAATGTCGTCTGCGGTGCAACTGTAAAAAAATCAACTGTCATCATGCTTTCGGTTATGTAAAATGGCAGTCAAATTTGAGCATACAAAACAGCAAAAAAAATTATGATTAGTTGTTGATCGTCATTTGTTTTGTTCTTTAATTGTGTAGTAAAATTTTTTTAATGCTTCTACAGGTTTTTAAATATGAAAATATGTAACTTCAATCTATTGTTTGTAATTTTTATTTACATGTCTTTATAAAAAACGGATTTTAAAAATAAATTAAATAAAAACCAAAAATACACACAATAAATTACAATTCACAAATCAAAAATTTATGTTCGGTAATATCAAAGATGCGACGCGACGTCAAAAGTATGCATTTGTTGATTTGACAGTTGATCGGTCGCATCAAATGTTAATTGATTGATCGTCAATTCAGCATTACTGAAAGCAGGGTTTACTAAACTATTTGCTGTTATTAAGTTGGATGAGGATTCCAGTTACTGCGAGGAGTATCTCAATGAATACTACTCTTGGCGTAGCATTAAGGGACTACCTCCAATCCAATTAAATTTTATTATAATATTAATAGCTATATTATGGAACATTTCTATGAAACAAAAAACCTATGTATTACCTTCGATAATATATTAACGTTTAATGCTCATATTGATCGCATTATTTCTAAATATTATTTCTAATTCCTATCGTATTATTTATAATCTCTATAGATTCAAAAATTTATACTCGTACGTCCACACTCGGAATATGCTTATCTAATTTGAATGGATTACATATTATGCTTAACATATTAAGAGAATAAAAAAGATTAGGTTTTGGCTATCTATCTAAATGTCAACTTACTAGTGATATACTCTTGAGGCTAGGCAAAATTCTGCTTTAGTGATTTTTTTTATAATATCTTAATTGGTACAATAAATTGTCCAATATGAATTGAAAATCTCTCACATGTTTTATGCATAATTAATTAATCATCATCATCATCTTATAGCGCTACAGCTCTGGGTGAGCTTTGGCCTTCATCACTGTGCTCCTCCAAAAAGGTCGATCTTGTGACGCTTGTCTCCAATTTGGGACTTGTAGGGTTTGAGCATCGTTTTTCACGTTGTCTGACCATCTGTTTCTTGGTCTTCCTCTACCACGACTGCTATCGAGCTTTGTATTCAACACCACTGCTTGCTTTCGACTTTATCTTAGTCTTTGGGCGTTTGCAAACCGTAAAACGTCCTCACTATCAATCATACTGTTGACCTCACTGTTGCTTCTGATTATATATTTTCCATTCTGTAATTTTTTTGGACCGAGTATTTTTCGGAGAATTTTTCTTTCAAGTATACGCAGGCTATTCTCCTCGGCCGGCTCACAGTCCATACCTCGTACCCATACGTCACTATGGGTCGTATGAGAGTTTTATATAGCGTCATTTTGGCCTTTCTTTATATTAAATTTGATTGAAGCAACTTTCTGTTTGCATAGTAGCATCTATTTCCAGCCTGAATTCTATTATGAATACAACATTGCATACTATTATCACTTCTTATTGTTGCTCCGAGGTATGTACAGCTTGTAGCTCCTTCAAAATTGTACTCTCCATTTGTTATATTCTGATTACTTATTATTTGTTCATTCCTTGACACTTTTAGATATTTTGTTTTGTCTTCGTTGATTTTTAATCGACCTTAAGAATGTCAAATGTAAGGTAATGAGACTGACGATGGGTGATTAAAAAAATTGAAATAATATCCATCGTAGCTGAGCTTATAAAGAAAGTTAAGTAGATATAGGTAGGAATGGCTTCCAAAATCTAAGCATTTAGATCAAAGAGGTAAACTGTGTACCATACCAGAATCAATATCGTATTCTAACATGGATCCAACTTGTTAAATCAATTCGAGTATTTTAAAAAGCGATGTAAACACTTCATTTTTTTTTTACCTGCAAAAGGTTATCCAGGGAGACCAGAAAGTAGACTTGTCGATAGGTTTTTCTTTCATAAATTAAAAGCACAGATAATCCTACACTTGTTTCGGTAGAGAAGAAAAAAAAATTATAGGTTTTCCAATACTACTTATTTTCATGTTTTTAAGGTAAATTAATTAGATGTGATCATAATCGATAATCAAAAAGGTGGATGATACCAAAACACAGATCAAAAAACAAAAGCTTTCCTCAAAATTGATATTTTCCACTACTCTTTTTTCTTTTATACATAGCCAAAACAATAGGTGAGGACCTATTATACCGATTGGTACTAGGACAATTACGAACAAATGTGTTAATGTTCTTCTTGGACTTATTTAGGTCACAAATATATAATTTATCATATTTGGGGAGCACATAAGATGGAATTTGGTTCCACATTCGGGGTGTTAAGGTTATAAATGAATTTCCATAACTTGTCTCTTGCCATCTAGGGATGTCTACGGTGTACAGCTGAGCATATGCTGCCCTGCGTGTTTCACGGGGGAAGCGCTTAAGTAGAGATAATACAGATTTAATTTTCAATAAGCATTTGCCCCTGCCTACGAGATATCTATAAAAAAAAGAGAGACCTCCGACGAAGAGGAGCAAGAGAAGTAGTGACACTTGGGTCATTGATTAGACGAATAGCCCTTTTTTCGACTTTATCCTATACGCTGGGTGGCGCAGTTAGTAGAGCGCCTGCCTTTCAACCGAAAGGTCCCGGGTTCGATTCACGATGAAGCAAAAAATGCTTCATTGGTTCTTCGAGCTGGTCTAGTACCCTTTGTCATTGGGATATAATAAATAACAAAAAGATAATTGAGAGTTAATTTGGTAACTAATTAAATAAAATGAAACTGTTCTATTTAAGAAGGCTCAGTTCCTGACAATAGGAGTAGTTTTCCACATTTAATGAATAGATAAGCCAGTAATTTGTTAAAATAAATATTCGAATTATTGTAGATATTGTAGTGTAAAATTGCAGTACCGTACTTAATTAAGCACGAAAAGGTGATTCTACCTAAGTTACTGTCAAGATCATAAAAACAAAAAAATACTAATGTTTTAACGCATTACCAGAATCGCCATATGTGAAAATTGTACTCAATTTTTAAGTAGTATGAAACATTTATAGATTTTCAAGAGGTCACAGGAGAAGAAGTAAGCCTTACCGCTGCTAAGGAAATCCAAAAAATTGACTGAGTTCTTTAAAACATCGAATATTAATCATTCCAGATCATTTTTCGATAGTGCATCCTTAAGCTTTCAATTCGCTGAAGTTTATCTTCCTGAAACAAAAGAGTAGGATCAAATATGGACATTTTTCTGGAGAGTGTACTGTAGATCTGTACATTATAATACCAATTTTAACAACAAAGAAAATTTTAAACTACTAAAACATAAATTATTTTGAATTTTTGAAAAAAAAAAAAATACATAAAATACTTTAAATGTCATTAAATTTTTGCACTCTCCTACTCCTCATATCATTACGCATGCAATTGTAATTTTCTTCTAAATCAAAAACACTTTTTCATTTTATTTTTATTGTATTTAACTAAAATAACAATTTTAAAAATAATTTCCTCAAAAATTTATGCATTTTTTGCATTCTACAATTTTGTTTTTGCACTCAATTTTGTAAAAATTTAATAATATTTCATTCCGTATGCACCAATCACACCTCACCATTGAATTATCACAAAATTCAGTTGTATACAACGCATAGTAGTTTTTAGTGTGACTTTAAAACATAATATATATATATATAATATAAGTATGTACAAAGAAAATATCAAATCATTGCGATCTTCAACCAACGTTAAATTAAGTGTGAAAAGTGAAATTATTAAAATTGCATAAATGCACAAACAACAGCAACCAACAAAATAGCAATGTTTTACTATAAAACTCGTATTGTTGTATGTGTTTCGTGCATCGAAATTTACTCTAAAAATAACGCGATAAAAAACAAAAGGAACAATAAAAAAAAATGGTATATGCCGGATTGCAAAAAAAAAAAACAAAAAATTGTTTTCATCGTACGTGCATTAATACTAGTAGTGGTACTGTTTACCGGCTGTTTTAAAGTTCACCTTAAAGATCATTTAAAGGAATTTATTCGTGTTCTTTCTTAGTTCTGTGTTTTTTTTTTTTTTAATTTTGTTGCAGTCAAAAAAATTATTTTTGACATATGAAAAAATAAAAATAAACAATTTTTTTTTTATATGTCAGTCATGTTATAGAACCCGCCGGAATTGTGAAAAAATAATATTAAAGTATAATTATTGTTTGTTTGTTGTTTTTTTTAATTTTTTTTTTTTTGACTTTTGTTTGAGTGAATGAAAATTATGCATGCATTAAAATTTCGAGAATCGAAAATTTGCAAAAAAAAATTAAAAATATTTTTTTTTTGTTTTTGGCATTTTATCAAAAATTCCTTTTAAATGAGTGTATCTCGTCTCCTGACGGGTGGGGAATAAATGTATGTGGACACATATATAAAAAGAAAATCAAAAACATTCAAAATTTCATGATGGTTTTTGTAATTTTTGAAATCACATCATTTTGGTTTGAATCAAAAATTTTATTTGTTTTGGGTGGTTGTGTAAAAAACAACCAAAGAGATGATAGAGGGAGAGAAACAATAGAAAAACAAATTTGATAAAAATTAAGGAAATATGTGAAAAATATTTTCTTTTACTTCAGAGTTTTAAAATTCAGTTTAAAAACTGTAAAAATATTGTTTAATGAATTTATTAAATTTTAAAAATAATTGTAGAATGAATTCAAAATCAATTCAACTCTTTCTGTCCTTTTGTCTGCCAAATTGAACATTGTCAATAAAAATTTATGTTGTTATAATTGTAAAAAAAAAAAATTAAAAAATAGCAAGGCATAAGATAACGCCACAACCCAAATCTCATTTTATTTAATTTAACAATGGATGAGATTCTAAGCAAAGATTGAAAGCAAAGGTCAGCGCAGGGGTGTATAATAGTATTAATAAAATAAAACTTATTCTGGAGTCCTGTAATTGGAGAGAATGAAAATTACATTCAAAATCTTTTTTTTTTACTTTCATTGACCTAACAAAAGCTTTTGACATGGAAAATTTGCTAATTAGATATATATATATAACGGATAAGGATCTGGTGCCCATAAACTCTGTAACCATAAGTGTCCTAATTATGATTACCCGTATTAATGCAATTATGCATGTGATTTAGTATTCTTTAGTGATTACTATGTAGTGATACTGTGCAGATCCTATTATTTAACGAACATCGTTTACTATCTGTATATTAACTATCCTCTACTATACATTTTCTGCACAGTTTTTTTCAGTAACTTCGATTTTATAAAACCTTTTCTTTACTTAATTAAGTTTTCTTTACTTAAATAAAAATTTACTTAAACTGGCCAGTTATTATCATCACTATGATGACCTGCTGAAACTTAACTTAATGTAATTTAAATTAATTTAATTTAATATATACAAAAATATTTGTTACTTATACTAAAACTAAGTTTCAGTATTGACTTAGAAGGGCTTTAGTTTTCTTACGAAAGTGTGTTGACATTTTAGGCTTTTTGCTTGACGATTGCCTATATTTTAGCTTAAGAATCGTCAGTTTTTGGCTTCAGCCAAATTTTTGTATGACTTTTTTTATATTTTTATTTGGCTGTAGTTATGAGAATCTCATTAAACGAATGAGGACATATGAGAGCGCAGCTAATGCTTTTCTTGATGCTATGTAATATTTAAAACTGTTTATCTGTTCAGTTCTAAGCTTCTCTATGGCTTATCTTGTTGGGGTGGTACGTGGTACTTATATGAATAAATTACAATCGTTAATCAGATTAAAGAAACATGCAATTGGGATTGTCTGTAACTATTGTCCTAGTTTTTCTCTTTGTGTGAAATATAATATTCAGGGGTGACATTGTGTAATTTGAACCGTCGTTTTGTTTCGACTATTTTCAAAAAGTGGCATTGCATAATTTTGTTTCGACCATTTTCATTTTGTTTCAATCTTTTCAAAATTGGTAAGACATATTTTGGTATTGTGTAAGGTTGAAACGCTACTTTTTGTACATTTGATACGACCAAATTTTGGCGATTGAAAAATAGTTGACGCTTTTAGGTAAACTTAAAAAAAAAAAAAAAATTAAGTAAATTTATAATGATTTTCTGTAAAGAAAAAATATTTTCAGAATAAAAAAAAAAACATTTGATATTATTATTAGCTTCTTTTACTTGTATCTAGTTGCAATCTTTTAGTTCCATTTTTTTTTTTTTTAATATTATTTTCTAGCAGTAATTGTTGAAATTTTAACGAAACAAATCAAAAATGGAATTATGTAGTGTTTCACTGTTTTTTCGAGCGTTTCAAAATAAATTAACGTTTCAAATTACGGAATGTCATCCAAATTTTGTTTCGACAACATTTTGTTTCGACAACATTTTGTTTCGACCGAAATGTTTGAAACAAAGTTACATAATGCCACCCCTGCCTCTTAGACATATTTTTCTTCAAAACACTAAAGATTTATTTTTTTATTGTAGATTTGCTTTTTTGTTAGATCAGGCTATCTATCTGAACGTTTAATTTTAAATTATAATCTTAGAATCTACAATTTAAATCTTGTTATCATGCCAAGAGCACGCACGACCCATTTTTGTTATTTTACAGTATCCTTGCTTCCAGACTTTATAATTTATTACCATTGAATATTCGAGTTGAACGAAGGTTGAATTAATTTACAAAGATTCTAAAAATTTGGCTGTTTCTTCATTTTGAGATGCCCCAAATTGGATATTTTTTTGCGTATAAATCAACAACTCGAGCCAATTATACTCATTGATCGTCATTGATTTATCAGGTAGCTTTATAGCATTTTACCTTATTCTATATATTATTTTTATATATATTATATTTCTAATATTTTGATGGGAGACTAAAATTTTTTTTATTAATTATACTTTTAATATTACTATTATAATATTTTTTTTATTATTATTATTATTAATTCTTTATTTAGTATAATTTTACTTACTATTCTTAGCAACTAATTTATAAAATTTTATATTGTTTTTTTTAAAATTATTTTTAACATAATTAAAACAGTTTTTTTAAAGATATTCAAATTGTTTTCAAATTTTAATTCATTTTGTAAATTATTATACAAATTTAAACCTTTATATAGTAACATATTCTCGGTTTTTTCATTTCTAAAGTAATTAAGTCTAAAATTAAATATGTTTCTTAAATTATAATGATGAATGTCCCAATTATACACCAATCTATTGCACAGGTATTCAGGATATAAGTTATTCTTCATTTTGAAAACAATAATTAGTACATTCAAACAAATTTTTTGGTACACCGACATCCAAACCAGGGTTTAATGCATAAAACTTATTGCAGTATATTTGTTTAGCTTTATTATTATATTAAATTATGTCTTCTTCTTGCGATGACATAAATATAATAGTTGAACAATATTCAAAATGTGGCTTTATCATGACGTTAAAAATTTGTATAGCATTCATATACGACATTCTACATCTGATTTTAGAAAAGAAATATATCTTCTTGGCAATTTTTTTTTCTAAATAGTTTATGTGGCTCTTAAAATTCATTTTATTATCCAATATTATTCCTAAATACTTCATTTCATTCACTTCTTCAATCATTATATTATCCATTTTGATTTCAACCCTTTCATTGCAATTAATTTTCATAAATTTAGTTTTTTGGTATTTAATTTAAGTTTGTTTTGCTTTAACCAACAACAAAGTTTATCCAGTTCATCATTTATTACATTGCTACATTCATTTATATTATTACCAGATACATATAACAGAGCATCATCCGCAAACAAAACTAACTTGGACTTTTGAAAAATTTTAGACATATCATTTACAAAAATTAAGAACAATAGTACACCCAAAATACTGCCTTGCGGCACCCCTAACTTTACTCCAATGGAATGTTGGGGAATTTTTACTTTTGTTGACTTATATTCCAGAGTTATAAAATTGATTGTCATTCCGGCTACTATTTTTTTATTTTACTATTTTATTATTTATTCTTTGTTGTTAACTTATTTTTTATTTTAATTTTTAATGATTACTTTTTAAGTTTTTCTTTTGATTTTATTTTTAAAATTATATTTATATGTTTATTTTTCCACCTTTTCAATTTAAAAAAATTATGCTTTGTCTTCTTATATTCAATTGAACCCCACAACTCTAATTTAATTATTGTTTTTTTTTTTTGTTTTTTAAATTACTAGTTCTAGCAAATCCTATATCCTATGGATTAGTAGATTTTCTGCGATACCACAATACCTTCCCTGATGGTACCCATATTATTATGATATGACACTATTCATTGTCGCCAGTTTAAATAATGCTAAAGTATGTAATCTGCAACTTCATTTTCTGCGAAGCCAGAATTCCCTGGTACTGTAATAATATTTATCATCGCAAGGATAAATATTGCTGATACACAAAATGTATTCCTATTAGAAGATGAAGAAGAAAAATTATACTTCATCTTTTTATCCCACGCTGTATTCAAAGACGTATTTTCCACATCATTGGATTCGATTTTTTTTTATGTTCTTACTGAGTTGGTTGAAATAAAATAATTAAAAGTATATTCCCATTATATATTTATGGAAATTTCATATACATTAAATTCTAATTAAAAATTTATTCAAAAGTAATGTAATAATTAAAAACTTTTTTATTTTAAATAAATTTAATTATATATTTTTTTATTTTTATTTTTTTGTTAATTTTAAACAAAAATTTTAATGAGAAATTATATTTAAACCTATATATATATACTATTATACTATTAATCCTTTAAAATTTAATTTCAAAAACATGCCATTTAATTATATTCTTTTATTTTACTGTTATTCATACCTATCTTAGAAATACATATACATACATACGAGTATACTGCAATCAGTACTATATAATGGTACATCATTAAATATGCCACGATTAAAAACATACCATAAAATATAAAGTGAAAATTTTTTCTTTTGAATATTCATTTAAGCCCAAAAAATTTACAAATAACAAAATTTTCCAAAAATCAAAAAAATAAGAAAACGAAACACCCTCATTTGATTCATAAAATGAATTTTTAAATAAATTTCTCTGTTTTTTTTCTTTTTATTTTATTATTTGAATTTTCTTTTTACTATGCATAAACCACAAAAAGAATTTTAATTTTTGAAAATTTTTGAAAACTTTAAAAAGTTGTAGCCTTTTGAAATTTTCTTCTATCTATACCCTCTCACATCTTTCACCGCACCAATCAGCCCCTGCCCACCCCGATTTTATTTTATAAACCGTTTTTCAAATAGGATACATCCCTGAAATATTATGCAAGATGAATCAACAAAAAGGGGAAATTTTCAATTTTCGCTTTTTTATTCCAGCTTTTAAATTTTCATGAAGTTTAATGGTGTGTAAATATTTCTGTCGACAATAAAAAAAAAAAAAACAAAAAACTAAAAAAAAAACAAAATAAAATTAAATAAAAATAAAATTCTTTCATTTTTATTTCAGTTATTCATATCCTTGCGGTTGACATGTACGAACCTTCCAAATGATATATGTATGTAAACGGATATTACTAAACTTGAAAAAAAAAAAAAACAAAAAAAAACAAAAATGAAAAAACATGTAAAGTAAAGCATCAAAAATTTTTGTGTCAAAAAACAAAATGTAAAATTATAATCAACATTTCTATATATTCAAATTTGTTATCCTAAGAAGACATTCTATGTACATGCGTTAAGAATGAAAAAAACAAAAAAATTTCCCAGGATAAAGGATATTTTACATTAACTTTCACTATCATATAAAAATTATGAGATTTTAATGATGAAGCAAATATTTCTAAAGGAATTTTAACTCATTTCATACATAACAAATTTTAAAGATTAATTTTTCACGGCTCTGATAGTCAAAAAATGGCTCAGCGAATGAACCGAAATTTTACAATTATTTTGATTGTTCATTTGATTTTTTTTTTTTTTGTTTTATATTGACAAAAAGTGGAAAGCAGGGTTGTCTTAAACTGTAAAATCTTTAAATCTTTTTGATCATCTGGACAGCATTAAATGAAGAAGAATTATCTTGGATCGTATATTTGATTTAAGACTAGATTTAAATATATTCTGGGTGGGGGTATAAGTATATACTGCCAATCTATCATCACAGCCGCAAATGGGCTTATTGTGATTACCCATATTAATGCAATTAAACATTGAAGTTCTTAAGTATGCCTGATTTAATGATTATACTTAGGATTGTAAGTGGTATGCTGTGTTGAATGGCCATTTCCAGATTCCCATATAAGATTATAGTTAATGTATAAAGACAACGCAATTTATGTTTATAAATTCATTAAAAATAAAAATTAAAACCTAGTGTGATATTTGAGTTTATTTTTGCGTAACCAATGTATTGATTTCTATCGTATTATTTCTATAGTATGATTTCGTCGATTCAATTAGTAAAATTAGAAAGCTTAATGTGATTTCAGGATACTCGTCAGATGGTTTTGTTCTTATTTTACTCTCCATTATTAAAAATATTGTTGTTGGCAGATAAATACTATCTACGAAAAGAGTGATGATAAGTATGACGTGATGATGAAAATCGGATATTTTTTTCTGGGCAGATAACTTTTAAAAAAATCTATCAAATTCAAAATGTAAACTTATATAGAGTCTGTAATGAGATAGAACTCTTCACACATTGTTTTTCAAATAAATAAATAAATATATTGTTCCTTTGTTGAATATCTGATTGTTTATTTGCCACAATTCTATCCATTCTATTTAAAATTCTGCCGTAATAATGTTTATGATGGCTGAATGTCGCAAATTGAAGTAAAAACTGAGGATTATTTCAGAAATCTTCCAACTAATTTACATATTGCTGTACATTAAAACGGAGAGCAATAAACCATATTTTTTATTGTTTAACGGACAGATATTTTAATAATAAGATTTCAAAATTCGAATTAAAGTTGTATATATGGCATATACATATATATGATTAATGATTACAAGTTTTGATAATCAGAGTACAAATGGTTACAATCATTATGTTACTCTTGATCTTGTTAAAAGACAAAACGATTCAAAATCTATATTGTAAATAATATTGATTTAAAATTATAAATGATTTTGTTTTCAAATTGTCCCAGAAATATAATCATATAAACATGATTAACACAATTAAATATAGACTAGAGACCTGCGGCACCTTCGCGCCTTTTACATCGTGATGCCGACAAAACACCTGCTGTAGTAATGCTACTCAAAACTTTCAACTCAAAAATTTATAATTTTAATATTTAATTTAACAAAAATTTTATTTTTAATTTAACAAAAATGTATGTATTTCTGCTCAATTATTATGTTTGTTCAATAAACTGTTCCAGAACGCTCTAGGAAAATTAAATCTGAATTTTTTCTGAATTTTTGCTAAAATTTTTCTAATGTTGCTAAGTGCTGCATATGTTGCTTTGATTTGACCCCCAAACCCCCGCTGCATATTATTGAAAGCCAAATTTAGCTGACGATAGGAAAAAAAGTTGTTGTTAAACTATTTTATAAAATCCGGACTAACTAATTTTATTTCATACATACTTAAAATGAGAAAGCCTACGTCCTCAAATCCTCGACTAGTAGGTAAATATATGATATTGAATGAATTGGTTGGTATGGTATTGGTATATAATATATAATATACATGTATACATAATTTGTATGCTTGGATTTATTCTAAACGATTTCGTGTTTTGTTGAAATAATTGAGAAGCTAATAATTACTTCTTTTTATTAAAATTAATATTATAAAGATAAAAAATTAAATTAATAAAGAAAAACAAAATATTGAACAGAGAATTGAACTAACACAAAATTTGCGATATTAACATAACGCTTTAACCAAATAAACCAATAACCGCTTAAAGTTATTTCATCAAAATGCAAACATAAAATAAAAATTTATTTTGATCCACACAAAATCCAATAAAATAAAACGAGTATTTATACCCAAATGGGATATGTACAATACAAACGCATACAGTCACAGTATTCGTAAAAAGGAAATTGTATATACTAGTATAATGTCATCGCCAATCTAGTAAAGTTTGGGTGCAGTTTAAAAAAAGTATTACATTGTATACATACACAAAAAATTACAACTTAAAACACCAACATCAATGTAAAGTAAATATGTTTCATTTCTCATCATAAAATGCACTAATATAATTTTATACCTCAATTTAAAGAAAATGTTATTTATTATTTCAATTCTCATTCTTTCATTCATAATGAATTGTTTTTTTTATTATTATTGTTGCTGTAATTATAAGATATATATATATATATAACATGAATACTCAGAGAATGCGTATTCTACTCTAATATTATTATTGTGTGTTGTGTAAACCAATGCATGCTGGTTTTTTGCAATTTATATAAATAGTATTAGATTTCGTTCATATCGCTATAAAAAAATAACTAAATGTCATACCATCGCCAAAATTAATATAAGGAGCTTTTAAGGTTCAAATTAGTCATAATAAACAGAACCAAATATAATGCCATCTGGTAGAAGCTTTGAACAACCCGAACAACAGTCGTATGTTAGGTGTGATAAAAGTGTATTGAAACATAGCAAATTTGAGGTTGACATTTGTCTTCAATTTTGAACCAAATACTTAAATATAAAAATTATGACGGTATTTTGACAACTCTCCGTTAACATTTACGTAATTTTCTTAAACTTTACTATTTTTTGCAATTATTTTAAGTTAATTTTATTTGTCACACAGTATAAAAACAGCTATACTTAAATTTTAAAGAAACAGTAGTATTATGTTAAATGTTACAAATCTTTTAACAAAAATGAGAATAGTTTCTCTCAACTTGGAAAGGAAAGAAAATAACTTTAATTTTTCTATATTTCTATTTTTTTCGTTTAAAATATTATAGTTTACAATCTATGACTCCAACACTAACAGTACAGAAATGAAAATAAAATTGGAAGTCTAATATTTGTAATATAATTAGAAGTATAGAATTGACACAGCACTGTCAAATAATTGTGTGTGTCATTCAATGCTTTTTTACTTGAATAAAGAATTTGTCTATAATTTTTTTTTGTATTTTTACGAATTGATTGTGTTGGAGAAAATATACAAGTGCGAATCATAATCTCGATTTTTAGGGTATTTTAATTTTTTATGGAAAAGCAAAATAAAAACTAAGGATTGCCTAAAACCAACAAAATCACAGATGTATACTTTGGATTTGTTAATCCATATTATAAGTATATTTGACAATGCGATTACGTAGTATATCGGTTGTGACCATATCCCGTAAATGTGGATCAAAATAAAGAACAAAATAGTTAATCCTGTCCCTTTAATTAATTCTGTATACTTATATTAGTGGAATTGAATTGAATCAAATTGAATTGTGTCAATTGAATTGAATTAAAATAATGATAAGTTTTATCAAATACACTGAGGGAAAAAAATTATTATTAACAAATTATATATTAATCTAACGGTCATCATTCATTCATTCAGTTCGTTCATTTGTTCATTAAGTAGTATATTGTAGACATGGTAGTACCTGAATCACACACATTACATAAAAAAAATAAATAGAAAAAGTCATGTCCTACACAATATAATATAAAAAAAACAGTAAGTTTCATTTTTCTACAACTAACTCATTTTTATTGTTACACAATGTTGTTTTTTTTGTTCACATGTTTTTGCAATCGAATTTTTGTTTTTCAAATTAAAAGTGACAAATCAGTAGGGTATTAACAACCTTAATATGATGTCAGTAATCAGTAAAGACCTAAAAATATAAAAATAACTTATTGAATTTCTTAGAAAAATTTATTAAATTCTTCTGCTCTTTTAAAAGGCACATTTTTAATATCAAAAATAAATCTAAAATACTTTAGCAAAATTCAATTGAAAATTTTAAAAATTCCAGAATATAAAAAATAATTTTTTTTTTTCTTCTGTTATTTCAAGCTATTTTAAAAGATCTCAATAAAGTCAATTTTTTAACAACAAAAAATATAAAAAAAAAACCAAAATACCAAAAAGGTTTTTGAAAAACTTTTTAAGGTTAATTTCTAAAACAGAATATTTTCTAATATACAACATCCTTTTTTTTATATATATATTTCTATCCCATATTTAACCTATATCCATAAAATATTCTACTTCTAAATAGCTTCTAGCACATAACTAAACTTTGTACTTGACATATTTCAAATTTAGTCCTAATTTTGTTTTTATTTTTTTTTTGTATTTTTGTTGTAGGAAAAATTTTTCCTTAAATACTTATGGCGTCTATGTACTAATGATGAAAATGATAATCATGATGATTATGATCCTAATGATGATGATGATGATAATGATGATGATGATTACTATTTATGTCAATTTTCTTGTTATTCAAAATAAAAAAGAAAAAAAAATATCAAAACTAATCTCTTCTTTTTATAGAATTATTTTTTATTAAAGGGTTTATATTAATTCTAAATACAGGGCAACAAAGTTAGTTAAGATCCTTTAATTTTTTTTTATTATTTATATCCTTTAATTAATATTTTACATCTATATTTGCAAGAACAATAACAACAACAACAATAACGAAAAAATAACAAAGATTTCTTTTTATTTCAGAATAAAATAAAAAAAAATTTTTCATACTTATTCTTGCTGATTCTATGACAAACTAAAATTATTATTATTATATTATAAAGGATTGAGGTCGAACGATAATAAGAAAAATATAAACATAAAGTATATAGTAGTGTAACTTTACAATAATTGACAACTCTATTTTTTTTTATTAAATTTGATTGCATATACACAGTCAGTCATAAAAAATTATTTTCACTTCATCTTGCAAAATCTAAATTTCATTTATTATAGACTTTTATTAAATTATTATAGACAAATATCTAAAGATTATCTAGTAGATAGATTTCTTATATATCTGATAGAGCTCACATCAATAAACTATATATTTTTTTTGAATCAGTAAAATTTCAACTTCAAGTTGGAAATAGGGTGGACATTACTGCTTTCTATAATATTTATTACAAACATTGGAGATTCTGAGGGAGATGTTGTATCAACGTAGGACCTAATGACCATATCCCAAATAATAAATAAATGAAAAAAAATATCTTAAGTAGCGCATCTTATCCTTTAAGGACAAAAAGAACATTTGAAAGTATCCTCGTTGTTTTGATGTTTTGGTATAAAAAGCGTTGTATCTGTTAATCAATTAGATATATATATATTCAGTTATATATTCTAGAAAGATAACGGTCTGGAACATATTTTAACATTTATTCCATGATGATTGGTGCTGCCGTTATGGAGATATTGTACAAGGTAGAAAATTTTTGAAAAAAAAACACAATCTCTATTTTCTTTCTTGAAAAACCAAATACCTCAAGATTTTGCCACAAAACCCCCCCAATATTTATATACTGTTGGAAAGGTCTCTTTCTTTCTTTTTAAAGATATAAGTATTTAGAAGAGATCGCGGAATAGCTATCATAAAAAGCGAAATAAAAATATTTGGTTGCAAAACACAAAATTTATCTTTTTTAGCAAAAATTACGGAATGTTATAATTTTTAAAACTCACATATGGATTTATTTTGAATCTATATATGATGTGTGAAACTAATCAAAATTAAACTATAAATTAGGAATTATCTATAGGTATACTAATACACTGCTGTATCTACTACTGAGTTCCAGTATCCTATTTTCGTTTAAATATAACTGTAAATATATATAAATACATAGTTGACAAATTAAAACTGTATTAATTAATTGAAACAACTAACATAGTTTATCGTTCGAAATTTGTTATCAAAAAAATATTTAATTTATCTGAAACTAACATCCCACTATAATTAATGGTTTGTCTTGAAGGACTAATTTTAATTTTAGCCACGATATGAGCTGTTAGTGAGTTAAAGTTGACACAATTCTCCAGTTCAATATCATCCGGGAAGTTTCATTTATTAATCTCTTTTATGTCTAAAAAGAAAATCATAGAACAAACTAAACAACGATATAATATGATCGAACTATTTAATAACACTTTGATAAAATTCTTGTAATTGACAATTTCAAGCACTATAGTGAATTTCTTTAATTTATTTGACAAATGCTACTATTATTATTGAATTTGTTCAACTTTGGAGAGAACGAAAATAGTATCAGAATTAAGTTTTGCTGAAACCTTCAACCAACAATACATTGAAATCAGAATACATAGTCATCAAAAACTAATAAAAGTCATTAGAAAAAATTCCATTTTAAGGAAAATAAATTTTTTTTTAATAAATTTTCATACAAAAATTTTATTGTACAAACAATTTTGAACAGCACTGTTTATAGAAAACATGTTGTAATATTTATTTTAAATTTATTTTGAATTGTTATCCTTTATTATTTTAAAAAAATTACTTTTCATTTAATTTTTTTTTTTTGTTTTTGTTTTAGATATCCTCTTCACATCATTTAACCCAAACAACATTTTTATGATTGTTTCTATTTCTCACTCTCTCTCTCGTTTTCTCTCTCTCTCTGTGTCACTCATTTAATTTCTCTTAACATTATTTTTAAATATGAATTTTTGTTGTTATTATTTTTATTTAAACTCAAAAATGTTGCAAAAAAATTTAACCTTTTATGAACGGCCTAGAAAAATATCCTTAAATATATTAGGGATATGGTTGTATAGAGGTATGCAAAATAATAAAAACATGAAAACATAAAAATATATTTTGGAGCCTAAAGGATAATGACAAATGTGATAACAGTAATAATGATATTGATGATGATGATGATGATGGTGTTGTTTGTTGATAATTTTGATGATGTTGATGATGATGATAATGATTAACACGATCTTTATTATTCTATTCTTGTAATATAGATGAGAAGAGGTTTTAAATGATTAAATGAAAAGAAAACAATAAAGAACGGGTTAACATAGCGAACATTTGAAAAAAATAAAATTATTCTTATAACACATGTCCTTATTAAATCCTTATAAAAAAAATATGTCACATATTTATATATTATGTTCACAGGATTCAAATTGCTAACACAGAAAAAAAAACCAAGAGAAAAAATATGTTTTATGACTTTTTTCTCTCTGTAACAATTGATGTCAAGGATTTCATACTGAGGAATAATGTAAATGTGACATGATTTAGCAATTTTTCAAAAGGAAATGTTGTAATATGACGTGATGGTTATTTTTTTTTTTTTGTTTTTTGCATTTGTTTTAGGAATAAAAAGGATACACTATAGATAAGGGTATAAGGATGAAATAAGTAAATTTTTGAAAATTCTTAAATATTTTATTGTTATCCTTTTTTTGTTTTTTGTATTTTTTGTATATAGTGAAAAATTTTTAAAACGTGCTATGAGATTAATTAATAAAACAAAAAAAAATTTTTTTTTTTTTGTAATAACTGGGCTCTAAAAATGTTTGAATTGTTCTATAAGACAAAACTAACTAAGTCCTTAAAAGAAAATATTTAGAAAATTAGTTATTTGATTATCAATTATCATCATTATCCTGTATCACCATCCGTGGGGCATAGGGCGGGAAAAACATATTATTTGGTGGTAAAAATTTATTTTGTGGGGACCAAAAGCATTAATAAATTCATATTTATTTATTTCTATAATTTTAAATTATGTAGTTAAATATTTACTGAAAGAAATATACTCAATTACTAAACAAGGTTGTGAGCCTATAACAATATAGTATTAAAGAATGAATTGAAGTTTTTTTAAATAACACTAATTTATATTTTAAGCATTGACAATAAATTAGCATGAAAGAGTCACATAATCCAAAAAGATAATCAAATAAGATCAAAATTCAGATAACTAATATGGCTTCTCGGAGCTAAATCAAAACTAACAATGAATAACCAGCTACAGTTTTATAAAACAATTAATAAACCGATTAGAAATTTGGGGTAGCTCAAGCAACACAAAAATTCATTTAATACAAAGAGCACAAACAAAAATAATTAGAACGATAGCTAGAGCCAAATGGTATGTGAGAAATGATAATCCACACAGTGATTTAAAATTATTGACAATTAATTAAAAAATTAAAAAGACATGTTTCAAATATCAACAAAACATTTCACCACATATGCTAACAATGAAATTAACACTCTGCCATCAGAACAAAAAAGAAGAAGAAATAGACGTCTGAAAAAATACAGGTCACATGATTTTAAGTTTCCAAATAAATAAAACAATAAAAATCATTTAAAAAAGAGATAAAATTATTATAAAATAATGGTTACTATTTACGTGTCTATTAGTTACTATTAGGTGTCTATTACATTAAGACAGATATTAATGAAAATTGATAAATAAAAAAATTATAAATATGAGTTTGGTATTTGGAGTTAGATTTTGAAAGAGAAATACTAAATTCTGGAGTACGAAATTTGCTTGATCACACCGGGTATTCTACAAAGTGCATTTTAAGCCTTTCATCTATTTGACACAAAAATACATAAAACAAAAACAATAAATCTATTTCCTAATTAAATCACTTTCATAATATGTATTGATTCGATACATAATGGACCAGTCGAAAATAAAATTAATGGAATAGCAGTTTAAAAAAAAATAATAATTAATCAATTTTTTGTATTTACTAAATCAGAGATTTAAAATGTTCAATAAATCAGTCTAACAAAGTTAATGGACAATTCAAAAAGGTTGATTGAATGATTAATAATTGACGAATTCTTTGATAAATAAATACTGGAAAGACATTGTAGTAAAATTAATGGATTTTGTATTTCTTATTATTGATTTTATTAGAATTGGATGAATATTTTTTTTTATATAATTTTAATAATAAGGGTTTGTATTATATAAAATGTATTAATATATTTTGTAATTTGTGCAATTAACGTAAACATACATGTAATACCGTCAAAATACCGTAGTGTCCTATTTACTTATAAGTTTTATTTTATAGTATATTTTAGTAATATTTTATGCTTTATAGACTTTGTTCAGACTATAATTAACTTATATAAAAATGTAATTAACATATTGTAATAAGCAAGTATCATCATTGTCCTGTAATCCCATCCGTGGAGCATGGGGTGGAATAAAAGATGTATTTTAATTGAATATTTGTAATAACAACTCTACACTTAAATTGTATAAACTATCTACTTGATATTGGCTTGAAACGAATTTGCTTGATTTACTATCCTGTACATTTTTTTTTGTTTGTTGACAGACCAATTTCCTACAAAATTTTTAAGCTGAGGAATAAAAATAAAATTTTGAAATGTGTTCATTTGAATTCTGAACCTAAATAGTATCAGAAAAATAAACTTTCAATATTTTAATCTGTTGAATCTATTCAAAATATCTTCAACTTACTACCATTTATAATAAAATATTTTGTTTTAAAGTAAAAAAATTTAATTTGATGCCGTCTAATGCTAAATTAAAAATCTAGAAAATTTATTTTTAAAAGCGGTAAACACAATTGCAACCACCGACCACCGACTACCAACGAAATTCGCTTCGCTGAACTATTTTTCGTCAAATGGAACACAATTGTAGCGAAACGAAAAATAAAAATAAACAAACAAAACAGAAAAAATCATTTTGAATAATTTATTAATTTATTTGTAGCATCAGATCCGAAATCATCACTATAATAAATCTAAAACTACATATGTAGGTATCTAAATAAAAAATAAATAAAATTTATACTTATTATAACTTATAACATAAGTATAAAACTTTTAAAAAAAGGAGAACAATAATATTTTAATATCAGATTTTAGAATAATTGTTTTGTTTTTAGTTTTTGATGTTTAAAAAGGTTGTCAGAAATGTCAAATGCAACTACCAGCGAACAAAATAGAAAACAACCTTATTTCGACGACAACGTTCAGGCGTTGAGCGATTGTAGTTGCAATTGTGAGCCTATACATAAAAACGTATATGTATTTTAATTTTTTCGTCGCGAATTTTGCGTCGGTAGTTCCAATTATTTTTCCCGCTAAATTTAATAAAACAAAGTATATATATGTATGTATGTCACTCTTATATTCTTCAATCTTAATTATTTTATATTATGTTTAAAATTAAATTGAAAATTATTTATTTATTTAAAATTGAAATTAGTACATACTTGTCTGTCACGGGTATTTCTAACAACAACAACGCGAAACAATTACTTGTTCAACGTTGTTATGATATTTTTGAATATGAATTTTGTTTTTATTTTGTTTTGTGTCTCATATAAAGCTGCACAAATATTTACTCACCTGAAAAAGAAAAAAAAAAATGAAAATTAATATAAAAAAAAAAACAACAACAATGTATTTACAATAATTAAAAACAAAAGTGAGTTAAATTGAAAAATAAATTTATAATCATAATAATATACAATCTTATTTACACATTCATAGAGATACAAGATACATATGTAGTGATAATAGATAAAAAAAAATTTAGAAATATAAAAAAAAAAAACGTAATTTTATCATTAAAAATTGTATTTAAATATGGCCGTAATTCATAATATCGGCTTAAGAAGAATGTATTTGGCAAAATGAAACTTTACGTTCTGGGCGCTACAGACATTGAATGTCCCTGGCTATAAAACGAAATGAAACTAGCTGTATTAATTAAAAATAAAATAGCACATTAGATCTCGTTATCTACACCCTAACGATAAGAAAATTATAGTTATCTCTTTCTTTGTACGTAATAAAAAATTTTCTGTATCTGTCCATTAGGTTAATAAAATGTGAGTTTATATTTTGTGCACACTTCATTTGAGAACAAAAAGCTTGTTCTAAAATTGTTTTTTTTTAAATTGAATTTTTCTACTATTAGTTATTCTACTGTTGCAATTCGGATTTCGTTGGGAACATCTATTGTCTAGTAGAATCGTAATTTGAACTTGTATTTTCCACATTGTTGGATTGCGTTTTATTTGTGCTCTCTTTGATTTACTCCTATTTGTACAATCTTCGCAAAACGAATGTATCTTTTATTGTACATAAATGGTTTTGACTTTGTTTACAAGCATTTTCTATCTTTCTAGGGTGACTATAATTGCAAATTTTAAGACCGCTATTTATGTGTATTATTGTGAGTTTGTATGGCAATGTATTTCTAGCGCATTTACATGTTGTTCGATCATCAAAATTTTATTTTCTTAACTTATAAGACACTTGTCAATTTCCTTTCTTCTTTGAATGCTTTTACATTATTGGATGTTAGGGAAGGGCCGCCTTTATCCAATTTGGAAGTTTTCAAAAATTGATAAAAATAAAAATTAATACATATAAGGTAAGGTAGGCGATTATGTTTGAAGTAGACTAATTCAATGGATTATAATTTTATTTTAAAAATTTGGACAACATTGTTCTAATCTTAACATCCACAATTGAACAAAGATCTTTTCATGTCAACTAAGACCGATTCATTTTATTTCCAGTTAGATAAAGTTGTTTTGTATAATGAAGTATTGATATCTTATTTATCAGACGCCCTGTACAATTACACAACTTTCAAAACCGGCCCTATCTTAGCGACATTTTTAATGATTTAAATTAACTGATCTACCATATACTAATGAAATTAAAGTAGCAACTTTCGCACCTGATACTGCGATTATGGTTTTCCACAATAATCCATATTTAATCACACACATATTACAGGAACCAATAAATCTACTACAAACATAGAATAAACAAACTTGTTAAATGGAAGTTTAATCCACGCATATAACTTTCAAGTTGAGGAGAAGCCGGTTTCATTGAATAATAATAATTTTCCTCAAAAAAATTACGTTAAATACCTATAGGTCTTCACTTAGATAAGCAATTAAACTGTCAACTATACCTTGACAACAAAAGGAAACATCTCGGTATTAAGTTGAAAACCATCTATTGGCTCAGGCTCATAGACAGAAAATCCCAACTCTGTTTAGAAAAGAAATATTGTTGGACAATTCCATTCTCAAACAAATCTGGACTTATGATGGGATCCAACTATGGGAAGTTGCCGCCAAAAGCAACGTACAAATCATCCAACGATTTCAAAATAAAGTTAGAAGATCTATGGCAAATACTGCATGGTTCGTGCCAAATCGTAATCGAAAATGATTTACGCATTCCCAAAGTTGACAATGGATTTATTAAAAATACAACAACAGATTGGAGCAACACATCTAAATATTTTAAAGCATACGTTGATGAACACGTCTAAAACAAGGAGACTCAAAAAAATTTTACCTGGATATATTTTAAGGTTAAATTAATTACGTATGTGGCTGCATCATTGGATGTGCTTCTTTAAGAAAAAATCTACACAGAAATATATTTGCTTATTGTATTTTAGTATACAGATTGTAAATAAAATGACAAAGTTAAAAAAAATATAGAAATTTTGGAAAATTCAAGATTATTTAATTTTTTTTATAAATTTATCGAATTTAACAACATAGTTGCAATTTTCTCAAACGGCTATAATTTTTAATATTTTCTTTTTAAATTTTAGGAAATCTCTTTATAACTAGGTCAAGCTAAAAAAGATATATATATAATACCTCTAGTGTAATTATGTCTATTGGTGCATTAATAATCTAGCTTTTGAAAATGCTTTTTAAATCCAAAATTTGTTCAAACACAAAAAACAAAAAAAAAAAGTGGAATTATTCAAAGAAAGAGGAACTATAATCGTAAGCATCAATTGGAAATTAATTTTTTCTTGAATAAAAAAATGTATATATATATTATATCTACACATTTCCTTATTTTATTATAATTCAAATTCACTTCTGTGGGACAAATAATTTAATTGCAATTAAATAAGTAGTATAGAATAATAATTTTTATTTAATGCAGAACTAAATACGTATATACTATACACGTACTGCGAATATCAATATGATTACTGACGTCATTGCAAATATCTACTAATGTGATAGCTAACAACACCCAGAAATGGATTGAAAAAAGCAAAAAAAAGAACTACATCACTACGCAAATTTGATTATCATCAGCAAATCCTACGTTCCTATAATATTCTCGATACATTATATTCTTCAACGCAAATATCTTGTAGTCTTATAGCTAATATTGTTCATTTGTAGATATTTTAGTCTATTTAGTTTTATTTTATTTTATTTTCAGTTTTGATAGCCTAGTAATATTAGTGTTACGCCTATTTTTAATTAAAATTGACAAAAAATAAATAATAACTATATTTTTAATTTTATTATCATTGTTTAATTTCTGAATCATTTGTTCAATATTTTTTGAAATATTTACCTTAAGTGCGATTTAGACTATACTTAATACTCATACATAGCTTAGCGAATCCCCTTTTTTAAGGTAGTGGCAACTCATTAAAAGTTCCTTTATTTTATAGACTCATTAAAAGTTCCTTTAGATATAGTTTAATTTGAATAAAATATTTTTTTTTATTTACCTTACATCTATTATCAAATAGTAGAAACAAAAGTTGGAATAAATTTGAATTTTTTTACTGTGTATTGTTACGTTAAAGCTTAGAAATAGGGAATTTTCCATAGCTCTTTTCTATATACTACAAATTCAAGTTAACCTCAGTTGCTGAAGTGTTTATTCGACAGTTAGTGATAAGAGTGAATATTTACTAATAAATTAAATTTATAAATATAAAAAAATGAAAAAAACTGTACCCACATAACATTTTATAGTTATAAAAACAAAATTAGTGCTGCAAGACTTCTATATGACTAAAGGTGTTATAATGATGTTTTTATGGGAATAATGTGATTAATATTGCTATAAGAATGTTCTCATAGCAATTGCGGGAGTTGTTATAATGGGATTTTCCGCAAGTGATACAGCAATGTTTTTATAAATCTAAAAGTGCGTAATCCTATATTAAGAGTTAAAGTGTTGTTATAAGAATAGAATTGCTGGAATAGCAGTAGTGGTGTTATTATTCTACTGTATTCCTATAATGTCACTAATAAACTTACTGTAGCTTTTAGATAAATATTTTGCGACGGCAATTATTTTCTACAAACGAGGTAAATTTTTTTTAAATAAACAAAAACTGAAAAGTTTTATTTTGAATTATTTTGCAAAATATCATTTTTACTTAAAAGAATAATTATTTAAATATCAAATTTGATGTTATGCATTAATTAGCATTAATTAAATATTTTAAAGATGCAATTTAAAAATTTATTTTCTTTTATTTATTTAAAAATTGGTTATTTTTGGGCATTGTATTTTTTCGAATTATTTTTATAATAAATGTCAATGAAATTTCATTACCAGCCAAATTTTGCATTTTGATCACAATAATTATAAATATTAATAAAATTATTTTTGACCGAAAAATATTATTTATTAGTAAGACATTTTTTATATTATTAACTAATATCTATCTTCCCTCCTCAGGAAATAAATATAAACTCCATAAAATTATTATTTGAAAATAAAAAAAAATACCTTTCTCACCTTTCTCGCATAACATAAATTATTTCAAATGAATATCATTTCAAAATAAAAACATATACACTAACACATGTATACTAATCCTATAACAGTATTACAGCACTTGCTCCGGTGCATTATAGGATTCTCCATTTTAGTGCTATAACGTACTCATAACCTTTAGCAGCAATTGCGGAGCACTCAAATTAACACTAATACTGCTATAAGAGTGTTTAAAATAGTGTTATAAGAGTGCGCAAGAGTCTTATAGCAATAAAATTGTTACGTGGGGTATGTATAGTAGCCCATTTTATTGGTGGCAATATTTTTGTCGTTGCCTTTTTATAGATATCGAAAAAATTTCTAGACAACATTCAGATAGAACAATATATTGAAGAAATTGATGGTTGTGTATCTAAAGATGATTGGGAAAGTGAAGAAGAAGAGGAAATTAATTTCGGCAATTTACAAAATAAATTTATAAGTGATAATGAAAGTTCTAATGATGGGGATCCAATATGGAAAAAAGATTTGGTGATTTGGGAATTTGGTTTTTCAAACAATTTTTCACGGACAAAAAATGGCACTTAATGCAAAAGATAACTAAAGGGAACTATACTTTATGCATTACAAATCATAATTTATATATAATTTACCCACTATGGATTTGCATTGGTCAACATATCCTTTTTTTATAACCAAGTCATTGCCTCGGTAATGCCTTTTAAAAGTTTCAAAAAAATATTGCAAAATTTGCATTCAAATGACAATGACCAAATGCCCAAATATGGTAACCCAAATTGGGATCGGTTATATAAAATAAGGACAATATTATAAGAATTGAATGAAAATATAGAAAAGGCTATACACCAAATCTCACTCTATTGACTAAAGCATGATATTTATTATTCAAAGGTCGTAGGGTCTCAATAAAAAGAGTATTGAAAGTTTGGTGCAGATGCGACTAAAAAACGGGTTATTTATATTTTTGAGATATATATACACTGGAAAAAAGTAGATAGCACTATTGAAAAGGGACTTGGTGCATCTGTTATTCACAAACTTTCTAAACCTTTACAAAAAAAATGGAACACAGATTGATTTTGATAATTTTTTTTCATCGTAAGACCTACAGAAAATCTCTATAAGCATAAAATTTATTGTACTGCCACTGTTCGTTCAAATCGTAAGGGTCTTCCTATTATAGCTTCCCTTGCAGCAAGCAATAAAAAAAGGAAAGGACCAGTTTAGTTGGGGGACAAGGCAAAATGTATCTGTGGATGGACACAAAACTGGTAAATATTATATCCTAAAGAGAAGGGTGTTACACAAATTGGCAAATGTTGAATGCCATCTCTGGCGACATAGAAACATATCGTAGATGTTCCAAACAAAATAACCGCCAATCAAAAATTTAGTGCATAAAATGCAAGGTTCAACTCTGAATTATACCGTGCTTTCCTAATTTTCACACATAAATTAGCTTGAACAATATTTTAATTTAATATATATTTATTAAAGTTCGTAATTTATGGATTTAATTTATATTAATTTAATTTAATTTAGCTATGTTGAACTATCTAATTTATGTTACAGTTTTTGAAAATAATATTAAAAAGAACTATAATAATAAAATAGTTGTGTGAAAAACAAATTTTTTGTTAACTTTTTCTCTATATTTCACAGGCAGTGACAAACATATTGCCACCCTTAATTATTTGTTTCGCGTTACCTTTTTTGAATGTTTTTTTTCGAAAATGTATATTAGGAGTTAGCTAAAATCTTGAATTGGAAATAAAATTTTTATATCGCCGATGGATTTTGCTGCCTTATCTGGTTAATAAATCTATTGCTCCTATTTTTAGTTTCAGTGATTTGTTAATTAATTGATTTTTTGAATCATTGACTTTTTGTATTTAAACAGTTGTACCGTATTATTTTACTCACTTTTAAGGTCCTGCATATGGCTTCATTAAAGATGTAATTTAATTTACTAGGAACTAGGTACTACTTCATATTTTTGCTAATTTTTTTTAATCTAATTTTTATCACATTCAGGTTGACCTTGAAAAAATTTATTTGTGTTTTTTTTTATGGAAACATTAAAACACCTTCAAACTCATAAGTTCTGTTAATTTCAATATAAAAAACAAAAAACAATAAAAAAATTAATTTGTTCTTGACAAACAAAGAAAATTTCTTGGAAAATTCCAGAATTTTCATTAAAAAAAAAAATTATTTTATAATTTTTTGTTTTCTTTAGTATATATATATATATATTTTTTTTCATTATTATGTTTGTGTTTTTATTCACCTTTTAATTAATCTCATATAATACTTATACACACCCTTAATATAAAAACAAAAACAAAAATTCAAATATTTACAGTTATATCGCTTATTTTGTAGATTTAGTACGTGTTGTTTTTTTGTTAATTTTTGTTTTTTTTTGTTTTTGCTTTTTATCTTAAATTAGCTAGCTTTTCAATATTAATATTCTAAGATGTGAAAAAAAATATAAGTATGTATAAGCAAAAAAACATAGGGTTTGTGAGTTTAATACAGAAAACATTGTTTGTATGTATACATAACACATGAATGAAGTCTTAATAAAGTGTTTGTTAATTTGTTCCTTTTTTTTGTTTTTTTTTTATTTTTTATTTCTCTTTTTCATATATGTTTTTCTTGGAATAATTATGACATCGACATTATATAAGATTAAGTGGAAATGGATTTTTGCTTAAAGGCTCATTAACGTAAACTTAACATTCTTTCATCTTGATTATTTATAGATAAATTGTTAATTGCTTAGACAGTACTTGACAACGTGATGTTGGCAATAATTATTAAAAAAAAAATTTTTATAATAAACTTAACACAGTTTTCTTTATGGATATTAATTTTCAATAGTTTTAAATTTAAAAAATAAAAATAAAAACTTAAATATAATTCAATCTATTTTTCTATTTTTTTTTTCATACAGTATACCTATATATACATATAAAGAAATAGTTTAGTTTGGGCAAGTGGTTAAGTTAGTAGATCCATACACAACTATTAGTAGGTATATTTCGGTCAGAGTTTTTAATGCTGATCTTGAATCTTCTTAAGTTAAAAGTAGGTACCTAAATTCTTAATTTCAAAGAACACTAAATGGAATACGGTTCCAAACGTATAAATATATTCGTTTCGATATAATCGATATATTTTTTAAGAACTCAAGAGAACCGGGATGTTTTTAAATATATGTTTGTTTTATAATGTCTTCTTTTTCATCGTAGCTCATTTTTATTCAAGGTATTAAAATGAATTTCGTTGTATAATGCATTCAGAGTAGTTTAACATCTATTATAGCAAGTTATGATTTATTTGATTTTATTCCTTACTAAATTGAAATCCCATATCAAATAAACCTTATATGTATATGAATTTTAATTTTATTTAAAAAATGGTTACATACACAAATTGTAACTACAGAAAGTAAATCTTTTTTCCCCCATTCTAAACACTTTACCAACGTAAAGTGTTTGTTTAACTTTACTTTGTTTACTTTGTTTAACTTCGTTCATATTACCGATATGTTTTATTTAAGCCGAATTGTTTATTATTTTTATACTTCTTAAATCATTTGTGGAGTTTAAATACTTTTTTTATACTCATTCAAAAATTACTGCGTATACATGATAGCTTGAGTACTTGACTTGAATTCTTGTTGAAATTTCAAGCTGCGTATTCGATTGACCAATTTGAGTCAGCTGTCAGCTTGAAAATGACTTGAGTTTAGAATAAGTATTTTTGGTGACATAAATGTTGATGCCTAAAATTTGTAAAACTTTATAAAAATTTAAAAATTAAACAAAACAATTAAATTTTTTTACTCTTTTAAATCTTCAATTTTTTAAAATCACTATATATTAACAAATCTTCATGAATTTTTGACATTAAATGTCAACTCAAGCTCTCAAGCCACATTTCGATTAACATTTTCAAATCAAATAAGTAAATTTTTGTGATTGACTTGAGTGAAACTGATTTCAAGAAACTAGCGTATACGTAATGTTGAAGCTTTCTTGAAGCTTCTTTGAAGCTATTATCTATACGGAGTAAGTGACTGATGCTCTCAGTAAATGGAATACGGATCACAAACCCAAATTATTGCTTATATAATTTTTCTTTAAGCTTTCACAAATTTATTTTACATTTATTTTACAATAATGATGATGCTTTACAAATTATGCTTAAACTATTAGCTGAATATTTGTAACTACTGCAAAGTATGGCCTCTAGAGTTTGTACTAATATATTATATAGAACGCACGATTCCGAATACAAGCTTTAATATACTCTAATAAATACTTGTATAAAGAGGCAAATATAATTAGAATCGATATTTTTATCATAAAATAATTCCAAAACGTTATGATAAAGCAGAAAACACTCCAGAAAATGGTTTAATATCACATATATTCTATGTACAGTGAGGAGTACATAGAAAAAACCTTGCTCATGGGCTTCATACCTCCAGAAATTTTTATTTTCCTGCCAAAAATGGTTATATTCAAACCAAAATCATATTCCTATATTATGCCAATATAGTAGACGGGCCACATGTATATAGCCTATTGTATAGCCTACAATATAGACGGTGAAAACTTGAAATTTGATATGTCCATACCTGTTAAGGACAAATTAATTAAAATGTTTTTTGTAAACTTTGTATAGGTTAGTATAGGTAAATAGTGCTGAGAATCCGGGACTGTACAAATTATGGGAATGGAAATGAAATTTGTAAGTATATCTCTGTTATGTGAGTAACTAACATAACAAGGAAGACTAAACGATTAATTTAATGTCAAATTATCAATCAAATATAATTAAGGCTCTGTATATTGGTATTTTATACTAATTATAAATTCAATGTTTACTTTTTAAAAGCAGTACAATGTATTTTAACATCGTATCGATCTTCAAACATAAGAGTTTTTCGAAATCAGAGCTTTACGATGTTACAAAAAAAAAAATACCAACATTTTCGGTAATTTTACAAAACCATGTATAGCTTAAAAACACAGGTATCGCGGGATTTAATTGTTGGTTAAACAACATAAAATGGACGATTTAATGTAAAATATGAGTATGATACATAGTTTTCTGCTCACTATTATATTTTTTATGAAGATTCATCAAAGTATCAAGCATGTACCTTTTTTGTTCCTTAACTTTATTTTTTGTAATTGTTTCTTTTTTGCCAGCGGTCGCACAACTGACATCATCCCTTAAAAATAATTTATGAATGCGCTTTCCAATTTCAGGCAATTATTTTAGCTTATGTGCTCTTTCGTCCTCTCTTAATTTTTTGAGCTTTAAATAATTTAGTTCTGTGTAGAAGTACCTTTTTCCTACCCCGCGACCTGTTTTCCGCATTAAAGATGTTTGCAGTAGTTGGCATAGATGGTGGAGTGTTGTCAACTACAGTTTGGAGATTTTTTTTAGACTTACATTTATTTTTTTTATTCGTCCGCCATTTTTTGCGTGTGCACTTCCTATTAACAAAAAATTATATTCTAATATTATCCGTATGAAAAGTACCACTTGGTTATCAATAAGTCCACTGCGTTACTAACTTGTCCACTGTGTTACCGTGTTCTACGTAACATAGTGAACAGGTAACGCAGTGGACAATTTTACTGAATTTTTGAGAAAAACCCTAATTTATTGACTATACAATATTAAAATAAATTTTTTCTAAAACTACCCTTTACCTTATTCACTATTTTATATAATTAAATAACTCAATTTATTTTTAGCTTCGAATAAAATTGGTAACATAGTAGACCATTAATAAAAATACATACTTACAGGTTTTGGAAAATTTATTTTTTTTCAGTTATGACCTATTCACTTGAAAAACTTTAGTCAACTGAATAAACATTAAATAATTTTGAACAAATTACAAAAGCGCGCCAAAACACTTGAACAAAAAACGGCTTTAATTTGAAAAATAGAGCATCGGTAACACAGTGGAAAAAAATATAGGGACATCTTTTATTTTGCTAATAAAATTATTAAAATACATTGTACTGCTTTTAAAAAGTGAACATTGAATTTATAATTAGTATAATTTAAAGCTTTGATTTACCAATTTATTCCAAAGCAACTTAAAAAGAGAAAAAATCAATTTCAAAGTCAAAAAAGTTGAGCTGGGGACATAGGATTTTGGGGTAGGCAGCATATGTTTTTTTTATTTTTACAAAAAATTGTTTAAGATAAAATTTTCAAATCAAGTGTGAGAAATAGAAAATTGTTTTTAAAATTAATATTAGTTATTGATTTTTCTTTATTTTTTTTATTTAGAAAATTATAAATTAATTAAGTCCAGGACAGCAAATGTGCAAAAAAAAAAATGACCCACATACCAAGAGCAGTTCAAATATTTTGGTTGTACATTATGATGTTTACAAGGAAATTCTTACTCACAATTTCAAATATCTTAAACTTTGACAGTTGGTAAGCATACCAATGCACAGTCGAGCGGCAGTGAAATAACAGACATTGAAAACACCAATGTATGAAAAATTTACCGGTAGTGTTATCACCAATCAAATTAAATGAAATCATACAATAAGAAGTAGTAATTTTGAATATTACCCAATGGTCGCCAATAATTAAATATTCAGGTTAACACAATTCTTTTATTCTCAAGACTTTGATAATTTCAAAGACTACTCATGTAAACTATCCTAAACTAAAATTAAATTAAAAAACTCTACTTATATTTTTTATTAAATTTTTATTTTGGATCAACAACTGAACATTTTTGAGAAATACTGTCTTAAATAACTCAATTATCCAACTTAAAATATTTTATTTAAGGGTTTAGAACAAAGCTAAAAATAATAATAAAGATAAAAATTCCAAGAAATTGTATAAAAATAAGTAAATGGCAGATTTTAGAAATTTTCAAATCTTTTGTGATGTCCCAAATTTTTGTTCAAATTTTAAGAAAAAAAAAACTTTATAAACAAAACAAAAATGTGAATAGATAAAATGAATGAATACCATTTTTACTGTCTTTATCTAAAATTTTTGATTTGATAAGAATTATTTTAGTATCTAACTATACATCGTCTTCTTTCATATTGCTATATGTACTAAAATAATACATCTATAATTACTTAAGATATACGAATAGGTATATATGATATGTTGGAAAGAGAAAGATCAATATAATGTAATTGAACTGTTCAGCCGCCCCAATAAAATTATCAATTGAACCTATTTTTTTTTGTTCATTTCTTATTTTTTTTATTAATCAAAAGAAAATATGCCGACAATTACTCAGTAGGACGTTAGAATAGTAAAAAGTAAAATAAAAAAAAAAAAATATAAAACAAATAATAAAAAAAGTATCTCATCATCACAACACAATGCGACATTTAGAGAAATTACTAATTGAAAAGAGTTGAGTTATCAGTCGCATAAAATCAACCTAGAATTGATAGTTTTTATAACAATAATAACTGCAAGATAATTTCTAATCCCCTGCTGATATTTATTGTATTTATGAGCTTAATTCACAATAATGAATTCAATTAACATACTTATTTTATGAAATAGTTTATGTATAGATAAAAAAGAAGATACAATATCTAACTATATCTTTCTAGATAAAAAAAAAAACAAATCTACTTAACGCACTTAGACCTGTCTAATTCCATATACTTTGATAATTTTATCAATTATCAATTCACCTCTTTTGAGAATTTTATTATTATTGTAACTTACTTTATATTAATTTCGGATATGACCTAGACATTTTATCCTATTTTTCGAATATTTGGTAACATTTACAAACAAAATATGTACTTTACATTTTCAATTTACGATATACCTTATACCGTATACGTCAAATATTGAATTATTGATACATATTACTGTTATATAAATATTGAATGTAGAATATTTAATCGTCGGCTTTGTGCTTATTTCGGACAAGCGCCAACGACCAGAATTTTGGGAAAACGAGTTTAAAGTTTAAAGTTTAATTACTCAAAAACTGCTCTATAGATTTTAATAAAATTTTCGGTATTAAATGAAAGTATAGTTTTTTATTAATTTTGAAAATTTTAAGGATTGAAGTTAAGTTTGATGTAAGTTATGAAGCTTTTTATAAGAGCATGATTTTTCACGATTGGCTAAATCCCATGACTTAGAAATTTTTATTTATACGTTCATGGAGTTGTCCGAATGCATTTGGAATTGTCCGAAACAAGAAATAAATTAAGATCAATAATTTTTAATGTTTAATTAGAAAATAATATACATTTATTTAATAAATTAAATTTATTTCACTTTTTTAACCTTAAGTACAAAAGATTAATATTATTTTGATTTGGCAGTTTTTAGTTTATTCTACATTTAAGATGAATTCATTGATTCGGATAGATTTAGCCGAACTCATGCGCACTCATAAATTTTGTATGAAAATTTGAATTCTGTCATTTTTCATACAAAATTTATGCATGCGCATGAGTTCGGCTAAATCTATCCGAACCAGTAAATTCACCTTTATTTAAAAAATAAATTTATTTCAGTTTTTTAAACCTGAACATAAATATTATTTTGATTTGACAGCTTTTTGTTTTACATATTTAAAATAAAACATGGTTTTTTCATCGTCACTTAGACTCCAAAACGAATCAAAAATTTTTTGTCTATCGTTTTCACCAAAAATCTTTGAACACATAAAGAAGCAGGTGTGTTTACAGCCAGGTTTCATTTGTTTTTCCTCCCATGACTTACCCTTTTCATTAACATAGGGCTGTCCAGATTCTCTGAGCTTCTTTTTGATATTTCCCTGCCATAATTTTGGTTGTCTACGTTTCCTTTTTTTTGGTATGGGATCTAGTAAGACAATTCAATTAAATTTTTTATAATTAAATATTTAAAATATTTTTACCACTGATATCACTGAATTTAGTGGAAAGTCTATTTTCATTCGCTTCAGTTTGGGGAGAAAAATTTGGATCGTTAATTAGATCATCATCTGTAATAAATAAAAGGAGGCCACATTCAAAAGATATTATCTTTCACCCAATAAATTTATTAATAATTATGAAAAATGTTCTTATTTGTTATTATTTACATAGTTTATTAAAAGTTATACATATACAACTTCCGTCATTTATGACGGGTAACGGAGCTAGTGAATTAATAATAGATTATCATACTAAATAAAAACAAAATAAAATTTTACCTGAAAAGTCAATTATGGAGTTTTCTGAGGCAATTCCTTCCTGTAATGACTTCCCTCTTCCTTTTGCAGCTGAAACGAGATATTCACTTTCAGAACTACTTCCAAAAATCGATTCCATCATACTAAAATGCATAATAAATAAAATAAATATCATTTAATAATTTATATAAGAACAAAAACACTTACTTAGTTAATTCTAACGACAAATCTGGTGGTGGTGATTCCATTGTTCAACACAACCTCACGCTTCGATGCTTGGCGAAAGAATGACTAATGTAAAAAATATTGTCTTCTCTTTTATAGTTTTTTATAAACTCTCACTCTCGTTAAATGGAGATGTACGAAATTAAAGTACAATAAAATATTTCCTTTTCGGACAACTCCACGCTAACAATTAACTGATATGTAAAAGTATATGCATTTGTCCAAAATAAGCACTGATATGATTTTTTATTTGTTCGGATATATTAAATAGGTTTAACACAATATAGTCATTTAATAAATGGATTAAGCCGAAATAAGTAACAAAACAATATATATATATGTTAGGACATTTCCATTGGAAATGTAGTTGTCCGACTTAAGTTTTCTCAACCAATTTTTAGAAAACTATATGGTGGCAGGCGGACAAATCCGAAAGACATGGAATTATCCGAAATAAGCAATAATAAGATTTAAAAAATGTGGATTTGTACGAAAACGGACATAACATATCTCAAAACTTATTGGAGATAGGACAAATCCGATAAGAAATTCTGAAAGATCACCCTCATAAACACTAGAAAACATATTTAGAACAAAAAATGTAAAAATGGCGTTTGTCCGAAACAAGCACTAAGCCGACGTAATGTTATAGCACGTTCGCATTGTGTTTAAATTACGTTTGTTAACTATGGTTGAAAAAAAGTGTTCGCATTATACAAACGATAGTTAAGTTTGATATTTTGATTGTTTATCAAAATAAAAAATAAATAATGGAGCAAACTTCCTTTTTAAAAAAAAAAATTTTAAATTATTTGTTGTTGATTTTGTAAGTAATGCAAAAAGACAAAAGCTATTAAAAATAAAAAAAATATTAAAAATTAAAAATTTGAAAAATAAATTAAATTAAAATTATATTTATTTGTACAATTTACAAGAATGAAATATCTGGAAAAAAGTTTTTTGTTTAATAATTTTTGGTTTATGTTTTGTTTTTTATATATACTATTTCTTTAGTATTAATTTATTTTTCGAATAAATGAATAGAAAAATGAAAATTTTTTAAAACATTTAAAATTGACAAAATATAACAAATTTATTTTCTTTTTTCTAATTTTTGTTATTGTCGTCTGGAATATATCGTTGTTGAATATGTATGTCTAGGTATATTTTAATTTTGTTTACATTTTGATTTGTTTGAAACTTCAAAAATATCATTGTTAAGTTGCACAAAAATAAAAAAATACGATAAAAACTACGATATTACATAAAATCAGGATTGTGAACGTGAATTTAACATAATTTAAGTGTGAATTACTTTTATTTAACTATACTATACTATACTAACTGTAGTATAGTTACAAGTATGATTAGTCTTATATGAAAAAAAAAAATCACACTAAAATTATGGTTATACCATAGTTAGGGACTCAATCATAGTTAACTCGATAAACGCGAAACATAGTATTATGTGAATTACTTTTGGTAGAACACGTGAATTGCTTCGTTGAAGAACTTGAAAAACAAAAACGTTAATATCGAAATTCACTAATCTTATGACAATTCAAATGACAGAATGGTATATAAATTTAGAATAAAAAAAATAAAGTTTAGTTTTTGGAAATTGTAATTAAATTGAGATCAAAAATTCTTTTCTGTCAGTTCATCTTAAAAAACGATTTCCAGCTCGAATTGAATTGCTAAGCAATAATTGGTTGAAATAGTTGGAATAGTAGTGGTGGTGGTGATTAAGTTGAAATAGTTGGAATAGTAGTGGTGGTGGTGATTAAGTTGAAATAGTTGGTCCTCGTTGAACCAATTACTATCAAATTGTTTATGTTATAATTTTAAATTATTTTCATACAAAACTCAGTTCAAGAAATAATAAAAGGAATCAACGGAATTAGAAAACTAAACGTTTGCGAAAGTCTCGAAATCATAAAACAAGTGAAACTACCCTTCTAAATAGTGATCAGAAAAAATGGGCATATTGGTTATTTAAGAAAATAAAAATATTTTAGTTTAAAATACATATTTTGCAACTACAATATAAAAATAATAACAGTTTTTAATTAAATTCAATTAACATACACACACACTGAAGAAGACAACCAATTATTACCGTAGAAATATCGGTATTTATAAAAAAAGACCGATAAACGATTTAGTATAAAATAAAAGAAAATTATACCTTTTTATTTCTTTTTTAATATAAGATTTTTACCAGACATTTAATAGTTTTTAAATAGAATATTTTACATAATCACAAAACAAAAAAAAAAATAATAGTAACAAAAAAAATTTCCTTCGAGCCGGATTTGAACCAGCGACCTATGGATTTCTGTTACGAACTTTGTTGACAACTACAGTCCACCGCTCTACCAACTGAGCTATCGAAGGTTATAAATTGACTTATATACTTTTTAGATTTATTTAACAAAAATAAACTAAAAATATACAATAAATAACTGTATGACTAGTTACAGGTATATTTGTTTTTTTTTTTTTTAAATTCAATTGTGCAAATATTGTGCAAAAATATACATAAGTATTGATATTTATATTTCGATAACAAAAATAACAATTTTAGTAAAAATTTCAAAATAATCTTTTTAATGTAGATACTTTGAACCATAACGTTTTTTGATCTTTTTGCTCTTTAATCACAAATTGTATAGTAAGTAATATTAATATTTATATTGTATTAATGTTATTTAAAAAAAAACAATGTGATTAATTAAATTTAATTTATATTTTTAATTAATTAAATTGGCGGAAATAAACACAAACTTCCCAATTTTGTTATCAGCGTAAACGTAAAAACACAAATCTAGAATTCATTGTCATTCAATTTTGTTTTGGTATGTGAGAAAATTGTTTAATTTAGAGATAGGTAACAGAGATAGGTGACAATTTTGCGATTCTAAAATAAATTATGTTAGTTATTTTTATGAATTTAATAAGTTTAATAGTGGTAGTAGTTATAATGATTAATTTGTAAATATTTTATTTTACCTTTTAGTTTTACATTAATAACAGAGATATTTAAACTTATTCAGTATGTCTTTACAGTTATTTACTATTTTATTATAATGAAGATTTTTCTTTATATGTAATTAATATATTTATTTGTTAACGAAAAGCCTTAATTTGAGATATTTATATTAGTTTTGTATTGAAATCCATAAAAACAAAATCCCTAATTTCACAATCCGTAAAAATCAAAATTCGTAAAAATTAAAATCCATATGTACAAAATCCGTAAAAAATCCGTCAAAAATCCATAAAAAATCAATAAAAAATTTTTGCGCAAAACTGCTAATGTACTTTAAACTTTCAAAAACAGTAAGAATAACATAAGGTTGTCAGAACTTCAGAAAAAATCTTTATTAGCACTTAATATGGGAAATTCCCAAAAACAGCTTGTAGGTAGAATACCTACGAAATTATCACCTAATGTGAAAAACCAAATGGACTAAATCCAAATAAGCATTAAACTACCATTTTTCAAAATCCAAATGCGACAAATGCAAGTAAACCCAGACGGCAAGCTTTTAGTGAAAAAATATAAAAAAATAAACAAAATGTCCCCAAACCCACTACCTTCTATATTTTTCCAATTAAAACGTTTTTGTAAAACTTCGAAATAACAATAAATAGCAACACTATCTTTCGTTTTCAAATAATATAAATGACACATATTGTTGCCTTTAAAAACGGGAAAATCCCGAAATATGTCAGACACAGGCATAAAAATATACAAATTATGTGAAAGTGCTGAAAATTTAATATTAAATATTCACTGTCTTATTTTACAGCATTTGTGATTTACAGATTTTGATTTTTACGGATTCTGTTATATGGATTTAAGTATTTATGGATTTTTAAACTTTTATGGATTTTCTTATTATGGATTTAATTTTTATTGATTTGAGTGTGCTCCAATTTTTATTTAACGTAGTGTCTCTCTTTTAGTTAAAGTCGGGTTGGTGAGTAAATCCACAAAAAAAACAAAATTCATAATGACTTTTGCCACAAAAAAGAAAACCACAAAGAACGATCGAAAAACAAAAAAATCGCCGAAATAAGGAGAAGATTACCAGTCTGAAAAAATTTATATTGCCCTTTTCCAGAATATTAATAAATAATAAAGGAATCAATTTATTTAAATTTTTATATTTATTTCCGGAAAAGGGCAATATATTTCTTTTAATACAGTTTGGTAATCCTGTCTTAGTTAAATAATATTTTTTTGTGGATTTCAGTTTGTGGATTTAGTCACCAACCCGTTAAAGTCTCATATTTTAAATAAGTAAAAAACAAATTAGATTAAAATTATTTGGAATGAATTAATTTAGAATAAAAATATTAAAATTAAGCTTGGTACATCATATAAAAAAAACAGACATAGATATTATACATATAGATTCCTGCATTTGTCTGGATGTTTGACGGAACGTTCCAATACATATACAAATTACAATATACATACAAATTAGTTTGGTCTGTTTTTTTAACATAAAACAAATATATTTCAGTACCCTGAGTGAAACGTGTTAAATATTAAAAAATAATAAGAATTAAAAAAAAAACAAATCGTCATTAAATGAAATTAACTATTTCAGACGATTGTCAGTATGAATGAACTGTTGCTTTTGTTTAAAGTTGTGGTTCATTGTCAAATATTATTTGTTCAATATTCTATTTATGCGTGTTAGTTAATACAAGATTTAAAAATTGATATAAATAAGACAAATAAAGAAATAAATTGATAGAAACAAATTTAAAATGACACTAACGACATTGAGATTCTGTCTGGCAAACACATTACAAAAAACAAATGAACCATATTAATAAGACCTCGATCGTTTATTTTCAAACCATGACGATGAATTTACGCAGCTATGTAATGTTACCATGATGATTAACCTGGATCTTAATTATATACGATAAATTTTCAATGATGACAAATAAGATGTTGCTAAAACTATCGAGTAAATGACCCTTAGGGATTTTGCACCTTACCACAAATATTCTGTTTATATGGTAATTAAAAGTGTTCTAACAAAAAACATTAAGGTATGATAAATTAGTTAGCAAATAAGTATTTTTTTAAAATTTGAAATGAGAACTCTAATGAAGGACATAAAAAGCTAAAATTTATTTTGCTTCTGTCATTTATGGCGCTTTACAAAACTAGTGTAAATATAAAGATTAATGAATCAATTAATAAAATTTAGTAATTCAGGAAAATAAAAACAATATCTAATAGCCAAAAATTATAAGACAAGACAACTTATGCTACAGTCGCTATAAAATTAATATTTAGAATATAAACATTTTTTTTTTTAAGTATTATTATAAAATTATAGTATAAAAATTACATTATAAATGAATTCTATTTGATTATCACGTTAAAATGAAAGAAAGAAAAAAGCTTAGGAAAACAATACTAATCCTAATTTGAACCATTAACTGCCTTAAATTTTTTGGCAATTAATATTTTCTATGTTATTGCCCTTTTGTGGTAATTTGGTTTTTGATTTAATACTTGCACAACCTTGCAATACAGATGAGAATACAGGCATATATTGATGGGCCTGTATCGGTGGAAGTTACCATTTCAGTTTCCCCGGAAAACCAATTAGCATTTAATTGTGCCTTTTAGACGCCATAACTCTAGTAAATTGTTGTTGTTGATGGTCTTAGGGACCAAAGAACCCAATATTAGAGTTACACTTTGCTTGAGATTGATGAAATCAATCGATTACCAACTTTCTCGAAAACTGATAAGATTCTAAAATATTTTTTTTCCTAATGAACTATAGTTAAAATTTATTTACTTTTGGTTAATTTTACTTAATTATCTAATTATAATAGACAAGCACTTAAGGACCTGCGCAGTAGACAGAGCTCTTAATATATAAATAAGTTGCATATAAAAAATAATGCGCACACAATTTAAAATTTTTTACTCATATGGTTTTATTATTCACATTATGCATATGTGAGTTCTTATTAAAATAAAAAACAGAAACATAAAAACAAGTTATTATTATTACTTGCAGTGAACCCATGTACATTGTACATAATATGTCAAATAAAATCACAAAAACAATCTGAAATAAAAAATATACAAAACAACAAAAAAAAAATCAGTTGAAATCTTTATATGACCGGCAATTTCATCTTAACATAGTAGAGTTGTTCGAGTATCTATAATTATAATTTATTAGCTTGGTAACCCGCCATAAATGACGGAAGCAAAATAAATTCTAACATTTCTTTCCTTCATTAGAGTTTTCATTTCAAGTTTAAGAAAAATACGAATTCTTACTAATTTATCATACCTTTATTTTTGTATTATAACGCTTTTAATTACCATATAAACAGAATATTTGTAGTAAGTTGCAAAATTTTCTATTTTCTAAGGGTCATTTACTCGATCATTTTAGCGACATCCTTTTTACCAACATTGACAATTAATCGTATAATTCAGAATTAAGTTAATCCTGTTAACATTCAATAACATTCGCTGCGTAAGTTTAGCGTCAAAGTTTATAGCGAACAAATAATATTTTATAATGAGCCACAACTTTGAAAGAAAACAATTTTAAAAACAAAAATAAATAAAATTGTAAATATAAAAAAACAATAATATTTTAGGTACACATAATATTTATTTTGATGAATAAAATAAAAACTCTCATGCTAATAAAAACTCAATGCTAAACATCTAGAATGGGGCTCCAGGATGACCCTTACTCGAGGTAAAGAACTGAGAGCGCTGAGAGAAACAGGTTGTTTATTTCTTTCAACAGGAAAACCAACATATTGACTCCTGATCTGTTAGACTTTTTTATAATGAAAAAAGTATCAACTAATTTCACATCTATAGAAGATAATTATGACCTCAATTCCGACCATTCTGCTGTCATTCTAAAATTAAATACAACAATAGTGAAAAAATCTAGTAAACCATTTTTAACCAACTCATCTACAGATTGGTTAAGCTTCAAAAAGATTCTGCTAGAAAAAATTAACTTAAGAGTAACATTAGACAATGAGGAACAACTAGAAACTGCTACTGAAAAACTTATGCAAGCTGTCCAGTTTGCAGCTTGGGGTAGTACTAAGACAAGAAAATCAAAAAAAATCAGCCCTAGATATCCGGTGTATATCCTTAACATGGTAAAAGAGAAACGAAAAGCGAGAAGGAGGTGGCAACAAACGCGTGACCCATCCAGCAAAACGGATCTTAATAATAAAAGTCAGGAGCTAAAGAGAGAAATAAAGAAATTAAATGATAGATCTCTGAATTATTACCTAGAAAATTTAACATCTACTAAAGAAACAAATTATTCTTTATGGAAAGCTACGAGTAAAATGAATAAGTTTATTGTGCATTCTGCACCACTGAGGAAAAATGATGGATCATGGGCAAGAAGCGATAAAGAAAAAGCTGACACTTTTGCAGATCATCTCGCTGAAAATTTTGAGCCCAATGAAATGAACACTGTTATTGATCTAACTGAAATATATAACCATGAAGATATAAATATTCCCTTAATAAGTCGAAAAGAAGTAATTAAGGAAATAAAAAACCTAAAATTAAATAAAGCCCCAGGTTTTGATTTAATAACTTCAAATGTGCTAAAAAATATACCCAACAAAGTTCTCACACTCTTGGTATATATAATGAATGCCTGTATTAAGCTTAAACACGTACCTAGTATACGGAAAGTTGCCGAGATAATAATGATCCAAAAACCAGGAAAGCCTGCTAACGACACCAAATCCTACAGGCCGATATCTTTGCTCCCTACAATATCGAAGTTGTTTGAAAAATTACTATTGAGAAGGAATCAACCCCTCATAGAAAACAGGAATATCAAGTACATCGAATAACAGACATTATAGAAAGGGCACTGGAAAATAAACAAATTTGTTCTTCAGTATTTCTAGATGTAGCCCAAGCTTTTGATAAAGTTTGGCATGAAGGACTCATCAAAAAGCTAAGTTGTTTGCTCCCTAAAAATTATGTTGAATTATTTTCATCATATATCTCAAATACAGTTTTTCGAGTTAAAAATGAGTGAAATGAATACTCCTCTCTAAGAGATATAACAGCTGGAGTATCGCAATGTAGTATACTGGGTTCAATTTTATATTTGTTATACACCTGTGATATACCCGATGTAGAAAATATAAAAATAGCAACCTTTGCAGATGACACAGCGTTGATGGCAGTTGGTTCTACTATAGAAGAAGCTACAAACAAACTGCAAAAAGCTAATGACAAAATTTCCAACTGATGCAAAAAATGGAAAATTAAATTAAATGAAGCCAAATCTAGTCATGTAAACTTCACCTATAAAAACATAGTAACTCCTCTCTCAGTTAAAACTAATGATGTCGTGATTCCATACAAGAATAAAGCTAAATATCTTGGCATGACCTTGGATTCAAAACTGAAATGGAAAGAGCATGTGAAAATCAAAAAACAAGAGCTCCAGTTCAAATATAGAGAAATATACTGGCTGATTGGGCGGAATTCTACGGTCTCGACCTATAACAAAGTTTTGATGTATAATCAAATATTGAAGCCAGTCTGGGCATACGGTATTCAAATATGGGGATGTGCTAAACAAATCCATATTCAAACTATCCAAATGTTCCAAAATAAGGTACTGCGCAACATAGTCAATGCTCCATGGTATGTTCGCAATGCCGATATTCATCGAGATCTGAAGATCTCATCTATAAAAGACGAAATAATGAAATGCGCTGCACGGCATAAAGCTCGTCTGATCCAACATGTCAATACCGAAGCTTCTAGCTTAATTGACAATCAAAAATTTTTGTGAAGCGACTAAAACGAACAAGACCACTTGAGTTAGGTTAAAACCTTTTATCTATTAAAACCTTCTTGGATTTTGATAGATCAAAGGTATCTTAGATTCTTTGAGTTAAATGTAAGTTAATGGTTAATCTATAAGACTAGTTTTAATGTTGCACAGTCCTTCAAACTGCCTTCGCCGGTAATAGGTAGTCCCTGAAGCCTCTTTCGATGATTTACTACTATCTGGAAAAAAAAAAAAAACTCGTGTTGGAGAAAAAATTAAAATAAAAAATTTACTGCAGATAAATAGGTATTTACAAAACTATTCATAACTTGTCAACCATTGATCGGTTATTTAAAATTTCATTTCAATTCAAAAAATTCATTATCGAACTGTTCATGTTACAATTCAAACATAATTATTATTTATAACATACATTAAAAAGAAGAACAAGAATCAATATGTTTTAACCGATACCTATATATATACCTACTTACTATATTAAAAAAAATCATCACTCTCTAAGTCTCTACAACATACAAATGTACACACTTTAAGAAAACAAATATATCTAAAAATTATAAATTTACAAAGATAAGAAATAAAAAATAATAGTACAAAATTTCATTTAATTTCTTTAAAAATGTATAGGTTGTTATTGTTTTTATGTGTAAATCAGCAGAACTAAAACACATAATAATATACCAAATATTATATACGATCATAAATTTATATATCATATAGATATATATACATATTTAAAAAAAAAACAATAAAAAAAAAAAATTAAAAATAAATAACAATTTTAACTCATCTTCGCATCACATTTCTGGCTAGAGTATATATACATACAGTACTATAGTACAGGCTATGCATACGGTATGGCAAAACTATGATGCTATGATCATTATCATAACAACAAAAAAAAATCAAAAAAAAAAATATGTAGACACATATGCATATTGCGTATAATTTTAAGTAATAAGAATAACCTTTAAGTGCATTATGTTTTTTTTTGTGTTAAATGCTGTTTGCCTTTTGGTTATTATACCATATTAAACTCTTGATAAAATTTCTATTAGTCCTTCTTATTATAAATCAAAAAAATTGTTTGTTTTATTTATATTATTATTATTATTTTTTATTTTTCCTTATTATTTGAGATAACATTAAATTAAAAAAATATATTTCATACAATCAATTTTTCCTGCAAAGGTCAGCATGGTAGACAGGGGTTAAAAAAAGAGTACCAAAGCAATTTGTATATGTGTTGGAGTGTTCCGTCGGACTTACAAACATCCAGATAAATGCAAAATATTATATATATAATTTAGTAATTTTATTCACTAAATGCCACTTACTGTAGGGAATATATCGAAAACGAAACAGTATATGAGTGACGTGTATTTATATGTCCTAAATAAAACTGACTACCCTCAACACTTTTTATCAAACATGAGTGGTTTCTGTTTTATCGTGAGAAGTCTATGTCAGTACGTAAATTACTACTCTTGTTAAAACTTTAAATTTGGCTTCAACTTGAATTATAATTATTCAACAGGGGCCCTAAGTTTTATTTTAGTTGATTAGATTTAAGAGTTTTTTTATGTTTTCCTAATATTTAGTTTTAATTTGATGTAGTTTGAAATTTTTTTTTTTTTATATTTAAGAAAATACTATACTTAGTAAGACCAATTTCACAGTTCAAATTTATCATACCTCTTAAAGTTAATTTAAATACCTACATTGCATATGTGTCATTACTCATTAGTAAATCAAATCAAATCTTAAATCAAATCTTAAATCCAATCCGTGCAAGCCTCCAGCCAGCCTCCTCTGAAAATATTCTTTGATAGCTGATTTAATTATAAAACACAATAGTAAAAAAAATTTGCATTGAAAATTATATTTTCCATATTTTCAATTCGATCAAAATAAACACCCAAATATTTTCTACATTAAACAAATCTATTTTCAATCTTTTAAATATACAATCATAAATAGTAGCAGAGGCGAAAAGTAAATATTTTTATTTCATTAAAAAAGAATTTTTTTTTTTTTTTATAACTTTAACTATTAATGAAATTTATCGAATGACCTAATTACGCATTTTCATAACATAACATAACATAACAGAAAAACAAAATTTGCGATTCTGTATTAATTTTTTGCGATAGCTGCTGCCATCATCTCTAAACATTATCACAGAACACCATCATCGTGAATTTTATTCTTCATGGCTGGGTATTTTTTTGTTATTTTATATTTTTTTGTTATATTGTTTTTTTTTTTTGGCAATCTGTCATTAAAATAAAATAATAATGAAATGACCTATAAATAAGTCTATTAAATGAAAATATCTAAATGGAAGAAATTATTAGACATGAAAAGAAGGAAGAGAGGGTGTGATAGAGAAATAGTTATATAAAAAAATATTGAAAGTTAATTAAGAGAATCTAAGAATAAATGGAAAAGAAATAAGAAAAAAAAGTGATATTAGATGAGTAAGCAATGCTTAATGAGATTATATTGTAAATTTTATATTTGGAATATGTAGTTCCGGGATTAGAATGTCTATTTGAAAATTATACAAAATAATATTTCAAATTACCAAAAACAAAAGTTTTTGGCAGTACTGGATTTTCTACTTCTAATACTGGTTTTGGTAAACAGGTAGGTCGCTTACCGACCCATCATTAAATTTAAAGTATATTCAACGGTCTAAGTCTTATATTTATTTTCACATAGAAATAAATTTTGTCATAAGTAGAGATAAAATCTAGTAAAATAAAACGTATTCAAATCTGTATTTGGTAAGCAACACGATAACTCATTTCCAACTAAAATGTAGAAAGAAAGAAAGATAGAAAAACAATTCAATTAATAATGAGGTTAATGACCTTTTAAGACCCCTTCGCATTAATGAATTATCATTCAAATTTTTGAATTATTTTTTTTGGATATTATAAGTCAAAATTTTGTGGTTAGAGAAATCTTTATACTTTCGTACCGTTGGTACGTACTGTTTCGTACTATTTAAAAGGTTTGGCGAGGAGTTGTGAACTATGTTATTGATTTTTGTATTTGAATGTTTGTAAATCAAAACACATAAAAATCATCCGCTTGTAGTGGAAGGAGATTCCACATTGTAGATATTCTGACTATAAACGATATTTTTTCAAAAGGAGTCTTGAATCATCTTCATATTTCCACGAGGTATGGGTGAGCTTTTGCAGTCGTTCGCATTTCTCGACGGATTGCTTAAGGGGCGGATGTATTGATTTTAATTCTTCCTAGCATATAACATCTACTACGATATATCTATAAAATAGGGTCAGGACTTTTTAATTAATAAACTTAATATTACTTATGTAACAAGAAAAATAACAATTAATAAGATTAAATTCTACTTTAAAAGGAAGAGTTCTAAAGCTATAAAACAACAACATTTTTCACTATGTTACTTCACTAGAGATTTCACAACTTTTGTTCATATATGTTTCATGCTAATGTTGCAAATTCTGTTGTGAATAATCTTGCTGTCGTATATTGTCGTATATTGTCGTATAATGTCATATTGAAAACTAAAGAAATTTAATTATAATTGTATCACGGCTACATTAATACTCATGTCAGCTGACTACAAAGAAAGTTCAGGGTTGGAATCCCGCTAAAGGCATGGGTGTTAAACTTGTAAAAAGTTGTTTCAATTATTCTTTGGAATTAATTTGAAATAATATTATGTAGGCGAAACTTGTACGGATGTGCCTTTACTTAAAAATATCGATATTTTTATATCGATATAAATATCGTAGAAAATATCAATATTTTCAAGTCACAATTTTCGATATTTAAAAACATCGAAATTATCAAACATCCCTACGGTCTACAATTGACATAGTTTTAAGTAAATTAAGAATGACTTAAATGACTATAGACTATACATCACTAGTGTGAATTCATTACTGTATAGTTTAAATTTTATTTGTATATATATATATATATATTTCATTAAAGTACTAGGCTAAGAAATTTGAATTAATTTGTTATATTGTTTTGTGAATTTAGCATGTAAGTTAACTGTAGTTGTTAATGATATAAAAAACTATATAAATAATAAATATTTAAATTTGAGATATCCCAAATTTAAGAGTATTGAATGTGATAAAGTATGCCAAGTATCTGCGTAAAAAGTACTTTTTTTTTGCTCTTGACAGTAACTTAGATAGAGCTATCGTGAATTTGCGTACGGTAATGAAATTTTTACTACACAATGTGTCTAATCTTTTTATATAAATGAGTCTTTATATATAAAATGTTTATCACACCAATTCATTAAATGTGCAAAACTACTATACTATTGTTACTCGACTCAATCTTCTTACTTAACGTAATTCAATTTTATTTTAATTTTATTTTACCAATTTTTTTCCTGTTACTGATGCTCTTAGGAGCATAGGGCATTAACTTGCCTCCTACACTGTTCTCTGTTTCCCAAGTTCATCCATAACTATCTAATTCATCTGTAATGATTCGACGACAGCTATTGTTTAATCTTCCTCCCCCTCTACTTCCTTGGCGGTGCCATGTTAAAGCCATTCTGGTTATATTTTTTGGTACTTTTCGCAAAGTGTGATTTATCTACTTCCATTTTCTACACTTAATTTTGTTCACTGCTGGTTTTTCGCCTATTAACTGCCATAAATCTCAATTACTGATAGTGTCGGGCCAAAATATTCTGCGAAATCTTCTCTGGCACTTTTTCGCGAGAACTTGGAGATTTTGATTTATTTATTTGTTGTCATCCTAGTTTCAATGTCATACAGAAGTGTTGACATTACACAGGTATTTTAATATCATAATTTTGATATAAATTTTAGAATATGCTGTGGACTCTAAGTGAAACATTATTAAAATTAAATAAATATTAAAACCCTATAGGTATGTTTCACAATTTTATTAAATATCTTAATCAATTTTGTTATTACACCATCATTTTCAGTCTTCTGATGATGGTGTAATAACCGAAATCGATTAAAATATTTAATAAAATTGTGAAACATAGCTAGAGTTTTAATATTTATTTAATCATAATTTTGAATTTCCTAGTTATTTGGCAACACTTCCATATTGGATTTAGTTCACCAAATGCACTCTAGCTCTGTTACCAAATAATTTTTTTTATTCCAATGACAAAGGGCACTTTTAGATCAGATCATAAAATTCCGATAACTTAGTTGTTGATCCCATAATCTTGCAACGATTCAATTTGTGTTCTAGAAAATCTATATAGGACGAACAACCATACATATATAACTTAATGTTCTGGAAGCGTCGAATAGTTTTTGATTTCATAGTGAATGTTAAAAATTTGAAATGGTATGTCTACAAGTATTCCAGATCCTGATTTTTGATAATGTTTAAATAATGTGTTACATTATATTTGTGCATGTGTACGTACCTTCACGTATATTTTGTGTATTTAACGTTAACAACCGTAACTAATTAAATTTCATTTCTTTATATTATATATAGTGAAATATATATTATGTATATTCGTCGATAATTAAAAAGCTGAAATGTGTTTTCTTCAAGGTTCTTTCCGTACGTATAGTGGTTGAAAATGTAAATTAATGTAATAATTTAAAATTATATTTCTTACATCAATTTAAGATTTTTCCATTTCCATTAGTTATCATTTTTTTTATTTTTTTTTTATATAATCTGGGTATGAGATTTTTTAAATCAAAATTTTTACTTTTTTAATATTATCATATCTTTAGTTTAAAGAGAATCTGGTAAATTTCTGACATTGACTTTGATTTAAGATACGCATTCTTAATTTCCACGAATTGAAATGAATATAAATTAATAAAATAAATATGAAATATTTAAATATATACATATAATATATATATATATATATACATTTTGGGATATCGTATCATTTCATGCATATGCCATGAAATATGGTAATTATCTCTTCGAAGAAAGAGAGACAAATAGTAATTTATTAAGGGGCATTTATTTAAATTGTATTGCTTTTTTATCGGATACATACACCAGAACAAATTTCTCGGTCTGAATCCTTTGAAATTCCATTTAATCTCGTTGTTGCAAAATACTATAATTGAAGCGGCATTTTCTTTATTATTGAAATTATTTATTCGTATGATATACTTCTGACAATTTGAAAATAATTTATTTTAAAATAAAAATTATGGGTTATAATTTTGGAAGTTTTAGTGGATACTAAAATTCCAATGTTGAATTAAATATTATAGACTTTCTCTAATTTGGGTGATAATTATTGAAGTAGATTTTATTTTAAAATTACAATTTTTAAAATAACGAAATACAAAAATATGGTATTTTTTGTTTTATGACAATGGTACTTGTTAGAATGGCATTACCACATTGCATGAATACAGCAATATTTATTGGTAATGCTGTACTTTCTTTAATGCCAAATCTTAAAGTCATACATAATTGTATTAAAAAAAAATTTTATAGTGTGGAATGTTGGAAACAGATTGTAGCGAAATAATTTAAAATGTTTAGAATAATTAACCCTTTCATTCGTCAGCAAAACGGGTACAATTAACCCTTTCACTGCCAAATTGTTATGTAATAAAAAATATACTTTCACGTTACTTCGTTACTATATGGAATGAAAATAAAGAAAATGCGATGTAGAAAAACGGTTAAACATAATTAAATAAATCCAACAAGGTATAAGTAATTATAATATACGCATAAACTTAGTTCAGTTTTTAAATAATTATAAATTATAAATATAAATTAATTTAATTTCGAAAAATTTTTAATCCATTAAACATTTTTTTAAAAACATTTTAATTACACAAGCATTTTCTGGTAAAATGACTATGAAGCAATACAAGAAAATTTTGGAAGAATTATTTTTTATTCCTGTTCTCTAATTAAACCCACAGCTCAACAAACACTCGAATACAATATAAGCACGATTTGTTGCAGATTTTCGACTTTTTTTGCTCTATTTATTTTATTTTATTCTATTCATGACCTTAATCTTACCCTGTGACCCTAAAATTACATAGTATTCATCCAAAAATGAATTGATTAGTCATGAATACTGCAGATACTGTGAAATTAAGATAGCAGAGAAATATAAATTTTTGCCGGCCCTAATATGTCAGGGCCGGCATGTAGGCTTTTAGCCCTTTATACCCTCCTCCACCCTGAACTTAGTCGACCATTTTGAAAAAGGCCAATAGGTTTGTGGGTTCTATCCTGCAGAAGCTTTCTGAGGTTATGTAGTGCGTTTCCAACAACCTGAGTCTCAGCTAGGCACTCTCCTACATGTGTAGAGGTTTCTTCCTCTTCCAGACAGTGTACTTATCTATGTGGTTATGACCAGTAAGTATGCCCACCATCTTCCAACAGTCTACTCTATTAAGACTTAAAGACTAAAGACTTAAGACTAAAAAGTTGGTTATTTTAGTGTTTGTTCTTGGTACATATATTTTGGAGACTCTGTGGCCTTCAATACGCTCCCAAAGAATGTTTGTTTCCCTCTTCAGGATGTTTTTTTTATCGATAGTTTAATATTACCAATAGAGATATACCAATTGCCGATTCCGGGCCATGAATATTTCCCACTGATGATCTTGCTAGTTCGCTAGTACATAAATTTCAAATAGATCTGTCAGTTGAACCCGAGAAATGGATCTGTCAGTTAGTCACCAGGTCGTGCACTTTCACACCTTTCATATATCTTCTGTGGAGCTATATATAGCCACAATTGATACCTTCGAGACCGATGTTGGACGTATTATACGTGACATAATGCCAGCAGTGCTGGAAAAAATGATCCAAAACTAGACAAAGTAAAACGCCTTTCGTCAAAAACAACCGGGGTGATCATATACCCAAAATTATTTTCAAATGCCCATGTATTAATCTTTCGAATAAATAAAAAAAAAATTATTAAAATTTAATTTTTTCTGTTATTGTTTATAATTTCAGGTTCTATCGGTCTTATAAAAACACTCAATACTATACAAATTCCGCACACCAGCGGAATAGAACTATTTTTATATTTTTACTTTACAAGGTAAGCAAATTAATAATAATTTTTGTTAATGTTAAAAAACAATTAAACAAAAAATTACTTTCATATTCAATTCGATAAAATTAATTTTTCCTAGATAATTAATTTTTTTTTTAAATAAAATAAATTATATATACATAGATTAAAATATATGCTACTGCATTTTTTATTTTTTTTCCAAAAACACAACACCTAATTTGAAAACTATCACAACATTAAATTTATTATTATTTTCATGGTTCATCAACAGGTCACAAATTTTACAAAATGCAACCTAAAAAACAACACATTTATATGCATGTCTTACAACTGTACTTGAAATTGAAAAAAAAACAGGACTAACCTTTGATATCCTTTACTAGTAACACATAAATTATATATATGCATATATACATAAAATATTCATACATAATAGAAAAAATTAAAATCCTCCCTCCAATATAATGCATATATATATATATATATATATATATATATATATATACATATATATAAACAATAACAATTACTCAAAATATTTCAAATGATAAAACAATAGACAAATGGCTTCATTTACACGTAACAATACATTATAATTCAATTTTCTATTTATGTAGTTATTTATTTTTTGTCTCTTTCTTTTTTTTTTTTGAAATTTTTTTGATACTTTAGAGAATTCATTTAATGAAAAAATAACAGTCAATTTTTATAGAACCGGAACAAAACAAACAACAAATAATGAATTCAAACGAAATATACTCGTATCTATATCCTTAATATCGGATGTGGCATACCTATTTATATATATATATATATATACAACATAGATACTTCCAGCTGGTCCTTTCAACTTATTTATTAAAACTTTGATAATTGTTATTAAACGCTTGAATACTTTTCAGCTGGAAATCATTATATATATGCAACACTATAGTACATGTAGTATCAAAGGACTAAAATAAAAATAACAAAAAAAAAATATTTTTTTTTAATTTTCATGTGTTGGTCAATGCAATTATTTTCAGTAGTTCAACTATGTAGAATACTGGTCATAGTTAGTTGCATTAGAATTGAATTTTTTTGAAAATTTTTATTATTATCCTGTTATAATTGTTATAGTTATATAGTATAGTTCAACATCCTTTAGATAAATTGGCTTTTAAAAGTTACGGTAAATTTTCCGAAAATTTTTGTTTATTTCGTTTTTTTTTTTTGTTCCTTTTTCAATGAATAATTCATTCATCATAATGACCAAGTAAAAATTGTTAACAAAATTTGTAGCTATATTATCCTTCTTGCCGTTTTAAAAGTGAATTCATAATAGCATCGTATGGTATGGTCTAAAAATGCAATGTAATTGTTGGTAAAACAAAAAAAAATAAAAAATTGTAAATAATAGAAATTTTGTAGAAAAGGACATTATATAGATGCAGAAATGTACAGAAATGTATAGCTTGCAGCTGTTTCAATTTTGTTGAATGATATGACACACATAAGCACGTGCATTTTTCAATATATTATATACGTATTTTTTGCTAATGTCAACATTTTTTTTTTGCTATGAAATAAACCTAAAGGTCATTAGGAATTCAAGACAGTAAGTAAAAATTGTTGTATTTAATAGAAATAATGGTCGAAAATTACCTGAAAATTATTAGCAAAGTAGAGTAGTTTAAAATTCAAACTGATTATTTTTTTAATATTTTGTTATAAGTATACTTTTTAGATTGGGAATAGTTCTGAATAAAGGTTATTTATATGGACGACCTATACCAATATATCATATTGTATATTACATAATTATAATAAGATCTATTTTAGTTAATGTAATTGAAAAATAAAAATTCATTTTGGTTAATATAATTCTGTTATTCTTTTTCGCCTTCATTAGGTTTGAACGTTTTTTCAATTTAATGGCTTCTTGCGAAGGTTATGTAGAGCATGCGCTTCCATCTTTACGATGGTCTGCTCGAACAATTTTGATTTGACAATTTTGATTTTTTGTTTATTAGCAAGTAAAGGGACTTAGTTATGAGTACACTTCAATACCATTTTTTTATGATCACAACATAGGTATAGTCCGTATTCTGATAGTCATCTGATAAAAAAGGCAATGACAAGTCTCATGTCATTTTAATAACCTTTTCTGATTTGCTGATAGTTTGGAAAAAATTATATGATATTTTATTATAGCATTTTATTATTACCTCATATTTTTTGGTTATTTTCATGTGCTTTAATATTTTTTTTATTTTAGTAATAACGACATTTAAGTTCAAAAATAAAAATAAATAGTTACGAATTAGGGAAAAAAATATAAACATTTTACATGTTGAAAAATATAAGGTAAATGTTCAAAAATATAGAATAAATAAAAATTGTTTGTTTAGAATAAATAAAATTTTTATTTCGTTTTCTATAAGACAAGAATTCAAATTTTTTTTAAAGTAATTTAAAATAAAACAATAATAGTCATTAATTTAACAATTTTGACAATAATTTGAAATTTTCCGAGTACTCATAAAAAGTGACTATCGAAATTGGTTTGTTTTAATTTTTTATGATTATCGTAATTTTTAATAGCTAGCAAAATTGACCCTAACAGTATACAGGTATTATCGCGGAAAGCAAAATCGGCAACCTTCAACCTTCTCAATCGCACATCAGGATGACTCTAGTATTTACTAAGTTCCTGAGGAGTGTAAAAATGGAAGAGTGATCGACTAACACAACAAATAACAAAAATTAAGTGTTAATTAGATAGAAGCAACTGCAAGGGCCACTTATACCTGCCTACCTATTGAAATTGAGAGATTTATTTAAAATTTTTAAAGTTTAACAAAATTGATAAAGAATTATATGGGCAAATAGTTTGATCTTTAATTCTTGATTTTCCAATCGGTACTATATATTCAAATTATAATTCTTTATTATTAAATAATTTATTATTATTATTAAAGTTACTATTATTATTACTACAGTTATTTTTCTAATTCTAATCTATCTTAATTAGAAAAAAAATAAAAAATATTAGACTTGATTACAAATTAGAAAACATGCGCATCCAATAATTAAGCAAATTTTAATCCAAAATTTTCTATGGAAGTTTTCCTAAGTTTTCGTTTAATTTGAACTGTTTCCAACAGTTTTGTGGTAATCATATTTGGGTAATTTTGTAACTTCTTATAGAAAGAGTTGTAAGTTTTTCTTTTACTATAGACACTCTAAGATTAGCATTCATCGATAGTGAAATAATATTGTTGATAATATTCCAAGTGGCATGCACTACTATTTGTTAGCTTTTGACTGTATTCCGAGGGATTTGGTTGAATTCAATTCCGTACCATATTAGTAAGTGCATACGAATTCAAGCACCACAACTATATTCAAATATATTTGCTGTATTATTCTAGAAAAATTTATTGTTTCAGAAGCCCATAATATGTATATTCAATACGTAAATTGAAAAAACAAATATGGTAAAAATATATGAGCCATTATTAACAACAGATTTTCCATATTATTCTTTTAAATATTCAAAAGACATTTAAAAAAGGGATATAGCGAAACTCAATATTATTTAAAAATTTTCAATTCAAAATTTTATCCTATACTCTTATATATACTAGGGGCCCCTGCTGAGTAACTATTATTTAAGTTGAAGCCAAATTTAAAGTTTTTAACAGAAATTTACGTACTGGCATACACTTCTCACGTTATAATAGAAACCACTCATGTTTTCATAAAAATTTAGAGGTTAGTAAGTTTTATTTAGGAAACATAAATACTGCCCACTCGTATACTGATTCGTTTTCGATATATTCCCTATATTCAGTGGCATTTAATGGATAAAATTACTAAAAATAAAATATTTTTGTAATTAAAGAGGTACATATATACATTATACATATTTTTAACCAAAACTATATGATTACTACAAATGACTAAAATACAGAAAACAATAATTTGCGACAGTTACTTAAAAAAATTAATAGAATAAATTTCTTTTAATTATGTATAAAAATAATAAGATGTTAAATTACACAAAATGGATTTATTTTATTTAAAAGTTTGAAACCAAATAGACATTTTTTTGACCCGTATGCGCATTTCGGTCACGTATATATACAACTTATTTACATATTAAGAGTTCATAAAGAAGAAGCGAAATAAAATGAATTGCGCAGGTCCTTAAATGCTTGTCAATTATAATTATAGATACTCTAACTCTACTATATAAAAATGAATTTGCCAGTCATATGAACAATTCAACTGATTTTGTTTTTGATTTTGTTGTTTTTATATTTTTTATTTGAAATGAATTTGTTTTTATTTTGTTATGTACATAAATTCATTTTCAAGTATGTAATTATAATAATAGATTTGTTTGCTTTTGTTTATTATTTTAATAAGAACTCACATATGCATAATGTGAATAATAAAACAATATGAGTAAAAATATTTCAATTGTGTGCTCATTATTGTTTTATATACAACTTATTTATTATATTAGCAGTTCATTAAAGAGAAGCGAAATAAAATGAAAAGGTGTCTACTGCGCAGCAGGTCCTTAAATGCTTGTCAATTATAATTATAGATGTCATTTAACCATACAAAAATTTTAATTTATCAAATTGCCGCAGCTGACCAATCTTCAGAATTTTTTTTTATATTATTACGTATGCGGTTGTTGTCTAAGATAAATCATTAAAAAACTGAAGTATAACACCAAGGATAAATGATAGAAAACAATTCATAATGAAATATTGAGTACGATTTTTTAAACTTATTCGACCCTTCGAGGAGCGGACGAATAATAAATTAATAATTAATCTAGAACATTTTTAACCTAATAAATTAATATTTCTATGAATAAGTTCGAAATTTCGAATATAATTGAATATTTGTAACAATATTAACCTTATCTATTAATAATCTATTTCTTGTTGGGATTATTCAATCTCTGCTTACTTTATAACATCTCTCGAATATTTTTCCATTTGTTTGTTTTTTTTTCTGTTTGGTTTTCTTCATTTACTTCGTAATTCAATATCATTGAAATCTAGTTAGCAAAAACACTTATTCTCATGTTATTTCAAATTTTGTTTTCACACAATAAAATTTTAATTCATGTAATCATACTTAAGTCAATAGGCATATTTTTCTTAATTCAATTCACATTAATATTAATCTTTGTAACCATCTGTAAAACATAATTCTGATTCCAACATTTAATACTCAAAATATTTTCAATTGAAATATATTTTATCGAATATACTGTGATGCTATCTAAGTGATATATTTAAAGTAAAAAACACAATATTCGTTTCAAAATAAATTAATTCAATATCGAAATTGATATCGAACATCAGTTCCAAATTAAATATAAAAATGTTTATTTTTAATTGAACGACATCAGAAGCACCGACAACGCATAAAAAATAGCAAAAAAAATACAGACTAATAACAACAGAAAATAACGAGCTACTTGATAAGAGAAAAAAAATATAAAATTGATAATATGCCACTTGATAAGAGTTTTATAGATTTCGACATTATTTTTTTAACAGTCATAATCATCTTGTTTTTTTCACATTACATCCATATTACAAGAAATTTTTAGATTAGAAACATACACACATACATTTATTTATCTTTTTAGAACAACTTAAGGAATTAGTTTCTGTTTTTATAGAATACAAATTCAAGGACACTATTTTTAAGGATAATCAATAAAAACTGTTAGCTACGATTTATTATTATATTATAAATTCCTTTAGTGTACATATATATTTCTTAATGTGTATATATATTATGTAGAAATGCTTCTGTTAAAATAATTTGAATACATGTGCTTAACTTTACCTTTATTGATCACAAATTCAAAGGTATAGTCATCAATTTTTTGTTTTGTTTTTGTGTAAGTAAGTACAGTTTACAATATTATTGTTTTGTTTGATTTTGTGTTTTCAAAATAGGCAGGTGAGTTCACTTAAAAATCTAACTAGTTATAATGATCTAGAATTCTATATGTTTGTATATATATACATACATATATTGTATATATATAAGTGTGCTCTTCAATTTAAGAGAATTTTCGATTCAAAGAAAATAATATTCTATAGGCAACTTTGCTTTTGTATTTTAATCCAAAAATAAAAAAAAAAAAAAACAATAAGAAAAAAAAAAGGAATGCCTACCTTTCATTGTTTGAATCGAAATGATGAATCGATTTACAATGTTTTTTATTTTTCTGCTTCGTTCCAAGGTTGCAGGCGTTCATATTAATTTTGGTTTTTCTGTTTTTCTATTTTTGTATTTTTGTTTTCTTTTTTTTTGTTTTTGTATAAAAATGTATGAACCATTTGGAATGTGTTGTAGAATTCATTTGAAATTATAATCGGGGATTTTAAATTAAAGATATCTGATGATATGATCCTCCTACTTTAAAATGAAGTAAGTTATTTTTCCAAAAAAAAAAAAAAAGAATAGTAAAAATTATTAAAAAATATTTTTCTGTAAGCTATGATTATATTTTATGAAGAGTTTTAAATTACGTGATTATAACTTTAAAAGGTCTAAGGGCAGAATTTTTTCAAATATGACAAAAAAAAAAACATTTTTTTTTTTGTTGTTTGTGAATGACTTTATCAATTCCAACTACTAACTCCAAAATGCCAGTTATTTAATAATAGTGAAGGGTTTTAGGATATTTTCCAATTGTTCATCCGTCTGCACTCATATTATAGGTGTTTAATAAATATTAAAAATATACAAATTTCTAATTCTTTTGTGTTCTGGGGTGTTCTAATATGGTGAATGAATTACGGAGTTACTATTTTTGTAATTTTGTAAATGTGTAAAAGTACTTTTTCATTCAGCAATAAACTACAAATGAATAATAACAAAAATTGATTTTAAAACGACGTCGGTGAGTAAAAAACAATTATGTGCCTATTACAGGTATCACTTTTTTAGGCGGATCCGAGTAATTTCAGGTGACAACACTAATTACTATTACAACTGTCACGCGCCGACTGAAAAATGCGACTCAATTGTCACTTGCAATTTATATGTGACAGGATTCCGTTTGCCTGTAATTTTGTAATTTTTTGTGTCTATATAAATTTAAATAATGGATTCTGAAAAGAAAGGGTATGTTAATATTTACAAATTTATTGAAATAATTTATATATATAATATATATTTGAATTTGAATTTATATTATATAATATATATTTGAATATATTTATTCAAAAATTGAATGATAAACATTTTTGTTTATTTTAGTTTAAAAAAAATAACAAAAACACAATTTCAAAAAAAAACATAAAAAACACATCAAACAACTTTGTATTCTTATAAAAATATTTTTTTCTCAAATGTCAAATGAGTTTTTCTGCCAAAGTTCATTAAAAATACGTTCAGAAATTTGTTGCTGTCGGATGAGACTTGTAATACGAAAATAAAATTCATTCGGGTGACTGGAAAAAATGACTGGAAAAGTGGTGTGACACCTGTAATAGGCACATTATTCTTTCTTTTTTACTCACCTACGTCGTTCATCTTGTGTATTATATATAAGATAGGTTGTGTATTATTGATATATTTGAATATTAATTGTTAATAATGTGTATTTTCTTATTTTAGTTATAATCAATGAACAAATTTTATAGCAGTTATTATATTCTTGATATTTTTTTTTTTTTGTTATATTTATATTCCAATTAATTAGGCCTCGAAGAGATATACTACAATATCTGTTTACTGGAAAAAAAAATATTTTTGAGTGAATCTGTTTAGTATAATTATTTCGATTTACATTTAAAACCAATTATAATCTTACGAATAACCAACTGTTTGCACTCGAAAATAGTAAAGTACTCAGACTATACTTCAGTGTTTAGTTACAAAAACTTCAAATATCAAAATAACAATCCAAAAATCTAATACGGTGGCGATTAAATTATTTAGTGAATTTGTGAATAATATATTTTAAATAAAAAAATATTTTTTTTTATCTTTTCAGTAAATTATCAAAAGTGGTTTCAGGGACTGCTTCTTACTGGGAGAATTAATAAGAGAGCTCACATAAATTTCAAAGACTCACATAAATTTTGATATTTAAACTATTATAGTCTGACAAACTAATCATTAATAAACTAATATGTATAACTTTGACCTACCTAAATCCATTAAGGTAAAATAAAGTCTTGTATTTATAAATTATAAATTAATTTAAAAACAAAAATAAATAAAATTAATTGGTAATAAATTTAAAAGCTATTTGAACTTTACAAAACATATTATGTACTTTAGTTAATGTTGTTATTAATGTGATTTTATAGAATATGTTAACTATCAAGAATATTAGTTATATATATATATATGTACATATTATGTGTTTGATGAATACACTATCGTCGCCACCATGTAATTGGGTATAGTTGGACACCAGGTGTTTAAAATTGTGTGTTTTCATTACAGACGAAAATATTTCAAAAGCAAAATTTTAATATTGAACATTTTGCGAAGACAACAACTGTAGGTGGCTTCATAATGTTGTCAAAAACGAAGAAAGGTATATTTTTTCTAAAATCTTTCTAGTAGCTATTTTTGTTTTAAATTAGAGGTTGTGTTCCGAATATTTTGAAAATATATTTTTCAACAGATATTGATTAAACACTTTTTTAATATTAATCAAAAGACCATTTTCCGCTATAGCTATAACGATTTCAACCTTTATAAGGAGACCAAATTCTTAATAACAGTCCACTGTCAGAAATAACACCCTGTATGTTTTTTTTATATTCATTTGAAATGTACTCCCAATAAAATTAATTTATACTATCTGAATATATGTATATCTATATATATTTTTTATTGTGATAATTAAAAAAATAAAAAATAAAAATAAAACAAAAAAAAAAATTCATGTCGCCTTAAATAAATTTAACCTTCAATTTTTATAGATTCTTCTCATTTCATTTCATTTTTTATTTTGTTTTTTTCTCTTCTATTTTTTATTATTTTCCAAGTCAATATTGATCCAAATCCCTTTGATTTTTTTCACATTTTTTTTATTTATTTACGTAAATTCTTAGATTTTATAAGTTTTTTATAATTCTCTTTTATGATATTTTGTTTTTGTTGCAATCATGTGCATCGGTTTTTTTCTCATCTTTAAAACAACAAAAACAACTAAAAACAACATTATATACTTAGTGCAATAAAATATTTTTTTTTATTATATTTGTAAATATACACTTTAATGGGTTCTTCATAATATTTATTTCACTATATACAACACAACTTCAAATTGGGAGTACTCTTAGGCGACAGGATTTAAATAAATTCAACTCTTCATTTTTATAGAGAACCTGAGTAATTGAAGTGGCGTCTGAATGTCCTTAAAAAAAAATACATTAAAATTTTAAACTGTACGTATACCGATTTTTTTGTTTTTCTGTTTTTTTTTTAATTTAAGGACAAACAAAAACGTCTACCTACACAAATTCAATTAAGTATTGGTAAAGGTTACAAAAACAATCAAATATTTCAATATCCAGCAAATTATATGACAGTTGGAAATGTCACGGTAATCAATAAATGAAAATGAATCCTTATTAAATTATTATAGAAATCGTCTTTAAAAAAAAAAAAAATTTATAACACAAAAGCAAGAAATACAATTTTTTATCCAATTTTTTATTACAAATTAAATTGTACCATTTTTAATTGGAAAGCATCATAAAAATGTATATATATATTATTTTTTATTAAAAATATCTGTTATATATATCAGAATATCCTGTGACAAAGTATAAATAATTTATGGCATGGTGGATAATGGTATATTGTTATTTTTATATATATATACACGATCAGGAGGACGTATAAAAGCACCTAGATGTTTTTAAAATTATTATTTTTAAAAATTATTTACTTATATCATAAAACCAATCATCATAAACCAATGAAAATTTTTGACCTAAATAATATGAAATTTATTAGGTGTCTCGGAATTGGGTTTATGGCAATAATAAAATCATTGTTCTGGTATATAGTTCAACAATTACAGATATATGTATATATTTATATACAATGTAGTTGACTTTCATCAATTTCATATTCAGTTTAGTTTATTTCTGTTTCTGTAGCCATCTGCACTATTTTGGATGCTGCTTTAATTGCTGTTGTGGACTGACAGTACGTTTGACACTAATATTAGTACACTATTTTCTGATCTTATCTGATCTTATTATAATCAATTCATCCAAATAAAAAAAAAAAACAGAATATATCAGAACATAAAAATATTTTTTTTCGAATGTTGAAGGTTTCAAATACATTGTGAAAAATAAATAGATTCAACATTTTTCTAAAAGCTTGAAAATAAAAGTATCAACTTAAGTTATAAATAATATAGAAAGTGGTAGTATTGTAAAAAGCTGACTAGAATGAGTTTTTATGAACTTTAAACAATGGCTTAAATTCGGTGAAGGTAGTTAGGGTGCTTATCTCACTATTTTAGCTTCAATTAAAAAAAAACATTCTACTGGAATATTGATAACTCTACATACGAGTATAAAAAATAACATAAGTAATGAAAACTGACTTAATCATATAAATAGATATCTCCTAAGAGTTGGAACATGCTCGGAAAGACTAAAATAACTAGAAATAACAAACCAATTCTGTCGAGGAATGCGGGAGGCTGTAAATACCCACCCCTAGGCTGTGGAAAAGTCAAGATGGTTCAAGACTGATTATGGAAATTCATTTATGGTCAGAATATCAAGAGTGTGAAGTCGCATCTAACTACAAATATTCCCAAAAAGAGACATTTTTACGTGCTTGACTTACAAAAAATCTAAGTGTTAGCAGCAACAACTTACTTCATAACTGCCCACCGAATATTTATCCTACTTCTTTCTTTTCTCTATAACTATCCCCTTAATCATTCCTAGTCAACGATACGAAAATATTGAAGTTTCTTTACCCTTAGGTTTGGCTAATAATTTCAAAAAACAGTTGTACTTTTGTCCTCTCAGTCAGTCTCATCCTGTCATAATACAATTTTTAAAATTAATAAATAAAGTAACTAAGTATAATAACTACAGTTATGTTCAATTTTACCCTTTTTTCACTCTAAATACTACAAATAAATAAAATTTTATAGTTTAATTATCTTGGAATTTGAACAAACCCCGAACTTATATACTAAAGTGAATTTCAGGATATACAGAAATACAGGACCGTATTAGAACATAGCCTGGATTATACAACGTATATATATAAATAAAATAAAATATGATTTTGGGAATAGAATTACAACTGTAAATTGTTTTCTGTGACGAACAAAACCGTTAACATCGAATATTGTATTCAATTGTTTTCAATACAACTCCAATACGATAGATACCGAAAAGTGAAGTGTTCTTCGTTAACACATTTTTTTTTTTATTTTTGTTTATTCGCAATTTATCCTAATTAGCCTGTAAAGCATGCGGGATTAAAATTATAAATCTAACTATATGTACTTCTGAAATAAAATGACATTACGCATTATATACATTACGCAAATCCGAACTTAAAATCTTCTATGACAGCGGTTTTGAGTTTTTGTTTAATTAACTGTTTCCAACAATTTTTTAGCAATCATATTTTGCATTTTGCATTTAGCTTCTGCGCTTGTATTTTATACAAAGAATGTTTTACTTTTACTATATAGAAGTTTTTCTTTTATTATAGACATCCTATAGACATCCTATAGATATCCTATTATTATAGATCAGCGTTCATCTTAAGGAATGTTACTATCATAAAACTGTATGATATACAATTTAGAATGATAACGTTCCAAATAGCACGCACCAATATTTGTAAAGCTGTTGTATGAAATTCACAAAGCTTTGACTGAATTCCGATGTATTTTGTGGATACTAGAAACTAAGGCTTTATTTTATATCTTTTTTTTATACAGGGTGGTCCGATTTAGAGCAAAAATTGTTTAAGGTGTGATTCCTGAGAGTATTTTAGGGAAAAAATTGTTCTAGACGGAGGGGTCTATCGTTAAATTTAACCTGGGCTACAGAGGGTTAAAGAAAATCGGATTAGAAAAATTATGTCTAAACAAAATCCATTACAGCTGCGAAAGAATTGAAACTAGAGCAACAAATTCTTCATAACTTTTTTTTTTAATTAATACACCTAATTAAAGGTAGTTATGTGTTGGATGAGTATCACACTTACCGTTTTTGAATAATAGCTGCATAAACTTAAAATTTTGCTTTTAACAACTGAACATTTAGACATAAATTTTCTAATCCGAAAATGGAAAAACACACCTATTGTAGAGTATATTCGCTTTCATAATAGCATAGTTTCATTTTATATTAGTGATAACGAAATTATATTCTAAATTGATTTCAAAGAATAATTGAAAAAACATTTCACAACATTAATGCCCTGAGTGGGATTTGAACCCACGACTTTTCTGATTAGTTGTCAAATGACATAATCACTACACCATCACATATATCGGTTGGCAATGCTTCGGTAATGTGTGCATCCAACATTTCTGCCAAAAACAAAGAAACATAATTGAAGAGAACACCCCATCGTTATAAAAAAAAATATTTATTATTTATTTATCTAAAATAACACCCTTCATTTATTATTAATTTTTTTTTATTATTAAATTCTAGATAATTTTGATTTAATTATGATAACAATTTCATTCCAATTACGCTATTCAAAAACAATTAACTTTTTAAAATTATTTCATTATCTCTAGGTAAACAGACACATTTTATCTTGAAATTGAGTTAAACTGAAAACTAATTTCATTTATTAATGTTTGAATTAATTTCATAGAATTCCAGTAATAATTTTTAAAATTTTCTTTGAAAATTTCTTATTAAAATCATTTTCCACAATGAACAAATTTATTCTATCCCGATAGCACTATTATAAATGGACTAACTATATCAAAAACAAAAAAAAACAATTACATTTTTTTAATACAAAGTTTTCTGCACAAATATAGTTAATAAGATGATATCGTGATAAGCGCCTTTAAATAACAAAAAATAAAAACAAAAATCTCCACTTTTTAATACAGCATTCTTTCAAATCAAATAAAAAAAAGTTTTACAAAAGAAAATAGTTATATATATATATATATATATATATATATATATATAATTTTTTTTAATAAGTTTTCTCACGTCATCATTACTGTGTTTGTACTCAAATCGATATTCGCCTCAAGTTCAATTCATCTAAAATAAAACTATTTTATTTATATTTGGTGTTATGATGGCGTGGCACTGTTCGCCGCCACTGCTAGCAATTTGAAACTTAAATGCTATTTACAACATTTTTTTTTATTAACTTTTTTATAATAATGCATTTTTTTATATTTTCAAGAGAGAAAAATAAGGCACACTTTATATTTATATTTTACCAAAACGTTTGAATATAAATATTTTCAAAGCACGTGAGTATTAAAACCTGAAAAATGAATTTTTAATAATAAATTGAGAACAGCGCAACACTGTAAAAGAGCAATCTAGAAGAAAGGAGCAGAAAAGAATTCAAACAATGCCTCTATACTTTCTCGCCAAGGTGCACGAAAATTTTTCCGGAATTTACCGAATTATTATTTCGTTTTAAATTTTGTTTTTATTTTGTGTATATAAATTTTTTTTTAGAAAAAGAAAATTTTAGAAAATTACAAACTAACAGAAACAAGTACACTTTAATACCAAAAATTGAATACAAGGTCACTTCAACGGTTTTGGTCAGATAAAAAATAATAAACAAGAACAATTTATATGCGGTTGTAATTTCGTCTAAAAAATTTTACTTTATAAAAATTCAAAAAAATATTATTTTATTGTCATTGTCAGTGTTCATTATAATTTGATAGAAGTAGGTTCCATGTCGTATTATAAGAACCTTTTTTTTTTTAAATTGAAACTTATTAATGAAAAAGTTTTTGTATTTTTTGTAAATTTTACCAATTTAGGTAAATGTTATTGAATATTTTTTTTAAAATAACACAATATCATGATAACAAGTTATTCATATAGAAAAATACAAAAGACAAAATTTTTATAAAAATAATGTTCCATTTTTAAAGTTGCTCTTTCAGAAGCTGGGCTAGTAGTATAGAGGCATTGATTCAAAAATAAATAACACAAAAGAGCCAATTTTTCCTCCATTGCACGTTTTCAAGTTAAATATGCGTCTGTCTTCTTCTTTTTCTTCTTCTTCTTCTTCTTTGTAATATTAACTTTATGTAGATATAGTAACAATTGTTAACATTTTTTTCTGTTTTTGAGTCATGATGGCATTCATTATGTTTTAAGAATCTTTCAAATTCCTTTGCCCATGGATAAAATTAAAAAAAAAAAATTTCTAATAAATGTTAATAATTTTCAATAGTTACTTAGTTACTGACATTATATAAATTCGCTAAATCTATATATGTACATATATATTCATAGTCTTTAGTGATTTTTATAAATTTATTAAACCAAAATCTGTTCGTACAACACGGACGATAACTATACCGTGAAACGAAGCAGCAGGTATAAACAGAAATTTACGATGTTAATAGTTACAAAGAAATAACAGTGTTTTCTGATGATTCTGTAAATGTTTATGTTTTATCCTTTTAAGGAGAAAAAAAAACTTGTAAAGAAACAAAGAAAAATTCTTGTTCTTAACAATAACCACACTCACTTGAAAATTGAAAATTTAAATCTACTCTTTAGAGATAGTTACTTACATTATAGAAAAAAATTATTGGACAAGTTAAATACCAAAGTTTGTTGTTGCGTGAATTATGTGGTATTTTTCTTTTACAAACTCAATTTTTGTTTTCTCTCTTCCTCTTTTTTTTCTTTTTTTTTCTATAAATGAATGAATTTAAAAAAAGTTTTGTTATTGTTGTTTTTTAATTTAATTTATCTATGATTACAATTTATTTATATCTGATTTGTATTGTCGTACAACGATTACGTGAAATGTTTAATTTAATAATACATAAGTATTTCCTTATAGTTTGTTGTATATTTTTTGGGACATGAATTAGCCAAGCAGATAAATATAATTTTAAAAAATGTTGGTATATAAATAAATAACAATTTAATCAAAATTAAAAACAATTATCGATCAGCTCAAATATATTTGAACGAAAGCCTCTTTGAAACATATATTAGCCGAACTGATTATGAAATTTGTTCGGTCAATTCAACTGTTAGGTTCAAGTCAACTGTTAGGAATGAAATTGTTTGAGCAATAACTAAATAACATCATATGTTAAGTAGTAGTGGCTGCCGGTTATGTACCATCATTGACACACTGTTTAGACTGTTAGTGAGGAAGATGCTATGTTACAAAAACATAATTTTAATTTGCCAAATCAAATCAAAACAATGGATTAAGGGATATAATAATTATAACTAAATGAAAAAAATAATAGCCCACATTGCGAAAAGGACCCTTGGTTGGCCTGTATATTGATATATAGATCCGGCGGTTTAATTAAATAAATAAAAAAAATAAAAATAAAAAACAAAACAAATAAAAATAAAAAACAAAACAAATAAAAATTAGTTCATTGGCGGTGTCTAGACGCTCAGTGAACGCTGTCAGTTGTCACTGAAATCCATGTATTTGTTGTGGTTTGAAAAGAATAAAAAAAAAACGTTAAAATGCTTTTAACTTGTCAATTTTTCGATTTCAATCCTTCCGAGTTTCATAGCCAACGTTTCTAATCTTAATATCAAAATATACAGCATAACCATAAGCACAGAAAAAAGCGTATTAGAGAAGCAACATTTGAATTTTACATTTGAATTAACGCATTTAATAACACAAACATACCTACCTATTCCTTATTAAAATGAACCGAACAAATAAAAAATGCTGTAATTTTTAAAAATTACTTTTTATTATTGTTCAGTTTCACTTCCACTTGTGACATAAATGACAATTCTCAGTTTTCACCATCTGTAATTTTTTCATTCACGTTTAGACACTTTTCAGTTTTAACTGACAGTGAAAACTGACTGAATAACTGATCGTTTAGACACCGCCATTGAATATATCCGTGTAAGCCGAAAAATAACTAATTTGTTTACACATCCGCATTACGCAAGTACAAATATTTATTTAGACCCGCAAGGCATGAAAAACTGTTATAGTTAATAAATGTCGTATCCTTAACACAATCATTTAAATAATGAATTAACGCGCTTAAGTCCTGTTTATGTTTATTCCATGTCTCTTAATTTTGATTGATACGCTTTGACTGAAACCTGATTAGCTCACACTATAAAAAATCTAGAATTGTTTCATTTTTGGTATTTAGAAAAGATAGACATGGTTCTGATTCAACAATATCATTCGAAAAGGAGGTGATGTTTTGATCGCCATTAAGAACTCCTTTAATTTCACTGGCATTCAAAATTTCAATATCAATCTCTGATTCAATTTCGAACTTCTGTGGGCTAAGATTGATTTTAATACCAAAAATATATTTATTATAAATGTAAAAATTGTTACATTTCGTCCGAACAGTAACTTAAACACCTACAAAAACTATTTCAATGCTATTCAATTTCTATTTTATATGAAATGAAATAATCTAGAACAATTTGAAGAAATAATTTTATGTGATGATTTCCTTAACATCAAATGGAATGCTCATAATGAAGAGCCATATTTAATCCCTAATGACCTATATAATGAAATAGAATATATATTCATTCATTGATACCCTTAATTCAAATTGTCTTCAGCAGTTCGTGACTATCAACAAAAAATATTATTATTATTATTTTTTATTGAATATAATTTGAATTATACACAATGTTAATTTAGAAGCACTAGCTGCCAGGGCTATCTGCTTTTTTACAAATTTTCCATTTTTACATTTCATTTTCATACATAATTAAATTAATTCAATTTCATTCAAATCAGTTCAATATAACAAAAAATAACTAATCAATTATCTATGTTAAAATATAGTAAAGTTGTAGATGAGTTATATCAGATGAACATTGGAAATTTACACCAAAATCCAGTTGAAAAAAAAAATTACAGACGTAATTAAATGCAATTAAAGGAAGAGTAAATGCGTCGGTATAATTAATATTGCATTAAATGTTTACCTCTCTGTAGGCTAGGAACGGTAAAAAAATGTAGTCCTAGCAATCTCCAGTTTATGATGATGTACCTGTATAGATATAAAAATTCCGTAAACACTTGTAGTGATATAAAAAAACCTTAGTATTGATAAAATCCTGTATGATATAAAATTTTTTCTTTTACCAGAAGAATCGCTAAATTATAGATGAAGTAAGTGATGACACTTACGACAAATAACAGTGGATTAAACATCTATTTTGTAAAAATTTAACAATATTAGAAAACCGTATTTGCTACCATAGAATGTTTCAGTAAATATCACCAGGACACTCCAAGCGTACATAATAGATGCGTCCGGCGCATCATAAATATTCGTCGGCCACAAACCACATCCAATCGAACACTATGGCACACTAACCAAAAACAAGTAGACATTGAAATTCGGCAGAGGAAATGGCGTTGGATCCGTGATACTCTGAAGAAACCTGACCACAACATCGCGAAACAATGTTTCGAATGAAATTTTCAGGGTACATGTCGAGTTGGAACGCCGAAAAAAACATGAAGAACAACAACCTTAGCCGAAGTAACTCCCAGCAAATGGGCACTATTGAAGAGGTGTTAGCCGCTGAAAACAGCCGACGGAAAGATTTTATTTCCGCCCTATACCCCACGGATAGGGTTACACGAAAATGACGATGATGGTGTATTTGCTACCAAAAGGAGTAAGATTAAACAAGAAACAGAAACAATGATGATATAAAAAATTCTTTGGCACTTGATATGTACGTATATGTAATTTTGTTTATAGTTATAACAGTTATTGTGAAATTAACTTCGCATATCCTAGCCAATCCTAGTTCATCAAAATTATTTCGAAATTGAAAATAAGAAGATTTTTATTAAATAATCACTCGGTGATGGAGTATCTGATTGATAAACAAATTAACCTACTATGATCATTATGTGATTGCCTATAATAACTAGTAGAAATCTGTGTTGTGAATACCAGTGTTGGAATAAATTACATAAAAACTTTCATCAATTCAATCATTTTTAATTTATGACTATGATAACTAACCTAACTAATTTGATATATTTCAGATCTAAAGTATAGGCTTTAAGAATCTTATTTTACTTATATTTCAGTTTTTCTTACGGTAACTATTTTTTATTTTGTTTTAAGAATTCCATTTCAGAATCGATTCTATTTTTATAAGAATACATACAAAATATTATTACAGTATTAATGTTAACTACGATTCAATAGTTTTTGATTTGATAAAATATGATGTAATAAAAGCATAAAAATAAATTATTAAAAATGATTATTTGTTTAATTATTTGTGTTCAATCGTCTGTATTTGTTCATATGTCACATGAATACCTAATACTTCTACATACGTCATATTTCCGCATATACGTTATAAGTATTCAGTATGTATTTTGTTTAGTTATAAAAATGTATTATCTTTTATGTTTTAATAAAAAAAGTTTTCCTGCGTTAAGTCTGTAGTGTTGTGTGCTTCTAGATAAGTAAAATAAAGCTATAACTATATGCAATATTATATTAATTTGAAATATTTTGGTTTAAAGAATATCTTATGAACTGTGATTGGATAAACAATACTTCTGAACCTATTTATTTTACCATAGTTGAATATAATGAATAATTATTAACAATGTAGACGAAGGCAGTACGATGTTGTTATTCTAATTCATGCAATTCAAATATGTAACTTTATAGTAGAAAGCGTATGTAATGGTAGTGTACCAAGCCTGTATTAAGTTAACAACAAATTCATTCATCGATTATACAAGATTCCATTATATTAAATAATAAATTTTTACTTAGAAATGTTACTTGGGACTATAATTCCAATCGAAAATTTTCTCTATACTGCTCTTCTAATATTGTATTATATTTTTTTCAATTTAAATCAATTGGTGTTTAATACTAATTCAATTTTTGTTTTTTTAATATTAATTGAATTTATTTTTTTTTTTTTTGCTTTTTAGATTAGACATCTTGCATTTGAAACTTGAGAAAAATATTTCCATTAAATCTACTCATATGTATATTATTTTTCTTTTTATTTTTAATGGAACACTTATACAAGAATTTGCAAATATTTTGATGCCATGTGATAAAGCCATATGAAATAGAGTCATAATGGATTTATTTTCTATTCCATATCCAAAAATATGATAACAAATATAGATTTATTTATCAAATAGAGCTCAATACATACATTTTTATAGATACCCAAAACATTAGGTGGAGCCCTTTTATACCGTTTGGTACATTTTGACTAGGGAGGGAAAGGAAAGTTATGAAAGGATGAAGGATTAATAATTCGTTTTGATTTTATTTATATAAATGTATATATATATATGTGTATATATACCTGTAAATAAATATTTTGGAGTGAGTAACCAATATCCAACTTATTTTAGTCTTAGTTTTTCAAATTCAATTTACATAGCTGGTGGCTCATTGGCATTCATTGACTTGACTATTTGAGAACAGTCAAAAATCTTATGCCTCAACATCATGGATTTTAAAATATCATTTTTGTTGCTGATTGGCTATGACAATTAATTTTTATGCATAGTCGTTGTTGGTCACAAAAGAGGAATATCTGTTTCCCAGAAATTTTATAGAATTAAGTAAAACCACCAGCTACGCATAAAATTGTTTATCCCGGATGCTCAAGAGCATGCGTATCAGTCTTTTTAGAGGGGAAGGAGCCGTTATTTTAAAATTTAAAAAAAAAATTATTAACTAAATCCAGGGTGCTCTATCGATTATTGACATTTTCAACTTCCGGTAAGAATCGGAAAAAGGTTTTTAAGCCCGAAAATCGCTAAAATTGGCCGAAATCGAGATTTTTAAATGGGAAGGTGTAATTTTTAATGTAAATTCGGGTTTTACGATAAAAAATAAGAAATTTATGTTACATGGTAAAAAATATTTACTTTACAAAAGCTTCTTATTTTTGATCTAGAATCCGAATTTGCAGAATCTCGATTTCGGCTAATTTCGGCGATTTTTGATCTTAAAAATCCGATTTGCGACATGCGATCCCGAAGCTGATACGCATGCTTCGGAACACCTGGTATAACTAGGTTGATATTGTTGTATAAATACTCCTATGAGAATGAAGAAAAGATTAAAGAAGCAATTCTATTTGATTTAGAAATAATTGAAAATTGGCTTCTCCAAAACGAAACATCGTTAAATATAAAAAAAAATTCTAATCTTCAACAATAAAGCTTTCAATTCCAGTAATAATATTTCATATAAGACTAGTTAATTGAAGTTGTAAATAAATTTAATAACTTAGGACTTATAAATTGAATGATCATGTAAAGTTTATAATTAATAAACAAAATAACTCTATACATATTTTACGGAGATTAAGGATGTTATTACGATTTACGGTTCACAACACAACCTACAATGTAGTTGTAATTGACAACATTTTTCTCATTGGGCGCGTTCAGTGAAATTAACCGGTGGATCTAAAATCCACAGATCCATGGATCTGTTCAATGAACGTAAATGTACCGGGGTTAATGAAAATAGATCTGAAAAAATTATAGATACATTTCATTGATCTGACTTTTATATGTAAAAACAGCAACATAAATTTTTATGTTGAATGAGGTGACATCTAGTGTAAGAAAAATGAAATGTTTATATTTTTTTCGCCATTTAATCGCCATTATTTTTTGAATTTGAAATTCTTGAGGAAGATTTGTGTAAATAAAACTTAAATTAAGAGTTATAAAAAATTAATTATAGTTATCTATGATAATAAATATTATTTCATTGTATTTTGGTGATGGCGCTAGTATAAACACAATTGTTAATTTAACTATAAAATTTTAAGCAATACGACCTTCGGCTAAGGTATATAACTAAAATTTGAATTGTAAAAAAACAAATTTAATAAAGAAAAAAAATTCGCTACATTTTCTCAATAAATACATTATAAAAAAAAACTGAGATTAAAAAAATCCGAATACCCAATTTTTTCTGACTTAATTCGCCTTTAAAAAGCAAATTACGATTTGACTTTATTTCTCAAAAAAAATATCATCAATAATGACAAATTTATCAATTTCCCCATTCCTAGATAAAACAGTAACACGGCAAAATTCCCGAATATTACTTTATTTCTTATGGTTTTTTTGCATGCAATATAAACAATTTTTCAAAATATTCAACTCTGTGCCAAGATCTTGTTTCAATCAATTAAAATCAAATAAAATTCCAAACAAAATAAAAAGCAAATTCTGAGCTCACCTAACAACATTATTATTTAATTTATTTTTATTTTAAAAATTTATCAATAAATTACAAAAAATTAATTTATAAGAAAAAAAATATAAAAAAAATTTGCTCTCTTTAATTATGATTTTAAATAAAACTCTATTTTATGAGAAATTTATAAGAAAACAAGGAAAAATAGTATTTATGATAAAAATATTGGTGACTACTAGTCTGCCATTGTCTTTTCTTATTTCCATTATCCAATTAAATTTTATTTTGCAATGGTATAAAATTTATTTGAAAAAAAATGTGCTTTTAAATGTTTGAATGTATTAACCAGTTCATTTAATTATTGGTGTTGTTGTTGTTGTTCAGATTTATTTTATTATTTTCTATAGTAATTTAAAAAATTCATGAAGTATTTTAGAATTAAAATGTATATAAAGCTAATTGCATAAATAATTTAAATTCAAAATGTAATAAATAAAAACAAGTAAATTTATCAATTATTGTTTTTTTCACAATCGTAAATTTTTTATACCTTGATTCAGGTATTTGTAAATCATTAGGAGTTATTTTTTATATCAATTGAAAACTTTCAAAATTTCTTCAACACAATTTTCTTTATTTCGTTTAGATACAAAATTTTGTGTATGATTTCTAAATGAAGATCGGTTGTGCTCTCGACAATTCTGATTGATCAGTCTTCATGTTTTGATTAATAACCGTTGAATACTATAGACTGTATTATATAATACAGTATTATATATAATATAACATTATTTATACAATTTATGAATAATCTCCTATCTACGGCTTTAAATCAAATTCACAGCTTTCATAATGATAGTACGCTTGATTCTGTGCATTTCTTTGAAAAGACTGCTGAAGTAATCTAGACTTCAGTCCTCATACAGAACGAAATTTTGTTCAATAAACAGTGACCTTCAAAAAATCCAATTCAAGGGAAGTGTAAATAGGATATAGTTTCTTGCTTCAAAAACTCAGAGCTGCCTCATATCAACAAAGCAAAATCTATTCATATCGAATATTCTATTCAAAAATGTAAATAAACTCTAAGAATTTTTGAAATTTTCGTGGCACAATCACATTTTATTTTGTCCCGAAAGACGCTGCTAAATGGTTAAAATTCTTAAGCAGAAGTAGAAAATACATTACATCTCCAAACCTCATATGAGTATACAAGGCATACATGCGGCCATGACTGGAATATTTGGGCCACGACTGGAAATTGTAATAATATACAGCTCGCACATTTGGGACCTGCACCAGTACTAGCCTGCATTACCTAAATAAGGTACGAAAGCAAGCCATCAAAATTATCAATATGGAGATGTATTACACAACACTAATATCATTAAATCATCGTTCTAATGTAGGAGCAGCTATTCTGTTTTATAAATATTTATTCTGAAATTGCTCCGATGAAATAAAAGATATTACGCCCAAAATACAACCATTACAGCGCAATACTCACAGGACAGCCCTTCCTTACAAATTTGTAATAGAACCGCTTCGAACCAGAACTGTGAAATATAAAAATTATTTCATCGACCGAACTATGGAACACCGTATTATCTTATTGGTTCTCGTAAACATATTTTATCTATTAAATTTATTCTATTTATTCTTTCTATTCTATTTATTCTATCTATTCTATCTATTCTTTCTATTCTACCTATTTTATCTATTATATCTACTGTATCTATTCTATCAATTTTATCTATTCTATCTATTGTATCTATTGTATCTATTCTATCTATTTTATCTATTCTATCTATTCCTATTATATTTATTATATCTATTCTATCTATTCTATCTATTCTCTCTATTTTATCTATTCAATCTACTCTATCTATTCTATATATTTTATCTGTCTTATCTATTCTATCTATTTTATTTATTCTATCTCTTTTATCTATTCTATTTATTCTATCTATTCTATCTATTTTATCTATTAATATTTTATCTATCTATATTATTTATTCAATATACTCTATCTATTCTATATATTTTATCTATTCTATTTATTCTATCTATTCTATATATTTTATCTATTCTATCTATTTTATCTATTTTATCTATTTTATCTATTTTATCTATTCTATCTATCTTATCTATTATATCTATATATATAATAGATATATATCTATTCTATCTATTCTATCTATTTTATCTAGTTTATCTATTCTATCTATTCCTATTATATATATTTTATCTATTCTATCCATTCTATTTATTCTGTATATTTTATCTATTTTATGTATTCTATTTATTCTATCTATTCTATATACTCTATCTATTCTATTTATTCTATTTATTATATCTATTCTATCTATTTTGTATATTTTATCTATTCTATCTGTTCTATCTATTCTATCTTATTTATCTATTAGATTTACTCTATCTATTCTATCTATTTTATCTATTCTATCTATTTTATCTATTCTATCTATTTTATTTATATCTATATATTCCTATTATATCTATTCTATCTATTCTATATGTTCTATCTATTCTATCTATTTTATCTGTTTTATCTATTCTATTTATTCTATCTATTTTATCTATTATATCTATTCTATGTATTCTATCTATTCTATCTATTTTATCTATTCCATCTATTCTATCTATTTTATCTATTATATCTATTCTATCTATTCTACCTATTTTATCTATTCTATTTATTCTATCTACTTTACCTATCGATCTATTCTATCCATTCCTATTGTATTTATTCTATCTATTCTATCTTTTCTGTATATTTTATCTATTTTATCTATTCTATTTATTCTATCTATTTTATATATTCTATCTATTTTATCTATTGTATCTATTCTATATATTCTATCTATTCTATCTATTCTATCTGTTCTATCTGTTCTATCATATTCTATTCTTTTATATTCTTTTCCAATTGGGCTTGTTATTCTTACTATCCCTCTTGTTTCTTCCTTTAATCTCCTAAATGGTTTAAATTCTGTGAAAGAAGTTAGGCTGCTTTTCGCATTATTTTGGCTTTAATGAAATAAAAAAAAGATTTTTCTATGACATTTCATAGCTTGCTTTTGTTTAAACAACAATCACTGTTACTTTCTTTCTAAACTAGCTTTTTAATCTCATATTGTCCATCTTGAAAGGAAATCCGATTCCCGTTCTCATCATATTCTACTAAATATTTTGAAACTTTTAAAATTAAATCGGAATTAACTATTGATGTCATTAACCCGAAAAATTGATTATATTTTTAACAATTTAACTTTTTGCTTAAATTACAGGAAATATAAAAATGTTGATAATCCAAATAAAAACATTCTCAAATGAGACTATCATTCTATTTGAAAAAGAATAACAAAATTTCTATTTTTTAAATAAAATTAATTAACGTAATTAAATTGTCAAGGTGAAATATGAATTATCACCTTGTATTGTAATATCCAAAATCATTTAATCACATCAATCTGAAAAAATAACTCATGTCAAAAACAATTTAACAAAAGCTTAACTCAATTTAACACTTGAAATAAAAAACATCAAAAACAAAAACAAAAAACAGAAAACTCTTCTCCATTCTCATAAACAATTAAATTGTTAATTTTTTTTTTTTTGGAAAACTTACTAAACGTAACTTTGAAAAAAAAACAAACAAGAAAGCGAAGACAAAAAGAAAAATTATAGTTAATTGAATTTCATAACTATCTTTTTAAACAAATCCAACAACAAATCAAACAACTTTAATAGAAAGAAAAACAACAAAAAATTATGTTTTTTTATTTAATTTGTTTTTATAAACAGCTAAAGTGTTAGGTTATTACGTCTAGCAGTAGTTACGTACCTCTTGGTTTTAAATTAATATAACTAACTATATATGAAAAACAGAATAAATGAAATAAAAATATAAAGTCGAAAAAAGACAGACAGATAAAAATGGAAGAGAAAAAAAGATGCGAAAAGATTTATGTTAATTCACGATTCATGCTTTTTCGTTAATTGTACTAACCAACCAACAACCTAACTCCTCATGATGATGAGCATAACATTTGAAATAAACCAATAAAAAATAAAGAAAACAATGTATAGTACCTCTGGAGTAAACAAGACGACACTACCAAATTAATGATTTCATACCAATTTATATTCTCCTTCTATACCTTTTGATCTAGACAATTTTATTTTATTAGTGTTTTTTATTGTTTTTTCTTTTTTTTTATTATTTTTATTTTACTATCACGTTCTTTACTTTCTTTGTTAATAATAAATTTACTGTTTTTAACTATCATACTATCGTTATTGTTCCTGTTTTATTTTATGTTTTTTTTCTATTATTTTATTTAGATAATTGAATTTAACTACTGTAGTACCAACCATAATAATTGTAAAGAGAAATAGTTTACCTTGTTACAAACTAAAATAACAAGAATGTGTAATTTTTTATTTGTTTGCTTTTGCTTCAAAATGAAATAAAAGAGTTTTTCACAGAGTAGAATCGAATTATAATTTAAATTTAAAATTAATTAACAATTTCAGAAGTATAGGAATAGCTTTAGTGTAAACAAGTTCAGAAGTAAAGGAATATCTTTGATAGTTTAAGGCTTTCGGCTTTCGGAGATATTTATGTAATATTAACATAATATGAACTTATAATGGTCTTACAACCGCCGAAGTTAGCAATGAAGACAAGCACGCTGGGTGGCGCAGTAGGTAGAGCGCCTGCCTTTCAACCGAAAGGTCCCAGGTTCGATTCCCGAAGAAGGCAAAATAATGCTTTCTGGATTTTCGACCTGGTCCAGTACCCTTTATCATTGGGATAAAATAAATAATAAATAGTTGAGAGTTTTGGTTATCAGTAAAAATTAAAGTGGAACTATCCTATTATGAAGGCGAAGTACTCTACAATAGATATAGTTTTCAACATTTAAATAAATAGATAACCATAAAAATTCTATAGAAAAGCTTTGTATGTGACTGTGTATTCCAAATCTCTGTGTAAAAGCAGTTAGGGTGTTCATCCCATAGAATTGGAATTATATAAAAAAAAAAAAAAAAAAAAAAGCAATGGTTAACATGATTAAATAAAAATGCCGACCGGAGTAAAACAGACAGAGTTGAGTTTAACTCTTCAAAACCCCAAAACTGTCTAACTTCGAAATTTAATTTTTAATCTCTATAATTATTAAAATTTGAATCTTTCTTTCCAAAGCGTTGCTTTACAAAACTCAGTTAGTCTAAATATTTTAGATATGCACGTGAATCAAAAAATGTTTTTGAACATTCATTTTTTCACATCGCGAAAGAAACATCCAAGTGTTTGGAATACTTGAATCGATGTAAAGCTCTGTTTTCACCTTCGGAACTTCTTAATATCTATTCATTATTTATACGACCCAAATACAACTCACAAATTTGGTTTGGCCGCTTTCTTTCAGTCTACCTTGACCGCGCTTAAAATTGGCAACCCAACTGTAATTTCGTTGTTAACTCTTCTTGGACATCGTCGTATAGGACATATATATGGACGTAGACATAGGGCGTAGATTTGGACATATTAGAAATCAAAGAACGATTTCCTTCTGTTAAACAGTTCCAATGTGAAACAAGAGAGGCCGTCGATGCCCACCCTTACACAGTAGAAATATACTTAGATGATACAAAACAGGTTACGGAAATTCGTTCGTCCAGACTTCACGAATGTGGAAGCATATTCCTTCCTGTGTGTTTCCACATATATCGGGTGTAATTTACACAAATTCAAGAAAAACATAGTCATTTATGTCAACAACTTTCTTCTTTTTGCCTATCCTGTCCTATCCCACAAAGCGGTACGTAAATACAAAATGGCACATCCCATCAGCGCTTGCGCATCAGCATCAGCTAATTTTTATTTTTTAAATAATATATAAATATATATATACATAATTTAGAACAAAGTATTAGTCGTTCAAGATCTATTTGAAGCTTCCCACCAGAACAAAAAAAAAACAAAAAGCTATTTATGACGTCATTAAGCGGTTCAGTTGATTTAAAAATATTTTCTAAAACTAATTTGACAGATACTTAGCTTGAAGCAAGAATTGAATTTAGTTCAAGTAGACTTAACGAGTATACCAATATTTTTTTCGATGCTAATTCTAAACTAAAGAAGGCATTAATTTAAATGAAATTCAATTTTAGTCAAATTATTGGTCTTTTCCTGACATTCGTCTCATTCGTTATAGATAAATGACTGCGAAAAGACTGAATACCAGTACGTTGCAGCATTAATAATTTCAACTCAAATCACTTGGAATATAATTTTTTTAACCGAGTAAACCAAACTAATTGAAGTAGTAGAACTACAAGAAATCACGAATTGATTATTATTTATTTGGAAATATTTTCAACTGAACTTTTTTGACTGACAGAAAGACTTATAAGATGGTTTAGAAGAAGAATTATAATTTTGGAAAGAGAATATGTAATAGTTTCGGAAACGTGTCGTATACCTGTATTTCTTGCAATTTGCCCGAATTATCATTTTACGTAAATCATTTGTCTGTAGTGTCGTTTGCCTAAATTTCATTTGACTGCAATATCGTTTACCTGTATTTCATTGTGTAGCCGTTATTGGATAAAAAGTAGGAAATATTTTTTTTTATCCAAAATATTTACCTAAATCATTTATTGCGTCGTTGCTGTTGGATGCAAACAAAATGCAAGAATTCGAAAATATTAAAGAATTAAAGTCGGATTTTAGAATCTTCGGATTTTGGGATTTTAGTATTTTGAAATTTTCAGTTTTGGGGTTTTGTATTTGGGACTTATTTATACGACCCAAAATGAAATACAATCACACATTTGGGCTGTTATCTCCGTTTCAGACTTAGTTTAAATTAATCGAATTCAAAATCGAGTAATTCGTCCAATGGGTGTAATGGGACCATTTTTGGCCACAACCAACCTATAAATTGCATACATATAATTGATAATTGTACATAATTAATGTTAGGTTTATAAGCGTTGTCCACAAAATTATAAAAATATTTATCTATTAGACTTGGCAATGTTTATCAGCTATGGAAATTAATGCATTGAACTTTCAATTAAATTGATTTAGTCCAAGCTAATATTAATGAAAATCTAATAATTCTGCAAAATACAGGCAAATAAAATACAGGCTTGAGATAATGGCACGATGGTTTTGTATAGCAAAGCCCCAAAACTAATATTTTGTTTAAAAAAAACGGAGCTCCATACCAACCAACCAAAAAGTAATTAAGTCAGTATTAATTCGTTAAAAATTTATTTGAATATCCTAGCTTTTCAAGTCATGTTTACGAACATTACTTAAATATAATTTTCTGAAATTTATTTTAAACCAGTAAATTTAAAATTTATGATAGGTTTGAAATTAACTGCGTTCACATTGAGTTGCAATTGCACTCAACAAATCCTTCTTTCTCTTTCGCACTTATCGTTTCGTTATCGTCTGTTTTCGTTTTAAAGCTAGAAAAAACTCATAAGTTCGAAAGAGAAAAAAAAATATGTTGACTGCAATTATTGTAACATAATGTAATCAGAGGGATACGAAATTAATTTAAAGTTTAGCCAAAAACAAAATTGTACTACAATCAAATTGTGGTGCTAGCAAATAATTATATTCCATTGTTTCGAAATTGTTTTGATTGTTAAAACTTTAAAGTAAATATTTAGAGTGGAAAATTTTACAAACATTCTATTTACTGCCATACAAACTACATTTATACTCATGAACAACTATAGTTATAGTAAAATCAATTATACAATCACTATTCTATATCCTTCACAATTTCCATACATATCCTAAAGTTATTCATAAGATCGTACCATCTATTAATTTTCAGACTTTAATTTAACACCTTTGTGAAAATTTGCTAGAAAAATTGCAATGAAAAAAAAAATAAGAAATAAAAAAATTTAAATGATTACAAAATCGTGAGTAACGAAAATTTTGCAGTTTTTTTTTCGCTTATTTTATTTTTAATTTTTTACTATACAAATACAATGAGGTATACTTAAATGGATGAAAATTATAGGTATTGTACTTAATAGTATATGAAAATTGGTTAATAAACTGAATGGGATGAGGATGGGATGGCGTACATACAAAAATGTTTACAACATTCTATTTGACACGTGTTTTTATTTGTTTTAATTGTATAATTATATGTTCCACTTCATACCATGGATAATACTGGGATATAAACAATATAATAGAGTAATTGAAAAACAGAGAGGAAAAATTAAGAACATGAATTGAAACATCCGGTTGATAGCCACAAAAAATAAAAATAGATTAAAGAAAACTTAAAAATAAATTAATTTTTATTTTATTTAATTAATTTCAGATAACAGAAAAATAACTGAATTGAAGAAAACTGGTATGTATTGGGTTAGCCCAGTAAAAAAGGATTCACTTTATTTGTTAATGATAAGATAAATATACCAATCAATACTATCAATTTAAATGAGATCAATTTAATTTCGCAAATAAATATAATTTGTGGTTATGCAGTAGATTAATAAAAAAATTAATAACGATTGGGTACAATTCAATTAATTTTTTTATCAAGTACTGAAAATTCTGTACGTAGTTCATCATTAATGTATTCAATTAAATTTTATGCTCAAATTTGTAATTAAACATTTTTCTTTATTTATTTATGTATACTTTTAATGCAAAAAAAATACACTAATACAAATAATTCATCTTTGAATAGTAAAACAATATTTTCTATTAATTTAAGTTTATCAATCAAGTATTTTAATATCAACATCATTTTTTAATGATTCTGAAGATTTGATTTGTGGATTTATTAAACTGGAATTTAATGAATTTTTATCAAGTCAATCATTTGATTGCAATTGAATGCTTTTATTCAGCTAATTTCTGTTACATAGTTTGATTTATTTGTGCTGTTGGCAATGGAGCTGGTCCCGGTCTATTATACCCAAATAAATTAAAATAGACAAAACAAAGACCATAATCACAGGCTGGGTGACGCAGTAGGTAGAGCGTCTGCCTTTCAACCGAAAGGTCTCAGGTTCAATTCTCGACGAAGGCAAAAAATGCTTTCTGGATTTTTCGGCCCGGTCCAGTACCCTTTATCATTGGGTTAAAATAAATTATAAATAGTTGAGAGTTTTGGTTATCACTAAAAAAAATAAAATGGAACTATTCTATTATGAAGGCGAAGTACTCTAGATATAGATATAGTTTTCCACATTTAAATTAGTAGATATACCATAACAATTCTAAAGAAAAGCAGTGTAAAAGCAGTTAGGGTGTTCATCCCATAGACTTGGAATTATATAAAAAAATAATAATATGAGAATAAACAACACCAATACAGACAACAATAATACCAATGGAAGCTCCAAGGCAACAGAAGGAGGGGAAGATCCAAAAACACATGCAGTTGAACATACAGCTGAATTAGCTAGTTATGGATGAGCTTGGGAGAAAATTATTGCACAAAACAGAGTAGAGACAAGTTGATACAAGGAGAAAAATAGGGCGAAAAAAATATAGCCAGATGATTCTTACCACTTTTTGATGCAAAAAATGCATATGGAAATGAAGTACATAAATATTTCGTACCGATGGTATACCTCTTACTTCCAAGCATTTCAACGTACAAATTTATTTGTTCGAGATGATGTTATTGGTGGTCTTGTTTGTAACTAGTGCTGACTATTACACCACTTGTTCCTGCTACAGATAGTGATCGATTTTGCAGTTGTAACTTGTTTAAAAGATTTCAGAAAATTCATCAATTGAAACTGAACTCCGTCATTAGTAGCGTTCCATTATGCTAACAATTTTTACACATTTTTGAACAACACAGCTACACTATCTCTTGTTATTGTGTAGAAAATGGTTAGTAACGATCTACTTTCCTGTCCTACTTTCCGTGCTGAATAAAATTGTTTTGTGCTGAATAATTATGTAGTGTCATATTTAATAATTTGAAGTTTGATATTGACATTTAAATAAACAAAAATAAATAAACAAAAATTTATATTGAAATGTTTTTCAACAAAAAATTAATTTAAATATGATACCATTTTATTTTAAAAATAATTACAGATAAAACTAAATTCAATAAATAAAACTAAACAACACACAATTTTTTGATAAATTAATTTTGATAAATAAATTTCCAAAACAAAACAAACTAACATTAATGTTTTTGGGTTATATTTAGCTCATGAGCATAAAATGAGCGTTCCTTTAATAATCTACTCATGAGTAGCTTACACAGCTTAATGGAACGTATTACTTCCCTTCATACCATTACATTCGTCCCACATAAAACAATATCCATCTTTATTTGAAACATCAAAAATTGTGAAATTATAAACGTTTAATTTTCTTTTGTAGTAAAGCTAATTATCACACGCAAAAAGTATTGGTAAGATTGCTTGCATATCAAAACTAATACTTCTAAAATTAAATTCCTTTATCTTTTATTCACTTTTGTTTGTCTTTTTCTTTCATTTTCATTGATTTTATTTTTCTCTTTTTGTGTAAATTAAAATCTTCCTATAATGGAAGGTAACGATTCCTTATCATTACATTGTGGACATTGGTAATTTTTTTGGAATGAAAAAACTCAGCTCCGGGTCATAACTATGAAAAACATTTTGATATACAGAAAGAGAAGCCCGTTTTATATTTTTGTTTCTTTGCAAAAGAAGAGTAAAGTTGGTGCAACAAAGCAATGTTTAAATCAGCATTCAAATACATTTTATTTGATTTTATACGGCAATAATGGGACTTTACTCCAAGAAATGAGCTCATATGCTGCTTTATTAAAGCAACATCGTTTACATGGGTTTTGTTTGGAAGTTGTTTGGATATTTCGAAGTAAACACTAGTTATATCATTGTATTTAAAACTGTTTTGTTAAGACACAGATAGGTTAAGTGCACTCAACATATCTGTGCTTTTAGGTTTGACTAAACATGTACTTATCCTGTTTGTGAACTCAGTATAATAGCCAAAATTTTTATTCTACCCTTTTAATATTTCTACAATAAAAAAAGAACAAATGAAAAAACTAAAAACTGTACTTAAGTCAATTTGAAAAAAAAATCACTTAGCATAAGTGTGAACTATGGTATCGATATGACCATTAAATTGTTTCATGTCAAAATTAACTAAACACTGTAATTAATCAAGTAGTTATAATTTTTAACAAAATCTTGGAATCACAAAATAAAAACTAATTACAGTGGAGAAGTTTTTTAAACCGATTCGAAAATAAATTGCTTCTGATATTTGTTAGACTGACTTCACAAATTGACACTCAAGTAAATCTAATGCCTTCAAATACTATGTATAATTAGAATCTTACACTATTCTACTAAAATAGAAATGTAGTGAGATCTCGAAATGTTGTCTTCAATTGTGAAACAATTAAAAAATTATCTTGAATATTCCAAAAAGGTAAGTAAGAAATTTAAGTCTTCACCAAATTTTGATCTTGCACTAATTATCAGCTTTTTTGAGGTTTGAGTTGGAAATAACAAATAATTCTATTCACTGTAATTAAAATTTACACCATTGTTATGCTCCATATAGAGTTTGTACAAATTTAGTGTTAAAGAACAGTACAAATTATTAAAGTTACAAAGTAAAGGGAAGATGGAAGTTAGCACTTCATTGTGCCTTTTTGATTCGACGGCTCGATTGACCTATTTGTCATTGTTGGTTGGTTCAGTGTATCATTTTTCTATTTTTATTCTCTCGAGGAACTCAGTATTTTAAATATTCATCTAGAACAATATTTAGATGTTCAAATAGAACTACACTGAGCGATTGAGAAGGTCGATCACATCATCAGCTTTGCTTTCCGCAATAGTTCTACATATATTGTTAGCGAAAAATGCTAGTAGTTTGTCTATGCCAACTTTCGTTTGATTTGGCCACATAATGAATACGTTTCTTGACGGCTTCTTGTATGACTAGCTCATCGTTTCATTCTTCTCTAGCTTACAATGAAAAATCCAATAAAGGAGGGAAGTCCAAAAACGATAGCTACGACTTCAAATTCGTTTCTGTATCGTTTTACCAGATACTATTTAAAAGTACTGTTTATTGAAGAAAAATTCTAATAAAATATATTTAAAATTAAAAAGCAAAATTCTAAAATTTATTGAAAATGCTCTAGAAAGACACTATTTATTTAAGAAATGATAAAAACAAGTATATATGATTAACTGATAAATTAAAATACTCAACTATTAGTCTACCAAGAATTGGATCATAATAAATACAACAAAACAAAGGTTATTACAGTAAATTCAACTGAAATTTCTAATTCCTTTTAATTACGCTAATCTCACTGTTGTTACACTAGTTCTTATTTAATTCACAATCAATTTTATTTACATTTTACCGCATAAAAACAACAACAACAAAAAGTAAATAGAATTAACCCTTTTTCCCCATATTTGTTTTGATAATTTTCTATCTAAAGTATATATTATTTAAGAATTAATGAACTAAATACAACACGATGTATTAAGTAATAAAATTGATTAAAAAAATTATTTTATTAAAAAAAAAAAAAAAAAAAGTAATAAAAGTGCAGTGTTTTTAATCTAGTAACCCTAATGACATCGTATTATGAGTAAACTATTCCCAATTAAATAATATTCTTCTATCCTTGAAATATTTTTGTCATACGCAACTAGAGTAGAGTATTGAGGTTTTTTTTCTACTTTTTGAGAGTATATTATTTAAGTAGTATTTATGATTGCCAATTCATCGGCATTAAATATCAAATTAATAAAAATAATTTAAAAAATACAATTTTATTTTTGTTTTTGCAAAAAAGAACAACTCATATTTCTAATTTAACCAATACATTGTGTGGTTTGGCTTGTGTTCTTGGTTTACTCATATTATTTTGTTCTATACATTATTTTGCATATTGTCTAGCAATCTATATATATATATATATGTCAGTGATAAACACTTAATGGTCGTTATAGGTCAGAGAGATATATATTTGACTATAGCTATATAGTAAAATAGAATATTATTTTAGCATAATAATTTAGAATATCAAATAATGTATGAGCAAGAATATTGCAATGGTAAATTATTTAATTTTATTTTAGTTATTCAAGTTCAATTATGCTATCAAAATTGATTTATATTTAAATCTATTTCAAATAAATTATCTAAACAATTGTTGTGTTAAATAATTTGAAGATGCAACTATTTTTATAAATCTCATAAGTTTATGATGATTCAGCTCTTATGACTTTACCTTATGATTTCAATAACATAAAGTAGTACTAACTATTCTAAATTGATCTCAATGCTAAATTAATATTTAATAATTAATATATAAATTTATTTCGATATTTTAGAAGCGGAAAACGCGTGTTTTTATTTCTTATTTTTTTTTTATTTTTTTGTGCATTTATAGAATTTTTATTTTTTTTTATTTATAAAATGTAATAAAAATTATTACAATTTTTATAAACAGATCAAAAAAAAAAGAAGAAAACAAAAATTAAAAATAAATATTGTAAGCATATTTTATTTCTTTGCTCCCATTTATAATTTTTTTATTGTAAAAAAAATACATTTCAGTTGAATGAAAAAGTTTAAATAAATGAAACTAAAGAACACGATTTGTTTGGAGCTTTTTGTTTTCTCAATTTTTAACTGTCGTATGAAATGTTTGATTTCAAACAAACTTCTATTTTTAAATTAAATTTTTATTTTAGAAACAAGAATATTTTGAAATGGTAGTATGGTAATTTATTAATAGAAGTTATCTATAATTATACCTACCCAGTTTTCATTAGAAATTGTTAGCAGATAAATTGGAGTTTAGACATAGAAGAGTATATTATACTATTAACTAGAAGAAACCCCCTGGTACTTACCCGGCCGAGCAAAAGAAAGCAATTTTTCTGTGAAACGGCATAATAAATGATTATTCATAAAATTAAACATTTGACATGTTGAAAGTATCTGACAACCAATATATAGAATAGTAATATTAATAGCAAACTATAAAAAAATAAAAATGTTCAAAGTTTTAATCTTAATAAAATAAAATATCAAAACTATCAGATACTGAACAGATATATCAGATTTGAACTTTTTCTATAAGATTTAATTTGTTTTTATTATTTTTTTATTTTTCGAGGGAAAGTGAAAGCCTTCTTACTTAGCTATGTGGAACTCTAACCCCGCACTAAAGCCACCGAAACCCTTTACCATAACAACAAAATATTAGTGACCGTTTAATTGATTTTTCGGGTTAATTGAGAAAGTGTAGTGTGTTGGAATATTATTAAAAAATATTTTTCGAACATTTTATTAAACCATCAATCATAACTATGGCTTAGTACCATTCATTACCGTTTCCCAATTATTATGAACGAGTTTTAAAATGTATCATATAGAAAGAATTGAGTAAAATGGAATATTTTAGGAAACGTCCTGGTATGCAACATTGTTAGTTACACTGTCCCTGTCAGTAGTTTTCTCCTGTCTTGGTCCTGCTACAATTTTAATTTCATTGCTCTTTAGAGCTGACCATGGGTGAGGGTAGGTTCAGGAAGAAAAATGCAGACTCTTCGAAATATTTGACCTTGTGTTTTATTGATTGATATTGCATATGCAAGACTTTTTTTTTTTTTATGATCTTGACAGTAACTTAGGATAGAATCACCTTTGCGTGTGTTTAATCAAGTACGGTTCTGCAATTTTACACTACAATATCTACAATAATTTGAGTATTTATTTTAACAAATTACTGGCTTTTCTACTCATTAAATGTGGAAAACTACTACTATTGTCAGGAACTAAGCCTTCTTAAATAGAATAGTTTCATTTTATTTAATTTGTTACCAGATTATATTATATACTCTCAATTATTTTTTCTCAATTATTATATCCCAATGACAAAGGGTATTAGACCAGCTCGAAAAACCAATGAATCATTTTTGTTTTTTTTTGCTTCAGCGGGAATCGAACCCGGGACCTTTCGGTTGAAAGGTAGGCGCTCTACCTACTGCGCCACCCAGCGTGTAATTAATTACTTACTGTAAATTCATGTATAATAAAGTCTTAAAAAAAAAATTTCATTCTATCCGATATTTTTTTTTTAATTTCTAAATAAAAGATTTAATTTTATAATGATTAACTTAAGACTTTGAATAATTTTTATTTTTTGTGGCTTGCTATTAATAATATTATTCTATACATTGTTTTCAGATAATTTAAACATATCAAATGTTCAAATTTATTAAAAATCATTTTATTGTGCTGTTTCACAACAAAATTTCTTTTTTTTTGCTGACTGGAGATTTACTAGGGGGTATGTTTTCTAGTATATATATACATATGATCATCAAATCAAATATCCGCTATTCCTTTTTATTAAAATTAACTATTATACAATCTGTAAAATAAATTTGAACAATAGAATTTTAATATAGGTTCAATAAACATATATCACATCATTTCAATTATCTCTTTTTTGTATTGGTGAATAAACGTTTCTTTAAAATGTGTTAATCTGTAAAATTATATAAATTACTATAAATTTCGTGTATCTGAAAATGAAATACTTATATTTTATAAATTAATTTTTATATAGAATTTTTATATAGGATGTTGTTATGTAGGATAACTTATATTAATGTTATCCTACTAATTAATTTTTTTTTTCTAGTATAAGTGCAAAAATTCAAAAGCGATAATCCAAAAAAAATAAAAAAAATAATTTTACTCAAAAGAGAATTGAACTCACAAAAATTTCTTATATTAACATGACGCTTCAACCAACTAAGCTAAAATAAAAATTTATTTCGATCTCTAAGGTGATAAAGAAAAAAATTTATTTCGATTGATTGAATAAAGAACAAAACGAAGACACACGAAAAACTACGAAAAGTGTGCCTTCACTAATCGTGTTCTTGTGTATTATAATATAGGTAGATGTGAACGCGGGAGTAAAATTATAATATTTATATACCAATTTTTATATATATATACAAAACTTGAAATATGTACATATCTTTTTTTTCTACAAAATGAAATCGTATATTCGTAGTATGCGAAATTCTCTCAACAAATTGTTGGGTATTATGTACACATTTTATTTAGTTAGTATTGAAAATATACGATAATAGTTATAGGCTGGTTATAGGAAACATATTTTTGTAAAAATATTTGTTTTTTTTAAATATTCTTCAATATTTATGGTGACTCTCTCGATATTTCTCCGGATATTTAAAAGTCATTCATTATCTCCCGATATTGTATCATTGCTTCTCTATCACACTTTGTATCTTCCACCTATGCTCTAAAACATTTCTAATGAAAACCGTGCATTAACTTTAATATACTATTTTACTACTTTTTAAATAGAGCATATTTTAATATAATACAAAAAACAGATAATAGATCAATTTTATACAATCTGTAATGTGACGTAGTGCTGATTACTATACTACATCATTCAATACAGTATTTAGATTAAATAGAAACCAGAAAATACAAATAATTTATAGAATATGATGTAGGCTCTAGGTGAAACATTATTAAAATTAAATAAATATTAAAACTCTACTGAATTCGTATGTAATATTTCAATTTTAAAATTGCTGATCACAACTTATATTAGTAGTTAGATTCCGTAAGTACATATCCGATTTAGGATAGGTTTATAAATTAGCAATTTGTTGTCTAAAATGTCATAAACGAATTCTATTCAATAAAATTTAATTGTTGCCTTAATTTACTATGGATAATGGATATTATTTGTCCATTTGTAAGTCGGTTATTCAAATGCATGTTCGATTTCTTTTTGCTGGACTACTTCTTCTACTACTTATTATAATTATTTTTGATTGGTTTTTCAAACTTAGGAGATAATGAAAAGAGAATACTAATAAAATTTAGTCCAATATAGCCGGACAAGTTTCTCTCTTCAGTTTAAATTTGATTCTTTTTTCAGTGTCGATTTAATTATATACATTCAATCTGATTTTCCACTTCTGTAACCAATCTTGAACTTAATTTACGTTACAATATCTCAGAGGCATAAGCTGAGTTATATAAACATTGTACATATATCATTATGACAGTGTTATCAGTATAAATTTGACGGTAGTTGTCTGGTTTGTTTTTTGGTAAGTTTGCAGTGAAAATTGCTTAAAACACAGAGTTTAAAACATTGCTTTGTGGCACCGTACTCTGTGAAAGCTACTATTTTAATGATTGAATTATAGACGTCTTAATACTTCACTAAATAGTGTTTTTCCATAAGGTATGATCGTACCTACGAAGTAACTATTTAACTTTGGACAACAATAAAGCTAGACCTTATCGAAAGCTTGACCAATATTCAAAAATACTCACTGTACAATTGTTGAAATATGAAAAACTCGTAATGATATGTTTTAAGTAATTAAAATGTATTTAAAATTTGATTTCAGATTGTACTGAAGCTAATATTTTAGTTGATTTTTGTATTTGTTTGTTTATGTGAGAAAACTATATTACGTGGATTTGTTCAACTTCAGCATATTTAAATACTAAATTGCTATTTTTAATATTTATTTAACTTTATTTTATTATTTCGACTGCACATAAATATACAACCAAAATTTAGAATCCTTTTCCGGCTAAAATGTGGACCATCTCTCTATTATACAATTATTTTAAAGATAGAAGAAGGGAATTTTTCTCCTGCAATATTGGGTTAGCAGAATTTCAACAAACAGGTTATTACAAATTAATGGGTAATGTATAGTTAGGACAACTTATTTTTAGTATACATCAGAATACAGTTATGTAGTCTTTAACGACTAAAACTCTTATTCTCCATCAGGGAATATTTTAGGGTATTTTCGAAAATTTTAAACTCTAAAAAAAAAAATGAACAGTTTACTAAAAAGTAAATTACTCATTCCAAGTAAACAATGTGCTCATGCATTTTTATAATGTAAATTAAAATTATAGATAAAATCGGCAATATCTAGAAGATACAGACATCTATGCTTTCCCTATTTAGACCCTCTAAAATAAAATTCGGCATAAGTGATGTCTTGAACTGTTACTCCAATTATTTATTATTCTTAAAGCAAAAATATTTAATTAATAAAATTAATTCGAGTAAAAAAGCAGATAATAAGCTAATATAATACAAAAACAAAAAAGTATCTATATTTTAATTAAAAATAAACTTCTGATGTAATTTTAAATATATTTCAATATAAAATATGCATTGTACAGGAAATATAAATATAATTAAAAATTCATTTAAAAGAAAAAAGAAAAATAAATAAAAAAAAGCTTCCTATTCCACATAAATACAACTGAATTGACAACAAAATTTTGTAACAAAAAATACATCTTGCAGCTAATGTTAATGTTGCAACTTGCAATGAATAACATTAAAACATTTAATGTTTATAATGACTTAAGTAAGTTTTGACATGTTTAAAACATCACATATATATATATATATATATATATATACATACATATAATTTTGGCACAGTCAGTATCAAAATTATTTAACTATATAGTTAATTTATGTGTGTAATTATAAAATTTTGAATACTTAAGTTTTAAATTGTTCATGAGTCGAACATCGTTCCATAGATCTGATCAATGTTAACTCTTTTCTTTTGAGAATTAGTAAGAATAAAAATATTTCAGAATTATAAACAGACAATATGTGATTTGTACTATATACTTTATGTTCTATTACATTTCTGGAAAACGATATACAAGTAAAAAGCAATGAAAAAGTCTGCAAGTACTAGACGAAATACCGAGTATGTGTGTTATAAGCATATTACTTAAGTAAAATTAAAAAGAAAATATTCAACTATATATTTTAAACAATACGATATAGTTTTACAGCTCATTGAACTATTTCATTCTTCTTGAAAAAACTATAAGCATAACTTAATTTTACATTTGGTACAAACTCAACAAAACAACTACAACAATGCAAAATATGATTGAGTTAATGTAGTTATTGGTGCAGATAAAAGAAAAGTTTAGTGTCCATCGACAGAAATTTCTCTGTAAAACAAACATTTTTTTCGGGATTTAAACCAAGCAAAAACGAGATGGGTGGGTGCAATAGATAAAACGAATGCATTTCAACCGAAGGGTCTTACGGTCGATTTCCAATGGTCCAGTACCCTTTGTCATTGGGATAAAATAAATGGTTGGATTGGGATAAACAAATTGAGTCTGGTAAATAAAATGGACAGTCTGATAAATGCAAAATACGCTATTTAAAACGGAAAATACGCTATTTAAGAAGTTGATTTTAGCTGGTAAACATTTTAAATTTGAAAATATTTGGTTGGTTTTAAAAAGTGAGACAACATAAAAACTAAAATCTACTTTTACTTCCTGATAATTAGTAGATAGTAGTTTTCCACATTTAATGAGTTGATATGTTACAAAAATTAATAAATAAATTCTCAAATAACATCTTAAGCCTCACATGTAATTAAAAAAATTGTAATACCGTACTTAATGTATGAAAATGTATTTTTACCTTATTTACTATCTAAAAAAATATAAAAAAGAAAACATAAACATTTTGCATAAGTAAATAAACGAAATAGTTAAGTACTCGTTCTCAGTTCTCAAATACCCATCTAATGTACGAGGAAATCATTCTACCCAGTTGATGGTTTCAGTAAAACAAAATAGTTAAAATTTGAATGGTATACGTACTTATTTTTCGTTGTGCTAATTAATTGTGCATCGACTGTGTGTGTACACATTTTTTATAAATATACTAGCAAAATTTATTGCAATTCATAATTAATTGAGTCAACAAAAAAAAAAAAAAAACGTTTGTCAATGGTTGCATTTAATCATAAAATAAAATTTTAATATTAAAGTTTTAAATAAAATTGCTAACATCAAATTTAGTAAAATGCGGTCAAAATAAATATTTAAATAACAACTACTTATATAATAAAAAATAAAGAAAGTAATTAAGTTAATAATATTTAATTAATTAATTTAGGATTTTACAATTAGATTAATTTACATTTTATTATTTTATAACTGGATTAGTTTTTTATGATACTCTTGAACTAATTTACTTTTAAAATTAGAACCAATAATAATTTTTAGAACTTCCCTGTAAAAATCTAAGCTATGAAAAGAGGATAATATTATAGTTTTACTTATCAATCGTATTTCAAGTTTTTTTTTTATTAAATTGCATATACCATAGTACTTACTGGTTGTGATATGTAGATGTACATGCATATGTACATGTATGTACAAGGCTGTTGTGATATACGTACATGAATTTAAAATTTCCAATGAATTTAAACAATTTCTTACAATGTAAATAGAAGTTCACTTCACATAAATAAATTATTAATAATTAACATACATAAATAAATGAAATATTAAAATTATCCATACTGAACTTTGCAATTCCAAAAAATAAAATAATAGCTTTCAATAATTTATTTACATTTTAAATTTATAGAAAACAAAAATTAAAAAATTGGAAAATCATTGTAAAGTATTGAATATTTTGAATCTTCCAATGTACAATTATTACAATTTAAGCAATGAAGTAGGAAAAGCGCCTTCAAGGCCATAAATATTGTGTTTAAATATTAAAAATGTAACACAAGTTGGTTAGATTCAGGTGGTTTTGAAAGTATGTTAAAGTGACAAACCAAAAGCTCAATTTAAGTCAATTCGCTTTGTTGTGATATCGCTGAATACGATACACTTCATTATCGAGTAAAATCATATAGAGTTTTGTAATAAATGCTCATAAAATTCCTATATATACATATATATTCCTATATGAATACATATCCTTCAGACCCCATCGTCGTTTTCAGAACCATATGTCCGGCAAAGAATTTCTTCTTGGAGACACCAAGACAGTGTCCTGTATGCACTGTAGTGGTAGTATAAGCGTTTTGTAGATTTGAACTTTGGTGCTTCGGGATAGGAGATTAGACAAACCGAAGTAGTCGGGGTCATTTTGGTGATGTCATTTTAGTGATTAACGTTGACTTCAAGGTAGTTAAATTCTTGAATACCTCGACATTATATATGCAGACACCGACATTTTGATCAATATGATGTTGGGAGGGCTTTTTATTTGTCAACAATATATATTTTGTTTTTTCTTCATTTACTTTGAGACCTATTTGTTCCGCTTTCTCTTTATTTAGGGTCAAACACTCGATGACCGCCCGTTGTGATCTGACGATAATATCAATAATCAATATCCTTGGCATACCCTACTAGTTGGACAGATTTGAAAAATATAGTTCCAACATTGTTTACTTCCGCTAGTTGCACTACACGTTCCAGTACTACATTGCAGAAGTTGCATGATAGTGCATTTCCTTGTCGAAATTTGGTTCACGTCTGAAATAAGTCAGAAGCGTTATTTCTAATCACCACCACACATCTTGAGGTTTCAAGTATCATTTTTAACAATCAGATGAGCTTGGTTGGTACACCAAACTCAGACATATCAGCGTTTAGTTCGCTGCGGAATATGCTATCGTATGCAGATTTAAAATCAAAAAATAGATGGTCTAAATCGATTTGAACATCTGGTCGCTTATTGATTTTTAGGGTGAAAACCGCATTAATAACTGCCAATTTGAGCATCCACAATAGGGCTTCAGACATTCGCTTGACTTGTACACCTGAGTTTTAACAAAATTTTTTTGAATATCATTTTCAGAAATATCTGGTCATCTAGTTACCTATGATCATAAAAATATGAAACTTAAATAACGGTAAGTAAAAAATTGCATATGATAACAGTTATCAGTCTTTATTAAATTAGTTTTTATTGCTCCAATTTAATATGATAACAGTTATCAGTTTTTTTTAAATTAATTTTATTACTTCTGTTATCATTAGATGTCCTTATGGAGAACAAATTTTCGAAATGTGTTGATCAATGTCAATGATCCAAATTTGATAAAATATTAATTTATATAAAACTACCATTTAGAAAATTAAGATAAACATTCTAAGAAATTTTTTTTTCTAAGTCTTATTTTTTTTTTATTCTTTAAGTGAAAATTAAAGAGAAAATTTCACTACGTGTGTACCCCACAACACTTGATATGAAACTCTTTAAAAATAAAATAACTCTAAGTAAAAACTGTTTTAACCTGATTAGTAATTCATTATTAAAATAACAATTAATAAAAAATTTAATAGACTGCAAAACGAGAATTCAATATGTATAACTGGTTTCAAATATTAAGTTTAATGTTTTAAAAATTGATAAAGTTGGCCTAAAAATGGGATCAGTCAAAAATCTTAGAATAAAAACCCTGTAGTAACATATACTCTTAATCAAGACATTTTAAACTAAATATACAATTGTAAGATTTCGAGATAACTAAATTTTTAATAAATGGTTTACTCAAGAACTTGATTAGTGTGACGAGGTCTAGAAATAAATGTCTGCAGTGTCTGCCGATTATCTTGTTCGATATTTCTGAATTCACAATTGTTCATTAATTTCATCTCAAATTGCTCATCACTCATCATTATCATTTTTAAGCTTATTACAATAAATTGTATATAACCAACCATTAACTATATACATAAAAATTCTAATTTCCCCTCTCATCTATTTAAGATGTACAAAATAAAGAGATTAAATGAAACAGATTTAAAATACAAAGAAAATGTGAGCCAACCTTTCTGAAATAGAGTGGTAAATTAAAAACAATAAAATAAATAATATTTTAGCACAATTTTTTACAAATACATTTTATAAAATGACCAAGCCTATTTAAAACGATAGTGATTACGATGAAGTAGTTAATAATAAATAATTTGAACACAACAAAATAATAAATTAAATTTGTAGTATATCTATTTTTAAAAACACCTGAGCCGGATACCACCAATTTGATAATCTTATCTTTTAAAAAATCAAGAACCATTTTTTTTTTACTTTAATTACATAATGGCTTGAATGAGAGCAGATTTTTTAATTTAATTTTAATTTTTTTCTTTGTACTCATTTCAACCTATTAATTTACAAAAGCTTCAAAATTTTATGTAAGAAAGAAATCACCTTGTATTATAATTATTTTTCCTAAAAAACAAAAATCTCAAACACAGCATATATTATATACGATTACAATGTACACAATGTTGCATGTACCATAATGTAGACAATCTTATCAATTCCGCATACCATTAAATTACCTGAGTCAGCAAACAATAATTTTAAAATAAAATAATAACAGTAATCATGATGATGATTATCATCATCATAATCATTATTACTTAAATTCAATTCATAACAATCAGCCTCCACTACAAACATTTTCTTTATTTTAGTTTTTATTTTTATCTGAGTTTTATTTTTTTATAGTTTTTGTTTTTACATTTGTACTATTAAGTGATCCTATTAGAGAGGACGATAGTTTTCATAATTTATTCTACAAAATTATATTTGTTCGAATTTTATTTTTTTTAACCTATTTACTTATTATACAAAGCAGTAAATAGGTTCCAAAATTTTTTTCTTTAGTTCGAAATAGTTTAGTTTACAGATTTGGATACAGATTAGAGATTTAGAATTCATTTATGTTCTTAAATACAAGTGAGCTTTTAGCCAATTGTTCTTAATTCGAAAAGGATATAATAACACAATTATTTTTTATATTATGCCTTTTTTATATCTTGATATAAAAATTAATTATTTCTATACATTTGTACATAATTACTTAAAACTGAGGCCTTAATATGAGGTAGTAAATAATTATTGCTCAGTTTTAATAAATTTTATTTATATTCATTTTATTACCTATTCAGACATAGATAATTCATACTAGTTATAGGTTGAAGGCCTGTGATGCAAGCTACCGAAATTTACGAAACTATAATATACGTACTTAAATCTAATCTGAATTCAAATACTAAAAACAATTAATCGCTGGGAGTCCAAAAACTCAATATCAATATGTACAATTTATGTATTGTTTCAGCTTGAAGATTTTAAATATATAAATTTGAATGCGAGGTTGTTTAAAAAAAAATTTACAAAAGCAATTTGCAGTTTGGTTGTAGAACATTCCTAGAATTTACCAATTGCCTTAAAAAAAATATCCAAACCTAATAGGAAAAAAATATATATATAAAAAAAAAATTTAATATGCTAAAATATACCTAAATATATGCTTTTTAAGATACAATATGTTAAAATATGTCAAAATGTGTCAAAATATTCCAAAATATTCCAAAATATTCAGTAACAGGCGTAATATGCAAAAATATGCTGTAACAGGTCTTAAAACATGAAACGAATAAATATCCAGTCCATTCCTCAATAGCACTTAAGAAAAAAGTAATGGCCGTGATTGCCCCCTGATTACATAACCTGCAGCTATTTACAATATATCCATTTTTTGCTGTATAAATTTATTCATTAAAAAGCCAATTAAGCCGTATTACCAAAAGTTAAGCAAATTAAAATTTGACCCCAAAATTTAATACAATTATCAAATTTTTTTTTTAAAATTATATTTTTTGTCTAAAATTCTTTATATAGGTAAGAACACTACCTAAGAGGACCAAAAAATTACTTAGAAATGTTCTTGTTTTTCCGACTATATTTTTCGGTCAACTGTGACATACCTTATTACAATTAAGATACCTACGACTATGATAAAAATTAAATATGTATATATTTTTTAAATGTTCACATTTCGAAAAATTATTTTTAATTAAGGTACGTGAAATAAATCTCCAACAATTTAAATACAACATGTAAGTATACATAATATATTTAAAAACAAAAAAACCTCTAGTTATTTTAATGAACGCAAGACCTTAGTTTTAAATTAATTTCTTCCCGAATCATTCATTAAATACCCAAAAATGTACATTTTATGTATCACCTGTATCTATGTAGAGTAGACTAATTAAAATGATAAAAAAAAAAAAAATTAAAATAAATTTTTAAGTTCTTTTGTTTTCCATTTTGTTTTTATGTTTTTTTATGTTTTTTTTTTTCGTTTTTCTAACCTAACAAATATAAAATTTTATGAGATTGTTTAATTTAGACTGCTCAAAAAATAAAAACAATAATAAAATAAACAAACAACAAAATAAAATAATAAAACATTATGTGAGAGCAATAGCAATGTACATACAACAACAAAACAATAAAAAATAACGACAAAAAATTATTTGAATTTTGAATGTAATAAAAGAGAGAGAAAACAATTTTTATTTTCACCTGTTCTTCTAGTCTTTTTATTTTCTATTTAATGCTAAAGGTGATTTATCTTAAAATAAACAAAATTCTCTTAACAAAAAAAGTGTTTCGTATTTTTTTTTTGTTTTTTATTTTCTTCGTCTTTTAAATATTAGTTACTCAGCAGTTGAAACTTCAAATGGAATACATATGTTGAGTTTAGGCTGAGACAATGAAAAATGATATTAAATCAAAATCAAGAATTACTTAAAAAAAATTTTTAAGTAGTTGTGCAACTTTAAGACATTAAATTATGAAATATACACCTATTCACATGTGAAAAATGCGCACCAATAATATATTTTAAAAATATCAAAATATGTTTTTTGGATCATGCCTCTAATGGGTTGATTGAATTCAAACATAAAATCGAACATAATATTCAGTAAAGTACACATGATGGTAGACCTAATGTATTGTGTATGACAGAAAAAAAGCTCAGCTGAACAATTATATTTATCGAATCAGGTAACTGAAATGCTTACGTAATTTAAAACTATACTTTTCTCCGGCTCTGTATTAAGCAAAAAGAAATTTTTGTAGATATACGTCAAATTCATAAAAAAGGTTTGTTTACTTCGATAATCACGGAATGGTATTTTAATCACAATATGAATTATCTGTCATATGAAGAACACAAATCATTAAAGTTCATTGATGAATCACAAATAATTTTTGAACAATCCTGGGAAAACCAAAAAGTCAAATCAAAAACTAAAACCAAAATAATACGTAAAACTCGGACGTCACAACATTCGATTTCTCATGAAGAAACGCGAATCGAAGTAAGTTTAATTTCATGGGGACCATCGTATCATTGGATGGAGATACCGATTTGGATATCGAAGCCCGCATCAGGAAAGCCATACAGATTTCGGGATGCTATGCAATGCAATGTGCAATGAAAACAACATATCGCAGCGCACTAAAATATGTGTCTTCAAAGCTTGCGAAATATGGAAAGTTTCAGTCAACATCATCATCACATCCTAAAAATTTCTAGTCTATAAATCATTTCCAACAGAACAGTGTTTGTCAACAAACGAATCAAAAGCAAATAGATGTAGAAATTCGACAGAAGAAATGGCGTTGGGTCGGACATACTCTGAGAAAACCTGTCAACAGCATCACGAAACAATATTTCAAATGGAATCTTCAGAGTACACGTCGCATCAGAAGGCCAAGAAAAACATGCAGAACAACAATCTGAAGCCGAAGCAAATATACAACAATGAACGTGACCACAATTGAAGAGATTAGCAGCGGATAGAAGACGATGGGGTTACAGGACAATGATGATGATCACTGAGTATATATGAATGTCCTGTCCTAAAAATCTATTCAAATCATTTTAAAACTTAATAAAGAAATGCAGGATCTATAATCAGTCAGACCCCACATTTTTTGAATTAGAAGATTTTCGAGGAGTTAGAAAAAATACATTTTTATGCGAAATATTAGTATTGTGTGTTTATATGGAATCCTAGACTTGAATCAGTACACACATAATAAAAGGTTAATTTACGAAAGAGAAAACTATGATTTTGATAAAATGTTTATGATTTGCTGAAAATATTAATTATAATGAAATAAATAGCCTGGATATACTTTAATCTCAATATAAAAATTTATTTCAAATTAAATCGAGGAATTATATGCCCTTATTTACGTGGGTCCGGTAAATCAAAAAAGTCAAAACTATAGATTATAGAGTAATTGAACATCATTTTATAAAAATTTATATTTTTTAGGATTTGGGAAAATCTAGATTCGAAACAACTTTATCAATAAAATTAATTTACTTCCTCATACAATCCAACTAATTCAATTTGAAGTACCTAAGTTCACCTTTATATCAATATTGCAAATCCAAGTTTAATTTAAAACCATATCTAAGCACACAATTTTCTACATTAAGTCTAGAAAATGCATAATTAAATTAAAATAGTAAAAACCTTTTAAGAATTTTTATATATTTATTTATGTATTACAAAAGTAAAACCAAATGTATTATACTCCCTCAAATAATTCATTATAATCTACATAATGCTAGAGACAGAATAAAAGAAAAATTATTTTGTTGCTTGATGCCGATTCGCGATTAAAGAAATGCTTAATAATTTATATCTGTCATACCAAGTGTATATAAGTATATAATATATGTATATAAACTTATATAATACACATTTATTTACATACTTACATAATCTATTAAATCAAAAAAAAAAAAAGAGTAGTAGTAGGAGAGAATGCAGTCAAGAAATTTGAATGCCGTAAGGACCATAATGAATACCTATATAGAGAGATACTTATATATTATATAAAAACAAAAAGATGTAGGTTCTACAAGACTATTCACATAAAAAATGAATCTTCTAGTAGGTATAAAAAGATTTGAAAATAAAATAATACTTAGTGAGTGATGTTTTAAGAAAATTCAAACAGCAGTAAAAGAATTATAAATAAGTCAAACAATATAAAAAACAAAAAAAAATAATAATCAGTGAATAAATTTACACTTCAACACCCCCAACTGAGTTTACTATTTTTTTTCTTTAAATAATTTTTGTTTTTGTTTTATAACTATACTTAGTTAATTTGATTATTGTTAAATAAAAGACAAATTATTATTTTTGAATTTATATGAAGAAAGAGCCAATAATTTTGTATTTTCTTCCGATCAACTATTCTAGTATCATGCATCATAATACTAATGAAAATACAAAAAATGAATGTTAGCACTGTAGGTAAGTGAAAGCCTACAAGTTTTCGAAAACGGGAAAAATCGGTAAAACGGATGTCCTTAAAGGCTTAGAAACATGACTAGACAGAAACTGGACTAAATTACGAACAATAAAATTATTGATAAATACACAACAGTCAGCTATCGTGAGCAATTTATTGTGTTAAATCTTCGGTGACGTGTTGAAGAAGCTCAAAGTGATTGTTTAATTGGATATATATCACAAATTGAATTCCCTTAAGAAGAAGAAGGTATATAATTGTAATTTTTGAAAAATCTTATAGTGTTATATCTGAGCAGGATTGTGATATTCATATTTAAAAATGACTGTACAATTCTATAGCCCGTATACATTGTAATGAAATATCAATATTTTAGATCTGCAATTTTAGCTATAGATTTTTTAGATTAGTGCTTTTAGATTGGATTTTTTAGAATTAGAGATGCTGAATTTTGGTTATCATCGCTATTCGTTAGCATTTAAATAAAACTCAACATTAAATTGTCTATTATCAATCTATTACATTAATTTGTCTATAGTCAATTGACAATTTAAATGGTTAATCACAAGCACTGATGAAGAAAGTATGTTGCTTCCGAAATATCGATATATGAAAACCGAATATTAAAATAATTATTAGTGAATGAAAACCTGACAAAATTTAAATTATTTAATTTAAATGGGCTCATACAATACAGTTCAAGATCATTATTCTCTTATAATTACAAAAATGTTACACAGTCAAACAACGTCGAAGTTTCAGGTTGAATCCTCAACAAAATAAACACATGCAAAATAACATAATAATTGTACACAATAATGTACGTATACATTTTTCTTATTAACCATACAACAATTCATTGACAATTCTATTGTTTCTATAATTATTTCTATTAAACCCAACTCATTAAAACTCTTAAACAAAAACCCAAACGTTAAGAAATTTGTTTGTTCAATTCGAACCAATCTTCGTAACTGTTAAAAATAACACAATCGTAAAGAAATGTCTTAGATGTAGTTATATATCAGTTAGCATTTATTGGTAATACATAATATGCACAGTTACTACTTACACCCAATCTCAAGAATTTTATTATTGCAAGCTGTCAATACAAGTGTAAATAGTATGCACCTTTAACAATATTAATTGTTATAACAAAATTAAATTGTACATAGAGTTGCTAAAGAGATTGCTTTTATTAGAATAGGATGATTTCATGCAATCATATTAGTAGAACTATTACAGAAAAGATAGAATGGCCGTTGATTTTTATCGAATAAATCAATTCATTGTTAGTTTACAAATTAATTATAGTAAAAGTAGTATGTAAGTGGGCCACTGTGTGAAATTGAAATTTTTAAAAATTGATTTACGGTAAGTTGATAACGATTATCGCTCACTTTACTTGCTAATGCATTTAGGTTGCTGCCAATTTTAATAAATTTTATTATTTTCAAAATAAAAAAAATTAAATACTAAAAATCATGTGTTAACAAAAAATTTACTCACTTTTGAAAAATGAATTATTTGAAATTATAAAATTTGAAACATACCTGAAAATAAAAATAAAAATACATTTAAAAATTATTTAAATAAATATAAAATGTTAAAAATAAAATATTGTAATAAATATTTTTAATATAATTTAGCTAAATATATTTAAAACAAATATAATAAAGCTTGAGTTGAGTAAAAATACTAAATTAAGGTTAATGAATGCTCTTATATTTCCAATAGCCACCCTATACTGCACATGTTTGATAATAAGACAGAGAGATAGAAAAAAGAATTTAAAGCTCGCGATATGGGTATATATATAAGAGTATATAATTACAGTTTCGTGCACCGAACATCCTACAAACATTTTAATATTAAACGATTTTAATGTCAAATACAGACTCTTAAAATAAAATATTCGATACAATTTTTAAACACATTTCCAGGCGTTTGGAAAAACTGAGAAAGCAATTGGCCAATATCACACGTGGGACAGACTCACTTAAACTCCTACTCCATCCAAGGCTCACTATAGCTTCCAACGTGAAGAATCGCCGCAGAGAAAGCATATAAAAAAGACGACTAACCTGGAAACAGCACGACAGGAAACAGCCTGACGTTATAGAACTAAAAACAATATTTTTACTATACTTTACAATCGAGTAAATAGAATAAGAGTAAGTTTGTAAATTAAAAAACTATATACTTCCAAAACTTATTACCCTCCCTTTGTAATTACAATTCATCTCCTACGATAATATTTTAAAATGATTTAGAATGACAAATTGTAGGTTAAATAAAATAACAAATTTAATTCATTCTTATGCGATGCAATTTATTTTCTTCAACTAAATAACATTAAAAACTCAATAACACAATCTTGTACGTACAATTAAAATTAAAAATGACAAACAAAAAAATTGTTCGTGATTTTTTTATAATTAATGGATTCGTTAATTAACCATAAATAAAATATTTATTCAAAAACTATTAACATTCAACAATTTATCCTACATTGTATAAAAATTTTTAAAAATAACGAAACTTTAGAAATTTTGACTACAAAAACCAATTCCTTGGCGACTCATCTTAAAATTTCATATCCTTTTTTTTTGTTGGATTACTTAAAAAAAAAACTTGGGTTGTTTTTACATAAAAAACACACTGAATAATCCAACTATGAGTTAACCTTTTCAGGAATTCAATATAAATATTAGATCCAATATTAGACGCACTTGAGTTCATTTCAAACTAGGAACAAAAAAAAAAAAAAAAACAAATCAAACCTCAACGCTATAAAATTTTAATTTATATCCCAGTGAATGAAAATTGTAACGTGACCGATCCTTTATTAAAGGGATTTAAAATGAACATACTTAAATGCGATATAAATCTATGTATGTTCAAATTATGGGAACCATTATATTATTTTTCTCAAAATATTTTAAATATTCCATTACAAAGGATCATTAAATTTTTTAACATAAGATGATCTTAACATCAAGATGAATAGGAGTTTTTTAAGAGTTTCATCAAGAGAGTTCTTAATTTAATTTAAATCAATACAGAATTTGAGGTGTTAAAAGTAAGTAGTAGTTCTTTGGGTATTAAGTAAATATTATTGAGAATTAGAATTTAATTTGAGAAAATCAATTAAGAAACTATGTATATATATATATATATATATATATATATATATATATATATATATATATATTGTATAGTTATAAAAAATATTTTTTTTTATTGAATTTCCATATCATCCTAGACCAATCAACAAAAAGTAAATAAAAATTTTAAATAACTAAAAAATATTAAACAGTGCTCGAAATTTATTATATTGCATATTTACACATTTACGATATTACAATTACGATATTACAATTCGTCATATGATAATGACAAGATGTTACTTACACTCTTGGTATAACTCCGAGAAGAATAAGATCAAAGTTTTGAAAGTTCTATATACTTCGCTTCTCTTTATTATTTCCATTAATGATGTAACTTCCGTCATTAAGCATAGTAAGATTACTATTTATGCAGATGACATGAAAATTTACAAAAAAATTAAATCAGCAAGGGACACATCCCTTCTTCAACAAGACTTAAACTCTTTTTTAAACTGGTGTAAAATTAACAATCTGATCTTAAATATTAATAAATGTGCTTTAATGACTTTCTCTCGCTCTTCCGAATCATTAATGGTTGATTATACTTTTGAAAATAAATCTATTGAACGAGTCTCACACTTTAAAGACCTTGGTGTACTCTTTGACAATAAATTATGTTTCAAACAACATTTAAACGTCATAATAAATAAATCTAACTCCATGCTAAGCTTCATCAAAAGTTTTTCTAAAGAATTCAACGATCCATACGTCCTTAAATCACTTTTTATGTCTCTTGTTCGACCAAATCTTGAATATGCCAGTCAAATGTGGTCGCCTCATTACCTCAATCATATCCAAAGAATTGAAGCTACACAAACAAATTTTTTGAGATTCGCACTGCGTAATTTACACTGGTAAAATACAGTGATTCTGCCATCTTATAGGAACCGGTTAAAGTTATTGGATCTTAAGTCATTAGAATCCAGAAGGGAGGTTACTGATATCATATTCATTATTAAAGTTTTAAATAATGAAATTAATTCTCCTTATGTTAGAGATATGATCCACTTATATATTAACAACAGAAACCGCTTTAGATCGGAAAATATTTTTCGTCCAATATTTCATCGTACCAATTATGGTAAATATGAGCCTGTTAATAGAATGTTTATGTTAATAAATAAACAAAAACACCACATCGATTTTACATTAAACGTAGCCCAACTAAAAAAAAAACTGCACTTACATATATCTTAGAGTTAGTATAAATTTATAATTTTCTAACATTCTTTGGTAATAAATTATAAAAATGTATAAATATCAATATTTTAATATTAAGATCTAGAATAAGAATAAGCTTAAAATTATATTTTGTTTGTTTAATTTTGTACACTTATGTATATTGTAATATGTTTATACTAAGCATAAATAAATAAATAAATACTTTATCCTAAATTATTCAATTCGTACTATTTAAACTTTAAACTAGATTTATCCTATTTGAAATCTGATTTTAAATGTCAATGTCGGAAAATGTGTTCACATACGACAAATTTACAATTTATTTTACATTTAACAATTCAATTTTCAATTTCATAAAATTTTTTTACACAAACAGTTTAAAAATCAATATATTGGTTTTAGTGAACATTGAAGTTGACATCAGGAAATGCTCAAAATATTAGGTAAAACTCCTATATGTATTGTCCCAAACACCTCTTTCGTTTGGAATATGATGTACTATAAGATAGAGAAAGCCAGAATTATATGATGAAACTAATTTCAGTATTGATATAGGTCTTTGATTTTAGAATGGGGTTATTTAAATACAGCATTTTCCATCCTTAGGACAGGAATATATGTAATTGAAAATTTTAACAGTAGAAAATTGGGTAAATTTTACTTTTCATGTTTTGGGAATTTTTTTTTATTGGAAAGTAATTATTTCATATTGTTTTAATTGTATTTGTATTCACACTAATGGGATATTTACAGAAAATTCTTTGTTTTTGTATCTTAGTGTAAGTAAAGCTTTAAAAAACCATTAACTACTAGAACATGAAAATAAAAAACAATAAATAAAATAAAATTTAGCAATCAAGAATTAAATTAGCATCGCCCGCCCGCCCCTGGAAATTCAATAAAAATTGATAAAAAAAAATCGAATTTAGATAAAAAATCGTATTCAAATTCTTTATGAATTGTTTTCCATCATTTCAATTTATTCATTTCATTCTTGTCACTATGTATATAATTTTGTTTTATTGATTTATCTTAGACAACAACCGCATGTGTAATATTTTATTTTAAAAACAAATTAAGAATTTAAATTTAGTTCTGGCGATGGGTGAGTTAAAGCGATTTGATAAATTAAAAATTTTGTATGCTAAAATGTACCTATGTGATGAAATCAAATTTTAAACTGAAAATTCTAATTGAAAATGAAAAAAAATTTTTAATATATATTTAGTTTCGCTATATCTCCATTTAAATATCTATCATTTGAAAGAATAATAATGAAAATCGATTGCGAAATCGTTCAAGTAATCGTTAAGGTACATTTCAGTGCAAAACTTTTTTTTTCTAGTATTAAAGTTCAGTTTCGACAGTCACACTACATACTAGGACTTAATACAATACCTAAGCATTATAGTTAATTGGCAATTCTTTGAAATTTACTTTTATTTATGTATTTACACCTATGATTCTTTTTATTTAGCTTATTGCGTTACTTTTATCTTATTTTTTGTTTTTATTATATTCATTTATTTTATTTAATTGATAAAACTAATATTTTCAATAATAATTAACAAAAAAATGTATATTTCATTCATTGGATATACATTATTATTTACATATATACTTATGTAAATAATTTTACTTTCTCTTTTGATTGAATTATTGTCTTATTTTAAAAAATCTATAAATACGTAATTATTCTCTTAAAATTCACTTTTTAATATCCCATTTTTAAATAAGTATGTATAGTCTAGATGCTTCAAGTTGATTACCATAAATCAACCACCTCTTGTCATTGAAAATACTTAAAAAGAAAATAAAAGTCTCTAATTATAACAGTAAATTATTGCATCAACGAAATTAAAACAAAATATAACAAAAAATGTCAATCACAGATCAATACAATTGCATTTAAAATAGTATTAGTAAATTAGTATTAATTATTATTATTTTGATTTAATTATTTGAATGATTGCCAAATTGGCTTGAATTTGTCTCATTATTTTTTTTTATCTTCTTAATGATAATCTCAAACAATGTGATTTTATAAATTGTTTCAAATATATTCAAATTTTTATTTTTATTTTGACCATTTTGAAGTTCATTTTAACATTTAGAATGAAATTAAAAGAAAAATTTATATATTTAAAAACCAGGAGGTAAAATACCCTTTTCATTAACTTATAACCTTTTCTAATGGCAGAATTTCAAAAAAAAAAAAAAAATAAAAAACAAAACTTTTAAAATTTTTCATTTCTATTTTCAGCACACCTGTACAATTTATAATTATTATAAATGACAGAGAAGAAATTTCACATGTAAATGACTGACATGTAAAAAACAATTGAAAATAAAAATAAACAAATAGAATTTAAATCGTTGTAATGATAACAGTAAATATTATATTTTTCAAATTTGGTAAAGGGCCTGTCTTTTAACCAAAATGTCCCAAGTTAGATTCCCGATGAAAGTTAAATGTTTTATAGATTTTTCGGCTTGATTTCTTCTCAATATTGACATTTAGGAGGAAAAAATAAGTCTGAATTGAAAATAAATCCTCCGAACAATATTTCTAGTTTGATAACGAAATTAGCTATAGCTAGTATATGAGAAAATTTCAGTCCAGAAATATTTAAGTAACTTGTAGGTACTCTTTCCCGACGGTTTAGAAGCCGTATTAGTCAGAAAATGTGATGCTACTCAATTCTAAATTTAAATTGGCTAAGTTTTTATAACAAAATCAAAATTGGCCATTTTTAAATGCAACATAATTAAAATTGAAAATTAATTTTTTATTAATATTTTAAATGAATTGAACAATAATGTCGGTTTTTATAAGTTTACGGAGTATTAATAAATAATTTTGTGAATTTACAATAAATTTTTTTATTAAATATATTTTTTTACTAAATAATTTTCGATGGTCCAATTTTTATACAACTGAGTAGTAACACAAAAAAATTATTAATTTCAGCTCTAAGATAAAACTGAGACAGCATAGCTCAAATCCAGTGTCGTTCAAAGACTGTGTTTCAGTTCGTTAAAAATAGTTCTTGTACAAAATAGGAATATTTATTATAATTATAACGAACTATAATAACAATTAATTACATTACTGTATCACTGATGCTATATATATATACTACAGTTACTATTTATAAATTGACCACTTAAAGAGGAACATAATAATAATTCACCTCCTTGGAATACAATTTAATAACAAAACACATCATCACTCATCAGTATCAAAATATTTATCAAATATCTCTAAAAATTAGTTTTGTAGACGAATAGAAAAATCTATAAGATAACTAACAAATGTACATTTAAAAAATAAAAAAAAAATTCTCGGAAAGAGCATATAGATTCAGCCATAATTCAATCATTGATTTAAAAATTCCTATCATACTTAAATCATTACTACTTTTAAATATAGTAAATGAAAGATATATTTTTACCCAACGTAAAAATTTAATATTTTTAAAATAATTATGACAATATACTTTACCTACCCAACTGGATTTCTTGCAACCGTAATTGGGGTTTTTAAAAATTAATTTTAAAATCACTAATATACAAAAAAATATCCAAAATAAATCGTCAACATGCATGGAGAAGTGGTTATGTTATATGACTACTCTAATCAGTCTGTCTCAGGCTAGAATCTCGGTCAGGGATTCATGGTATATTCATAAAATACTTATTGCAATTTGATAAAATTTGTCTAGTTGGTTACAATTTAAATAAAATGGAAATATGATATTTAAGAAGGCCTAGTTCTTCTTGTCAGTAACTATAGTAGCAGTAGTAGTAGTATTATATAATGATAGTAATAATTTTTCACATTTTATGAAGTTGGTATACCAGAAAACTGATAAATAAATACTAGTGCAACATTAAGTCTTCTAGTTTATGTAATAAATTGTAGTAACGTTCTTATAGTAAATTCGCATTACAATTTTTAATCATTTTTAAAACAGTACATACATTTAATAATGTTTTATTGTACATAACTTGATTAATTTTGATATTTTCGTTTTTACAAACTATAAACTAATTTATACTTCAATAAAAACAACAATTTTGAGAAAAATTGTTTTAATTGATTTTCTGATACGCAATAATACGCAAAATGTATAAAAAACATTTATTAAAAATTAAAAAAATAATATTAAAAATTTTATATATTATATAATAGTAATTATATAAACGAATAAACAATTTGGTTTTAGAAGTAAACATTCCAGCACACATCAAGCCTGCAGAATAGTTAAAAATAGTTTAAATAATAAAAAGTCAGTGGGCTTGATAACACTTTATGTTGAAAAAGCATTCGATTCTGTATGGCATCAAGATTTGATTCACAAAATGATTAATTACGAATCTCCAGTTTACCTTGTTAAATTAATCCAAAGTTTTCTTAGCGATCGATCTTTCTTAGTCAAAATCGGAATAATACAATCAAAGAAAATAAGTATTACAGCAAGGTTCATCACTTTCTCCCATTTTATACAACATGTTCATAGCAGATTTACCGAAACCTCCAAATTGCTATACAAGTTTATATGCAGACGATACTGCCATATTATCATCTTCTATATGTCCAAACGAAATAATAAATAATCTTGAAAATGGTTTCCACATAATTCAAGAATTTTATTACAAATGGAAAATCAAAATCAATGGCGCAAAAACAAACTAGATTTTCTTCACAAAAAGAAGGAGATCATGTTACTGTTACTTGCCTAACAGAAACTTATTTTTAAATAATAATGAAATAATATGGGAAAGAGATGATATTAAATATCTTGGTATACATTTGGACACAAAGTTACTCTTTCAAGCACATATAACTAAGACAGTCAATAAAATAGATCTAGATATATATATATGCTATACCCAATTTAAAAAATAAAAAATTCAGACTAACTGTATAGAAAGGAAATTATTAATATTTAAAGTCATTTTTCGCAGTATTCTTTTGTACGGGTTCCCTATATGGAAGAGCGCTCCGAGAACAAACTTAAAGGTGCTACAAAGAAAAAAAAAAGCAAACCTAAAATTAATCTTGGCTAAACCTTTTTATTTTTCCACCAACAGATTGCATAGCATAGCAAATATTAATACTGTTTTTACATTTTCTTTGTTTTTTTTTATAATTAAGTTAGTTTTTAAGTTTTAGGATAAAAATAAATTGATCAAAAAGGTTTTTTTGTTTCAAAAGGCTGCCATTTTTCCTTAAAAAATATATATTATTAATAGAAAAGTTCAGGTTAGTCTAAGTAAATTAAAAGTCATAGGTGTAAATACATTAGTATAAGCTGTTAATTATTAAATTAGAAATAAGGAAAATTGTAAAATGAAATTAAGGCATAATAAAATAATAATAATAAACTAATTTATACTTCAATAACAACAACAATTTTGAAAAAAATTGTGTTATTTGATTTTTTAATTAATAATAAACAAAAGTTAAAAAAAATATTTATTAAAAATTAAAAAAACAGTATTAAAAATTTTATATAATTGTATTTTTTAATATTTTTTTACCTATTAAATTTAAAAATATTTTTATTATATTTTTAAAATATTCTTGAAAATTGTTTTTATTGCCCATTTGTTGGTGTTACAACTTCAAAAATATCATTGTCAAGGCTGCACAAAATTGAAAAAATACGAAAACAATTGACAATCGGGAAAGTGCTTTTCACGCACCAAGCGGAAATTTTTGTAGGAAGAAAAGGGAAATAAAGAACTAACAGCTGATTCCTTTATACATGGCGCGCATACAAAAAAAATTTAAAAAAAAATAAATGTTAAATAAATCAAACGGAGAAGGCAGAGAAATAACAAGAAATTTCTCTTGGAAAGATTTTTAAAAGTATTTAAAAAATAGACGGATTTTAATTAATTAAGTTTTCTTTCCACAAAACGGGCTAAAAAATTTTGTGTATTGTTTTCAAAAATGTAAACAAGAAAATTGTACACTTTTGAAAACCGAAAGTCAATTTTGGAAATAAATATATTGCATGAATTAAATATTTATTTATTATATAAGTACCTTCTTTTTGTTTTAGGGATACAAACGATGATTAAAAGAATAAAAAGGAGAACAAAAATGCAGATTTTTATAAAATGTTCTTTTGGATCATTAAAATTATAAAATTATGAAACACAAATGTAAAGTTAACTTTCATTCTGTATTAAATTCTTAAGTTAGGAGGATCAACTGTTTGAATGATAGTACAAAAGAAAAAATTCATAATAAAGTTATGCTTAAGTTATTTACATTAAAAATGATTTTGGATTGTGAAAAAAAAAACAGAATAGAAAAAATTTGACATAGCTGTAATTTGATTTGAATGGCAATTATTTTGAATTTAAGTCGTTGAATTTTTTATTTTTGTAAGCACCTAATGAAAAATTGTAGAACTAATATTGATAAAATAATTAAGAAAATACCTACTATATATTTAAAATAGTTGGGTATTAATATTCCTTTTAAATTAAACTATTTTAAGTTTGAAATTAATTAAAAAATTTAATTTAATTTCAACATTATTTCCAAAACAAAAACTTTATTTGATGAAATGTGGATGTATTTTTGTGGCGCAGCTGGTTTGCAAGTATTTCATTGTATTCGATATGGTAAAGGTGGTAAATCATTTTTTGTTGATGGACTTAATGTCATTCAAGAATTACAATATGAAAATCCAGAATCTTTAGATATATTATCAAAAATGAATGTACCAGCCGAATATATCAATAAATATAAACATCATAATATTCAGCACCAATAATTCAATTCGATTCAATTACAGAACAACCGAAACAAATACATTTTAATTTATATGATCATTGTGATTTTAATAGAATTGAATTGAATACAATTAAAAAAATTTGTAAAAGCTTAAAGAAATTGATGTGAAATTACTAATAATTGTAAATTACTTTTACAATATATGAAATTACACAATTAGAAATATATGAAATTAATTACTAATTGTTAATTACTTTTGAATAAAATAGTAAAAATATATAGTTAAATATATAGAATAAAAGAGTTTGTTGTAAAACTAAAAGATAAACATTTTTTATTTCCTATATGTAAGTACATATATATTCTTATGTAACCAAAGCAAAAAGTAAAGATAATTATTGGCACAAATCCTACAAGTTAACATTACATAGTTATATATTTACAACTTCTCCAAGTTTTTCCAAAATTAATCAAAAGGATTCTTGCACCTCAGAAATATTTAATTTAATTGCAATATGATTATATTATAATTTAATATTATTGTATAAGCCCGGCAATTTTTTGTTTTTTTTTATGGATATGACAGATTGTCAAATATTCTATCTTCTTTTTCTTCCTGACACAAAATCCGCCAGGTGTCATGTTACCGATTGACAATTACGACATAACATAATAAGAACAGGGGTGAAACATGTTTAGATCTTTTGTATGAATAAACAAGAAGTTAATCAAAAAGGTAATCATGATTAAGCGTTAAATATGATTAATTAGTGTAATGTGAACATAGAATCACTGTACGAAACGGTATTCTACTACTAAAGCTACTGACAGTAGGATAAAAATCAATCAAATTCCAAAGATACGAATTTTTTTGCTATTTTTTTTAATTCACAAGCTATTTACGATATATATATTTTGGCGATAACAAATGAACAACGAAACAGACAGACAAATAATATACAACAACAAAATATAATGTGTTTTTTTAAATCGAGCTAATAAATTTTCTTATTTTCATAAATAAATCTTGTATAAATAATATCTTTGCATTTTATATAGTATTTATATAAATGTTTGTGTGAATAGGCGAATCGCGAAATTTTGACGTAAATCCAATGATATATTGGAATATGTATATATAGTTATATGTATATATAGTTATATGTATATATATATATGTAATAATTTTCAGTTATATTTTTATAAGGTAATTTTTTTCAATTAAGTAGAATTTTGAAAAGAAAAATTAATAATGATATTAATAAAAGTTCCCAACAAATCTAATTTTAATGCAAATTATTTAATGTTATTTAATAGAAAATTTAATTTAGAAAAATGGAAATCATTTTTTTTTTTTTAAACTTTTTTTTTAAATTATTACGTAACAATAAATATGATTGAAATTTGAAAAATATATCTATGTCTCTTGTACAGAATTTCAGTTCATCATAGGTGAGAATGATAGATACTCAGTTATTATTCTTATAGTTATCTAACACAAGAATTTAAGCTACAAATTTAAATTTAAAATTATTTTAGAATATCTTTAATATGACAGCTCATATCTAAATGTGTTAAGGAAATGAAAATTAATTTAATAAAATTAACAAAAATAAATAACAAAACAGTTGATAAAATAAATAATTTAAGGTTTAAGTTAATCAATAATGTCAATAAGTATAGTTAATGTTATTATAAACAAATTTTAGAAAATAAATGAAGAATAAAATTAAATGAGTGTGTAAAGCTTGGTTTTAAAATAATTTTGATCAGTTTGTTATTGAAACTTGTGATTAACACATTTGCAAATATTAACTAGTTACTAACTATTTTTCATTTCGAAAGAATCTTTACTGTCATTTTCTAAAAAATAGATGCAATTAATAATAAAAATGCTTATGTTAACTACACGGGTTGGTTACAAAATTCCAAAACAAAAGTTCCATATTTATAATTCCATTTGCAAACTTTCAAAATTAAAAGGGTTATGTCAAGCTTTTTGTAGCCACCAGTGCATATCCATGCATAAAAATAATGAAGTATTCTGGAAAAAAGAGGAAATTTGCGCTTTTTTTTATTTAACAGCGGTTACGCATAAGAATGCAATTTGAAACCGTGATTTTGAAATCAATTCTATAAAAGCATTCATACACATGTGCATCAGGGCCCTGCAGAGCTGAGAGGGAGCCGAGGCCAATAAAAAATGTGAGGCCGCTTGTTTTTCTAAAAAGACAAATCTACATACTTAGTTCTTTTATTATTTTTATTTTATTTAAGCAAAATGAAATTAATAAATTAAACAAATAAGCTTTTCGAGCTTTAATGTTAGCAAAATCTTATATATAATAATTGAAAAGTCAATATTCCGTTCCGTTCAATGTCTGAACTGAACTTATATGTAAAATTGATAACCCATTCAAACGTTCTTGGCTCATTACAGATCTGTTAAAATTTTTAACCCTTTTCAACACACTGAAACGGCGTTCCGCTGAAGCTACTGAGGCGGATAGGCTTAAAAATATTCTTCAAACTGTTGGGAAACAATCTAATTAAGTTTTTTTCTAAAATATTTAGCTGCAACTTCGCTGAAGATAAAGATGATTCTACATCAAAGTTTACTTCAAAAATATTTTTTAAAAATATCATTTCATCACATATTTCATTTGAAATTTCCTTTGGACATTTTAAGTGCATATTTTTTGCTCTCGACTTTATTTCCTCGTTTGATAAAGTTTGAAAAGAAGTCCAAAAGAATCTAAAAGTCTGGTAAATTTTGCGTAAAGATTCAAAGCGACGTGTCTAGTAATAACCTGAAATAACCGAATCAATAATGTACAAAAAAACATTAACTCTATAATATTCTTCAGCGTCAAACTGTGACGTAATATGACGAGTTAATTGAAAACCAGTTGACATTTTGGAGAGTACAGCAATATCTTTTGAGCTTAAGAGTAATCTGTCCCACTCTTCATGTTTTATCTTCATCCTTGCAATAAGATTGTTAATATTTTCCATTTCGATGTCAATTGTTGCATTGCGTGCTGCAATAATTAAATTAGTTTGTTGCAATAACGTTAATATTTCAATATTAAGGGATTTTAAGGAATTTTTTTCATCAATTAAGGGCTTTTCCATCTCAGAGAAATGCTATCACTGTTCAACATTATTATTCTATTTTATGCAATTGGCTTACTAGGTAAAAAAGTTTTATATAACAATAACTTGAAATTTTTACTATAATTTTGTATCCTTGCATAATCTTCTGATATATTTTATAAATTTGTTGAACTCAACATAATTATTCAACTTAATTTTTCCGCACCTACTATGACCAAATTAGGAAATCAATGGAGATCCTTTCACAACTCGGGGCCTGAGCCAAAAGGCCCTCATGGCCCACCCTCTGTTATGGTCTGCATGTGTGGAATTTTTGTTGAATTTTTTTTTATTTTTATTTTAGAATTATGACAATCAACTACGCACCATTAGTATTAACGATATCTGGTACCTGGTAACACAATAGAAGACTTTAATGGAAATGAGAACAAGTAGAAGAGGATAAATCATTATTGTATTGTAATTTGGAAAGATACACTAAGAGGAAGAAATTTGTTAGAATAACAAAATGATAATCAAAATTACAGAAGTTAAATTTAAAATTAGAAAGACCAATCTAAATCTCAAGACTTATCTTGCATACAGAAAAATACAAAATTAAATGTTACTGAAGTTTAAAAGCTTTAACCAGTGACTGCAAAAATTTTCTCACCATTAAAAAATTTTCTCACACCTTGATGTTCATTTATGTTAAGTGCGTGTTAGTTTAGTCTTTCTCATCTCGAATTTCACTATAAATTGTATTATCAAGACCATTTCGGAAAGTATAACAAGAAGGTAAAATTATATGTATATATATATGTATAAAATATTTATATATTATAAATACAAAAATTCAGTCAACAGAACGAAAAAATTTGTTGTGCATACCAGGTTTACTTTTTTTATTAGGTAAAATACCATATGAACAAAATACAAATCAAAGAATTGGAAATATAGAAGTAAGTATATATATGAGATTTAATAGACTACGATTGGCGTGAAATTTGCAGCTTATGTCTGAGAACCGAATTCGCCGAAACGTTCTTTATGAAAAAGTTCATGGAAATCGACCAGTTAGACTGAGACCCAGATAGAGATGGTTTGATGAGGTCACAGCTGATTCATTTTCAGTGCTCAACATCAGAAATTGAAGAAAACCAAAGAGTAAGTATATAGAAAAGACCATTGATTTTGGCTGTATCGTCATTGAAAGAATATAAGTTTCCTCAAGGATCTCAAGGATTAATAAAAAAATTCAAATTAAATATGTATCCATATTAGTTATTGTGTCTTTTGAAGATTCCCACCAGCCTGCGTATAAACAAAAAAACAAAAAATATTAGTTTTTAATAACAAATTACAGGACACACTAGTTTTTTTTAAAAAGTTATCCCTTAAGATTATTTTCAAAATACAGAAACAGAACTATGTCACTTATTTTCTAAGTTTGTTTTCAAATGTTTTCTTTTTGTGCTTCTTTATGGAATTTCATACTTTCCAATTTAAAATATAAAACAAAAATTTCACTATAATACAAAAAAACAATAATAGTAACACTATGGTAACACTACTCATATAAAATAAATTATTATAACCAACACTATTTAAATTATAAAAATCAATTTTCAATAGAGCTAAGTGGGTTGAATTCGTTGGCAAAAACCTAATAGAAGTTAATTGTTCAGCACATATTTTAAAACTGCAGTGGAATGATTACTCATTTATTATTTCAATGCCTGAGCCTTCAACCATTTTAAGAGAATTCAAATTGAAATTTATTGAATGCAATAAAGAGTAGTGTTGCCTCTGATGAAAATTATAATTCGCGACAACAGACAAATAGTGATTTTGATAAAACAAAAATTAAAGAACATTTTTTAACAAATTTTTGCCAGACCCATATTGATTACTTAAGTCAGGAGGTAAATCTTTTAGAGATGTACAAATTTTTGTTTGTGTATATTCTTACGAACTGTCCCATCTTGGAATAATATTTAAAAAAAATATTTTCTGATTTAAATGAATTTAGGAATGATTTAAAAATAAATAATGAAGATTTATGCGATAAAGTATGCTTCATCAAAAATTCTATACAAAAATTGAAAAAGCAAAAAAATTTAAAGTAAAGTAAAATATCAGTAGATATCTTGTCTAGTATTTTCCTTTTTTAAAAATGGTCGCTGTAACTATATATAGTTCCTGAACACAATTTTCTCAGAAAATACTTACACCATATATTCGAATTAGAAATATAGATCTAGATTTTTTAATTATTAATTACATAAACGGTGAAGTTACTGACTACTTTATCTAAATATAAAAGTGTTTATATACATTATCTAAATATATATATATATATATATATATATATTATATATATACAATTCTGTTAAAAATTTAACAAAAATTTGAATCTTAGCTAATATACACATAGAAGTGTATACCCAAATAAAACATCCTGTTCCTGTTTCCTAAACATACAAAAAAATTTTATTTTTAAAAAAATGAGATAACAGCTCAGGAAGCTCCTCCATATAAAAGAATAATATTTTTATACTAAATTAAACATCCTCTACTCCTATACATAGTTAATCTAATATCGTTAAAAAAAATCTTCTTAAATCGTTATAACTAATCTTTGCAATTTTCAAAAAAAACCAAAAAAACGAATTTAAACATTCATCAAACCTTGAAATCTAATAAAAACATAACAAAAGAAAATTATCAAAAAAAAAAAACAATACCACAAAACCTATACATACTCAAATTTCATTATTAAAAGAGCAACCTTAGAAATACAACAAAAAAAGAACAAATTTAATCAATGATAACAAAAATATGAATTTAAATTTAAGCATCCTGTCGTACACAAAAAAAAAAATTAAATTAACAAAATATGAACCTGTTATTTATGTAAATATTTATATGTATATATATATATATCGAAACATCCTTATATATTATTATTATTATTATTATTATATTGTGTTACTTTACGTACGATATACACATTCATAAATAAATCTCAGGAAATTTATTTTGTCTTATTAAATAAAAAATAAAAACAAAACAAAAAAAAAAAAAAAAAATTTACCGCGATTTTTTTGTTATTAAACACGAATAATGAAACAAGTTTCATACATATATAATATATACATGTACATACTTTTTTTTAAATAATAACATGCGGTTTTTTTAGTTGTTTTTATTGTTGTTTGGGAGAAAAATAAAAAGGCAGAAACAAAAATTAGGTGCATAGAATCTCCTTAGAACGGTGGTTTTTTCTTTCTCTTGAAGGTGGTAAATTTTCTTTTTTTTCGTTCTTTTGTTTTTGTTCTTATTTTTCATGTTCTTGTATTGTGCGTAACAAACAACGTTCATCGTTTATTCACTCTAAAAGAGCTATGAAATTTAGAAGAAGAAAAAAGAAAAACCTGTTTTTTATCCCATTCAAAATTGTACCAACAAATTAAATCAAGTTCTACATACAAGGTAACTAACTTAACTATAGTTAAAAATTTTTTAAAAATTTACTAGTAATTTTTGAGACAAAAATCTCCAAGCAAAATAATTGTAAAAAATAAAATCGTCCACTGTTAAGTAACTACATATGTATATTGGTTTTGGTATGAAGGATCAGAATGGGAAATCAGATTTGATGACTTGAATTGAATTATATTGGTTTTCAATTTTTTTGTTATTGAACAACTGACAAATCTGCTACGGTTTGATACTTAGTTACTTTTTGAAGCAATCTTAATCAATTTTTAAGCAATACCGTATGTACTTTTAAATTTTTCGTGTTTCGATGCATTTGTATTACACTTGGATTAAATTGTGTTAAATAAAAAAATATTGCATAGCTAGGCTTTCGCAAAATTTTTAGTGGTTTCATGTTCTTGGTTTAAATTGGTGGAAATTTACAAAACTTTAAACTTTTTTTTTTATCAATATATGTACATGAATGCTATTTTAAAATTAATAATTATAAAGGGTGTTCTATGGTATTCTGTATTCATTCGAGAGTAATTTTAATATATTAAGTTTTGTTCTATGTTCATTGGTTGAAATTTTATAGAAAATCTTATTTTGCAAACTTTTCCTAGGTACCACGTATTGATTTGTACCATTGGTTTTTGAATAATTTATAATTAAGATAAATAAAATTATCAAGTTGCTTCTGTAGAAACATGTTGATCACATTGCATTAAAATACTCATTAATTTCTAATAATATGTATTTTAAATTGAAAACAACTTGCAGAAACAAACACAGAGAATTTCTGTTCAGTTCGACATTTTTCGGTACATTTAACATTCGATTTTCTGATAAAAAAAAAACCTGTATCAAGGAATTTTTTTTAAGACAAAAGCTAATATCAAAGAATATAAAAAGTAAGAAGTATCATCTGAATATTTTTTAAAATTTACAACTATGGTAAATTCGGGCTACAACGAGGGTGCTGATGCTGACTGAAAAGTAACTTTTACTCTATTGAGAGATATTTTTACAATTCTCTTGTTTTATGTCTTTCTGAAGAACTCAATTCTCCAATTCAATTTTATTTAGGCTATATTTTTGTCCTTTTTTTAATGTTTGTTTTTAATTCATGTTTTGTTTAATTACAAAAGAAACAAAGCTGGTCAAAGCCTAATTATGTATGATTTGATAAGTATGAATATGAATTATTAAGGCATTAACCAAAAAAAAAAAAATGCTGGTTAACTTTCATATGTATTGGCAAACAGGGCCGGCGCTTCCATAGAACAGTATGAACAGTTTGACGAGGCGCTAAAATTTAAGATATTTCGAAGGCGCCAAAATCCATTAATAAATATTAAAAAATAAAATTACAAAAAATTTGTTGTTTTAATTTTCAAGTAAAATTGGTCTTTCAAAAAATTGTATAACCAAAATACTGCACTGCACAGCTCAATTAAAATTTTGTAGAGTAAATTTTTTGAACAAAATTTTTTATAACAATAATAATATCTTCGTTCAGATGAATATGAATGCATGAAAATAAATTTGGTAAATATGTACTCTAATTATTTTGTATTCAAATTTTACTCTTCTTCTCTACTTCTGTACACACCAACAAAATGGGTTTATATTATTTTGAAATCGAAAAAATAGTATTAAAATACAATTGCATAGACTAGAGTGTATAATCGTATAATACAACTATTTGCTCATTGTATAAAAATATAAAAAATTCTATACACTACACATATCTAAATAAGAAACCGACGGAGAAAAAAAATGTTGTTTTCTGCAATTCCTTTTGCATCATAATAATTCGTATTTTATTTTTCCTATTTTTGTTGTGTCGATTAATTGAGAATTGGTTATGCAAAGAACAAAGCACAGTCTAGATTTACTGTTCATGCGGAGTTTTTTTATTTTATAGGAGAAACGAAAGAGGGCTTTATTGATATTTTTTCTTTCCATATTACTTATGAACAGTGTTTCATACACTGTCAAACACTGTTCATAAGTAATATGGAAAGAAAAATATCAATAAACCTCTCTAAGTACAGTTTCAGAAACTTTTAGCACTATAGAATCATTAGATTTTATATTTGAAACGAAATTAGAGTCGATATTACCAAATCTAATTGTAGCACTTAGAATTTTATTGCACTACCAGTAACAGAAGCTTCCGAAGAATGTCGTTTTTCTAAATTAAAAATTATTAAAAATAATTTATGCAGTACAAGGGGACAAGAAAGACTGGTAGATTTAGCTAGAATACCTATAGAAAGTAATTTTCTCAGCAACTTGGATTGTAGTGACGTGATAGACGATTTTGCAAAAATTAAAGAACTGAAAATAAATTTTAATTAATTAATTCATAAGTTTTGCAAAATATTTATTTTATTTATGTATTTAAATGCACGCTTGAATTTCAATGCGTTTTATACAAATATTTTTTGTTAAATAAATTTTTATAATTTTTTTTATAGAAATTCGTACGCTGAATTTGTACGATAGAAATATTTAGCTTTTTATTTATTTTTTAAATATATATTTTTGAGGACTATACCTACGTGGGATACCTCATGGGTAATTTGGAAATGGATTATTTGCGGCAAACGATATTTTTACGGCGGCATTTTTGAAAAAGGCACAGGGCGCACAAATGATTAGCGCCGCCCCTGTTGAAAAAATATAAACAACGCCTCTATATTTAAAAAGCCTTGAAACTAATTTTTGCTTCGTTAAAAATCTTCGTAAATCTTCGTTTTTCCATACAAATAAAATTTTTTTTTAACAAAGCAAAAATTATTTTTGGGGCTTTTTAAATATAGAGGCATTGATATAAAGAATAAAAAGAAGATAATCTGAAGAGAGCCAGAAGAATGATTTAAAGAATAAATAAAATTTCGTCATTTGTTGTGTGGTTGACGTTGAAGAAATGTTTCTTTTTTTTCTCATTATTTATTTTAATTCTTGATTTTATAGAAATGCAAAATTATTCAAAATGTTTTAATTGAAATTTATCAGGACAGCATTTGTTTATATATTATTTTTGTTTTTAGTTTATGCATGTACCTAGGAATTGTTTTTATTTTTTCTTTTTAATTTATTTAGTTTATTTGGTAGTCTTTAATATATTTTGGTAGTTCTAAAAAGAACTTCTGATTTGAAATTTTTTGAAAAATCTATAAATTAGATTAAATATATATAGTGAAATTATATCTGAAGTAAAAATATATTAAAATAAAGTCATACACAGAAAATATGGATATTTGGTATTATTTTTATTAATTTTAAAGAAAAATACTGAGTAAACAAAAAAAAAGTTCTTTAACAAAAGTTTCTTTTTATTTTCTGAATCCGATTTTATATGACAAAATACCTGTTCCCATTTGAAAATCTCGATTTCGGCGAATTTCTAGTTTAAAAACCCATTTCTGGTCCTTCCCGGAAGTTGAAAGTTTCACTGGTCGATAGAGCAAACTCGATTTACTTACTATTTTTTTTTTTAAATTTAAAAATAACGGCCTCTCGTAAAAAGCCGATACGAATGCTCTGTTACATCCGGTATAAATAGCTAAACTATGCAACATTTTGCTTACTCTTTCTACATCATACGAATAAATACGATTTTTGACAACTTCAATCAGAAAGCGAACGTACTTCACCAAAGAGACGTTAGATTTGGAATATTGTTTACTCAGTTAATTAGTTCTCTCCTTTCTCTCCATATTTTCCGGGTTAGGAAAAATAAGTGAAGAGATGAAAAACTGGCCAGTCCTAAATTTCATTTCGGCACTATCTCCCAAAGCCCTGTCAGCGGCCTGACTACCGGTGAGAAATATATTTTTTTACTTGATTGTTGACGATTAAACTTCTTAAAGTATTCCTTAACTGCAAATAAGTCTGCTTGAAAATACGTAATATAATGCATGGGTATAAAATCAAAATAAATTTTTAAACATTCAATTCAATTACTCGCAATAATTCATAAATTATAATATTTTATTTCATTTATTTCAATTTTTCATTCTTATTTCTTTGAAAATTTCACTCAAAAATATCCATCAACTCGAAAAAATTATTGCATTTATTTCAAGTATGTATTTACTAAAAAAGTAATTTAACTACATACTATGTATTTTTTTATGTACATTATACAAACAAAATAATTTTAAACATGTTTACACTCATTTTCATACACACATTCATACACACATAAAATTCCATAAATTAATATTTAATATTTTTTTTCATGAATAAAGTTGATTTGATTAAAATATCATTAATTATACAATGAATTTAAATTCTCTCTTACAAAAAAAAAAAGGAAAAAAAATATATAATAACAATATTGATTTAAATTTTGCGAAAGCAGACAAAATATAAAATGAAAATATAAAATAATATTTTTCATTCTGAATCAACTACTTCAAACCATTCCATTTAGGATAAAATGTTTTGTAAATGTTACGTAGTTAGTAATACAATATACTTTCGAAAATTTAAAAAATTCAAAGAATTAAATAATATTTTAAGGATAGAAACTCTATAACTAGTTATATCGAATCATGTGAAATGATAATTTTCATCATCTGGTAAAGTATACAACAGTTCTGTATGAACTTTTATATTTTTTAATATAAAATCTGGCCTAAATATTATATAAGTTAAAAAAGAACTGTCAAAATTTAATTAAATGCCTTACTAGGGGCCCCTGTTGAGTAATTATAATTCAAGTTAAGTATACATATTAGCAAAGAATATATATATATAGTAAGAAGTCTCATCTCATATAAATTTTTGAAAAAACAATTTTGAACTACGCAAGGAAGGTGTTAGGAAGAGAAAAAGGAGTGATGAAAACAACGAAAACAAAATTCTCATTTTGATTTATTTCAATAATCTCTCAATTCATTCTATCAAATTCACTAAATTCTTTCCATCTTTCTACGAAAATAATTTAAAATTTACAATTTACAGTTTACGCTGCTGGTTATTAAAAGCCGGCTACAAAAAGAATCTTCGGAAATTAAGCAAATATGCTCAATTTTGTTCGATAGTTATATTCGTATCGTATATTTTTGTCATTATTTTTGCACTGCGTTTTCATTCAACAACATTTAGTGCTAAAATGTTCGTCGTTGTGTATAGTTCATTGTAATAAGGGAGGTATGGAATTTTGAACTTCCGGGAAGGACCGGAAATGGTCTTTTAAACTTGAAATTCGTCGAAATCGAGATTTTCAAATGGGGACAGGTATTTTGTCATATAAAATCGGATTCTACGCCAGAAAATAAAATGAAATTTTTGTTAAAGACCTTTTTTTTTTTTCTTTTCTCAGTATTTTTCTTTAAAATTCATAAAAATAAAACCAAAATTCTCCATATTTTTCTTTGGTACTTAAACTAAAATTAATAACAATATTTCTTATATCTTGTCTTTATACTTCTTTCAATCCATCATAAAAAATATAAAATGTAATTAAAATAATAGAAATGCAATGCAAAAAAAAAAAATTAATTAGTAATAAAGTAATAAAATTAAATTCAAGTAAAATTATATTAAAAAGTATGAACTTAATTAAAATGCACTTTTGCATACATTTTACATTAGTTCTATATTATTATTGTATATATATATATATATATGTATATTCATGTGATTGTTCTAAGACGTATTAGGAAAATAAAACTTGATTTATAATACACAATTCGACCAGACAGCTTAGGTTGGGTCTTAAACATATATTTTAACATTTTAAATTAATTAGTATATAATATTAATCTTAATCTAAACTACTTTCTTTCATTTTTTTTATCTTTTTATTAAATCAAATATAAATATTTTCTATACTTAAGATCATGTTACTATTAGATTAAATAATAGACTAGGGGCCCCTGTTGAGTAATTATATTTCAAGTTGAAGTCAAATTTAAAGTTTTTAAAAAAACAGTAATTCACGTACTGACATAGACTTCGCACGATATAACAGAAACCACTAGTGTTTAATAAAAAGTTTTGTGGTTAGTAAGTTTTATTTAGGACACATAAATACACGTCCCTCATATACTGCTTCGTTTCCGATATATTCCCTATAGTAAGAAGCATTTAGTGATAAAATTACTAAAAATAAAAAGTTTTGTCGTTAAAGAGGTACGTATATATATACCTAGATAATACATAATTTTAATAAAAACTATATTATTACTACAAATAACAAAAATTTAGAAACAGTTACTTAAAAAGATAAAAATGAAGAATTCAAGTGACCTACTATATCAAAATGAAGTACTCTAACTCTACTATATAAAAATAAATTTGCTAATCATATAAACAATTCAACTGATTTTTTTTGTTTTTGCTTTTTTATATTTTTATTTGAGATGAATTTGTTTCTTTTTTTTTTTTTGGCATATGTACATAAATTCATTTGCAAGTACATAATATAAAATATAATAACTGATTTGTTTACTTTTGTTTATTATTTTCATAAGATCTCACTTGTGCATAATGTATAATAAAATCATGAGTACAAAATTTTCAACTGTGTGCGCATTTTTGTTTTATATACAATCTTATATATTATATATATTAGAAATTCATTAAGGAGTAGGAGAATCGAAATAAAATAAAAAGGTGTCTACTGCGCAGGACCTTGAATGCTTGTCAATTATAATTATAGATTTAATAATAAAATTTAGGTGGTTATGATGAAGTCCGAAGCGGAATTTCTCCGAAAAAAAATTCCGATCCGAATACGAAAGAATTGGTATGCTGAAGTCCCTTCGACTGCAAAGTCTGTGCAGAAATCAAAATCATGTGTTTCGGAAGATTTTTTGTTTTGTTTTCATATTCATTTCAAACATTTTTATTTTCAATTTTTTTTTATTTATTTTGTAAAAATTTTTTTAATAGATAATGTATATGACATAATGTATATATACAATATGCATACATAAATTAAAAGTAAAAGTTACAACTTTCTTAATTATATATGTAGTATGTATATATATACAAATTAAAATAATAGTAATTTTTTGTTACATCAGAGAAAATTTAAAATTCTCTAAAGAATGTAAAATATATATGTATCGTTTTTAATATATATACATATTATGTTATAATATTAAAAACAATAAAATATATTATTCTTTTGAAGCGCTTTTTTATTCCTAAATAAAAAAAATATTTTTCATAAATGAAAAAAAAATTGAAAAAAAAAACTATTATTACATTTTCTACTTCTCCTAATATTCTAAATACAAAAATTGTATGCTTTATAATTCATTTCCGAACCATTCTAATATTTCCGAATGAGAAATTCCGGCGTACAATTTTCAAATTATTTTCCGTTCCGACGAACTTCATCATACATAAATTTTAAAATTTCATGACATTTGCAGACTGCGGAATACTTTCGGACTTCAGCATACCAAATTCGGAATGTAATCGGAATTTCACATTCCGACGAACTTCATCATAACCACCTTAACTTTATCTTATAAATAATTGAATAAGATTATAATTATAACAAAATTTGTATTTTACTCGTTTGAAATAATAAAGAAAAAAAAAAATAAACAATCATTTTTGTAATTAAATTTCTTTTTCATGTTATCATATTTTTATCCCATTTTTGGGTACCTATATATATACAAAGTTTGAAATTAAAAAAAAAAATTATTAAGACAAAAGTTTCTTATTTTTGAAGTAAAATCTGCATTTGTATAAAAAAAGTAACTCTTCCTATTTGAAAATGTCGATTTCGGTGAATTTCAGGTTTAAAAATTTCCGGTCCTTTCTGGAAGTTGAAAATATCACCAATCGATTCATGTTTACTATCGAAAAATTTAGTTATTAAATATTATATTCTTTATTTATAAAACGATCAGTTCTTCTAATATAAACTGTCACAGCTTCAGAAAAATCTTCGTTACAATCATAAAATAACGTAAATGCAACCCATGCACCTTATTCCGCGCAAATCTTTATTTGTTAATTTATACAATAAACTTGAGCTTTTTATTTATAATCTGTTCTTAGAATAAAAAAACCAAGTGTAATCCTTGTAATGGAAAACAATGCACATTTGCTTTCATATTAATAAATAAGGTTGTTGATAGAAAACTAAACTAGGACGATGTTTCATATAGAAAGTTTTTGTTTAAATTTTAGAATAGCAGTATAGTTTTCTACATTTTATGAACCAGTAATTTGAAAAATCAATGCTTAAAAAGTTGTAATACTAATTTACTTATATAAACTTGTAGTACCTACCATACTTAAATAAGCGCGAAAAAATCATTCTACCTAAGTTACTGTCAAGAGCATAAAAAATATTTTTTTTTGAGCGAGAGTTAAATTCCCATAAATTTATAGTTTACGTATTTACGATCAACAGTACGGAATTCAGGAAATAATATACCGTAATACATAATTAAATTATTTAACAATTTTTCATATATAATACAACTGGAATTAAGTTTAAATTGAAATTAAACAAACAAAACTTTATTTATTATTACGCCCTATAAATTTGAGTTCACATTTTTCGTTACATATAAATTTTGACTTTTCTTAAAAATTAATATGAAAAATCAATCGATATGATTTGTACACGTACAATTTGTCCTAATTGCGAACTAAATATTTATAAACTATTTTATCTCAGGTCTTATACTTTAATGTTTATACAACCAATAACGTAAATATACCAATTTCCGCTCCCTTAAGGAAAAATTAGTTTAAATTGACAAAATAAGCAAAATGTAACTTTTTTAATTTTTATTTTAATAAATACTTTTTTAAAACGTATTTCCGCTCGACAATTTCAATCTGAACTAATTCCGCCCTTATATGAAGTCAATTCCGTTTTTTGAACCTATTTGCGATTCACAGTACTTATTTACGATTTTATTTAAAAAAGCTATTGAAAATAATTATTAAGAGTAAAATTAATAATTAACTAGTAGTTAAATTATAAAAAATAGTTATTATAATAAAAAATCATTTATATATTTATTAGGTCCAGCTTAGTTTGTTCAATTTCAATTTAAAATCGTCCAGTTGCATCCTTATATAATCAAAAATAGGTGAATAACTTAATTAATTATTTCGATATATCATTTTCCTAATTCCGCCCGGTCGATCGTAAATACGTTTAACATAAATTTACATGTCCCTAATTCCCGCTCAAAACAAATTAGCAATTTAAAATATTTTTTATTTACAAATTGAAGAAAGTATGTATTACAATAAATCTATTTAATAATATATATTTTACAATTATTTGAATAAAATAAATAAGTGAACATCAAAGGTAATTATTATGATCTTAACAAAATAAGAAAAATTTTAAACGTTTGAACCAATATTTTCACTAAAATGTCTACCTAGTTTAGTTTTCTATCAACAACTTATTTATTAATATGAATACAAATGTGCATTATTTTGCATTACAACGAAGAAATAATATTCTTTTTTTAATTCGAACATAAATTTGAAATATAAAGCATGGGAGTATTTTATTTACAAAAAAAGGGTTCGGGCGGCATAATGTACCAGGATGGTGATAGGTAGATTTACTACTTAATACTTAATTACTACTTAATTCAATGTTTGTTATAAATAGCAATCTCTGAATTTATTTTACCATCAACATTTTATTAAAGTGTCTGAAATCAACTCACAAAATAATTTATTTATATTTGAAACATTTTCTTGAATCTACGGAGTATACAAACATTTTAAGTAATTTATATATTACAGAGCATCAAACTAAACTTGAAAATAATTTAAGATAGATATGAACATAGCATCGATACCAATCTTTGGATACAAAATAATAATGTTATCGAACCAAATATTCAAGATATTGGACTAGTTGAATTAATAGGTAAAAAAAAGTGATCAATCCTGAGATCAATCTATTGATTTCATCTCATGAAAAACTCGAACAAAATCGTATTAATCAGGAAACTCTAAGGAAAAAACGTTAAAGAAATTTTCAAACATCATTTAAAACGGTTTTATTTTTGCCTGTGTAGAAAGTGAAATGACGAAGAAATTTAAACGAAATTTAAAAACAAAAACGACGTTTAACAGCAACGTAGATTAAATGGAGAAAAACTGCGAATATTCATTGTTTATAGTATTTAATTTTTGATTACTTATCTTATTTTTTAATTTATTGATTTATTTTTTTTATTTGGATTACTGAATTCGAATATTTGAAATACATATATGTATACGTATATTATAATAAATTTACCTGTTTTATAAATGATAATAATAATTATACTTACTTAAATATTATTTATTATTTTAGGTATTATTAAATTTTTATTATAATTTTTATTTTTTTATTATAATATCAAACTACATATTTGCAAAATTAATTATTAATTTTATATTTAATATTGATTAGTACATCACAATGTGAATCGCAAATAGGTTCAAAAGACGAAATTGTGTAGATCTAAGAGCGGAATTAGCTCAGATTAAAGTTTTCGAACGGAAATACGTACAATTCAATTTTTTCCTGTTAGTCTTCATATTTTATTATTTATTTTAAAAAAAATTGTTTTATAATTGATTTAAAATAATTTAATTGTTATTACAAATATATGCTAAGGTAAAAGTACGTATTATTGATATATTTTTAATGGCCTTCCCGCACTGTTTTTTATTATAACTAAATAATAATAATCAATAGTAATCAAAAAAATTTTTTAAAAGTAAATATTTTCAGACAATGTAGACCTTTTTCAATTTTAAATTAATATTTTGAATAATATTTTTGAAAATTATAGGATTTTAAGTATCAAGGTCATATGTCCGGAGCTAATGAAAAATGTATGTGACTAGTATCGATACTAGTTGTACCTAATATGGATATAAAAATTACATGCAATCTTCAAATTGAATAATCAAAATAAAAGCTTTTTTTTAGAATGTTTAATATTTTTTTGTATCGCTTAATAATTCATAATACCATCGTAAGCAAAAACAAAACGAAATATCATTACAAAATTGGCTCAAATGTAAAATGAGATGCATGAATGAATCATCAAGATATAACACTACTGGAAATTCATCATTAGTTTTTCGCAGCCAAGCATAGAAAACATTTGTCACAAATTCATAAAAAACTTCTCCCGTCATTCACCTCAGAGTCTGAAATTCCAATACCCCAATTTCGGGGCATTTTTCTAAGTAGATTGAATGGAATTTTTTTTATAATGAAAAATAACCATTGATGAAGCAAGATTTCCATCAGCACTATGCACATAAAAAGGATGGTAAAACATTCTTTTACTACATCATTATTTACAAAACTATACTCTGACTTTTTGTTCCTTTTTCGCCAAAACTGCATTTTCTTTTGGAGACATATATATGCTGTTTCATCACAATTTTAGCACCTCTGAAAGATTATTTCCATTAAAATATATTAGAACTCAATTTTTAGTTACATTTTAGCAGATTCTCTGTGATATATTCGGATGTCTTGACAGAAAACCCTCATATCAATGCCGCTCTGGTCTGCCGTTTGCAAATGTATTATTTCTATTTAATTTTTTGAGAAAAATTTGAACGGTGTCTTACAACTGATTCTTTGTAGCAGGAAATTCAGCACTAGAAATGTGTGTAAACCAATTTTCTATTTGAATTTCTTTGTCGAAAGTCAGTACAGTTGGTTTTCCAAACTTGCAACTGACTTTGGATTTAACCTTGATGTTAATTACTGGCTTTATAAACTGTCATAACAGATTGCACTTCTTTTATTGCAACCTTGAATATGCACAATCACAAGACTAAGTGCTTAAGGCAGCCATTCCCAAAGTGGTCAAAAGAACCGCCAAGTGTTCAATGAAATTTATTAGGGGGTCAATAAGTGAATTATTGTTATTGAAAAATTATTGACCTTTTAATCAGATTTCACATGTAAATCTGTAAACTTGGTTTAAAACCATTTAAATTTAAAAAGTTCTAGAAATTAATGTCATGTGAAAAAAGAAAATGTTGCAAACACTCATATTCTGTCAGACAGAAGTCATTACAGAATAAAACAAAATATATATATAAGTATTGTTTGCGTTATAATTTTTGTTTGTACTATATTTGTAGATATACCTAGGTTCTATTAAAAATATAATAATATAGTATATTAAAAAATAAACTATGAGGTGGTCAATGACGAAAACTTTTTTTGAAAGGGGGGTCAATGCAATTAGTTTGGGAACCCTTGGTTTAAGTTATTTATTTTAAATGTAAATTTTAGCTTTTGTTGCTTAATATGAAACTAGTTATATATTGTTGTTATCGATGTTAATTGTATGAGCAAAAGATTATGTTCCTAATTCCGATATACCGGATGGTTCAGACCATGCGTATCAGCTTTTTAAGAGAAGGAGCCGTTATTTTAAAATTAAATAAAAATTTTGTTAACTCTATCGATTGGTGATATTTTCAACTTCCGGAAAGGAAGGGGAATCGGTTTTTTCAGACCACAAACCGCCGAAATTGGCCGAAATCGAGATTTTCAAATGGGAAGGGATATTTTTTTATGCAAATTCGGATTCTACGTCAAAAAATAAGTTTACCTTTGTAAAGTAATTTTTTTGTTTTTTTTTTTTAAACTTTGTAGGAGCCCAAAACTGAGATAAAAAATATATATAACTACATGAGAAACATAAATATTGAGCGCATTTTTGTTTTATTGTTATTAATTTCAAAGAAAAATACTAAGAAAACAAAAAAAAAATCATTTAACATAATTTTCTTATTTTTTGTCGTAGAATCTGAATTTGCATTAAAAAGTATCTCTTCCCATTTGAAAATCTCGATTTTGGTCAGTTTCGGCGATTTTTGGTCTTAAAAATCGGTTCTTTCCGGAAGTTGAAAATACTAGCAATCGATAGAGCACTTTCGATTTAGTTAACAAAAAACTTTTTTTTAAATTTTAAAATAACGGCTTCTTCCCTTCTCAGAAAGCTGATACGCATGCTCTGGAACACCCAGTATATTATTTTACGTTTTTCATTTAAACTAAAAGCTTTGAAATTTTAAAATCTAAGTTATTTTCTCATTGAAGAAATTCTAACAAAATACATCTGCTTCTGTAGGCTTAAACTTAATATAAATTACGTACATTTACCTTAAAAAAATTAAAAAAAAAAAGTGTATTTTTATTTTTCGAACATAAACGTAATTTCTTTATATATATAAAAAATGAGCGACAATATGTACATTTACGTTAGTTATACGAATCACTCTGTGCCTGTATATAAAGCGTGTCTTCTTCATTTACAAAATCATCAGTTCTTTGAATATCTCTAATCAACTGTCACAGCTTCAGACAAATCTTCAACAATTATAAAATATCACCTTTCTTTAAAAATTGAGTTGAAAGTTCGTTATTTTCCTTCAGATTACACGGTTATACAATTTTAACACTAAATATTACTTAATACAATTTAAAAAAAAATTATAATTTAAAATATTATGTGAAAAATATTTAAAGTTAAATTTTCAAATGTTATTTAATAATTTCTCTACTAACGACTAAGTTTTCTACTTAGCACATTAAAAGCAGGTTAGAAATCCTTAAATTTAAAAAAATCTCTCAAATTGTAATTCAGAGAATTTAATATACTTTTCTGATTCACTGAACAGTGTTATAAGCAAGTAGTTATGTATCCTTTTTTCATTATTTTAATTTCAAGAGATGAGAAAAACAAATATAAGAGTGATTAATGGAAATTTTTAATACCACTTACATTTATTCTAACAACATAACTACTTCTCATCTCAATAAATTAAGGGCCAATTCAAAAATGAATTTATTTTTCAATACTTAAAAAAGGTTCTTGTTAACTGCTATTCATTCTTTAAATATTTATAATTTTTTTTTTTTACAAAATTCTAAAATTAAGTCTACACACCATAACTAGGACATTTAAAAAAAAAAGCAAGAAAAAAAAACAGATAGAAAGTGAAATTGAGCTTAAAAATTTATCATATATGTCTAAAATTATTTTAGATCAAAGTATTGATAAAGGTATTTCTTAATATAAATTCCAACTAAATATGATATTGGAGACTGATGGTTCATTAAATGACTCTGGAACAAAGATATAAAATAAAATATAAAGAGTCACACTAAAATGATGACCTATAGATACCTTATTCTAAATATAATAACTATCTCCTTTTTTTTTTGTCTTTCTCCCTTCAGTCGCTCTAAATAATTCTTAAATGATACATCAAAAACCCAATATAAAAAACACAACACTTAAGTACCTCAGATATATATAGTTATACTATAAATATACAAAAAGAAAATACAAAAAACAAACAAAATAGAAAACACCTTTGCGGCACTTTAATGTATACACACGGGCCAGGTAAAAAATTAATAATAAAAAACGAAAAAAAAAAAAAATAATAACTTAAAACAATAAAACAGTAGAAAATGAATATATTTTTTTATTGTTTTTAAGTTGTTTCAGAAATTCTTAGATACCAATAATAACTACAGTGAAACGTGAAAAGTGATGAACAGATACAAATAAGCAAAATTTTAATCAAAATGCCCGAAGAATTAAGTCTCTGAAAGTAACTGACTTATAATCATAAACACTATCAGCAATTTTCATCAATACAATTTAACAAAAATTACAAAGATTGGTCCGAAAAAAGATTCACAATTCAGTGAAATTATTACGTATAAGATTGTTGTTTAAAATGAATCAATAAACAATAAATTGAAATAATGGAATACAATTCATAATTGAAAATGATTTTCATAAACCGTATGTCAAATCTAAGGTATATAATATATCATCATTATCATCATCATCATTATATTTAATCTGTAAATTAAAAAAAAGCACTGTACAAATATCTGAACCATTTCAAAACTGATTTTCATTATTATTCTTTTAAATGATAGATATTTAAAAGGAGACGTAGCGAAACTAAATATTTTTTTCAAATTTCTTTTATTTTCAATTAGAAATTTCAATTTAAAATTTCACCCAATGTGTACAAGTAATTTTAACATTACAACAATTTTAATCTTTTTTAAATAAATTATTACGTTTGCGGTTGTTGTCTAAGATAACTCAAAAAAAAAAAAAAAAAAATATAGTAACTGCCAAGTATAAATTGAAACAATTGTGTAAAGTAAATGTGTAACAATTCATAATGAAATGTTGAGATTTTTATAAAACTGCCTTGGATTTCGAGGAACAGCCGAATATTTATTTTAAGCCTTTAAAATACAAACTTAAAACTAATTTTATTTGTTTACTATTTATTTTGATTCAGTCGTAATTATTAATGTATGTTAACATATTTATTCTTACATAATATGTATTGTAAAAATGAGGCTTAAAAATCAATTATATATTTTATTTATTAAATAAAACCCTATAGCCTAACCTAACTCAATCTAATTATTAAGCATACTTAATCTAACTTAACCTAACTCAATCTAATTATTAAGCATACTTAACCTAATTGTTAAACTTAATATGGAACAGTTTAATACCTGATCCTGGATTGAATGTGTTTTCTAACCACCAATATCTATTTTTTTTTCTATCTCCATTTATGTGTTTGCAGATTGTAATGAATTTAGTTTTACATATGGCGGGGCCGTCCACTATATTGATATAATATACGACCATGATTGTAGTCTTGATTATAATCATTCTGATCAAAGAAAAATCAAAGGCTCGGTTCAAAATCGGTTGCGATAAGTCCCGTGAGCAATGTTTTTTTAATGTACTCTTCATTGTGCTAAAATATACATAAGTGATATTAAACCATTTTCTTTTTTTTTTTACCGTCTTGACAGTAATTTAGGTAGAAACACCTTTTCGTGCTTAATTAAGTACGGTACTGCAAGTTTACACTACAATATCTACAAATATTTCGAGTATTTATTTAAAAAATTACTGGCTTTTCAACTCATTAAATGTAGAAAACTACTACTATTGTCAGGAACTAAGCCTTCTTAAATAAAATAGCTTTATTTTATTTAACTTGTTACCAGATTATACTCTCAATTATTTTTTGTCATTTATTTTATCCCAATGACAAAGAGTACAGGACCAGGTCGAAAAACCCATAAAGCATTTTTTTTACTTTATCGAGAATCGAACCTGAGACCTTTCGGTTGAAAAGCAAGCGCTCTACCTACTGCGCCACCCAGCGTGTAAATGTGGAGTGTTTTAGTGATTTATAATGTTTTCGAATCAATTTTACTAGAAAATTATCGATTTTGATTATGTTTGCTTGCTTATACAAACATTTATTAGAGTAATCAGGCTTTCTAGATATACTAGTACAATCTCTTATAAATTTTATTACAAATTTAGATATTTTTCCATTAGTTAGACTTGCGCTGATATTGTACCATACTGATGGCCTAATTGATATTTGGTAGCAGATTCCTATAAACCTATTAGATACTTTTATATTTATTGTATTTCTTTACTGCCATGAAGGACTTGTTTCCTTTCGAAAGAAATCTATATATATATATACGGAATCGTAATGAAAAACAAAACCATACTTACTCATATATTCTCACGGTTGATTAAACCGAAAAAATACATTTATAATTGAATTAATGATAAAATCTTATTTTACTTTAGTATGCCTTATCCAATGATGACTACTAACTAATTGCCTACTACTAACTAATTGTTTGAAATTAAAATTTACTTCCTCCATAACTCTTCTCAAACTTTTGATTCTGATTGTAGATAGGTAGATATACATATAAGCATTCATTGAATATACGAGCACAAATTATTATATAGCCTGTGTTTGATCAAACATTTTGGCTCGTAAATAACTTCGAAGACGATGAAAAGGGCAAACAAAAACAATAACAACAATAAAAAACAAAATATTAGAACAAGTCAAGTCGCAATGAGAATTCAATGTGTAATCACGCTCATGGAATATTTGTAGCATTTTTTGTTTTGTTTTGTTTTGATTTGTTTTCTTATGTTTTCATTTTTGTTACCTGAAAATTAAATTGCTGTACATCACAGGTGAGTTTTCTGAATATGTAGGTATATCCTTTTTGTTTTTTGTTCTTTGTAATATTTGAAGTGAAGGTAAATAACTCTCATCTTATGTTACGCGATGATGACGATTTCAGGTCTGATTATTTTATAGTCAAGTTGTTCAAATCAGTTGTTTTGTTGATATTAAATTTGATATGAAAACGCGATGAAGGGGATCGAAATATTTGTAATGGAACAACGCAGAGGGGTATTTAATTTGATTGAACTGAACACTGATAGAAAGAATTAAATTTTGTTATGTTTCGTAAAAACAGAATTTATGGAATGAGAAAAATTTTAATTTATTTTGTTTTTATTTTTTATAGTTTTAGGTTTAGGATGATTTTTTTTTTTATGTTCTGAAAGTACACGTACCGAGTTTAAAAATATTGAGGTGAGTTCAAATACTTTTATATATATATCGCAAATCAGTATAAAGTCATTTAATTTCAGAAGTTAAAAAAAAATCTTTGAAATAATTTTATGTTATTGTTATTGTTGTTGTTGCTGTTGTTTTATTTATCAGTAAAAAAAAAAATAAAAAAATAAATGAAAAAGTAGTCTTGTATATAAAGATAGAAGAAATATACTTACATACAAGTAAATTTGATGTGTAATAACTTTTGGATAAAGGAAAAGGATGCCTGTTAGATAAATCTTAAAAAAAAAATTTAAAATAAACAAAAAAAAAAAATGTTTTAAACTTGTAAAGTCCATTAACCTTTGATTTTTGTGATAGTGTTCGCACGCACGCACATTCTCTATTTGGTTTGAGTTTATTTTTGTTTGTTGAAAACTTTGTAAAATAAATAAAAGAATTTTAAAAGTTTTTAAACTTTAAAGTGAAATTCAATTAAAATTGAAAGAATTTTGAAAAGGAAACTTAGAAGTTTTTAATTAACTAGTTATTGACTTTTTGTGTTTTGTTAAATAATTTATTTTATTTATTTTTAAAGTAAATAATTTTTAACTAACTTAAAATTTTGAGCTCTGTAACTATTAGTAAGCTGAAATATTTTATACCCTTTGTTATTGGACCTAAATCCAGTACAAAATCTGTGGAACATAATGAAAAACATATTAAAATGCTCTCGCATTTGGACAATAGATGAATTAAAGCAACGATTGCCACAAATTTGGTCTGAAACAACACAAGAGTATTACATTACCAATCTTTACAAAGAAGATTGGAGTGAATTGTTTAAAATAAAGATGATATTGCACAATACTAATGTACATAGACGAATTCAAATAAATTGATTTTTTTTTAACTAGGTTAGGTTTTATCTTTAATTAGTTATATTTGATTAAAATTGAAATTCGTTTGAAATTTAAATTAATTTCGAAACATACTGAACCTGAGTATTTTAAATCAAATGATTGTTCTGTAAAAGCATAGAAAGACAGATAAAACTTAGCGATTCAATATGATTAAGTAACTTCATAAAATATTTTTTACGAAATTTGTTTCGATTTCAAATCATTTTTTAGATTAAATATACTAGTATTCGGCGGCTCCACGAAATTCGAAAAAAGTCATTATTTTATTTTACTTTATTTGTTTTCCATCTTTTCAAGTTATAATTGGTATTAGATTTATTTTTTTGTTGATTTATCTCAGGCAACAACCTCATACGTAAAATAGTTTATTTAAAAAAAAAATTAAATTTAAATTTAATTCTAGCGATGTGTGAGTTGCTGCAATTTGGTAAATTCAAATTTTTGTATGTGAAAATGACTTGTACATGCGGTGAAATATTAAATTGAAATTTCTAATGTAAAATTATAATTTTTCTTGAAAAAAAATGTTTCCTTTTTTTTTCTTTATTTAAATAAAAAAATATAAATATCCAAAATGTATACAAAAAAAAAAAATTAAAAAGAGGTAATTATAACAAGATTATTTACAAAAATAGCAAAAACTCAATTAGAGTTTGAAATAAAAATAAATAATTTTATACCAATTTTGTGATCATACAATTTTGTTGTAAGTTAATTTAATTTCGCTACGTCTCCTTTTAATTACCTAAAAAATGGATTACTGAAAAATGGTTGTGAAGTCGTTCAGATATTTGTATCGTATTTTTTTCAATTTACAAATTAAATATATATATATATACGAATGATATGTACATAATTCCATTATATGAAAATATGTATATATATATATATATATATATATATATATATATAATGAATTTGTGACATTATCACTGGTCTTAGAAAAACACACATTTTTAAATTAGAAAGTGATGCTTCATTTTACTATGAATATTAGATACCTATTGTCTCACATTGTTTTTCTTTATTGCTTTCAAAAAGTCTTAAAAATAAAAATTTGATTATGAAAAATAAAAAAAATAAGTAAAAACAAATTACAAAAACGATCATTTTTATTTTTATTTTGGCACATGAAGACCTAATTTTTTTTATGTTTTTGTTTTTTATATGTATATACGAAGCATATATTTGTTAAGTGCACCATAGCAATTCATAATGTAGATCACTTCTAATTAAAAATTTGTTTTTTGTTGTTTTTTTTATTTTTATATTTAGAATAATTTTAAAAGCCATGAACCTAAAGTAAACAAAATTTTAAAATAAATTGAATTGATCGTGAGTCATTATTTAGAAGTTGCCTATATGATTTTTATATGTAAATAGTTGTAACTAAATAATAATTGTAACAAAATGCTAATTTATCAAAACCATGAACCTATTTTATCTACGAGTACTCGTTTTTATTTTTTTTTTCGCGTAAATATAATTTAAATGACACCTTTAATTATCAGTTTGCATATAATTATTGACTATTAGCAATTTAGTTAAATTAACATTTCCCTGAAGTTAGATTTTATTATTAACATAATATATTTTGGTTATATAATAAAGTCAGTGAATATTTGAATAAGTCAAGGCTTCCTAAATGAATCAATAACAAATTATCAGTTTTATGTACTTAAGTACATATATATATATATATATATATATATATATATATATATATATATTGAAATTGAAAATGAAAATTAAGGTGGTAATAATATGTTTTTGTTGAAATTTTATTGATATTTTCAAAGTTCTTTTTATAAATAACTAACTATATTATATTAATGATATTTAAGTAGTTATTATTTATTTTTGATTACAATTTATTTTATAAGTACAGGTAAGTAGTTATCAACTTAAAAATTATTTTAGAAGAAAATTTAATTTTAAAATACTTAACTAAGTATTTAATTTCAAAAATTGTCGATAATATTTTAGTAAAATTTCTTTCAATGTAAAATTAAAAACAATCCCACAAATTTAACATTAAGTTAAAAATAAAGCAGAGACGATAACAGTATAAGTGTTTTTTACTTGAGTTTAAAATTGAATAACTTTTATACTTAAGGTTATAACAATAAATTATATATGCACATAGTACCAAGTACCAAGTACTAAATAATTTCGAAATTAAAACAATTTTCACAACATATATAAAGGAGCGACAAATAGATCGTAAAAGTATGGAGGCTCTAAACCCCCAGGCTAATATTTTACAGTGATTATGACATCTGGTTGGTAGTGACAAATCCTCAATTTTTTTTTGTCTCTCGTTTACTGTTTGTTAAAAATTATTTAAAACCTTGATTTGAAAATAGTTATGGAATATAAGTCAAACTCATAAAGTTGTAGTTACTGAAAATTGTTAATTTTAACATTGAAATCAGTTGATGTATGGAACATTGAAAAAATTATAAATAAGTACTGGAATAAGTACTTAGTTAATTGTACTGGAGTGTATTTTAATTTTACAAATAAATCCCAGTAACTATAAGTTACTGTATAATTATGTTCCACCACAATATATTTCTTAATATTAGTTAGTTATAGCTAACTAGTTATTGTCAATAATTTGGGTAGAATTACCTTTTCGCATATTAAAGTAACTACTGCATTTTTCACTACATAATATTTTTAGTCTACTATTTTTTAATCACATTTGACATTTCTGACATGTCAACTCATTAAATGTGGACAGTTAATAGTTACTATTCTAAGAAAATAATCCTTCTTAAATAGCGTATAGTTTCTATTTTATTTTAACAACTAATTCTCCAAATTACTACTACTGTGTAAAACAGAAACTAGTTATAACTAGTTACCCTTTTTCTTTTTGTCTTTATTTATAAATAATACATTTTTGTTTCTAATTCATGCAAGGTAAGAGCACCATCTACCGACAGTTTAGTAGCTTGTTGGATAAATGATTGGCTTGATTGGTTTTTCTAATTATTATTTAAAAAGATTAACAATTACCTGTTTAATTATTAAAAAAACAATTAAAAAATATATAACATGTAACATAAATAAAATTATATATATATAGGTAAATGGTGTCTTTACCTTATATGCCCATGTTTCTACGAGACAGAAATCTACCTTTATGTTCATACGTAAAAAAAACTGGTAGATTTCTGCCACTGTTGCTGTCAGATTATTGAAATATCAAGATGGCCGGAATTGAAATTATTAGCAACGAAATAAATAAATAAATTATTATACAACATTATTATTATTTGTATAATTTATATTTTTTTATTTGATTAATATTCGATCCGAAAATTACGTTTTCAACAACAATTTCCTTGTTTTTTGTGAATAAAAAATAATAAAAATATTTTGACACTGACATATTATGTCCAGAAAAAAATTTAAACGTCAAAAATCTACCAGAAATTTAAAATTTTATGTAATATTTTATTTTTAATGCTTACCCCATACCGAAATCACCCCTCACCATTAAATTTTGGTAGATTTCTACCACTTTTCTACCCGTATAAACCGTATAAACTGCATTATCAAATACGAAATAAATAATTACATTTAGTTTTATTGATCATAGCTTAGGTTTAAGCTGTCTAAACTTATAATTTTTTTTTTTTAAATATAATTCAATTTATTTTAAATAAGCTAACGAGATTTTATTAAGAAGACGAAAAGGAAAATTATATAAAATTAAAATAAAAATAAAAAATAAACACAAACGAAAAAAAAAACAAATTTGTAAATAGTTAAATAAATTTATAATTGCCAATAAGTTTTATAAAATTTCATTATTAACACAGAACAAACTTCAAACAAGCTTCCATAGAGTTTATTTAGTTGTTAGAACTGACTAATATATGACTGATTATCAGTCAGAACTGACCAAATTATTTATTTTACTAAAAATTCAAAATCTTTGATTATAGCTAATAAATTTAGCAATTGATTTTCAACATTTCCAACTTCACACTAAAGAACAGTATTCGCCTATATCGAAACGAAAGCGAAAAAATCAGTACCTTTTAAAAGAGCGTAAGTAGAGTTTACAAAATTTTATGACATTTTATTTTTAATATTTCAAGAAAAAATAAACAAAATTATTCATATTCATAAAATTTTATCACACGATAAATAAATAAATATTAAAAACAAAAAAAAATTAAAAATTTTAAATATTTTTTGGCAAAACAAAAAAAATTTTAATACATTTTTTATTATTTTTTTATTGTTTTCATTTTGTTAATTACTAACACTATTATAATTTCATTTAAACCTTAAGTCTATACCTACATATTCTGGTATGTTTTCCTATTTTCATCTTGATTAATTCCACCTTTATCCATTCAAATGAACATAAGTTTCTGAGAAATGATGAAATGGGACTAATTTTTATTAAATAGTTTGTTTTTTTAAAATTCATACATACATAAGTCAAGAAGCGTATATATATAGTAGTCGTACTTCAGGAGTCTTAAAAAAATTGTCTCGATTCCACAGCTAACATACTCGCGTATGAAGTACACAAGTTTAAGTAATATGAAATGTAATAGACAGAAGGGTTAAAAATTCATATAGCTGGTATAGCTACCTACTTTTTTTCAAACAAAATTTAAACGAAATTATTGTCAAATTTACTTCGCATCATCTAGTTTTTGATAGACAAGTTTCATTTTTAATCTCCAAACATTTTCGATATCGCTCATAGAAGAATATAATTTTTTTTCACTGCAAACTATCAGCGAAAATAAAAATATACATTTTATATGAAATTTGACATTTCGTTTTCGTTTCACTGTAGGCGAATACCATACTAAATGAATTTTGATAAGTTTTTAACGAACTACCTATACATATAGTTATCAGTTATGTGAACTTAGTCTTTCATAAAATATTATTTATTTATATATATATATAATACATAATTAATTTATTAGTTTCTACATAGCATACTGTATAATATTACCTAAATATTATTTATTACGCAGTAACTAGCAATCTAAACGATTATTTACTATTGTGAGATATCATGTACATATATCGATTAACAAAATTCATTATTGAGTAACTAAATTGTTTGTTCGAGTTATTTAAAAAAAAAATAGTCATGTGAACAAATGTGTTCGAAAAATCCAAAAATCTACACACATTATAATCTTCAAAGATTCAACAAGAATATCAATTAATTAGTTCAAAATAATCTTCTTGGCCGTGAATATACATCTCAATACTCAATCTTTATATATACAAAACATTTATGTATAAAAAATTATAACAACCCTAATATTTGGAAATAGTTGTATAGAATTAGAAAAAACAACAACGTATTTAACAATGATGGATTGTGATGAGTCAGGCCTAGGACCTACATTGTCTGTTGGACACCTAAGTAAGTAAGTAGTAATAAATTATTTAAGAAGTTACATAATATATAATTAGGTAACTTTCAAAATGAACATTAATCAAATTTGTTATATTTCTGTAACTACTTATAGATTAGAATTTAATTGTTCCTCCCAAATTTTTTATTATCCCAAATCCCGATTTATGTTTTTAATTTAACTATAATATAAGTTCAAGACACATTTGTATAAAATTATTTATGTAATTTTGTAATTTAATTTACATTTTTAATAATATTTTGTTAACTAAGTATGAAAATAAAAATTTTAAAATTTGCAAAACAAATTTAAATCTAAATTGGAAACAGAAACTTCACGAATTTAGTTCAAAAATTAACATTCTGGATTGTTATTGCTTAATTTTTAATCTTATCTAGTTATACATATATATATATTATATAAAATGATAAGAGTATGATTAAAAAATTAATAATAGAAAAGTCATATTATGTTTATACTTAATTAGGAGAAAAACAATCAAAAATATGTTATATACTCATGTGCTTTACCTAACTAAGTATATAATAATATATATATATATAGCATTGTACATACATATAAAAGATAGATATAAAAGATAGAGATATGTAGAGTAATTTTAATTTTTTTAAAAATTATGTTTCAGTTCCAAATTGATTTTTGTTAATATAAAATGTCGATTCTTTAGGTAGGTTAATCTAGAGTCTATGCATATTTCATTTCAACTAACTAACTGCTTAAATTTTTTGGAATTGAAACGGTTGTGAAGAAGTTAGTCAAAATTAATTACATACAATTAATTAAAATTTATTAAATCATTTTTATTAAGGGAAATAGATTTTAAGCCATGTAACAGAGATTACTAACTGACCAAAACAAAAAATTAATTACCCTTCGAATTTGGTTACAAATAATATCCTAATAACTTATAAGTATACAAAAATTCATAATTGTAAAATTAGAGAAACTCGATAAAATTTAGGTAGGTATTTATTTGTTAATAATTAAGTGGTGTTCTGATAATTTCAACTTTTAGCTGACTGTCAACTTCAGTCGTCTTAAGTCAATCGTTGGTGTTCCAAGTTGGAATTTAAATTGATTTTTTTTTTTACTAAGAAACACATTTTTTTAGTTATCGATGTCGTCTTATAAACCACTTTATAGTTATTTGAAAAAAAAAAAAAAAAAAACTTTTATTAATTTCTATGGATTTATTTATTTATTTATTTCAATCTACTTATTATTTATTTATCAAGAAGTTAGTCCCTTACAGATTTTGCTTATAAAATATTAAAAACTAAAATAAAATAAAACTAGAAATAGAAAACAAAAATTGTAAATATAAAAATAATTTCAAGTTAAAAATAACATTAATTCAAGAAAAGAAGTTAAAAAAAAGAAAAATTCAGACTTAAGTAGTATAAATAAATATTAATAGTTATAGCAATAGTAATTATAAAGGTAGGCAGTACATTCAAATGATAATAGAGAATAATTTTAATAAATTTGTAGAATAAAATTATAATTAATTAAAATTAGAAGAATTATTGTAAGGTATCAAAAAATGTGATGATTTTGAAAAACTGTTATTAAATAAGCGCTGAGAGTTTGCTATAGGTTCGGAAAAACCATAGTTCGTTCTATGATTTTGAAGATATAAAAATCTTTGGCTTCTGAAATCGCGTACTGGAGCATAGATATTATAAAGGCGAAGAATAGATGGACATTTTATTCTGCCAGATAAGATATCATAGGAAAACATCACGGATGCAGCATTTCGCCTAGCCTCAAGAGTAGAAAGCTTAATAAGTTGGCATTTAGCTAAATATCCAGTAATATAAGGTTGCCAGTTGAATTTACGTAGGCATCATCATATTCGGCATTCATATTAGGCATAATCATATTCTTTTGAACAGACTCTATTCTCTTAATATGCTTATCATAATAAGGCATTGCTGTGAGTTACGCTTAATGAAACCTAACATGGAAAAAGCTTTAGAAATAATTCGATCTATGTGAGCATTAAAAGTTAATTTATTATCGAGAACGATACCCAGGTCTTTTGTTTCACGGACATGTTCAATAATAGAACCGTTGATATAATAAGATTCAATTAGAGTTTGCTTCCTAGAAAATGACTTGTAACTGCACTTATTAATATTAATGGTAAGGCCATTAATGTTACACCAAGAGTAGAATTTGTCAAGATCCTGCTGCAGGAGATGGCATCCTTCGCCCGACTTAATAACCGCAAAAAGTTTAGTATCGTCAGCAAATGATAAGATCAAAGACTTAATATCGAAGTCGATATCGTTCATAAACAATAAAAATAATAGTGGCCCCATATGAGTTCCTTGTGGAAAACCAGACGTAGTCTTTTTATGGATAGTTCAGAAATAAGGTAAGGAAAATATGTAAATTGCTGAAATATTTTAATTTTATTTGTTTAATATTATTTTTAGGAAAATTAGTATTTTTTGCTGGAATCCAATCCACACTGATAGGTAAAAATATATTTCGAAAAAAGGAGCTTTGAAAAAAATTGAACTTATTTCCGGATGTTTTAAATTTATTAGACCCTCCCGTTAAAACTTACAACAAATAGGCAAAGGTAAGTGTGTGACATAAAAACTTAAAAATTAATTTGGATATAATGAAAAAATCATAGACCTAATGATAAGGAAGAAAATGTATCGTACTTACAGTGGAAACTGAATAACATGACTAGCTTATTCAAATAAAACAAGGATGTAGACAAACCTATAAGGATTTGCGTGTAACGCATTCAACATTCACTGAGAAGTTTAAAAAAAATTGTTCAAAAAACATAATTTGGAATTAGTAACAACCATGCAGAAGCATAAAAACGAGCAACATACTTGGATTAGCAAAAGATAAAAATAACATGGTAGACGTTAACCGTTAACGATAACGGCATATAAAATACAAGTAAAAATTGTTCAAAATCATATCATATAATTTTGGTTTAAATATATTACTTAGGATGTATTACCAGTTTCCATGAGCAACCCGGCAAGTTTATTTGCCAAACTTTGCAATTTGAATAATATCGCTTATAAGTAATTTATTATTTTTCCAATAACAGATTTTACTAAAAACAGTTTTACGTTAGTCGTCTTCCTTTGTACGAGGTAAAAAAAAATTTCTGCGTTGACAATATCTTCTCCATGCACGACTATTTGATCAGCTATTCTTTTAAGGACAGAGAAACTCTTGAACTTAGTACAGGTATGGGAGATGATGATGGTGTGTCATTCAGAACTTCACTTAAACGTTTGGATTTGACTCTTCCGTCTGCTTTATATATCCTTCATTTGCGTCGAGCTAATCTCTGTGCCCTGGGAGATTTATCTGCTATCAGTTGTTTCGTTTCCAAAAAATGATACCACATTCTTGTCTTTTCTTTTTGTTGGTTTTCCTTATCTGTGTTATTTTCCGATATCGCCTTTGCTTTTCCGCTGCTGTAAGTGACATATTGATGTTTTATGTATATAAAAGCCCTAAATTCTTAGTTATAAATTAAAATTTATCAAGAAAGTAAATAACGACTTCTCATTTAATTATTATTATCTAGAATTCATTTTCTAAGCACTATGTAACCAACTTCAATAATATAAAGTCAACTGTGTTACTTTATCGTCAGTCTCATTACCACATAAAAGTAACGTAGCTGATCGGTAACGCAGTTGACATTTTTTACGAAAATGAATAGCACAAATTTAATTTAAATCATTTAGAAAATATATTCCACATAATATTCAACGTTAACACATTATTAATATATTATATATATGTACATAGATATAAGTTATGTCCAAATATTAAACTTAAATTTTGGTAACACAGTTGAATAATAATAAAAATACCTCTAATGAAAGAAAAATTGTTCACTACAAAACACTGTTATTACTTCCACTCTTTCAGAGAAACGAAACAAAAACAGGTAACAAGTGAGAACACATTACTTATTAATTTTTTGAAGAACAAATTGATTTTTTGTCATTTTGGCGGTAACACAGTTGAAGTAACGCAGTGGATAAATAATAGGGACACAACTCCTTTCATAATAAAATCATTGAAAAAAACATAATTTAAGTTTAACAATAACAATTTAGAGAAATGCATTTATAATTAAATTTTAAATTTGATGTAACATATTTAAATTGAAACCGCCATGTTCAGCGACAAACTTGTTAATTTTTTAATAGTTTTAATATTTCCTAATTTTTAAAAAAATATGCAGTTTAAAACTAAAGATATAACAAATTCTAAATTACTTTTAACAAATTAATTAATATTTTAAATGGAGACAAAATTCAATTCTTAAGCTCTGGGATATTAATGTACAAGATTGTAGATAATAACCCACCTATTATCTACCATGTACTTATATATATTTTACCATGTACTTATATATGCCATAAAACATCTTAAATATTTCAGAATAATATTGAGTACCACAGAATAGCCCTCCTTCTAAGCAAAGCATAAACAAAATCGTTAGATTAAAATGCAAGGACGAAATCAACCTTTCAAAAAAGAATATCAAGGGATTAAAATATGTAGTAAAATTTTGCAGTACTGTACTTAATTAAGCACGAAAAAGTAATTCTACCTAAGTTACTGTCAAGATAGAAAACCAAAAAGAATAGTAACTAGTTATTTAGACATATTTACATTGCAAGCATCAACGATTCAATTCAAGTCACAGTTGACTGCAATACCGATCAAACCATTATTATCAAAATCACTTGATTACAATAACACTAAAAATTGAATTAACAAAGTTCGTTATTTAACAAGGAATATTTCAAACAGGATTATTAACTAACTAAGCGCATCTATTTTTAATATTTAATTTGGAAATTATTAATTAATTAAAATTCATCGAAAATAATCGTGAACAATAATTCGCGGTTTATTAAATTTATAAAAACCCCAAATCGATGTTGTTTCCTACCACAATTAAAATTATTATTTAATAGTTCTGGACATCAACTTAGTCACAAAAATTTCACCAAAAATTTTACAACTACATAATATAATAAATATTATTTATTAGGTATATCATGATTTATAAGAAAACAACTATAACAATTTTTTCAAAATATTAAAATTAGTTATTAAATTTTTAATTATTATTATTTTTACCTTGATTTACTAATCCAAATGTTAAAAGCCCAATTAGCAGATATTTTTGATAATCCATTTTTGTTTTTTATTTTTTTTTTGTTTGTTTATTTAATACTGAATAATATTTAAGAAAGATAAAAAATTAAAATAATTTACACTTTAGAAAAATATATGTACATAAAATAAATAAATATTATTATTATTATGTAAATATATAACTATGTACATAGGTATATATATTTAAAAATATATGGCTTTATTAAAAAACTTATAATCAAAACAATATTTAACACAAAAAAATATTTAATTTCATTGCAGGTAAATAAAAATAAAATACAAGAACTTTTAATACATTATTTTATTAAAAACCGCAAAAATTATTTTTACTCTTTTTTTTTTAAATTTATTTTTAAATAATTTTTATATTAATTATAATTTTATTTATTAAAAATAAATATTAATGAAAATCAACACGACAATAAAATAAATTCTAATTCCTAACCTTTAATCGTATTGGTTTTCAATCAATCACTTAATTTAGAGAGAACAAAAAAAAAGCCGGAATTAATTTATTAATTTTGAAATAAAAACAAATATTGTAATAAAATAACTGTTATAATTCATTAGAGGAAATAAAATAAAAAAAAAAAAAAAAATGTCTTGTAACTTAACTAGATTTTTATATTCTAAATTCAAAATATCAACAGGTATTCATTTTACATAAATATACCAAAATTTGATTACTACTAAAACTATTTAACATTAACATAACAGTAAATTAATCTTTACCTTTTTATATCTATAAACACATATAAACTTAAAATAAAACGCTTTTTATTTATTTATTTTCAAAAAAAATAATTTGTTTTAAAAACATTTAAATATATTTTATATTTTTATATTTTGATTAATAAATTTATTATTTTCAATAATATTTAATACAATTTCACATTTATTTTAATATTTACTGTTATTAACAAACAACCGATACGCGCCTTTTTAATTTTTTTTATAAACAATCACTACTACACTAACTTTCAATTTCAACATCTATTCATAGACTAAAATAAAATAAAATAAAATTGAATTGACTGCTGAAAACTGAAACGTCTGAATTCTGAAACTGAAGGAATATGAGAAAAAATATTAAATACACTCACTCAAATCCAAAAATAAAAATTTTCATCGGTTTTCGAATTAAATAATGGTAAGCACAAAATGTTATTCAAAAAGAAACAAAACAAAAAACAAAATTAAGCATACATTCATACACACATTCGTATATGGTTAATGATTTTATGAGCATATCTTATGGTAAAGAAAATTAGAATCACAAATTCACAAAAAAAAAAAATAACAAGAATCATTCATCATACAATACAATTTTTAGAATTTCTTTCATTTTACTGGCCCAACAGTATCGTGACAGTAAAAAAAAATACTCTATGTTTGAAATCATTTGAGTGAAATTTTGAATTGTAGTTGTATGTAGTATCGAATCGAATCGAGTAATCAAGTTTACGGTATTAAATTAAATTTGTTTCTGTTGCATTTACAAGTGTTTTGTAATTTGTATTGTAGTTTTCTTCTCAACGGCACACAGGCACAACTCGTCACGTCACATCTCAGTACTTATTTTTACGAGTAGAGTAAACTTTTACAAGCAATATCGTATTTATGCTGTACATCGAATGGAAATGTATTATGGAATGGAATATGGATTATCAAAATACAATTTTAAGAGACATTTTTTAATTTTGGGTTGAGTACAATTAAAAAATGTTTACTTTAAAAGTGAGTTGAGTGAACAAAAGAAAATTGAGTTGGAAATTATGTAATAACCGTTTATTTTTGTTATACATGCTACAAGTTTTTTGAATAATTACAGTTATTAATAAATAAATTTATTAAATAGAAATATATTTATTAAGGTTTTATTCTATAAGGATTTTGATACTGAAAATATCATATTTTCAAGTAGAACAAGAAATATTTGTTTATTTATTTTATTTATTGCTTTTAATTATTACAAGCAGAACAAAAGCAAATTCTATAGATTTCGAATTTCGGAGAATTGCGAAAAATAAAACGATCAATTAAATGGTTATCTATAGATTCTAAGTTAACGAACTAAATAATGTTTCGATACAAAATAATGTAAATAATGTAAATAATAATTTTAGGTACGAGCATTTCAAACGTCAACAATGCAAATAATGCAATGAGTTAATCCGATAATGATATATTAACTCCAAGTCAAATGTATGACATTAACTCAGATGAGTGTTTCGTCAAATTTATTTTTTATTTATTACAGTTAAGACAACTTAAATCTTTATATTTTATACAGCTTATAAATTGTAATATAAATTAAAAGTTACAAAAATAGTAGAAAACAAACAAAAATAAAAATTAAATTTATAAAACAGAAAAGTCCAAATTTACAAATTAAACAATTACAATGACAAGAAAAGTAAGAATACTTATACATACATATAAGTTATATATTAAGCAACAAAAAATAACCACTTATGATGAATATACAATGAACACAAATTCGAATGAAAATTCTCCTCACTTAGCCTAGTAAATTTATTTGTGTTGCCTGTGAGCAATATAGAGTTAGGCATGGAGTTCAGTACAGTATGTCTTAAGATGACTTCTGTGGCAAAGAACAACTAGGTTCATACATCTCAGTGATCTACCAGAAATAACATATTATACTAATGGTATTAGTTTTTATTGTATTTTTTCATAGGAACAACTTATCTGTACTGCAAAAAATTATCATTCATTGAGGTTATTATAGATATTATTATAGATTTGAAGTTTTTTTCATTATTGTCTCTCTATCTTTATTCTTTATTCTTTATTTTTCAAATTTCAGATAATTTTACAATATAATTATAAAATTATGTATAAGAAATTATAAACTTACTTAAACTTTATAAAAAAGAAAGAAAACTTAATATTAACTTAAACACTAATTTATAACCTACATATTATTTGAACATCTCCAAAAAATTATAAATTTGAAATTAATTTTTTTTTTTTTTTCTTTTTTATTAACTATTTCTAAAATTGCTAATATGCTTTTTAAGTTTGTTTTTGAATATTTCTAAGTTTTTACTATTTTTAATTTCTAATGGTAGAGTGTTGAAAAGTTTTGTAGCACTACATTTTAAGCTTTTCTGTTTTTTGGATGTTCTAGCTTTAGGTATTTCCAAAGGTTTTCGATTTCTAGTGAAGTAGTTATGTATATTTTCTCTATTTTTTTTAAGAATTAATTTTCATTTAAACTTATTATTTAGAATATTGTATATGTATTTATGCATTTCTCAAAGTAAATTAGTTGGTTTATATCCAGTACATTAATTGATTTGTATAACCCAGAACTAGTAGGGTTTTAGTTTAAATAAACTTTTTAACGCTTTATTCATTACTGTTGCAATCTGTTTTACATGAAAATTTGAACAGTAACTCCAACTGCATATATTATACCTAATTCTTGACAAGATATGCCCATTATACACAAGTTTGGCTGCACAATAAGAAATTCCCAGATCCATAGTAAGGAACCATCAGATCTCTTTATAGCTACACTTATAGGAATAATTTTTTGTTTAATTTTTTTTATATGTTTGTCCCATCTTAAATTTTAATCAATTATAATTCCTAAATATTTAATATTATCGACTTTCTGTATTATATTTTCTTTTACCTTAAGTGTAATATTATCATACTTTTTATTCTGGGTTTTAAATATTATGTAGTTAGTTTTTTTAGCATTTAAACTTAGTTCATTATAATCCAGTCAATTGTATAAGGCTTTTAAGTTTGATTTTTATATAATTTCTAACTCTTTCATTGTTTTAGCTTTTGCAATCAGATTAGTGTCATTTGCATAAACATTGTAATTTGATATGAATTGAGTTTTACGTATATTCATTATGTATAGAACCCGACCACCTTTAGATAATATATTTATAATATTTATAACATTTTTTTTTAAATAAAAAAAAATAAAAGACGTTAGTAGAGTACTTATATATCACACTGTCAATAGAGTAAATAAAATGTAGGTAGGTACTGTTAGTAGATTACAAAAAATTAAAGTATATTAAAATATTAAGTTAATACTAATTATAAAATTTAAAAATAAATAAAACAAAAGAAACACAAAAACAAAAAAATAAAAAAAATAAATATTTAGCTTATAGTTATTGTTTGGCGTACATTATTACCCAGTCTAGTTTTAACTGTTCCAACACTTACGTGGCCGTCACAAAAGCTTGAATTAGAATTTACTTCACGAAGCATTCTAGTAATTTGCTCAAACTTGCCATACTCTGTAGGGTGAAATGAAATGTGGAACATGTCAGCGAACCTGAGCGGTCCCAGCTGTAACTGAGTACTTTCAAGACGAAAGATAAGACTCAAGTAGACTGTGTTTTGTAAAGCTTATAATTTCATACTTCAATACTATGACACTATGAAGGATTCTGTCAAAACGCTTTAGTTATATTAGTAAAAATGGCGTTGACCTGTAAACCATTATCCATTATTGAAGTAGTAATTACACTCGTTTTTAGAATATTTTTTTTTGAAAACAGGATTAATAAATGATTTCTTCCAAAATTATAGCGGATGTTTCATTGACCGGGCATTCAATGTACATATTTTCAGTAATTTCTAACAATTCTAATGCAGTACTGTGCTACCCTGTGGATTCTGACTGAAACTTTAACAAAAGGTTGTTAGCATTTACATATCGTGAGTGTAATCTGATTTTGTAGTATAGATTCAAAACATTAGATAAATATATTTGTAGCATACTTATGGGCCCCAACTACTTTAGACTACTGTTTTTTGGTGTACAAATTAACGTAAACAATATTTCTTTATTTTAAATCTAGTGTTATGACAGTAAGAATTGCGGATGTTTTGTTTGACCAATATTTTAAGTGAATAAAATTGACTTGAGTACATTCAAATAATATTTCCAACAGTTAAATTCTAATTTCGATGTTAACGGAGCGATTTCTAATTGTTTAAGGGTTAATTTGACTTTTGGTAATATTATAATAAATGTTTTAATAATTATGTACTTGTGATTAAAAATAATAGTAAAAATAAATATGATTAAAAATAATATCAAAACAAAAAAAGTTCCAGGCTATGATCTAATTAGTGGTAAAATATTGAAAGAAATGCCGGAAGAAGGTTATAAAATATTGATGTTTATTCTGAGTGATGTTCTAAGATGACTTCCCATCGCAGTGGAAAATTGCTGAAATAAGACTTATACCTAAACCAGGCAAGTCAAGTGAAGAAATTACATCATACAGACCGATTAGCCTACTACCGTGCTTATTGAAAGACTATTCTTGGAAAGATTAAAAACGATTTTGGAAAAAAGCAAAATTGTCCCAGAGCATCAATTCGGGTTCAGAAACGAACATGCAACTATTGAGCAAATACATAGAATAGTAGATGTAATCAAGTTAAACCTAGAGGAAAAAAGTACTGTAGCGATATTTCTAGATATTTGTCAAGCATTTGATAATATTTCGCTAATGATACGGCTATACTGGCCTCACATAGTAACACAGTGCATGCTTCAGAGATTCTGCAACACATCATAAACAAAGTTCAGCAATGGCTAAAAAAGTGGAGAATCAGGGTGAATGGAGCAAAATCACATTTACACTAAAGAGAAAAACTTGTTCGGTGGTTTTATTTATTAACAAAGTAGTACCTCAAAAAGAGGCTGTAAAGTATTTGGACATGCACCTGGACAGAAGACTCACATGGAAAATCCATATCCATAACAAAAGAAAGCAACTGGGATGGAAGCTAAGCAAATCGTATTGGATGGTCGCAACTCGCCGTTGTCACTGGAAAACAAGCTGTTGATTTATAAAGCTGTCTTGAAACCGATATGGACCTACAGAATCCAACTGTAGGGAGTAGCCATCAACTCAAATATTGCACGATTACAGCGTTTCTACCTAATAGACAATAATCTTGCAACTCAATCATCTTGCAACTCAATCATCTTGCAACTACCTAATAGACAATAGGAACAATCAAATGGGGGTCAAGAAATACAATGGAGTATAATGTTGGCATCATGGAGGACCACTGAGTTATCTCATCCACCAGTCAGTACAATATACATGTATAAAAAATACAGACTACTGAATTGAAACATTACAAACAGATTGTAATAACTCATTGGGAAATAAAAAAAAAAAAAAAAATATGTTCTTTCATTACCTTAGTTGTAGAAAATTTATAAAACAATTTCTTACACGTACTACTTCACCATCCAGCTTGGTGTCATTGTCATCAATGTACAACTGTATATCAAATATTTTTACACCTAATGTTATCTGACTTATATAAAATTTTGTAAAGATTGTTATGGGCATAAAATGTCGTTTGAAATTTTTGTGGGACGGGTGTAGAAATAAAAGAGAAAAGTTATTGATTGTAATGTTCTTGGGAGTTCTGTCATAGAGTAATCATATAAGTAGAGTATTCACGTAGAACAAAATTTGCTAGTCACTTTTTCAAATATCAAAATTCTGTGTTCACTCAAAATTATATTACTCAAGTATATACATACTTCTTTATTTCGCTGCTCGCATTTCTACTTTACTTACGTGATAAAAATTAAAAATTACACAATGTGTATAAAAATATATATACATGCATTTAAAGTCCTTTCAATAGACCACAAATAATATTACAAATCAAAGTATTGAATTTTTTTTTAGAAATTGAAAGAATTCAAGATTATTGCTGGATTTGTTGTTATTTTGCTTTAATTTTTAAAATTTGAAGAATTAATATTTTGTTTTGGACTTGGTCAATGTGATTTATGAAATTTGTGATTTCAAATTTTATAGAAGAAAGGGACAAAAAAATTAATGTTGGTTTTGTAAAATTAAAAATAATTCAAATTAATTTCTATTGAAAAGTAGGTACCTACATGTATTTTTAAATTTTCAACAATTTTGGTTTTGTTAATTTTGTCTGTTTCTTACCGTAGATAATAATATGAATAGTATATATATGAATACATAATATAATTATGAATACAAACAAACAAACAAGCTATCAAAATTTAAAAAAGTAAGTAAAAAAAATAAAACTGGACATTTTATTCTTTATATGGATTGTTATCTGTTTTTATTTCATCAAAAATTATTTCATCTGAAATATTGAAATACGATTTTTAACCAAGTTCTGAAAAAATAAAACAAAACGGTATTCCGTACAAAGTTCACGATTTGTAATGCATTACTAATAAATTTTATTCTTTTATTAGCATTATTTTTAAAAAAATTTCTGGATTATGTGATGCTATCATTGACCTATTATTGTATAGATAGAATTTCATTCATTGTCTTTGCGATTAATTGTGTTTTTTTGTTTACATTTTTCTATATACATATATTTTTTGTATTGAATTAGATATGTAAATGTATGGTGAACACATATACGATATTACGATACACACTCTTCATATAAATCAAAAGTACATACGTATGTAAATACTTTTCAAATTATCAAACAATGCCTCTATACTCCTAGCCTAGTCACTGGGAGAGCAAAACTTTATACACAAAACTAAAACAAAACTTAAAACGAAATCGTAATTCGATAAAATTCCGAAAAAATCATTCTGTGAATAGGCTAGAAGTATAGTGGCATTGTATGAAATATTCTTCTCAATAAAAAAAAAATTTTGAGTAAAAATAATTGAGTTTCGAAAATTATATTTGAGTGTTTTGGGGTATTGAGTGAAAATGGGACGGCATTTTCGTGTTTTGAGTAAAAATGGGACGGCATTTTTAGAAGAAAATGATTAACAAATATTGTTCTACGTGAATACTCTACTTATATGATTACTCTATGGTTCTGTTTTTCACGTGTCCTGTTTGAATGCATCAAATTACAAAAAATCGTTTTTATTCGATTAAATACACTCTAATTACCATCTGCTTGTACAATTCAGTATATTGAATCTCCGAAAAGCTCTGGATACTAGTTCTTTAAATTGGCCATACTTTAAATTGTGGTGTCAGCATAGAGTAATCATATAAGTAGAGTATTCACGTAGAACAAAATTTGCTAGTCACTTTTTCAAATATCAAAATTCTGTGTTCACTCAAAATAATATTACTCAATTTTTAACTGCTTATAAGTTGAGCGCAATGTATTTTGTACTCATAAATAAAAAAAATTTGTGTACCTACTATCTATGAAAATATTTATTTGTAATTATATGCTGCCAACAGTGTCAACAATATAAAAGTTGTATGTATAGGTACTCAAAACTGTATAGTTATATGCGAATGTGCATGCTAGCTACAGTATATACATACTTCTTTATTTCGCTGCTCGCATTTCTACTTTACTTATGTGATAAAAATTAAAAATTACACAATGTGTATAAAAATGTATGCATGCATTTAAAGTCCTTTCAATAGACCACAAATAATATTACAAATCAAAGTATTGAATTTTGTTTTAGAAATTGAAAGAATTCAAGATTATTGCTGGATTTGTTGTTATTTTGCTTTAATTTTTAAAATTTGAAGAATTAATATTTTTATTTGGACTTGGTCAATGTGATTTATGAAATTTGTGATTTCAAATTTTATAGAAGAAAGGGACAAAAAAATTAATGTTGGTTTTGTAAAATTAAAAATAATTCAAATTAATTTCTATTGAAAAGTATACTGAAAAGTAGGTACCTACATGTATTTTTAAATTTTCAGCAATTTTGGTTTTGTTAATTTTGTCTGTTTCTTACCGTAGATAATAATATGAATAGTATATATATGAATATATAATATAATTATGAATACAAACAAACAAACAAGCTATCAAAATTTAAAAATAAAACTGGACATTTTATTCTTTATATGGATAGTTGGCTGTTTTTATTTCTTCAGAAATTATTTCATCTGAATTCTGAAATAGAAATACGATTTTTAACCAACTTCTGAGAAAAGAAAACCAAACGGTATTCCGTAGAAAGTTCACGATTTGTAATACATTACTAATAAATTTTATTCTTTTATTAGCATTACTTTTAAAAAAAATGTTCTGGATTATGTGATGCTATCATTGACCTATTATTGTATGGATACAATTTCATTCATTATCTTTGCGATTAATTGTGTTTTTTTGTTTACATTTTTCTATATACATATATTTTTTGTATTGAATTAGATATGCAAATGTATGGTGAACACATATACGATATTACGATATACACTCTTCATATAAATCAAAAGTACATACGTATGTAAATACTTTTCAAATTATCAAACAATGCCTCTATACTCCTAGCCTAGGCACTGGGAGAGCAAAACTTTATACACAAAACTAAAACAAAACTTAAAACGAAATCGTAATTCGATAAAATTCCGAAAAAGTCATTCTGTGAAAAGGCTAGAAGTATAGTATAGTGGCATTGTATGAAATATTCTTCTCAATAAAAAAAAATTTTGAGTTAAAATAATTGAGTTTCGAAAATTATATTTGAGTGTTTTGGGGTATTGAGTGCAAATGGGACGGCATTTTCGTGTTTTGAGTAAAAATGGGACGGCATTTTTAGAAGAAAATGATTAACAAATATTGTTCTACGTGAATACTCTACTTATATGATTACTCTATGGTGTCAGTCAATTAATAATATTGAAGAGTAACAAGAAAGAGAAATCAAAATCAAAAATAAAAATTTAATAAAAATAAACATTTCAAATTTATTGAATTTACAAAATTTATAAAAAAATAAAATATAAAAAATAATAAAAACTTTAAAAATTGAATTCAACTTTTCTTAAATACCTGAATAGTCAAATTTGGAATATTTTAATGTGAATTGAATTTGTATATTGTGAATGTTATATAGCGGTCATCATCGTATATCAGGTAAGTACACAAATATTTTTTATATTACGAATTTGCTTTCTTGTCCAATTGGATTTTTTTCTTTATGTTTATTTTTGCTTTTTTTTTTCTTTTGGGTATAGAATCAATGTCAATGGTGAATTTTATGAATATATCATAAATTAACGATTTAAAAAGCTTAATTGTCTCCCACGCTAAACATTAAAACGAAAAATGTTTGAAGTCACTGCTGATTTCAACTTTTGTTGTTTTTTTTTATTTTTTTTAAATTGACAGTTTTTGGTTGCCTATTTACTATTATAGTGGTGGATTAAATTTTACACCAAATTTTATTTATTAAAGATTTTGGGTTTTTCTCCTCTCAAAGTTTATTGTTGTGATGTTTGACACTGGTAAGCCGATAATTACAAAATTTATGACATCTCACAGATTTAAATGAAGTTTTTCTTTCTTCATTTATTTTTAAAACAATCAGAATCCAAATTGGAATAAACTCTTTTTATTAAATTTTTTTCTCTTTTTGGAAAGTGACATTAAAAAACTATTATGAAAAATTGAAATAGTGTAACAGTTAATGTCATATTAGTTGTTAAAAGAGAGTCTAACTGATGATCAGTTCTTGTTTAAAAATATTGATTTTAATGACCTCAGCAGAGTAATCTTACATGTTAAATTAAATGACAGAGGGCTTGATCTTGTCTCATTTAAATTTTTAAAACTCTTGCTGCCAGTTAATCTTGCCATTCCTGGTTCATATATTTAATAAAATATTCACTACTTCTGGATTCCTAATGTTGTGGAAAAGCGGAAAGACAATTCCTGTTCCAAAGAAAACTAATCCAGATATGAATGACCAGGGCCAATCACTATCCTGCCTGTACTTTCGAAAGCATTTGAATTTCTAGTCCATGAACAAATCTTAAAGTACTTGGAGGGTGGTGAGCTTTTATTTCCATTTCAATCAGGTTTCACGAAGAAGCATTGTAAAAAGCCCACACTTCTTAAAATTTCGGATTTTATTTCCGACTAAATTGACAAAATGGGTGCCACATTACTTTCACTTCTGGATTTCTCCAAAGCATTTGACTCTGTCAAATGTAGTATTCTATGTCAATAGCTTGAAAGTTTTTTTTTTCAAATTTCATAGGTCTGTAGTTAAGCTTATTAAAAATTACTTTCTTTACCGAACCCAATCTGTCAGCATAGAGAATATCGCCTCAGATTACCTAATCTTCTGTTGTTGATTCTCAGATTATATATTTCAGAATACCTACTTCGTACGTAACCACTTCTATTAAAGAATACTTTGAGGAATCGGAAGTAAAAAAGATGCTTCAGAGGTAAAATATTCAAACATTGAAATAAAAGGAAGCTGCTTTCCCTACGATGTTTTTTTAAAATTAGTCTGATAACACACTTTTGTTTATTAACAAAGGTTTAAGATAATTATTAAAAGTACCACCCCAATTAACAATTCCATATTGTAATTTAGAATTAAATAAACCATAGTATACAGACGTAAGCAGTTTAGAAGAACAGAACTGCTTAAGGTGATAAAACTGTCTAACAACTAAATGAAAATACTTACTCAAAATTCGTGTATGAATTGACCAATCTAACTTAGAATCTATTGTAACACCTAAATATTTGAAGGAATCCACACAATTAACTTTAAAACAACCTGCGGAACAGTTATACATTTCGTTAAAATTATATAATTTCTGAGTAAGAAGAGAATTATTATGAGGAAGAGGAAATCTTCTACATTTAGCACAGTGATACAAAATATTATCACACGTGGGAATAGAGTTACCTAAACTGAAAAACATAGTTTTAGTTTTATCACTTAATAATAATTTGTGATGGCAAAACCAGCGACGTAATAAGTCCAAGTCATAATTAATATTACACACATTTTCAAAAAATGACTTATTATTGTAGGATAGACCAACATCATCAGCAAAGGCAGTTGAACAACCCTTAAATTTTTGAAGAAGAACAGAATTAAAGAAGATTAAAAACAATGTAGGACCCAGAACAGATCCTTGAAGTACACCCAAAGAAATATTTTTTTTTTTATTTTTATTTTTATTTTTTTTTTTTTATAAATGATCTTTTTATAAATGATCTTCCAAAATGCTTGAGTGTAGCGCACTCCAGACTTCTGATTATGTCCAGATATTTATGAGCTGCCCCCACTCACAGCTTTCAACGTGTGCTGCCAATATGAATGATGATGCCATATCTTATTGCGCAATTACTAACAACCTGAATTTAAACACAGCTAAATCTCAAGCTCTTGTTGTTTATTCAAAAATAATTCCTAATACCAACCTACCTCAACTTAAAATAAATTGTAATATTATTCCATATGTTGAGCATACTAAAAAATGAGATGAGATCAACTCCTATAGATCAATATCACTCCTACCAATAATATTAATATTATTTGAAAAACTATACTATTGATTCGAATGAGACCGATCATAGAAAATAGTAATCTAATTCCAAATTATCAATTTGGTTTTAGGTCTAAGCACCCGACTATCGATCAAATACATAGGATAACAGACAAAATAGAAAAAGCTTTAGAAGAAAAGCAAGTATGCTCTACTATCTTTCTAGATGTAGCTTAAGCTTTTGATAAAGTATGGGCTTAATCGAGGCTTAATACATAAACTAAATAATATGTTACCTAAACAATATGTAGATACACTATCATCAAATCTACAAAACAGACTATTCAGAATAAAACAAGACGAAAAGTATCTACTATCAGAGATATTAAAACGGGTGTGCCTCAAGGTAGTATTCTGGGTTCCATACTGTATTTGCTTCACACCAATGATTTACCACAAATGGAAAATATAATTTTAGCTACATTCGCTGACGATACTGCGCTGATGGCAGTAGGTTCTAATATTGACGAGACTATAAATAAATTGCAAAGAGCAAACGACAAAGAAGTGGAAAATAAAACTCAATGAGCTAAAATCTGTATATGTAAATTTTACAAATTAAAAACTGGAAAATCAGCCATCGGTAAATCTGAATGGGGTGAATATTTTTTTTTTTTTTTTTTTTTTTTTTTTTTTTCTCCTATTACTCCGCGTGGTAGCATAGGGCTTCGATAGTGAACCTCCATTCCTCTCTGTTGAGTACTACTTCCTTAATATCGTCCCAGGTATAATTGTTGACTGTTAATTCTTGATCGATTGTGCGTCTCCATGTGTTGTATGGTCTGCCGGGTCTCCTTTGTCCTTGTGGATTCCACTCTAGAGCTCTTCTTGCTATATCACTTTCTGATTTCCTTAGTGTATGACCTATCCATTTCCATTTTTTCCTATTTATCTGTCTGTTGATAGGTTCTTCTCCAGTTATCATCCATAAATCTTCGTTGCTAATTCTTGCCGGCCAGAATATTCTGCATATAATTCTCAAGCACTTGTTGATGAATACTTGTAGCTTCTGTTTGATTCTGACCGAAGTGAGCCATGTTTCACTGCCATATATTAATGTTGACTTAACACATGCTCTGAATATTGTTAGCTTTGTTGTTCTCGATATTTGGTTGCTCCGCCATATCTTCATTAGGCTCCCAAATGTTCTTATTGCCTTATTTATACGGCTGTTGACATCTTCTGTTGCACCTCCTCTTGATGTTATAATGCACCCCAGGTAGTTGAATTCTTCTACGTATTCTATCTGTTGTCCACTCACTGTTATTGGCTCACTGTAACTATTGTTTGTCCTCATTGCTTTGGTTTTCTCGATATTTAATTCCAGTCCCGATTTCTTTTCTTCTTCCTGTAATCTGTTGACTTTGTTCTGTAGGTCCCTTTGATTTTTTGATATGAGGCATACATCATCTGCGTAATCTAAGTCTTCTAAGTTTCCGAAGAGATCCCATTCTATTCCGTTTATTCCAGTGCAAACTTCTCTTAGAATGTCGTCTAGTATTGTGTTGAAGAGAAGTGGAGATAGTGGACATCCTTGTCTAACTCCTATATTGGTGTAGAATGGATCACTGATCTTACCTCTGTGTTGAACTGTTGTCTCTGCATCTTCATACATCGCTTTGATGATGTTGATGATTTTTTCAGGAACTCCTTTCTTTGTAAGTGTTCTCCATATTGCGCATCTCTTGACTGTGTCGAATGCTTTCTTAAAATCTATGAATAGTAGATATAGTGGGGCATTCCATTCCACTGATTGTTCAACTATGACCCGTAAAGTATTTGCCTGGTCTACACAGCTTCGGTTTGGTCTGAAACCTGCCTGCTCTTTCCGTAGTATTGGTTCTAGTACTTCTTCTAATCTTTTCTTTATAATAATTGCTATTATCTTATGAATAGTATTTAGAACCGTGATTCCTCTCCAGTTGCTGCAATTTGCCAAGTCTCCTTTCTTAGGTATCTTGACAATCATTCCTTTCTTCCATGATGGTGGTATATTCTCTTCTATCCATGCTTTCCTGATGTGGGGTTCAATTGTTTTTGCGAATAAGTCAGGGTCCAGTTTGGCTATTTCTGCTGGAATTCCATCTTCACCTGTTGCTTTGTTGTGCTTCAGGATATTGATTGTAGCTTTGATTTCTTCTATATTTGGAGCTTGAGTAGATATTGGCAGTCCCTCAGTTGGGTAGATATTTGCATTGTCTCTGTTTCTTATGTCTGCTTCATTATTTGTACTTTCTTCGTTGCTCAGTTCTTGGAAATGTTCTCTCCATCTCTTTAATTGATCCTCTAAGTTTGTGATGAGCGCACCATTTTTATCTTTAATTGGTTTGTTTTGTTGTTCCGACTGGTTAGTTAAGTTCTTGATTATGCGATGCAATTCTCTCAGGTTATGTTGCTGTGCTGCTTTTTCTGCTTCTCCGGCTAAATTTTGTAGAAATTTCCTTTTATCTCTTCTTGCTGCTCTTTTTACTGTTTTCGCTATTTCTTCATATTCTCTTCTTGATGCCATCCTGTTGTTTATCATTTTCTTCATTTCACCTCTTCTTTTAATCAAGGCCCATGTGTTATCGGTTATCCAGATTTTTCTTTGTGGTTGTGAAATTCCAAGATTTTGTTCGCTTGTTTGGTTGTAAATTTCCAGAATCTCTTCCCAAGTGTATTCTCTATTATTTCTAATATTTTCTCGTAACGCCGTAACTATGTCAGCTCTTACTTGCGGATTTTTTAAGTTGTTTATATTTATTTTCTTCTTTCTATATCTTCTGCCTCTTCCTTGTTGGCTTAGTTTCATTCTGAAGTCCCCAGTTAGTAATTCATGATCGCTGTGTATATCTGCTCCCCTTCTATTTCTCACATCTAACATTGATTGTTTCCACTTCTTGCTGATGCATATGTGATCTATCTGATTTCTTGAGATCCCGTTTGGTGTTGTCCATGTGTATTTGTGGATATCTTTGTGTGGAAATAGACTCCCTCCGATTGCTAGGTCGAAAGTCTGACACAACTCTATCAATCTTTCCCCGTTGTTGTTTCTTTCTCTTCCTAACCCGTGTTTGCCCATTATCTCCTCAAGTCCATTGTTGTTAGATCCTATTTTCGCATTCCAGTCACCCATTAATATTATGATATCTCCCCTATTTATGAGTGCTAGCGTTGTTTCTATTTGTTCGTAGAAGTCATCCTTAATATGGTCTTCAGCGACATCTGTTGGTGCATAGCATTGAATTATTGTTACATGTCTTGTCATATTTCGAAATCGCCCTATAACAATTCTATCCGAGACTGCCTTCCACGAAACCAATGTTTGTCTCAATTTCTTTGATATTAGTATTCCGACTCCACTTTCACCCCCTGTTTCCCTTCCACTGTAAATTACCATGTTTCCATTCTCCGTGTTGATTTCTCCGGTGTTGTTCCATCGCATTTCACTTATACCTAGGATGTCTATGTTGTAAGTAGCCATTTGAGCTTCCAATTGCGAGAGTCTTGAAGCTTCTCTAAGTGTTCTTACATTCCATTGTGCAATTCGGGTCCTTTTTTGAGTGCCAAAGGTCGTTATCAAGTAGTCATTCGTGTATCCGAGGCTTCTTCTTCTATTATTTCGAATCCATTGATTTACCGATTATGCGGGTGATTGGCCTACAGTAACCGGTCCTAGGAGATGGAGTAACCATCTACCGCTGCCTAGAAACAACGTGGCGCTACCTTATTACCGGTTCGATCTCAATTAATGATTTTCATTCGATTAATCTCGAAATTTCAATTAACAAATTTAATGATGGATTTTTTTTTTATAAATCGCCACCAACCAGGTTCGAACCGGGGTCCCCTCGGTCATGGATCCTGTTACATAACCACTGCGCCACCGAGGGGGTCAAATACCCTAAGAAAACAACGTTAAATATCTAGGAATGACATTAAATTTAAAACTTAGATAGAAAGAGCACGTCAAAAAGAAAAAAATTGACCTTGATAATAAATATCGTGAAATGTGCAGTCAACTACCTTTTTCTTAAAAGGACCGCCTCCTGATGCATACATTGATTGGGTACATCAATTTATATATAAAAAGTTCCTTCTTGAACTTACTAACTGCATACGAGTTTCACCATATTCTACACGGAATAGAAGAAATTTTGCCTGTTTAAATTTGATGTCCTCATTAAGTACAGCTGGATATTCTACAATTATCATTTAGTTTTAAATGGTTACAAACTTACGATTCAGCCATGGATTAATAAGCTATCCAAAAAAAATCCGGTGATTAAAAATCCACGTTCTAAAACTAATGTGTCTAATTTAGTAGTTAAAAACCCTAACCCATCTAAATTTAAACCTAACAAGAGTTCAAATATCATTACCATAGTCCGACTTTTAACAATAAAAATCCAAAATTATTAGTCAATAACCCTAATCAATCTAATTGTAAATTAAATATCAATTTGAATTATATTAAACATAATGTTTCTAAGAACACCAAATCCCCTAACATAACTAATAAAATACTAAATAATACATCTAACACTAATTACAGGTCAATTAATAACATAAATAATAAGTATCCTAAGTTCATACAAGAGAATACGTTTGTTGTAGGAACTTCCATTAACTCTCCAAAAGCTTCTGTGCCTCATAATTCTCCTAATTTCATTAACCCTTTAAGGCCACCAATAATAAGATTAACACAAATGGCTGTTGAAAATAAAAATAGATATATTCTCTCCAGATTCAGAGATCACAGAATTAAAAAATAAAATAAAAAACATAACAAAAAGAGAAAAAACAAGAACAAATTAAAGTTAAAACTATAAAATACGGAGATAAAGTAATAAAATAAAAGTCCAAAAAAAAAAAAAAAATCTCTCCTCCAAACAAAACTATCTTTCAGACGTCTCACACCTAACAAGCATTATTCTACAAAATTTTTATTCTTCTTAATTAATGACTACACTTTTTCCTTAAAATATACCCAACAAAGCTCAAGGAATTTAGAAATAGAGAACTCACACCTGACTACGTTCGGCAAAGAATTCCACAACCCGACAGTCCTTACAAAAAAGGATAGATGTCTTAATCTACCAGAGTGTCTAGGAATAGTTAAATTTGCACTTCTTAATGATCGTCCAGGGGTTATTTTCTTAAGAAGATATACCGGCGTATTTTTAGATAGGATTTTTTTCATAAGACCGATGTACTTATAATTTAGATAGTTTTCGAAAGTACAGTCAAGCAAAACTTTAGAAACATCTCTGATGTTATCGAATCTACGACGGTTAGTTACAAATCGAGTGTAAGCATTGAAAATAACCTTGAGCCTGGAAAACTCGCCCATACTCATCCCAGCATAAACTACTTCACAATAAGTGAAATGTGGCAAGATTAAAGATATAACTAATTTCTTTTTTACCCACTCGTTAATATTGTAAGAGAACTTTTCGAGACAAACTTTTTCCAGAGTTTTCGTAACTTACAAAAAACATTTCTAGAAATAAAGTTAATGTGATCATTCCAGGTTAGAGTTTTATTGAATACAACACCCAAGTTTTTAGCTTTACTTACAAATTTTACCACAGAATTATTTAATTTGACATTAGGGAGATTAGTTGTATCAATATTACGAAAAAAAATAACATAACCTGGGATTTTGACGGATTTAATCGAAGACCATTGCTTAGAGACCAGAAAGCAACAGCATCAAGATCATCATTCAATTTAGCAATAGAGCGGTTAATATCAGCTATAGGACCACTGATGTAGAGTTGAGCATCGTCTGCATACAACCGGCAATGAGATTCAGACAAACAACGGGGTAAGTCATTAATAAATAGACTAAAGAGTAAGGGACCCAGTATGGATCCTTGGGGTACCCCGCATTCAACAGGTAGATTATTAGACTTAATACCATTTAGAAACACAAATTGACTTCTATTATCTAAGTAATTTTGAATGGGAGTAGTAGCAGAAGATCAAAAAGGATCAAAAATTCTCATAATTTAAACTATAAACTAAAACGATCACAACCTACTCGTCCTTAACCAGAACTCTTTGATTCACATTAACACAAAGGCTAATCAATTAGAAGCTAACATATTAGCACCCAATCCTACTCCCATAAAAGCTAACTTTCTTTTATACTATCAAAATGTTAGAGGACTGCGCACAAAAACTAAATCCTTCTATCTAAACTCCATGTCACTTGATTTTGATTGTTGTGCATTAACTGAAACCTGGTTATGACTGAGCACTATACGTTCATCGTATTTAGAAAAAATAGACATGGTCATTGTTCTGATTTAGCTCAACACAGCTAATAGCACCCTTCCGAAAGGTGATGGTGTCTTGATCGCTGTAAAGAACTCTTTCAACGATAGTAAAATGAACAACCCCCATATTTTTGTTAAAATTAAAACTAGTCTTTAAGACTAGCCATTAAAACAGTTTTGGGTCTATTACTTAAGATATCTTTGATCAAACAAAATTCCATTGGGAATTATTGTAAGATAAAAGATTTGATCCAAACACAGTTCGAAAGGTTTTGTCCGTTTAAGTCTTCTAACAAAGATTTGACTGTCGTTTAGAATTTTTATAGAAAAACTTATGAGATCGACAATAATGAGTTGGTGCATAAATATTATAGAGTTGTAAAATAGAAGGGGAGGCAAAATCGAATCATGGCCTTATGGCCTCAAGAACATTAGTTTAGTATTAAAGAACCAATCTTCAGATTAATGACCTAATCTTAATATAATAAGAAAATTAATAAAATAGGGAGTTAATAGACTTCACAAAAGATATTTTAATTTAAAAAAAAATAAAAAAAATTATAAAAGAAAAAAGTTAACTACAAATACATACACACTGTGAAGGCACTTCACGATTCGATAATTTGTAATATTGAGGGGATTTTAAGAGATATATTTAAAATTAACAAACTTCCAAAAAAAAGTTAGAATTCTGCTTTAGTTCTAAATTGGAATTTATACAATATGTACATAATATGAATTGTAATTGATATTTAATACTATTTTTTAAGAGTTAGACAGATTTACAAAGTCCTTATAATTATTAATATTAGATTTGTCTTGCAGGTATTTGTTCTATGCCTTATTTTTTTATTTTTTAATCAAAATAATTACATATAAGAAAAAAACAGGACTGAAACTATAAAAATCAAAGCTGGGACCACTAAAAATAATTTTACATTAAAATTTATTTAACCTTGACATATTAAATATCATTTTAATATTAAGTTTACTTATGTTGTCATTAATCACAAAAAAATAAATTTTAATGTCGCCCCTTTCAAATAAATACTCTCTCATCCATTTGTACGAGAATTGTTGCAGTATAAATGATTTCATATTCAATAAATAAAATAGGAAATTGAAAAATCCAAAATTTATATTGCAAAGCCAAATCCTCAAATATGGAATAAAAAAAAAAATAAAAAAAATATTTATTCTTACACATATGTATGTAAAAGCTCATACATATTTTATGCCAACACTAAAAATGTAAATGTAAACATTGAAAAGGCGCACTTTAACTTTAAACATCTTGTTTTGGTGCGCCATCTTTTTTTCTATTCTTTTTTTCCTATTTTGTGTTTTTTGTTTTTTTGGCTTTTCTTTAGACACGATTCTGATAGTCTTATGTACATGCATGAATGTGGCATAGAAGAAGCGCCAAATCAAATACCAAAAATCTATAAAACATCTGTATTTGGAAAATGAAATGTTTTTTTTTCCTATTCATTGTTGTTGTTGTTGTTGGAGCTGTGTTGTTCTTTGTTATTCAAAGAAAATGAAGAAATGGCACACATATAAAATATGTCATCGAAACATAGCTCAACCAATGTAACGGCAATTGCACGTGTTTCAGATTGGTGTGTAATACTGTATTTTATATTATATATATTTTATATAATATATGTATATATATATATATCAACATCCACAATATAATTCTTTTCTATCTTTAGATTTGGTTGGGTTAGTTGGGTTACTTGGCTTGATTATATTTGATTAAATTATTGGATTGAATTTTTAAAATGGAAATGTTGGAGGGACGAAAATAAAAACAAATCTATGACTATTTGAAGAGATAAACAAGTTGTTTGTGTTTAGATCACAAATAGAAATGACATTTTGTTGTTGTTGTTGGTGTTTTGTTTTATTTGAATGACAGTAATTGATTTGGAAAACGTGCTTGCTCTGTTATCTTCATATATATATATATATATATGTATGTACAATGCAATGGAATTTAAATCTGTGATTTGAACGTGTTGCTTACATTTGTTTTTTTTGTGGTTTCATTTTCTATATTAATAGGTATATATAATATTTAAATTAAATGTAGGTAAAGGGAAATATTTAGATTAAAAAAAAAAAAATTGTAGATATACCTATAACTCATCTCATCTCTGTCTTTGTGTCTTTGATACGTTTAAAATATTTAACAGTCACTTTAAAAATCAATAATTGGCATAAGTACTGATGTACAAACTTAGATTGTGAAGTTCGGGAAGAAATCTGTCCCCTATATCACCGCAGCCGCAAACTACCTATTGTGATAATCGTGCTTGTTAGTTAGTCTCTGAGTCCTTAAGGATACCTGATTTTGTGATTAAACTCACGATATTCTTCAATGATATGTTGGATAGCTCCCATTGTTCGGAGAACGCTGTTCCCAAGTGGCGAAGTCTGCAACGAGTGAGCCCCTTGCATTCACAGAGCATATGTTAAATAGATTGCTGCTCTATTTCACATATTCTGCATAAGTTGTTCACCCATTTTATAAAGGTGTTTGTTTATTAGGCAATGGTGTGATATTATCCCTGCCAAGATACGTTTCTTTTTCCTATAGAGTATTAGGAGTTTTGGTTTTTTTGAGCGAGCGTTTAGGCATGAGCATTTTTACTTGTCAATTTCTGGGAACTTTGACCCAGAAAACCTCAGCTTTTTTTATAGCTCCATTTTTTTTTTTGTGATAACCAAAACTCTCAACTACTTATTTATCATGTATTTTATCCCAATGATAAAAGGTACTGGACCAGGTCGAAAAATCCGGAAAGAATTTTTTTGCCTTCGTCGGGAATCGAACCTGGGCCTTTCGGTTGAAAGGCAGGCGCTCTACCTACTGCGCCAATCATCGTGTCAAACTTTTCTCGGGTTGGCTTTGGGTGCTTAACATTGTTTTTACTCTGTTTATATTCCACTTTTTAGTAAAATTCTCAGAACATTTAAAAATATTTTCAAATAAAATACAATAGGCTTCAAAACAGATTCCAATACAAACACAGCTATCTTTGATTTAATGGCCTATATTCAATCTAATCTTGGATCGAAAAAATTGGTTACAATATTATTTTTTGATCTATCAAAAACCTTGCATGAAATTGGTATAAAACTCTTAATTCGAAAATTGTGTGAATTTTACACATAGAAAGCAATATACAAGTCTGAATAATTTAAATACAGACGCAAATAGAAAATAATGGGGAAGTTTTGTTTGTGCCTTATGCAGCCATTTCCTCTTTGGCAAAAGCAGCCAAAACAATTAAATTTAGATGAAATATGAAATTTAGGCTTCAATAGTTTTTTTAATTTTTATTAATATTACAGGGGTATTTTACCAATAAACTACAGAGTTGCAACTGTGGTTTAAATAAAAAACCTAAATTTTTACTTTAGTCTAGACTTTTTAGTGACTCCAATTTGTGTAATTTATTAAGATAATCTACAAAAAAAAAAAAGTCAAGTTCATGACTCATTTACAAAAGAATTTGGTAACCTTTTTTTTGTCTTCGACATTAATTTATAGTCCATTTGTAATCAAATTCAAATTATATCACATTTTTATTTTTATGTAATTTTTTATAATTAGAATTACATTTTTTTATTAAGGTCATAAGAGCTAAAATTTACTTACACCTAAGACAACATTAAAATTATTTTCATTACTCTTATCATACCTAAAATAACTATGATAACAATTCAAGTCAAGTCATTAATAGTATTGATCTTCTACTATACCTATTTGTTAATCAGCCAACAAAGCTTATCATATAAAAACTAATTCTGAAAATTTAATCTATTTCTGTAATGTTACATGTAATGTAATGACCTAATCAAATAAAAAAAAATAATAAAAAAAAAATTAAATTTTTTTATAGAATTATTTAGGACAAACTGTTAGATAAATTTTCGATTTTAAGTTATCACCTCAATTTTGGTATTTTGTTAACCTAATTTTTGGGAATTTTTGAAATAATTATTTTGGTGTAAATTGAATGGAGTGGTAAAAATTTACAGTACAGTTTTTTATGTCTTTATTTATTTACTGCTTTTTTTTTTTTGATTATTGGAAGAATAAGATATTAGTCATGATTGAATTCCAGGTGATTCTCGACAATGACAGATTGAATTTTTTTACCCAATCCATTATTTATAAAAAGTTTAATACCAATACTATTAAAACTTCTTGAAACACGATTTTTAATAAGACTCAGTTCAGTTATAGAGAGCCTAAAACTCACATCAAAACACCAGTTTGGTTTTAGAATAAAGCATGGCACAATAGAACAAGTTCATCGAACTGTGAATCAAATAAATTCTGATTTGAAACAAAAAGAATACAGTCCTGTCGCATTTTTTGATACAAGCCAAGCATTCATAAGACATGTGGGCTTATTATGTAATCTGAAAACATATCTATGAACTGCTGAGAAGTACAGAAAATAGTATACAGAAAATCTTACGTTTTATATCAGACAGCAATATTTCCATACAAAAATTTTTGATGTTCCATCTGGCGGATCCCAGAGAAGCGTTCTGGGACCCTCATTCTACCTCATCTATACAGAAGATATCCCAATATCACCAGATGTTGCAAATAGCAACCTTTGATTATGATATATAAATTATAGCTTCAGACATCGATCCATTACGGGCCTCAAATCTTCTAGAACGAAATCTCAATCAAATTCAAAGCTGGCTTCACAGTTAGAAAATAAAACTCAATGAAAACAAATCAACCCATGTGATATTTTCACTGAGGATATCTGAGGATATTTGGGGATTGTCAGATATCTGGGGATTAATCTTTATAGGCGTTTAACATAGAAAAAACATATAATTTGTAAGTGCACTTATCAATTGGAACAAAAGTTGAGAACTTGAGAAGCCTATATTGGTTAATGAGTAAAAGGTCTGAATGCAAAACGCTGTACAAAGCTATACTCAAATTTGTATGGTCAAACGCTATTCAACTCGATTCGTGCTGGAACTAGATTCAACATTGATTCAATTAAAAAATTTCATAACAAAGTTCTAAGAATGATGGTCGATGCTCCGTGCCAAATAGTATAATCCACAACGATTTTGAAAGTTCCTTCAGAACATGATGACATAACAAAATATTTCACAAAGTACAAAAGTAAATTCAAACATCCTGCTAAATAATCTTATGAGCAGCCCAACCCCTAGAAGACTGAAACATAAAATTCAATGTAACCTGTAAAATTATTTAATAAGTAGAGAATAGGCTACTACTATTTTTAGGTGTTCAATGTCATAAAAAATGTCTAGGTATTGTACAGTATCAACTATAGGAAACAAAAACGATTGTTAAATATAAAAGCAATATATCGGATAGAGATTTTGGAGTACATTTTAGTTTAATGTAGTTTGTTTATTAATTTACTATATTTACAATGACAACACTAGAGAGCCTCACTAATCCTATTTGACATAATGGAGGTAAGAACTAATCAAAATAAATATTATGTAAATGTACTTTGTATGTTTTTGTATTTAATTTTGTATTCACAATCTTTATATTAATTTCACCAAGACATTTATATTAAATATACCAAGATCAGAAATATACACAATCATCAAAACTTTACGAAAATATTAATAAATTTATTCAAAATGTCCCTACTGATTTCTATGTCCAATTTGAGCCAAATATTGAGTCAGCTCTTCTCAAAAGAGCCAAAAAATTTCCATTACTTTGGATAATACTGGAAAAATACTTATTGCACAATACTATATAATATTTTTGGATGTTGGGTCTTAAAATCATTAAAATGTTATTGGCTCCATGAAACAAGACACTCGTATGGAGGAATTTTGTTTCAAGAGAAAATTTCTTTTGTAGATTTCACCAGTAGGTAGGTAGTGACCTTTCCAGTTACTTCTGGAAAACCAACTTTGTGTGCCTTTTTGATACCACGATTTGAGTGACCTATTCGTTGTTCTTAATTGTTTTAGGGGATCACTATTCCATTATCACACTTTCATAGAACTAAGTAATAGAGCTACTCTGTGCGATTGTGAAGGTTGATCAGATAACCAATTTAGCTTTCAACAGTAGAACCATAATAAACAAATCTGGACCTACAAAATAATAAATTTAATAAAATGTATATATATACATATATATATATTTTTTTTTGTATGTGAAATAATTGATTGGATAATAAAAGTGATTTTTATTTCTTTGAAAATTTTTACAACACTTTTATGTTTTGATCTAGCGCTATTTTTTTTTTGTTTTTTTTTGTTTTTATGCTATAAAGTATGTGTTTCAGATGTTTAATTTAATTTTGGAAAATTAAAGCAATTACAAAAAAGAAAAGTTTTTTATTTGATTGCTTTCAACAAAATGACCTTGACTAAAGCAATAATTGATGATGTGGTTAATTTGTAATTATAGTATAAAATTTTCGATAAGAATAAAAAATTTCGATCTTAACGTATTCAAATTAAATTGAATTAACTTTTATAATGGGGGAAGTCGAATTGAATTTTTCATCTTTTAATTTTCGGAATTGCCTTGCATCTGTATATTTTGAGTAAGCACTTATTGAATTGAGAGAAACACTTAGATGAGATGATTACGATTGTTCCATTAAAAATAGTTATACATTCTAATCTGAAGGCGCAGATCAAAATGGGATTTAATTCCCAAAGAAAAATTTGAATCAAATTTCAATAATTAACTACCAAGTTAAAATCGAAACTAAACAATTTATTCCGACTTTATTCATTTCATTTCATTTATTGTGCCTGTTATAAATTAACATTTCTTATTGTTTCTTATAATTATATTTACAAATACTTATCTATAATTTAATCTATCAAACTAGAAGGTTTGGTTTGATACCCTTGTAAATTTATGATTCCAACCTATGGAGGACATTCCATTATTTTTATTTTAAATATTTTCATTTAACTTAACCTATAATCTAAACTACTTAAAGATACAACTAAACTAGAGCTTAAACTATGACTAATACTACGAGTAAACCTACAACTAAAACTAGAATTAAAACTAAGAATACGGTTATAGCTTATTGCAGTTGCTTAGCCTCTATGGTGATTTTTGTTGTGACGTTATATACATCAAATTGTGGTAAACTAGATTGACATGTTTCAAAAAGATTTGCACTATTTATATTACCTATAACTAAAGGTGAAAGGTAATAATTAGGATTAATATTGTTTTCGTTATATATTTATTCTTTTGATCGTTAGGTTGGTGTGGTTTTTAATTTTTTCAACATTTTTTTTTACGTTATTCAGCATATATTGCATTATTGGTATTATGTTGGAATTTTCATATAGGTATTTGTTAGAATATCTACGACAGTCCGATTCATAATATCTATTCAGACAATTCCTTAGAATTTTTCGTTCGAAAACTTGAAATTTTTTTTTGCATATGTGGGCGAGCATGTCAACCAAATTGGGAACCCGTATGTTAGAATTGGTCGTAAAAGCTGTTTGTATATGAGAAGTTTGGTTTGTGTGTTCAGAGAATGGTGACTTAATAAATTATTCCGGCTTTAATTAAAAATGAATCGTTTGTTGAATGTTCAATTTAAATTGACACTTGTGATTGTATTTTATTTATTTATTTTTTGATCAGCGGACCTGAAGATAAATTTAACTATAAGACTAACTTAAATTTATTTTTCGCTTCGAGATGTTGGCCTTTTTTCTATTTTATTTTGTTTTTAATTTTTGATACTATGCTTCATTATTAAGATCCAAGACTTCCTTGTTGGTATCCCAACAATTTATTTTAAGCTTTAAGTAACCCACTAAATAGATCGTCGCTAGAAGATTGAAACAAACAGGTAATAATGTATATCACAAGACATTACTTCTGTTAGGAACAATATAGAGTTTCCTACGGTCAATATTGAACTGATTCTTTTTTTTTTATTTAATTCCAAGCCAATGGGATGAGCACCCTAACTGATTCTACACAGAGATTTGGAATACACAATTGCATACAATTTAGAATTTGTATGGTATATCTACTACAAGAAATTTGTTTTTCATTCTAAATTTTTTATCTAGTGAATATACTCCACAGGTACTCCACAGTATCAGCTATAGGAAACAAGAGCGATTGTTAAATATAAAAGCAATGAATCGAATATAATTTTTTTTCTAATTAGAGCAGTTTTTAATCTAATGTAGTTTCTTTATTAATTTACTATATTTACAATGACAACACTAAAGAGTTAGAGGGTATTATTATTGCATAGAGTACTTCGCCTTCATAATAGCGTAGTTGCATTTTGTTTTTAGTGATAACCAGAAATCTCAACTATTTTTTATCATTTATTTTATCCCAATGACAAAGGGTACTGAACCAGGTTGAAAAATCCAGAAAACATTTTTTGCGGGAATCAAACCTGGAACCTTTCAGATAAACAATAGGCGCTTTACCTACTGCGCTACCCAGCGTATAATATTCTAAGATCAAAATCAATGACGAATTCCACGATTGAATTGGTTGACTGAAGCAATAACTAACTTCAGATGAGACATAGAAATTGTGGGAGCGTCGTTAAGGCCCTTAATTCAAAATTTTACTTACTTTTTTAGGTGGCCAACAGATCATGTATGTCCTCGGTCTGAATCATCATCGTCCTGCATTTTTTTCGATTACTGGCGCATTCAAAATCTCCAATTGCAAAATCTCTAAAAGAAAGAAAAAACAAAATTCAATAAAAAATGTTTCAAAAAAAAAGAGTAGCGGGGATTCGGAGGTAGCAATCCCGTATATTAAATATACTATTTGGTTTATTTATTACATTTTTTATAATAAAACCTTACCATTTACCTGACAACGACAAAAACAAGTTTTCCCTTTTTAGTTTGAAATTTCTTTAATTTGGGGATTTCAAGAGAAATCCAGAAGTTTTAGATTTAATCGATGATTTGGTAAAAAATTTAAACTGACTTTATTTTGTATTTTAAATTAATAAATTAAGTAACTGTTTTAATCAAATCTTTCTAAACGAAAATTGCAAAAATTTAAAGTTGAGCAGTTTTGATCAAATTTTGATAACTAAAGGTATGATGGTAGGTAGGTAGGTAGTAGTGGCTGCCGATAGTACATCGACACACTTAGACTGGTGAGGTCCATTGTGATACCACGGAAACTTTCCTCGCGTAGTACCCTACTCGTTGAACCAATTTAAGCTTTTAACGAAGCGGCGGAGGTTTTTGATATCAGTGTTTTCAAGATCACCCAGCGAGTCCAGAAAGAAGGCTCCTAAATTGATTTTTTTCTTTTATGGGTATGATAGTCTGTCCATTGATTTTACACTCCATCTAGCATATTCAGTTATGCATTACGTGACGATTTTTTTTTATTTTTCTGGTTGGATTTTAGCGTTCTCGTCTAAGGATGCAGATGTGTTTTTATCAGACTAGTTGTGTATCTGTTCTTACATATTTCAAGTTCTTCAGTACCTTTGAACATACCAATTGTTTTATGCAGATTTTTATTTCCTACGAAACAAGGTACCCTATAGGTTAAAATACCTAAATTTTTGGATTGAATCCTGTGCATTAACTCGATTTATATAACTGAAATATCAGATTGGTTTTAGACTAGATTTATTATAACAGTCGCACTTTGTACTCCAGATCTACTTTAGACATTATCTAATAAGTCAATAAATGTGGTTCTGAAGTATTTTTTTTTTTTTTGGACATATTTTTGTTGTTGCAAAACATTAGGATGCGACCAATTGGTATAATTTTTATACCAGTTGGTACGTTTGGCTAGGGAGGTTAAAAGAAGTTGCGAAAGAAGAAGGGGGAAAAGAAAGGAGAATAATTAAGAACAAAGGTGTAAATATTCCTTTTGAATTTATGTGGGTCGTTGTTTAACAGAATTGTTCTAGGTTGAGGAATTAAAATATGTAATTCGTTTTCTACCATTTTACCATTTGGGAATTTCAATGTTGTAGGAATGAGCACATGCTATCCTTGTTATAAAAAATTTGCACAATTTGTCTTCTGCCATCTAAGGACTTCACTGGTGTACGGATGAGAACATGCTGTTTGTATTTCACAATAGTTGACAATAGATAGATACTACCTCTATCTCCATATGAGTCTTTTATTAAATTATATTCCCAGGCATGCACCTTGAGAAATGATTGCTCAATTTATAATAACTGGAAATTATACTGTCCTATTGAGTGAGATTGAGTTACATGTTGTAATGAGCTTTTTCTCTTTTTGAACTTTATATTTAATTTATAAATCCACTCTTACACCCTGGAGTTCTGATGTATTGCCATTAAAAGGATTCAGACCGCTTAATTGTAGATCCTCTTTTCATTCTCCACTAAAATATGAAAAATCAATAAAATGAGTCTAATTGAACCTTTACCAAAAACTGTAAAAATTTTGATTTTCATAAGTTTTTCGAATTCAAGCCAAAACCAGTTTATTATGTCATCTGTCGGATTATCAAGGCTACACTGCTAGTTAGAAGCTCACGGTAGATTATTTCTATCAAAGTAAAAAGTCAAATCAAAGTGAGCATAATGCAAATTTTTTCTATTTTATCATTTGTTTTAAGTATATCTTGCCAAACTTTCTGAGCTGTCTAGTAGAAGAAATTACAATCGTCCAGACATTTAAGTCGGTGCACACCACATTACTAGGCTGCGGTTTTTGCATTTATCGTACCCCATCCCCTATTGATTAGACTATGCCTTCTATTCTTAACATCTACACTATAACCGATTTACCAAATTTTAAATTTATTAATTTTAAGGAAGTACGAGATCAACACAAAAATAAAAATTAGTTATACAACAATTTTACGAGTTTACCAAATACAACAAAAAAAATTTATTTAAAAATTGAATTTTATTTTGAACGGAAATTAATTTAAATTCATTCATTTTGTAAATTTTTTTATTTTTTTTATTTTATTTTTTTATTTAATCAATAAAAGAATTTAATAAAATATTTAAAAATTAATAGAAAATAAGAAATTAGCAAAGGCCAATCAACAACCAAATTTAATTATCATAAAAGTGATAAATTTAATTTTAAAATTTTTTTTAATATAGAGATGCTAAATTACATTTTTTTAATATTCGAAAATTTTATTATATTCTATTCGAAATAATTGAAATAAATGAAATAATATTAAGTATTTTTGGTCACGATCTAATTTTACAATAAAAATAATAAATTGATTAAAAATATATGTTGAGCATTTGAAAATGAATAGTATGATGTGCCAATCAAAAAGCTATCAAGCAAGTTACAAATTGATTCTATAATTATTTTTTTTTTTCGGGGCCTGTCATTGTAAAGCAATATTGAACAAAATTGTTGAAATTTTGCAAATTAATGTAAAATCAGTGTCAGCATTAATTTATAGTTGAAAATATTCTTTCATAGTAATTTATTAGTTTAGACAGAGCAATATAGTCCTAACGTTCGTATTAATGTATGTATAATAGTCCATTACGATTTAGTTACTAAGAGAAGGACCTCTGACAAAAATATGCCAAAAAAATACTGACGCCACACCACATCAGTACACTTTTGATTAAAAAAATATTAATGTGAAAGATTTGAAATGATAAATTTTGATATAGAAGTGTTGGTTTGTTAACAATATTAAGTTAATAATAGTGTTGTTCCCCTCTAAATTCACAAAAAAGATTTAATATATATAATTATGACAATTTTTATGAATAATTTTTATTTGACATGAACTGACATAACCAACATAACAAACACTTAAACACTTACAGTTAAATTTGTTAATCGAAAATCGAATTTCCCGCACTTATTTTAACAGACTTTTAAACAGCCCCTATCCATCTCCATTTTCTAGTGTTAATTTGATGCATTATCGTTTTTTCGCCTGTTAGCTGCCATAAATCCTTATTGCTGAATTATTGATTATTTAGTTTAAATAAAAAATATTGTATTGCACGTTTGAAATGTTTGGAACTACAAAACTCTGTACGAGCTTTATCAGCTCTTTGAGTAAAGAATTGAATAAATAAAAAAAAAAATACACAAAATAAAAACTGACTTATCTGAATATCTGAATATCATTCTTGCCGATATGTTTCCACAGTCAAACATATTCTTCTTTGGTACTTGTTCGCAAATACTTCGAAATTTTTGACTGGTTATGTTATATTATGACAACTAATTCTGCATCTTCATACAAAACTTCTGTTAATCTTATTAACTTTACGGGAATTATTTTTCTTTTTAATGTATTCCACATAGCAATGCCTTGAAACGGAAAACCTTATTGAAATCGATGAACAAGAATAATCAAAAATTAATGACCACTTTACCATCGAAAAACGATGACAAATCAGGAATTCCCTCGAATATTGTGCAACCAAATAATCATAACAATATAATTTTAAATAGTAACGGTAATAATAGTAATTTTAGTAACAGTAACAATAACGTTAGTTCAATTACGCAAAGAATACATGTTTATCCATTACAACAAAATTCAGCAGTTGGTGTTCAAAATCAAATTAATATCCAAAATCAACAATTATTTAATCAGCAGCAAGTTATGAACTCTCAACAATTAAGTTCTGTACAAACTCAACAAGTTGTTAATCCAATTGCTAAATAATAAAACTAATTCGCAGCAATATGTTCAAAAAAACAACAACATAAACATATTCAACAATCAAATAGTAAGCAAACATTTGCAAATTTACAATTTTCATCAGTAGAAGATTCGAATCATGTGCAGATACAACAACAACAAATAATATTTCAACAGCATCATCAACAACAATTAATTCAACCGCAACCAAATATTTTAAATCAAAATCCACAATTCAATTTAGAAAAAAATCAATAATCTTATATGAATTCGTTCGTCACTAATATAAAAATAGAAAATGATGAACAACCAGATCTTAAACCTCTTATATCTACTGAACAACAACAAACTCATCAACAGAAAACTCTAGAGCAACATGTTGAAGATGGAAAAAATGCTTTGCAGTCCATTGAAAGTCCTAAACCAAAGATTGCGCGACATGCTTTATTTGAACGTCAATTGGAAGTGGATCAACTAGTTTGGGTTAAACCTGATTGTTGACAAAGAAGAAGCTGTTAAGAGATTAATAAGATGTCACTGGTGTTGTTTATCAGCAAAATGAAGAGTTTCCTTCAGATAAGAATATGAATTTGAGAAGACAGCCGTAAAATTTCAAGATGAATTTCAAAATCTTTCTAATAAATATAAAAATTTAATTTTGAAAGAATCTATTCTTCCGCATAGAACATCAGAATTATGCTTTATAAACCGGTTATTAGTAACAGATATACAAACTGAATTGTTACAAATGCGTTCCGAAGCGTCTAAAGCGTATTATGATTTTGAAACATCACATTTGATATTTCTCCAGTTCCGATCAAATCTGATCCTGATTTAAAGTGTGATATTGAATCTGTATTAAGTCAAGAGCATGAAAACACAAAGTTCTTTTTGTCTGATAGTGTTATATCAAAAAATTAAAAAAGAACCGTTTGACTTCGCAAATAATTTTAAAATTGATGATGATTGTAGTACAACCAATAGTTTTAGTCAAAATACGAATACAAGTTCCAGCGGTAGTAATAACGTGATATGTTCCATTACAAATAAGGAAACAAATTTTAATTGTAGTAAAATATCACAAAATATATTTAGTAAAAGTTCAATTATGAATTATAATGAAGAAGATAAGAAACACAATCATTTAGATTTACCCAAAAGTTCAAAAGAACTTCTGATTCATAAATGTTCTGAACAAAGTAAAAATTTCCCAACAGCATTTGGAAATAATAACAGTTATGATATGAATATATCATTTCAAAATAAAAATAATAATTCGACTAAATTCTGTGAAGCTCAATCAGATATTAAAAAAATTTTGATATAGAATCAGAAATTACACCTAGTTTCATTATGAAGAAAATTTATACAAAACAACCACCATTAGAATTAATTTTTTCAACAAATTCTTCAAATAATATTCAACAAAATAATAAATTTACAAATATTCATGAAAATGTAAATCAAATGACAGATCGTAAAAACAGCATATTAAACGATAATAAATTTTCAAATAATAATAGATATAGCGGAGAGCGCAATTCCACAGATTGCTCACAGATAAGCCAGAGTGTGTTGGTGTGATCTGTATTACTCCTTTCTGGACGAAATCCTGACCAATTCGTATCTTCTATTTTGTTCTATTTTAGGCTGTATTGTCCGATTCAATATGGCTGCGAAAACTTTGTATATGATGTTCAGCATGGTTATACCTCTCCAGGTATTGCAGTTTTTTAGGTCACCTTTTATAGGAAGTTTCACAATCAGACCCTTTTTCACAGGGTTTTGGTAGTCTTTCATCCTCTCAGACTTTCGTAATGTGAGGTTCTAATAATATAAACACATACTTACTTTTTATTTTATCTGTAAATTATGTTAGTGCAGCCGTTTTTAATTGTAAGCTTCAAATTTATGCTGACGATATGAAACTTTTTAAAAATATTACGTTTAACCATGACGCTATCATTATGCAAAATGAACTTCAAAGCTTTAACAACTGGTGTGTTAACAATAACCTGTTACTTAATGTGAATTAATGCGCATTCATTTCTTATACACGTCGTTCAAGTCCAATTTCTTTTAACTCTTAGATGAAATATTAGTCTACCTAAAGTTTCCTCAATAAAAGACTTAGGAGTGTATTTTGATTCTCATATTAGCTTTAAAACTCACTATAATCTTCTATACTTATAAAAGGGAAAGTTTGTTTGTTTGTTTGTTCGCTATACACGCCCACAGTTTTAAAGAGAGAGAAATTTTGCACAGTTATTCATGGTCAAATAAGGAACCGGACGCGGTACCTTACAAAGCCATCAGATGACAAGTTCGGGTTGCTGCCGTATGACTCCTAGCAAGACTCAGGAATATTTTAAAAACCATGTGTGTAAATGGTATGAAAATTTACATTTAGATTCTCTTTCACAAACAAAGAAATACGATTGTTACCGATTTCGAAAATTTGGACTGGTTCGGGTTGCTGCCGTACAACTCCTAGCACGTACGTCTCAGGACTATTTCAAAAACCAATTGTGTTACAGGCATGAAAACTTACACTTAGATACTCTTTCAGAAACGTTAAAAAAAAAAATTGTGTTACAGACTTCAAATTTATTCATGGGTACTCTATGAAAAATAAACAAATATTTATTGTCCTGAAAAAGTATTTTCGAATTTAGGAATCAATATAAAATTTTTCATCAATTGAAATTAAAAATAGTAGCTTCAATATTGCCTCTATGAAACTTGAAGAAACCAAAACTACGGCACTAGATTAAGCATAAGAACTTGGCATCCTTATTTGATTTAAGTACAAATTCCAATTGATTGTTGAAAAATCGAACATATCTTTATTTCAAGAATACCTCAACAGCAAGGAACGTATTTGCTTATAGTTCATCAGAAAAGACCACCGAAATATTGTTTAGAAAGAAATAATTTTAATATAAGTATAGTTTAAGTTGTAGTATTGTTGATATTTTGTTATCGTAGTGCAAAAAAATATTAAAATATTTTTCCAATTCGATTCATAAATTAAATTTCATTGAAATAAATTCGATACATTTTGTGGTCGACCCGGGCAACGCCGGGTAACTCCGCTAGTAATATTATAAATAAAACTAATTCCATGTTGGGATTTGTTAAACGTATGAATTTGACTTCTGAATCTGAATCTGAATTTGAATCTGAATTTTTGGATTCCTATATGTTCTTGAGTCGTTGTACACTTGGCTTTTAGAGCGAATCTTGAATATACAAGTCAAGTTTGATCACCGTTTTATATGGTACACATTGATAGGATTGAGCAATACAAAAAAAACTTTCTAAAATTCGCTTTACGCTATTAATTAAATTCGCTTTACGCTACTTGTGATGGTATAATCCTATTATGTTACCACCATATGAGCAAAGACTAAAATTAATTGCATCATCTACACTCATTCAATATACTCAAGATCAGTAATCATAGGAGTAATTATGGTAAATACGAACTTATTAACAAACATAAATTTAACATTGACTCTACACTATCAAAACATTCACAAAATTATACAATCACTATTTTTAGGATTTTGCCATTCTTTTTTGTTTTGTTGTTTTATTAATGTGTATGTACCTAATTGTTTATTAAATTTTAATTAAATTTTTATTTTTATTTGTTTTAAGCTCAATACTTTTTTTTATTCTGTTACTATTTTACTGTAGAGAAAAGTCTATTGCAATAGAATTTCGCGATTGTCTCTTTTGTGAATAAATTTGTAAATTTACAAAATCAAATTAATGCGAGCCAAATAAATTATTAGAAAAAAAAACAATATCTCGATTTTGTACATAAATATTAAATTTAAAATTTTAATTATACTAAATAAATTTTGGTTTGAGTTACTAATCTACTTTAACTACATGCTTTCAATTATAATTAAACGTAGTTGAATCAAGATATTCTAATTTAATTACATCATTTTTAATATAAACATAAAATATCATACTTTTTTTTATAGAATTTCATAACTTACGAGTATTGTTATAACAGTAAAAATTGTACAACTCGTGTATAACCCTTTTAATTTCTCTAGGTATAATTAAAAATTCACGTAACGATTCTTTTAAATCTAACATTAACACTAACGACTAGTCTTAAGAAATAATAATTTTTGGTTTTTTATTTTGATTGTTAAAATTTACGACTCGTTAAAAAACAACTGAAGAGATTGTAAAAAAAATAAGTGTTGAAATGAAATGAAAGTTCATATAACTAAGTTTACTAAGACAACTTTTAAAATGCACAATTTAATTATTACTTTACTTAAAATTTTTTTTTTTTTATTTTATAACTAGATATTAATTATCATATTAAAAATTTTTAAGGTAAAAATTCATTAAAGCAATTATCTACTTATAGTACTATACCTGAATATTCCAAATTTCAATGTTTTATGATAATTGTTGACAAAACTTTTTACTGTACCTGCAGGTACTGTAATCAAAATTGTATTTAAAGGAATTTCAGCCCTTTTCCACTTTTCCTAAAACTTTTAATAGTTTTTATATTTTAATCACGACAGGTTTAGTACAGGTTTACTATTAAAAATAATTTTTAATTATATTTCGTGTAATAAAAGTCGAGCTTTCATTGTGAACTCAATAACCCTTGTTCCATTTTCTTTACAATATCTACACATTAAAAAATACACATTCATATTGATTTCATTCAATTTTCAGATCAAGACTTCATTCTGTTGAAAGTTGAACATTATTATATTAGTTTTCATGTTTTTTATTTTAGCTTACATTACCAAAATATTAAATAGGTTATGTAGAAAGAGGGACATGGAAAATATTTTTCAAATTTCATGTAATGATGTATCTAAAGTTAAAAAACAAATAATGCTTACTTTTACACTCCCTACACTCTCTTGTTAAAATCTCAACAATTACAAATTTACAGAAAATATTGACAAAATTATATTCATAAGAGATAGATCAGATCTTCATATAGAATTGACCAATCGATTAAACAATTTTAATTTTATTTAACAAATACTAGGATATCAACCTTTTAATACATAAATTAATAATATTAATAAGCCCACCTACTTCAGAAAAATCTAAATTATTTTAATTAATAAAAAAAAAATTTACAAAAACAAAAATACATTTCTATTTTCATTATGAGAGACATTTGCAAAATTTTCAATTTTAAAATTAAAAATAAAATTTTTAAAATCAAACATTTTAAAAATTTGGTTCAATCACTTCTATTGTTGTCATCATTCATTCATCATTTGTCAAAATTTTCTATATCAAAAATAGGAAAAAACAATGTATGTAACATATTGTCAGTTGTTTTTGGCAACATTTCGGGAAACATTTTAAAATAATACAAAATTTCATAAGAATTTTAAATTATTTTTTCTTTTAGGATCCAACAACAAAAATTAAAATTTTCACAATTTCATAGTGAGAACTTACATACTACACCCTATTAAATTTTTGTCTTAAAATGCCAAAAATTTATTTACAAATTATTCAATTAAAATTAAAATTTAAAGTGATACTACAAAATTAGCCTGACGAACTCAACCAAAGATTAGAAGACAAAAAACAAAATTCCAACAAACTTAATCTAAGTTAGAAATAATTTGGTTTTAGTATGTTCCACAATCGGACATTTTTTTTTTTTTATACATAACCAAAGCATTAAGTGGGGACCTTTTATACCGATTGGAACGTTGGTTGGGAAAGGAAAATTAAAAAAAGGATGATGGTAAAAGGGAAGCAGGAAAATTACGAATGAAGGTGTTAATGTTCGTCTTGAAATTATTTAGGTCATAAGTATAGAATTTATCACGTTTTGGGAACACATAAAATGGAATTTGGTTCCACATTCGAGATGTTGAGGTTATAAACGACTTTCCATAACTTGTCTTTTGCCATCTAGGGATTTCGGATGAGCACATGCTGCCTTTCGTGTTTCTTGGGGGAAGCGCTTAAGTGGAGGTAATATAAATTTGTATAGACTTGTGCCGATGCCTACGAGATATCTATAAAAATTTGGGAGAACTCCGAATATACAACGATGTCCAAGAGAAGCAAGATGAGTTGTGACATTTGGGTCAATGATAAGAAGAATAGCTCATTTTTGGACTTTATCCAAATGTTTAAACGCAATATTAGAAGCACCAGTCCATATGTGAGAATTCTACTCCATTTTGAGCCGTATGAAAGCTTTATAGCTTTTCAAGAGGTCACAGGGGGAGAAGTAAGCCTTGCAACGGCTAAGGAAACCTAAACATTTGGCTGCGTTTTTTTGCAACATCAAATATATGATCATTTCAGATCATTTTTCGATTTAGATGCATATCTAACATACTTAAGCTGCAGTTTATATTCCTGAAACAAAAGAATAGGATCAAAAATGGAAATTTATTTGGAGATTGTATCTCTCTGAATTTTAGAAGTGTTGAACTCGAATCTGTTGTTTAAGCCCCAATTAGCTATTACGACTAAATCATGGCTGAGGGAACTGACCATAATGTCTTTTTGATTGACACAGCTTTATCTGACTATTTTATTGAAATCGCTTTACATTGACTTCAACAAAATTTTAGATCTTCTATTATTCAGTATTGCTAAAATTAAAAAATCCAAGTTTCCCTTTTTTTATCAATTGGATAAACTACTACTGAAATAATAGAAAATTATAGCGTAGAACGACAGTTATTGAAAATCGTACAATATTTTACTTTCAATTTTACTAATATGCTTATCAGACGTATTTGGTTTTCTTCCAGATTTCTTAATTGTTTTGTATTCGAAAATTTAGAAATAGTGTTTCTGAAACATTTTTAGCTAACTCTGATATTCCACAAGGAGCTCACTTCTGTTTATCGTATCCATAAATGATGTAAAATCAATAAATAAAAATAGCTAAATTTCAATTTATACTGATGTTCATGTTATCTAAAAAAAATATTTAAAAAAAAAGTGTATCACACCTGACAGTTCTTTTCAAAAACTCGTAATAAAATATTTAAGGCGTACAATGGTACAATTTAAAAAATTTTATATAAACTTTGTTTGTAAACACTTTTTTTGACTGGACAAACCTATTTCTGTTATAAAAACATAATAAGTATTGTAAATATTTGATCAGTTTGATACTTTTTATGTCCAAAAGCAACTACGCACAAAAATAATCAGATTTTGTATCCAACTCTAAGATCCTTCGTAATTAATTTTTCCTAATTAAGTAATGTGAAACAACTTATTTTAATTCATTAATTAAATAAAATAACTGCGCTGCGCCGCAGAAAGTATTCAGCCGAATGTTGATTCAATTAATTTTCCAATTTGCAGACAAATTGTTGTAAATATGAAGTTTTATTTAAAACAAATATATTTGAATTTCATTTCCCATTCTGATGGCAGTTATTTCATAATCATTATTTCAGTCGATGTTATCGGATATTACGACCGTTACCGTCTATAGTGATAGTGATAATAAAGCCACTAAACATTTTTTACAGCAGTTGTAGGATGCTACTTAAGTGTCTCAGTAGAACAAAACATGTAATTCTCTCTATTAAGTTCCTGAACATTCAAATTAATAAACTAGGGAATAAACTCGCTAGAGTAGGGACTGAAAACAATTTCAACTCCGCGGGTGAAAGCATTAATATACCTATAAGACGGATTTATTGTCAAATTGAGATGGTTACCAAAAGACAGGTGAGCCCTGACTGGCACAATATTAAGTACTGTAAAACTTGAAGAAAACTATAACTGGAAATTGACAAAATAAAAGCTGAAAAATTGCTTCAGTTTTATAAAAGGAAGATTATTACAATAATGTGTATATTTACAGGAAACTTGGGGGCTTGTCAATAAAAATATCGAATTGGCGAGAATCTTGACACTCAAGAGGACATCAAAAATATTCTTTGAGACTGCTCCAGTCTGGTGAAAACTAAGTTCAGATGGTTTAGAGAAACATTCATTTTTAGGATATCCACAGCTAAGGGTTTGCTTCAATCTTCAGGAATATTTTCCTTTTATATAGTTATCGAAAAGCATCAAATAAAAAATAATTTAAATTTGTAATTCAAGCAAATAGCTTTATATATCTGGATGTCTTAATACATAATAAAAATGACATGCATTTGACAATTAGTAGTATACAGAATATATATATAATAATAGTAGAATACAGGCAGTCCCAAAATGCTTCTACGCATACAAAGACCTATTCAAGTTTGCAATTTTGATTACAAAAAGCTGCGAAGCATGAACAATGACAATTAGTGACGAAAACAAATTAAAATTATCCTAAAGACCAATACTGAGAAAAATATTTGGCCTCAACATAAATGACAACAGTTGAATATCAAATAAGTTCAAACGAAGAACTAGAAGCATTATTTGATGGACACAATATTATAAAATTTATTAAGGCACAAAGACTAAGATGAGCAGGACATGTGGTGAGGATGAATAAACAAAGGATACCAAAAGAATATTAGACGCAATACCGTACAATACTAGAGTAACAGGTAGACCAAGATCAAGATGGCTGGACTAAATCGAGAACAACTGTCGAAAGATTGGAGTTAACGAATGGAGGAGAATTGTACAAGGTAGAGCAAAACAGAGGTAATTTATAAACGAGATTAAGACTCACTTCCAGCTGTAAAGCTAATAGTTATGATGATTCAATCAAGTTAACAATACATCGAACACCTTAGTATACTTTTATGAAACAATTACTTACTGAATTCAAAATATATTTCTTATATTTAACGCAAAGGCACCGTACACCGACCACCTATAGATAAGTCAAAATCTACTTTTCGAAAGATATAATATAAATATTTTATCAATTAGTTTAGGGTTTTTTTTCTTAATTAATATAAAATTTAGGACAGTAAATAATCTATTTTAAATAAAAATTGGCTATATAAAGGAATTACTGCAAAAAAGTTATAGGGCTCCTGATTCCGTCCACTTAAATACATTTTCCCTGATATCGACCACTAGGGTGCCTGTATCCGACCTATTCAATTGTATGGTAATATTTTGATATTAAAAAAATAATTGCGATGTGTATAAATTAGTAAATATACCTATTTTATATATAATTTTATAAATTTGTATAATGTGTATAAATTTACAGATTCATTATTAATAATTTATAAATAAATTAAATAAATAATAATTATAAATTTTTTAAATTGAAACATAAAATAAATACATTTCAACTAAGTGATAATAAAGTAAAATTTGAATTTGGTTCAGTAACTCTAGTTTTGATAAAATTCAAAGTTTTGATAAAAATTGAAGGTGTTAAGCTCTACTCTAATGCTATATTCACATTACACAATTTAATCACCTTTAACACTGAAGGCTCGTAAGATATTGTCTAAGTATGTTTACAAAGTTAATAAACGCAAAATTTAATTAAATTAACATATTATTTTTTATAATTAAGTAGGTTATGAATCTTTTTTGTATGACATATCATTGTAGCTTAGATAAAGGATCTAACTTGGATGCATTGCCTTCTATTAGTCACTACTATTACTAATCACTACCACTTGATATATCAATACAGAACCTAGTCTGAAGTTGGTTAGTTCGATCATACACAGGGGTAATAGAAATAAATGCTTTTCTTGATGGCTCCCAGTGGAAAGTAAACGTACTCCTTAAGAAGCCATGAGGATATTATAAATCTTGATAATATTACTACAAGAATATAAATATATAAAAAATTGTATGACTTCTGTTACTGCACACGTCAACAGTATTAAGCAATTTCTTAATTTGAAAGTGCCTTGATTCTACCTGAAAATATTTTTAATATATGACGAATTTGTTGAAGTTGTAGGATACCAGTGAGTGGGTGTTTTTAAATAAATTTATTAATAATGTTGCATGTGGACGATTAGTACTATTCGACCATTCAGGTAAGACATAGGTATCACATAATAAAATGTATACTGTATCCGAACACATTATTGTTTTTGAGTACCATTCTCATATTTGAATTGAATTTTAAGTTTTCTTTTTAAGCAATTACTAAGAAGGAAGGATAATACACAATTATGATAAAAGGGAATATTCCAAGAGCGACGTACATCTATAATTATAATTGACAAGCATTTAAGGTCCTGCGCAGTAGGTAGACACCTTTTTATTTTATTTCGATTCTCCTACTCCTTAATGAATTTCTAATATATTATATAAGATTGTATATAAAACAAAAATGCGCACACAGTTGAAAATTTTGTACTCTGATTTTATTATTCAGCAAATACATTATGAATATGTGAGATCTTATGAAAGTAATAAACAAAAGTAAACAAATCAGTAATTATATTTTATATTATGTACTTGCAAATGAATTTATGTACATATGCCAAAAAAAAAAACAAAGAAACAAATTCATCTCAAATAAAAAATATTAAAAAAGCAAAAACAAAAAAAATCATTTGAATTGTTCATATGACGAGCAAATTTATTTTTATATAGTAGAGTTAGAGTACTTCATTTTGATATAGTAGGTCACTTGAATTCTTCATTTTTATGTTTTTAAGTAACTGTTTCTAAATTTTTGTTATTTGTAGTAATAATATAGTTTTTATTAAAATTATGTATTATGTAGGTATATATATACGTATCTCTTTAATAACAAAACTTTTTATTTTTAGTAATTTTATCACTAAATGCTTCTTACTATAGGGAATATATCGGAAACGAAGCAGTATATGAGGGACGTGTCTTTATGTGTCCTAAATAAAACTTACTAACTTTTTATTAAACACGAGTGGTTTCTGCTATATCGTGCGAAGTCTATGTCAGTACGTAAATTACTGTTTTTTTAAAAACTTTAAATTTGACTTCAACTTGAAATATAATTACTCAACAGGGGCCCCTAGTAGATTTGTAATTGACTAAAATCACTCTTAAAAAGTTAATTTATTAAGAAATTTCATGTGAATTTTAAATTTTCTAAGTTGATTAGCACTGAACCTGTTGAAGGTAGGATAGGTCGTCTACAGATTTTTATAACCTTTTAGGTGTGCTAAGAATAAAAAAGTATTAAAAAGAACAAGTTTAGAAAGAAATTTCAATATTACAGGTATATAAAATAAATAGTCCAAATTTCTCATACCGTCCACATGGACGGAATCAGTCATTTCATTAATTGAACAATTCCCTGATTCCGTCCACATTTACATTTCTAACATAATCTAAGTTTTAAAAATATTTGAGTGGAAAAGTGCATTTTCGTAGTAGGATGACATGTAATTTGTTAACAAATACTATTAAAGTTGTCCTTACCTTCTAATTCCTTAAAAATCGAAAAAATAATTTTTTTTACTTTTGAGCTATTTTTGCATTAAAAATTTAGAAAAAAACAAATTCTGAGATAAAATCTCGGACTACAAATAAATTATATAATTCAAAAACTTCATTTGAACGATAAAAACGAAAAATACAACGAAAATATCAAGTGGTCGGAATCAGGAGGGCGGACAGAGAACGGTGCCATTGCGTTATTAAAAAGAGTACTGAATTTTAGGTTAACTGTCGCTTGGTGCTATTAACGTTACCCATGATTGTGTAAATGATATTATTTGACTAAAATTTCTAATTTTACAGTCTTCTGAGAAATTTAAATTCCTGCACATCATTATGAATCTGTAATTTTGATCTAAAAATTGTGAAAATTTTTCAAAACATAACCTAACCTAATTTAAAATTGACTTAGTATCAAAATAATTTACCTAATTCAATTGGTAAAAGTTGATATAAGTAAAATATGTAAAACAAATCACCCACTACAAATTCATATCTAAATGACACCATCTATTTTTTGTTTATTATAACCACTCTATACTAAAATTCCCATAAAACGAACAATAATCAAGCAAAAATAAATAAAACAAAAAATTTTAGGTGACAAAATTAAAACATCTTTTCTTCTTCAACCAGAAAATTTCCTATTCATTGTGCATCTTCAAGATATTAACTTTTAAATTTTAAAAACTTATCAGCAACAAATAAAAAACAAATTCCACTCAAAATTTAGGTCAAAAAAATAAAAAATAAAATCTTTTTTTTTTCTATTATTTACCTGTCAATTACATCATAAACTGTTTTTTTTTTTTTTTTTTTTTTAATTCTTGAAAATTTTTAGCCCTTTTATGATAAGATAAATCTAAATTAATATTCACAACTAATTGCCATCAAAAAAAATAATATTTAAATTTAAAAATAAAAACAATAACAACAACAACAACAAATTCGGTTAAGATAATCTCTAGTCGGTCTGGCGGCGGAGATTCACATGATTAAGAATACAAGATTAACCAAAAAATAAAAATAAAAAACCAATAATAAAAAATTATTCAAAAAATAAGATAACTTAGAAAAATTAAGGTCCCAAATATATGTCTCATATATATTATACAAACATATTCCAGATACGTATAGTAATAATCAGGAAATATTTAAATTAGTTTTTATAAATTTTACTACTGTAGTTTCAAAATTTAAATTCAAAATTTATTAAAAATAAAAAAAAAATAATCAATGGTTCCCCCATGATCATATTTTAGAATTTTTCCACATTTTACAGAAGGTGTAGGGACTCATTAGAAATTCTATTGTTATGAAACAAAGTAAATTTATTAACTTCTGAGCAACAAATTTAAATTTTGATAATTTGTCGACTAGTTTGATAGTTAAGACAAAAATTTTCATAGGCATAGTATTGAAATCCAAATTTCTTTGCCCTTGTCTTGTATAAACTAAATTTGTACAAGTACAAAAATATTTTTATATCATAAACTCTACTTAAATATAAATTACAAAAATAAAAAAAATAAAAAAACGTGAAGTTATGTTTACAAAGGTTGGTTAGTCGTACTATGCGTTTTTATGCATTTTTTATTTTAATATTCTGTTCTATAAAAATAGGTAATGTACTATGGTGACCATATTTCAAAGACAATAATTAAAGAATAGCTGTGGGGTAAAGGTATTTCAATAATTGATCACAATTATTAATTATATTGTACAATTGTGGCTGTAAAAAAAATTGCAATAACGCATGAAGCAAGATTGCTCCAACAAGTAAACACCGAGGCGGTACAACTCTTTGAGATCACCAACTTGACACGAAGGCTAAATAGAGTAAAACTCTTCGAATTGGTGTTATGAAAAGTAAACGAATTAATGTTGAAAAATAAATATAGAAACATAATATTACTTAATTTTTAATTAAAATAGTAAATCTTTTAAAGTTTGTTATTATGTAATTGCTAAATCTTATAAGGAAACCGCTGGGTGACCTTAAGCCATTTATTTTATATTAAAAACCTAGTGTTAAATTAATGGTTAGTCTACAATACCAGTTTATATAGAAAAAAATATCGTACCAGTAGAACAGACAGGCTTCCGTCCCCAAACTTCACCGTTGTTAATAATGAGTTTCTGCATAATTTCATTTTAGTTCCAGTCCTTTTCAATATTTATATGAGTGACATTACATATACAGTTTCCTGAAAATTTGTTGACATCAATGCATTTCTCTTTTGATGCTCAGATCTTGTTTTTGATGATGATTTTTTAAATAAACTTTTTTGTTTCCTTTCAATAAACTTTACTACATATTTTTTTATGTATCAATATTTCGAAAGCAACATACCTCCTTCACCAATATTTGTGACTAATTACATTGTATTTTCGACTGTACTATTTATATTTATATTACATTATATTTAATCTGTAAATTAAAAAAAAGTACGGTGCAAATATTTGAACCATTTCAAACCAATTTTCATTATTATTTGTTGATAGTATAAAAAGAGACGTAGCGAATTCAATTGTTTTTTAATTTTTTTTTTTTATTTCAATTTAAAGTTTCAAAATTCATGTAGATATAAGTCGTTTTCTTTAGCATTTAAACATTTTAATTTGTCAAATTGCCAACAACAACCCCGATTTGAATTTACTTTTTTTTAAATAAATTATTACTATGTATGAGGTTGTTGTTTAAGATAAATCACTAAAAAACATATAGCGTCCACGATAAATTGGAATGATGTAAAACCATTCATAAAGAAATATTGAGTATGATTGTTTATCAAACTTCTTCAAATTTCGAGATGTGGGTGAATACTAGTTATTTTTTATTGTTTGATCTCTATCTTAAAATTATCAGCAGGAGTTTGTTTGTTACCCTGATTTTGCTTAATTTGTAGCTACTTAATTAGCTTACATAAATAGAATACGTTTTGACTAACTCTGTATTGAACCTATTGTTTACCTGGTCTCTAGCGTGATATGCTGCCATTTTTTGTCCATAAGAATGATTCAATTCGCGGGTGGTTGTTCGTTGTTGGGTAGTATCATTCCTGTAGATGTTAAATATTGTTTTGTTGTCTGACCTGATTAATTTTATGTCTAGAAATGGTAGTTCATATTTTTTTTCTTCCTCCATTGTAACGTTACATTTTTGTGTATGTTATTAAACTGTTCTAATATTTCTTGAAATTTAATTTTTTCCTTGACTAAGATAATGTCATCGTTATGTATAAATCGTAATGAAATTATCCAAAATCGTTGCCAGGTAATTCCTTTCTCTTCCATCCTTTCCTCTATAGAGTCCATAAAAATTTCACATAGTGTGAGTGATACCGGAATTCCCATAGCCCTGGCATAGACTGACTTTTCCTTTAGTGTCCTTAGTATCTTATATTCGTTTTTTGTTTTCTTTATTATTTCATGTTTAATCTCTGATTACGATTCTTCTTTTAAATCTCTTATATCAGATTTGATGATCATAATTATTTTCTATCTTCCTGTTCAATACATAGTTTAATATTTTGTTTGAACTTAAGTATTAGTGCGCGTCCCTACCAGAACTAATCTATCGAAAAATGTGAACAATTCTTAACGAAAGATTTTAACAACCTTGGGTTTGAAAAATATTGGACATAAACCAAATCTAGCAAAGATAGAAGTTTATTCCATCTAAGCAATCATTTAGAAAGTGTATAAATATTAAAATAGAAGTCATGTGTAGAAAACTCCCCCATAACTACAACACAAAATATCTCGGGATAACCCTAGATAAAATACTGACATACCAAAACCACCTCCGGTATATGACAGTAAAATTAAAAACTAGAACAGAAGTTTGCTGGAATCAGCTGGCAATCTAATCCGCCAGAACTAAAAGTTGAACTACGTTCTGGTGACGTAATCCCTACATAATTTCTTGATTTTATGATCATATCTGATTTTTAGAATGCGGAACTGTATCTGAAAAAATAATCTACGTAATTTGAAACAAATGGTATATCTATTTAATATATATATTTCTTCTACATATTTACACTTTTATCCAGTTGAAGTTGAAGAAGAATCACCTTCAATGGTCATTATTATGCAAATTAGAGCTGAAAACGATTATTTTGTTCAAGTATATTGATGGAAAATATTCAATTGAACACTCACTCGACTCATAAACTCTTCAATTTTTGATTTATTTACTTTTTTCCCTTGTTTATTGTTAATTTTTTTTTTTATTGTCAGGTTAAATAACTGTTTTTATAATAATATAGAAAAAAAACAAAACTCTAATTTTTAATGTAAATTCGTTTTATGGAATTTACGTGCAGACAAGCCAAACCAAATATTTTTTTAAAAATGGGAACACTAAACTTAATATGAAAAAACTAAAGAAAATTTTTAGAAGTGCTACTGAAATTCATAAATCTTCTGAAATCCAGTTCGTTGTTAAGAATGATAGAGTTAAGCTGTGTGGAGTTAAGTTTTGTTAGGAGAGTTTCACAACACTATGTATGGACTAAGGAGCAGGTACATACTAAATGTAAGACTTATGATCAGAAGCTAGAACAGTTTTTTTTAAAGAAAAAGTAAATCAATTGAATTGAATTGAAATATATTTATATATATTTATATATATATAATATGCATGCCAAGCAACGGTAATGAAAGTATTTAATTAAAATTCTGAAGAGAAGACTGCACAAATAGCTATGTTGACATTTTATTGGACTTGGGTCTACGAGTGTTTTCCACTACAACTTTAGCACACGTTTCATACCTTCTAAAAATGTGTTTGTTGAAAAACTGCAGTGGAGAATAATCGTGGAATCAAGCCCATTATATTGAAAAGTTAAAAACAAAAAAATATGTTTTTTAAAATGATAAAAAATTTAGGTATTGAAATGTGTACAATAGAGTTCACTACACTAGATTTTGAATGTAGTTTACAAGCTCCTACTTTCCAGAATAGAAAATGCATTAATATGCAAAACATGAAATTCGAAAACTTTTAAATCCAGAAAATATATCAAATTTCATATTATAAATCAATATTCGTTCAAGTACGTGTTGTCTTACCCATATTACGAGATCTTGAAATCATACCTTGAAGAATACACTTTGTCATGAACCTTGAAGAAGAAGTAGTTGTATACAATATAATTGGGAGTTCCTCGAGGAAGTGTTGTTAGATCGACTCTGTACACCCTGTTTATAGAGGAAATGCCACCAGCAGTAAATAGTGGCAATATTTACTAATGATACAGTAATTCTGACAACCCATTGAGATCCTGATCAAAGTATTTTTAAAGAAACTTATTGGAGTTACAGCAGGATTTGCTTATGAAATGAAAAATTAAAATCAAAGCACTTGACTTTCACTCTCTGAATAGAATCCTATTCTTCTTTGGTAGTTGTTTTTTTTGTTTCCTTTACTCCTCTTGGGAGCATAGGGCTTCCACTTGACTTTTCTATCGTACTCGATTTCTAGCTGCTGATTTCACTTGTTATGGAATCATCATTTCTGTTTCAGAAGCAATGTTTAATTTTATTTTTAATCTGTTTATACTGTCTAAGTAGAGGAGATACTGTCTATCTGCGCCTACGTGGTAAAACGACGTCATATTTTCTGCAAGTTGTTGTTGCGATGTTGTCCATCTTTGACGTTAAGATGCCGGACGTTACTATGTTTACTGGGTACGTCATGTCACATACTTTTGTCAGTTGTTGACAATTGTGTAATTATTATTAGAGTTTGTCCAATATTTATTTATTGTGTTATTTTTATTGTGTTGATTGAGATATATGAGTATTGATATAGATTATGGTATAGTTAATATTTTTAGTTATAATTTTTTATTGATTATAAATTTTATATATAATATTTTGCTATTTGTTTTAGTTATATTGTATACCCCCCACGGGAAGGCCACGAAAGAGATATTTGTAAATGGATAGTAAAGTGTAAACTTCATAAACAGATGAAGTAAAATATTTCGGTATGCACTTGAACCGACAGGGGAATTGGGAAAACATATAGCAGTCAAAAAAGTTTTTTTTCTGAGATCCCGAACATATTACCTGATTTTATGTATAGATTTGGCACACATACTTTTTTTTTATTTAGGATAATCTGTTTATTTAAATGTGGAAAACTGTATTTATTGTAGAGTAATTTATCCTTCTTAATAACTTACTTATAGAACCGAAATTACAACTATACACTCCAAAATAAATTGTTTCTATAAAGCAATTTTCAACCTTATTTGAAATCCAGTTGTGAAAGTCACCCCTAGTGACCTAGTGTGTAAACGAAATTAGATTCGTGGTTCCAGTAAATCTTGTAACGAATATTAGTGCAATTCCCTTCACATTTCCGAACATTTTTTTGCATCAAGAGCTTAGAATGGCTACCATAATAGAGATAGAAGCTCAATTTTTATATAAAATACAAGCAGAGGCTACAAAGCCATTCACACATGCTTGTAAAATAATTGTGGAATACAGTTCGCATACAGATAACACTAAAAAAGGTTTCAACAGAGCATTTGAAGTTAAGTTTTAATTTGTATCATCAGTGAATGCATCACCAAGCCATGCTTATCATTTTTCAGCAAATCTATTCGTTTATTATCCTAATTAGAATAGATTACGAATATGAAAAAACCAAAAATTTGGTTGTGTTAAAATATAAGTTAACAGCAGTAGAAAAAACTACTATTAGACTACCGTCTAATAAACCCATTTGTTTTTTCTTAAATGATATTTGGAAACCAATTTTTATACATAAAGAAATTTATTGAACTGCTCAGAAGTGCAATATCAACCATATTTTGTTATCTATAATATATCAGCACTCTAAAATGACTACCAAAAAGACATGGAAAACTTCCAGGTGAAATTTAATAGAACTACATAGTGCTGATCAAGTTTAAACATGAATTCTATTAAAGTATTTAATTAAATTAACTTTGGTCCACTTTATATCCACTAAAACAATTAATTTTTATCATTTAAAACCTACCACACATGGTTAAATATAACAAACTTTAAAAAAATAATAAAAAAATAATGATCTCTAATTTTTAAATTACAAATTTTCTAAAGTACCCCATATTAAATTATCTATCTCCACATAAATAAGATATAACCTGACTAATGGTATTTAAAATTTAAATGTTTTTAAAACGCATTCATATATATACATACTTTGTTCATATCCCATAACATACTCCTTAAAATTAAATCGCGAAAGTTTTACTGATTTTTATCACTACATTGTTTGTAGACCATAATAAATTTCATATAGCCTCCACCTTCTTCATTGTATTCAACTAGTCTCAAGTCTTGAATTCTATTTAATTTTTTTCATCCATTTAAAATCAGAACAATTACAATAAGTAAGCTACCATCATCTACAGATGAATATAATTTACTCTAATAAAGGTAGATTTTTTTTTGTTTTTTTTTAATATACTTTGAAAAGCTACTATAGTTGTAGTGGTAACGGTGGTAGTATAAATTCAATAGAAACATAAAATATTTATAATGTCCAAACATTTTGATTGTATTCTATTTAAGGTCTTCTGATATACCCATTCTCTATTATTTTTATAAAATTAACCAACTAACATACTTACCTAAAAGTAACTATAACTAACAAACTAACTAACTGGTAACTGATTAACTAACTGGTAACATGAACATTTTTTGAATAATAATAACAATAATAGGTTTTTTTTTTTATTTTTAATCAGATAGAGAAAGAAAATAAACCAACAACTTTCTAAAATAAATTTCGGGTCCCATTCAATAATCCAAAAAAAAAAAAAAAATTAAAAGTAAAACAATATTAGTGAGAATGGAAAGTACTGAAGGCATTAAATGTTCAAGAAATATTATTACTTACTATATTAGTTTAAATAGACGACGTTCTTCGTCGTGGCTCAATTGACCCAATCATATAAATTCAATGAGTGCCTGTTTAAATTATTATTATTAAAAAAAACACAAAGTACAGTATGTTTTAAAAAAATGTGTACACATTTTGAAAAATTATAAATAATTCCCCTATCTCAATAGGTGTTACAATATTTTTTTTATAATTATTATTATATCTCTATATATATATAAAAAAAAAGTAAAATTACAATAAGTGTTCTGTATGTAACTCTTACAAGTTTTGAAATATCCATACAAATTTCATTAAATAATTGTGGGTATAAAAATATATTTGTACAACAATATCAATATGCATCCTATGATATCCGTTGGCCTAAATATATTTTTATAGATTAACTATATTATTACTAGTTGTAAAGCCCGTCTCAAGACGGTGTTTTCATTAGCAAAAAAGAACTTCTTGTGAAATTGCAGCACAAAAGAGTGAATTCTAAGAAATGTAATCAAATATTAGGTGTATTACGCTAAGTCAGGTGCAAAAACCTTTTTTTTTTCTTGCTATAAAGATCAAAATAATTCGATAAATTGAAAAATTGTTTTTTACAAAAGCAAATTGAGTTAAACAACAACAACTTTTTTATTGAAAACTTATTTGCTTTTTTCCACACCACCCAGGAGTTAAAAAAAAGGTGCTTCTTTTGTGATTTCCCAATAGGCCTACTCAACACTCCGACGCAAGACACCATTCACAAAGGCAGCTATTTTTCATTATTTTTTCTATAATGATTAGATGTCAAAACCTCACAATTAATTACAACAGCTAATCCAGTCCCATTGCAGAGGTAGCGTTTGGTATTTAGGTTTCCCAGTAGTATTATTGTACTACCAACTTTCAAATTTAATTTATGTGGAGGCATTCCATTTGGACAGCAGCAGTTCAGGAATTCAATGCATCATTTTCACCGGAATCATCAGTGGAATTGGTACTAAGATAAGTTATTACATTTCCCTCCAAAATGTTTAAAATTCGTTCGTTAATTGAATAAACATCAGAAATTTTTGGGCAAAGTATTAACTTTTTTGAATAGGTAGTAAAATTATCTACATTTAGACTATCTTCAAAAATTTCTTGTATGATACAATTATTGCAAATCATATTTGAACTTCGATTATAAATTTGGCAAACTTTGGTCATTCGTTAGATCACCATCTACCACAACTTCATAACATATATTTATTTTGATCAAAAACCTTTAAAAATATATAATTGAAATCCAAAATTATTATCCATTTACAATAACAACAACTTTTCCATATGAAATAAATAAAATATACTCTATACATATATATATATATATATATGAATAAACTATATATATATATATACATGTGCTCAAAGTCTACAATTATTCATATTAAACATCATTTAGCTGTTCATAATAATTTCAAAATCAATTCTAAAATATCTACACACATATGTCACAATTAAAAGTCTTTTCATTATGCATACACACTAAGTGCAGTGATAGCAGCTCAGAAGGAAAAATTTTGGTTTTTCTTTTTTTATATTGTCGTAGCAACCTAGCAACGGTTACTACGGCACGTTGGCAACAGGATTGTTACGTTTTATTATATAAGATGTTATTGTAGCTCAAATTATATTAATAGTTCTGTTTTCATTTATTAATTTTTAACTCAATTATTTTTTAATATCAATTAGAATTTAACTACATGTGTGCATATCAATTCTATCATTGTATAATTATTAATTTTAATTTAATATAATTTTATTTTATTATTCCAACCGCACATAAATTTACAATCAAAATTTAGAACCCTTTTCCACGTAGGATGTGGGCCATCTCTCTATTACATATCTTTAAAAATTAATATAGTTTAATAAAAAAAGGCCCACTTTTCGAAAGGGAAAAGGACCTATAAAGTTGGCCTACAGATTTATGTGTAGGATCAACTGTTAAAATAAATAAATAAATAAATTTAATACTAATAGAAATAAAATATTAAAAAGGATTTCAATCAAAATCTAGTCTAATCTAAATCTAATAATCTAAATATATAAATAATATTTACTAAATTTTTAGTTGTTATTTGGGATTTTTCCCTTTTTTAATTTACTTTATTTTTATTAATTTTAGTTTTTTGTTATTTATTTTATTATTTCTTTTTTTGAATTAGAATAAGTTTTTTAGTTTTGCTTCTTCTATTCTTTTTTTTTTTATTATGTTTTTTCCTTTATAAACTTTTAATTTAACTTAACTTAAATTGTAATAAATAAATATATATTGTGACTTGATTTAAGCTCGGAATAATTAAATAAATATTTTCTCTTAGACTAACATCATGTAGAGATTATCCCTATTACATATTTTTAAATATTATTTTAAATTCTTTTTTACTTTTTTTTTAAATTTTTTATATTTTGAAATGAGTGGTTTATGTAATTTGACAAAAATTGTCTCCAGTTCACATACTTTTTACTCACACTGTATATACGACCTCTATTTGGAATTAGCTATTATTTATATTAATTTTCCAAAAGTTTAACGTAGTTATAAAATTATAACACAGTAGTATACATACAAATATAAAAAAACAAATTAAAAAAATTAAATTCAATAAGAAAATTATGACACTAGTCATGACGTCACTGCATCAGGAAAACTTTCATATAAAAATTTAAAATCTTTCGAATTGTTTTTCTGGATTTAAGTTTTCATTTTCTAAATTAATTATAAGTTAAGATTATATGAATAATACATTTACAGTAAATGCCTATTAACATTAATATAATAAAAAACAACAACTATGATTCATAGAATCCAGATTTGAAGATGATATCATTACACAGACGATATTCAGCAGGTATCGATCGTAAATTTAATATCATCTCAAAGGTTTAAGAGTACGTTTTAAACGATGAGACATACCTAACATTTTATTCACATGATCATAAATCTATAATGTAAACATCAGAGAAGTGAGTAACCATAAATGGAAGGTTGTTGATTTTTGTTACCATTCTAAAGATCAACTTGACAATTATTATTCTAACAAAGAATTGTATGGTATGACTCAGAAATTAATAAAACAATGCTAAACAGGAAGTATTTAATAATTTCTTGCTAGCATTTTAATTATCACCTATCATATATGGAAAATTAAATCAATTCATTATCAATTTGTATATTTCAGATAAAAATGGTATGTAAATCGTAAATACAAGAAGTAGAGTTACAAGTTTTAGTGGTACTTCTAACGAAATAGCATGGTAAACAAATGAATTGTATTTTGTTTGAAAACCGTAATAAAATATTTATAAAAATAGGCTGAGATGTATCTAATTATTTTTTTTTGTAAACGACCAAGCGTTAGGATGTATCCTTTAGTACTTATGTACCGCTTAGTTGAGATAGGACAGAATAGGAAAAACAACAACAGGAATTTTCAGAGGTTATTGTAATAATCAGTGGTATTAAAACAAGAATGTTCGAAACTTGCGTAAAGTCCGTTTACCTATATGAAAATAGTAAGAGATATATATATGTATCACGAATTTCTATAAGCTATACATAATAGTGTTGTTTGAATGTGCAGACACTCTTCATTCGTGAAGTCCGAATTATGACAAGTTCCCATAACCTGTTTTATACCATCTAGGTATTTCTATCTCCGGCCTGTGTAGATCCGGGTATCTGCGGTTCCTCTAGTTTGGCATTGAATCTGTTTAAAAGGAGTGAGTAGTTCTTTGATTTCTAATGAGCATGTGTCCACATCTACGAAGTATTTATAAAACATAGAATATGTTTCTACTATACGATTATGTCCAAGGGAAGTTAACAAAGAAGTTATAGTTGGGTCGTCGATTTGAAAAATTATGCGATTTTGAGCGCGGTCAAGGTAGCTGAGTTTAGCTAAGGCTGAAAGGAAAGGGCTTACACTGACTGAGAAGAACATTTGAACTATAATGGTAAAAATAAAACTTGAAAATATTAACGAATATTAAATGAAGAGGAGACCGAAGCAAATTTAAAATCACTACAGAAACGTAGGAAAAGCAAAAAACTATTGAAACAGAAAAAGGTAATAGAAAAAATGCTATGAAGAAGACTAGAAACTATCAAGGGCTGTCATCGTTAAATTTTATATTCGATGTGAAGAAAATTAATGGTTCAGTTTTGGTTTCGATTATGGTTCAAAATAACAGAATATTTTTTACCAATATTTTTCTTTGTTTTGTGTAGCTCTTTTTAGGTGATAATATCAATTTTAACTCGTCATTACAATATATTCAAAAATTAGGAATACCATCTTGTTTTAATCGTTTTTAATCAATTTGTCTGATTTTCACAGGAACGAAATTGAAAAAACAAATAAATGATAAACTGTACACTTAAAAGTAGAAATACAAAAATTAGAAAAGACACTAAATAAAGGGGTGTTTTAGCTGGTAAACATTTTAAGAGTAAAAATATTTTGTTAGCTCTAAATATGGAGATATTATGAAATGACTTGATTTTATGAGAGAGCTCAATGTGTACGACAAGAATAGTGAATATCATTTACAGCCCTAACATTGCAGGGATATTTTTCGCACTAGTGTGGAAATTATACTTTGATGACGTATATTTTTGAAATATCAAGGATAATTTCATTACACCGGCAACACATTTTTAACAATTTTTTGAGTAAATAAATGTATATAAAAATAAAATAATAAGAAAAAATACCGGTTTTGTTGGTTTAGCAATGTTTTTTTGGTGAAATAAATTTCCCAAATATAAATTTAAGAAATTTTTTTGCAGCGATCTATTTTTGTCTTATGTAAAAATTCAATAAACTATCTTCCTTTTTAGAGCAAACAAAATATTTTCACACTTAAAATGTTTACTTTTGTTTGTTCTAAACACTGGGTTTAGTTTGAGTTTTCTTTAATGAAAAGAGAAAATTTATAATATACAGAATAAATTTCTTTGATTTTACAGATTTGGGTTCAGCGTTCAATAGATATGTCGACTGGGGCATGATTAAGGATTGGTTTCGGTTCACAACAAAGCGCGTTTACAATTGCTCTAAATAAGTAATTTCGCTTTGAAACATTTTGAAATATTTAAACTGATTGTCAAACTTCAAATTTCTACACCGTAATAGGTTTAGTATACCTTTGCTGGGATCATTTTTTTTTTTTTTTTTTTAAATTGGAGAGTTCTAAGTAGCCGCGATCTCTTAAGATCTATTGTACTTCTCCTTCCATTTCCGAATTGCAGGTCTATGTCCTTGATGAAAGCTATTATTGCCTTGATGTCAAGGTCAGAATCAGGCGATTTGTATCTCTGGAAGTGTTTGTATCTTTTTCGAGCTACAGCGTCGCAATCAAATAGAATATGGGAGGAGGACTCTTCCTCTTCTAAGCAGAATCTGCATCTATCTGTGTTCGATCTACCAATCTTGAAGAGATGTTTATTAAGTGAGCCATGACCTGTGATGAACCATGTCAGCATTCTGACATTGAGTCTAGTCTTCCTGATTATCTGGTTCAATCCATGAATATTTAGCTTGAAAAAGAATTTGGACTGCGTAAGTCCTTGGCAGCTATTCCATATGTTCTGGGTTTCTTTGGACTCCCACTTGGAAACAATTCCTTGTAGGTAGGCGTTTGAACGAGCAATACTTGGCTCTGGTCCCAAGAATTGACTCTTCGCACCTGTTTTTGCAAGGACATCTGCCTCTTCATTGCCCTGTATTCCTTCATGCCCAGGAGTCCACATAAGAGTAACTCTGTTTCGTTCGGCTAGCTTTATTAAGCTTTTGTAACAGCTATAGATAAGCTTTGATTTAAAAATTGGGGAAGCCAGAGCTTTTAAAGCAGCTTGGCTATCTGAGATTATGTATATGTTGGCACCTCTGTGCCCCCTTTTACTGCACTGTAATGCCGATAACTCGATGGCATAGGTTTCATCTTGAAAGACAGTGGGATATATGCAAAGTGTCGCGCTAAACCTGAACCTTGGTCCAAATACCCCGGCACCGGTTTTCTCCCCGATTTTTGAGCCATCAGTATACCATACTGAAACTGCTGAAGGTAAGGCTCTTATTAAACCTTCGACTTCTTCTCTTTTGGGTATTAGTACAGTGAAGTTCCTGCGACAATCAATTGCCTTTGTCATATAGTCTGACATTGCAATTGCTTCGGTTCTCAGTTTAGTTTTCTGCAGGATCATGCATTAGATGCAGTCTTGTTGCTGTCATTCCTGCCGTCTTCATCAAGCATAGATGAATCGGCGGGAGTTCCAGAATTTTTTCTAGAGCTAAAGTTGGGCACGTTTTGAATGCCCCAGTAGCCCCAAGACACGCTATTCTTTGTATTTTTGTAAGCTTATTACATGCTTTCGTCTGTTCTATTTTTGGCCACCATACAAATGTCGCATAAGATATTATAGGTCTTATTATAGACTTGTAGTTTTTCTAAACATATTTTGATCAGCTGGGATCATACTTTTCAATGTTATTCTACCAATTAACCAATCTAAAATTTACGTTCAAAACCAATTTCTTACAATTGCTTATAATATTTTTTTGCTATTTTAATTTTCTGTCCAAATATAGGTATAAATGTTTGCCCGAATCCGTCTTTGGTAATAGGACGTTGTTAACCTTAACTGTTGAAAAAATATCACTCCTAGTAGTGAAAGTGCTGTTAACAGATTTGATTTCGTTTGTTTTTTTTCTCCATCTCCTTAAACAGCTATTTATATTATCTCGGTTTTATTTGAAATTTAATAAATGCCATTTGAGGAAGTAGGGGAAACAATTATTGTTCTGAAGTAAACACTAAAGAAAGTCTGCAAATAGAAGCATATTGTAAGTATATTTAGTAAAATTTAGAGCGAAATATTCGAATATTTTCAATAATAATCTCAATATTTGAAATATTATTTGTTCAAATTATCTTTAACAGCAACATAATAGGTCTATATTTCAAATAGTTTTTTAAACGAGTAATTTTATTATAAAACATACAAATAGAACATACACTTTATCCAAAGTGAAGCTTAGATTTGTTATTAATATGAAGGTTGATATTTTCTTACTACTGGTACTCATGGCATCATCATGGATGAACTTAATTAATCAACTTTTCAATCTAATTCATAAGGACCAAATTTGCAGAAAACTAGTTTACCTACGTTCAAATTGTTGGTCATCATTCACAAAAAACTAAACTAAACTACATATATTTAAATTGCTGCTTCCAATATATTTGACTGTTGAAATTATATGAGTCCATTTATTCTAATTTCTATATGTAGTAAGCATAGACCTAGTTATACAAAGACAGACGTTAGACTAACAATAGTTTTAAACCACATTAAACTAATTCTTGCGAAAAAGAAATTGAACTATTCGAGGCTATCATGGTTCCAATATCCAAAAAATTAAATTCGATTGAATAAATTCCAATCATATCGACAAACAAATAACATTTTCATTCTAGAATTTCAAGTTTTCTCTACAAGAACCATCAACAACAATAAATAATGCTATCAGTATCAGGTCAAAAGAGTACTTTCCTTTTAATTATCTTTGGCATACAGTTTTTAATCGTTTGTTTTTATAAAAACAGAAAAAAAAAAAACAAAACAAGAAAAAGAAAAATAAAAATTGGAAAAATCTTGCAAAAAAAACAAAAAAATATTTCTCTCTTAAATGTTTAAAATTACTAGACCAATTTGCAATAAATTTCAAGAGCAGGCTTAATTATTATCCTTGAATATCTTTCAAAAAATATTCATCATAAATATTCAAAAATGAAAATTTATGTTCGTATATATATTCATGAGATAACACACTACCCCATATATACAATTATATACATATACAACATATGTATACAAAATCAAGGCTAGTCATAGTCGTCATCGTATGGCAAAAACATTTTTTTTTTTTTACAAATAATTTCCGCTTTTAATCAATATTCTACGAGTGTGTGTCTTGTAGTATCACGTTCTCTCTCATTCTCTGATTTTCTCAATTTTTGATTTAAAGATAAATATAAAATGTTTCTTTTTTTGCTTTCTTCTTCCTTAATATTTTATTTAATTTTTCCATTTTACAATAAGGACATGCACAATTTCTGAGAAATTAATTTAAATGACTTTAAGTCGAATCATTTTAAGATTTTTGGCTAAAATTAATATCCTTTCCTTACAATATTGTTCTACTTCTTTTTTCTGAAACTATTCTGTTTTTGAAATAAAATAAAAAAAAATAACAAGATGTATAGCAATAAATATTTATCAAATAATTATATATATCTATCCTTTTCTTTTACTTCAGCCTTGAGCCAAAAGTTAATAATATTTTAACTGAGAAATTGGATGAAGTAAATTGTTCGGGTTAGGATTTTTTGTGTATGTGTTACGAAATATAATTTTCTGATTAGCTAAAAAAGTTGTCCGAATGTTCGTCCATGAAGAGGAGATCCAACTTTCGTAAGTTTAAAATTAACACACGTATAACACAATTAATCTCACACGATATGTTGCTGTGAATGAAGACCGCATTGATTGAATTTTATACTAAAGTGTAGTGAATCTTCATACTAGTAGAGGGTGTCAGTTGAATATGTAGAGTACAGCGCTAATGCGTTCCTGGAGATTCTAATATAAAGGCTAATTAAGTAGCGGATGTAGTCGTTTAAAAACGGGACATGCAGGTTTTTTTTGTTGTTGACAATAACTTAAATAGAATACCTTTCCAGACATCATGTACAATACTCAGATTTATTAGACAAACTTTAATACACTGTACAATTTATTTATACTTATAAAAGGAAAAGTTTGTTTGTTTGTTTATTCGCTTTACATATCTTAGTTAGTTTTAAAGATACTACCTGAAATTTTGCAAAGCTATTCATGATCAAAAAAGTGTATTAACGTAGTGCACTGCGAGGCTGTCTGATGAAAGGTTCGGTTAGCTGCCACACAACTTCTAGCATCCATGAAAATTATTTCAATAACCAAGGCACTACAGTTGTCAAATTTGTAGCTCGGTAACTTTTAAAAAATAAATAAACGTTTTGTACCGTTTTCTAAAATTTGGGCTGGTTCGGATAGCTGCCATACAGCTTCTAGCACTCATCAGAAATACTTCAAAAACTAAGGGTGCTACAAACCTGAAAATTTGTAATTACGTAATTTGTGAAAAATAAAGAAATATGTCGTTTTCTAAAATTTGAAATGTTTCAAGTAGCTTCTGTATAACTCCATTTTCCAGAATATACCCATAGCATTCAAAAATCAAGGTTTGCCGACCCAGCACTCAATGCAACTGAGACTTGCCAAAAATGATAATATGTGAGTGTCTTGACACTGAGAAGGACAAGAAGAATATTCTCTCTGACTACCTAGGTCTAGCGAACTACCCCACACGTGACCTAATGTCGTGACAGCGACGAATTACTATATGGTTGTTACCTCTTTTAAACTAAAATAATTGTCCGATGCATCCCCAAGTTATACTTACATAACCAAACCTTTCAGGAACCTGTGGATTACATTGTAGATAAATACCATTTATATCGTTTAATACTCTTTCTTACAGGTAGGTTTCAGACCAAATCGAAGCTGCGTTGATCATTCAAATACTTTACGGATCATAGCTAAACAATCAGTAGAATGGAATACTCCACTATTCATAGATTTAAAGAAAGCATTCGACACAGTCAAGAGATGCGCAATATGGGGGGCAATCACAAAGAATGGAGTTCCAGAGAAAATCATCAACATCATCAAAACTATGTATAAAGATGCAAAGATAGTCCAACACAGAGGTAACATCAGTGATCCATTCTACATCAATATAAAAGTTAGACAATGATGTCCAATATCATCACGTCTCTTCAACACAATACTAAATGACATTCTAAGAAAAGTTTGCACAAGAATAAACGGAATAGAATGAGATTACGCAACTTATGTATGCTTTATATCAAGGAACCAAAGAGACCTACAGAACAAAGTCAACAAATTACAGGAGTAATTACATCGAGAAAACCAAAGCAATGAGGCCAAACAACAGTAATAGTCATCTAAAAATCAGAAAGTGATATAGCAAGAAGAGTTCTAGAATCCACAAGGACAAAGGAGACTCGTTCAGACATCAACACATGGAGACACACAATTCATCAAGAATTAACAATCAACAATTATACCTGGGACGACAGGAAGCAGCATCCAACAGAGAGGAGTGATGGATCACTATCGAAGCCCTATGTGCCCACACGGAGTAAAAGAAGAAAAAAATGTTATTTCTTATAGTGTTTAATTTATACTACTCTCTTTTTGGTTACTTTATTATCATTATTATCATTATTATTATTATTATTATTTTATTTTTATATTGTCTTTTTGTATTTGTACAATATGCTTAATTCCATACATTTTAATTTTGCAGAAGGATATTCGATACTAACCAGTTTTCACTTCCATAAACCAAATTAAATTTTTGCAAATGCGATAAAGATTTTAATTTTTGTTCTTCTGAAAATTTGATTGTGTACATCTATCGGTTCGAAGATTTTTAGTTTAATCTTATTAACCGAATATCATTTGATATGCTATTTTTTTCCCTACGTAGGTGGCCCTAACATGTCACAGCCGGCATGTAGGCTTTTAGCCCTTTATGCCGTCCTCCACCCCTCAACTTAGTCGACCCTTTTGATAAACGCCAATAAGTTTGGGGTATTTACCCTGCAGAAGTTTGTAGTGCATTTCCAACAGCCTGAGTCTCAGCCTTGAAAGAGCTAAGCACTCTCCTACAACGTCGGTGGAAGTTTCTTCCTCTTCCAGACAGTGTCTACAGGTTGGGTCGTCACTTAGTGCTAGTCTACACATGTGTTTATTCATGTGGTTATGACTAGTAAGTATGCCCACCATCTGTCTCCTCTATTGAGAGTTAGCAGGAAACTGGTTATTTTGGTGTTTATTCTTGGTGCATATATTTTGGAGACCCTGTGCCCTTCAATACGCTCCCAAAGAATATTTGTTTCCCTTTTCAGGGTGTTTTCTATTGATAGTTTAATATTACCAATATATATACCAACTGCCAGTTCCGGGCCTTAAATGTTTCCGGCCGATGATCTGGATAGTTCGTCAGCCTTCTCATTTCCAGTCAAGCCACTATGACCCGGTATCCAGATCAGTTGTACCTTGTTTCGGAGCCCTATGAGGTTTAGGGCTTCCGAACATTCTCCCACCAATCTAGATTTGATGAGGTTACTTTCAAGAGCTTTTAAGGCAGTCTGACTATCACTAAACATTCTAATGACTTTGTAAGACCATCTTTGCTCTTTTATTATATTCACTGCTGCGTTTATGACACAGACTTCAGCCTGGAAGACTGTGCAGTATTTGTCAAGAGGAAGTTGCTCTTTTTCAAAGAACACTCCAGCTCCCGCGCCTAGAACCGTAAGGGACCCGTCAGTGAAAATGTCCGAAGTGTTTGAGGACCTAGCCTGCTCTTCTGAACCACGCCAGGTCTCTCTTTTCGGGATTTCTACTTCATATCTCTTCTTCAAAGATACGTATGTAGTGATGTCATCTGTTGGCATGAAGAACCCTTTTTACTTCTCTTCTAAGTCCTTCCATAGCCTCTGATGTTTGTGGAAGCCCAAGAAGTATTTGCATAACGGCTGTAGGTGTGGTTCTAATTTGATATGCTTAGTAATACATATACAACTTTCATATAATTACACAACAATTTATGTTTAGGTGTTATACAGAGTAATTGAGAAATCAACTAAATATACTGATGGAAAAAAATATTTAACACCAATCAAAACCAAATTAGAAGCCATACCAGACCTGCTATCATATGCAATCATATTCAATTTTTCGGACTGAGTTCATAGATTTCAAGAATAGAAATCTCTTTCAGAGTTTTCAAGTATTCAATTATCATTAATATTATATTTACTATAGAATATTTCCAACAATAGCTTTAGTTACTATAAAAGAACTTGTGATTGTATAGAAGAACTTGTAAATGTATAGAAGAGAGCTTATAAACGTAGATTGAAGCAAAAAAGATTAAAACGAATTTTATAATAAATTTCCTAGAAATTTCATAAATATCCTACTAAAACGATTATATTATAAAAGTAGTAGAAAATAGGAACTCATAATACTTTGGTAGGTAAACATAGAGGTTGTAGAGCGAAAGACAGAGGTAAAGAGGAGAGATAGAAGCATACTGAAAAATAGATGACGAAATAATGTTGGATCAAATGCGTGAAACTCGGATATAGTAAATTGTATTACCGACAAATTGGCAAGACAAAAACACAATTGAGGAAATGTTTTACAGAAGACTAAAACCAAAGCAAGATTTTGTAATGTAGATAAAATTTTGTAAAAACATTAGACAATAGAAAGTATAAAATATGACACGCTGGGAGGCACAGTAGATAGAACGCCTGCCGTTCAACCGAAAGGTACCAGGTTCAATCCTCAAAGATCCATTCAAAGGTTAAATTTTTATATAAATATCTTACGTAGTAGAATTCTACAACACCAAGAACACCAGCGCTGTTATTGCAAGGAGTATAAATACTCCATTCGAAATAACTTCAACAGCACTGAGGATTAACAAAAAAATCTATATTTATTGGGATGAGAGAAATTTTTAAATTTCAGCGATATATTTTCAATGTGTTATACAAAATCGTTACATAGAGGCATAGATAGTAGAAAAATGAATTTGACTGAGGACAATAATAATAAAGACCTACAGTTAAATTTGTTTTCTCTCAATCGACTATAATCAGTTAGGAAGGATATAAACAGAATTGTTTTGTATCCTTTTCGGAAGCACATTTCTTTGTTTTGTTTTGTGTGTTTAGATATCTTTGGGTTAAATAAAAAATTGAATCCGTAAGTGATATAAACAAAGTGGAGAATGAACCGACAATAATTTATTACTGTTATGGTAATTTTTGTTGTTATCATTATTTTTTTATTTTGTTACTTTGTTTTTTGAATCCTCACATCCACCCCTTTTATTTTTTATTTCTTTTTTATTTATCACACCACCCCACCTCCCTACTGGGTGTGATAGTCAGTTTTTTTTTTGTTTTTACTTTTGTTATTCAAAGAAATCAAAGACATTTTTTTCTATTGTAAAGAAATTCTGAGGAATTTTTTTTTTTTTAGAAGATGTCTGTTATTACAGTTTTCAGTCGATTAGAAAATATCGTAGTTGATTATCCCTTTGATATATGAGTGGAAAAAGTTAATGGCTTAGAACTCTTCCATCTATTCAAAATAATAGGATAAATTTCTGAGTCATCTAAAATAGAATGGGTGGTAATTTTTATTCGTTGTTTCTTTCTTTTATTTTTAGATGATTTTATTATATCTGATTATTGTTTGTGGATGAATGAATCCTTGGGAAAAAAAAACTTTATATTAAAATAAGAAATCAAAATAAAAAAAAAATATTTTGGTTTTGATTGCTATAAGATTTTTGTTTACATTTTTTGTAAAAAGATTTAAATACGGTCTCTGTTATTAAGGCTTAATCAGAATTTTTATTATTTTCCAATTTAAAGGATTCAGCTTTAAAAAGGGGTTTTTCACCATTTTTCAAATAATAAATAAAGATATTCTTCACCTATAGTGTAAATAAGAGTAATAATACATGGTTGAAAGTTAAAGTGTAAATATAATAATATAAGATCTAGGCTAGAATCAAAAATAATTGTGAATATTTTATTATGAAATTATAAATCAATATTCTTAATAATAAAAATAATAATAACAACAAACGACTCAGTAATATTTTGAACTCTATGGACAACATAATTGGTCAAATATCTACATATATTTCTGTTATTTCAATATTCGAACTATACAGAGTGTAGAGTGTATTCTAACTTATCATTTATGTCTAATAAAGTAGTTGTATGTTCTTTTAAAGCATTAAGTATGCTATAATGAAAATAATATATGCAAAGGACTAAATCTTAAGCACGAGACCAAAATGTAGTTCAGTGTACTGATCCAATTTAATACTCGTCAATTAATTTTTATAAATATTCTTAAATAATTTTAGTATTAAAAACGTGTATAGCTTATTATTTGCTACATTTCGCGCTTATCGACAGAAAGTTATATGATTATGATGAAGGGGTGAAAGTAATGATGTACCATATGATGATGGTTTGCCACTGTACTTCAACCTAGGTACATGTGAATTAAAAGTGCGGTGTAATAAATAAACGTTTAAATAAGCAATTAATGATTAATAAACTAAAATCAGAGTGCATAAAAAAAAAAAAAAAAAAATTAAAATAATAAAAAATTTAAATTATAAAAACAATTTAAAAATAGTGTCAATAATAAAATTTACTTTAGAATAATAATAAAATCAAATAATACATAACTTAAAAATAGCCAAAACAATTTTTTCTTTTTTCTCTCCTTTATTCAAAATGTTGTTAACTGTTCGTCTTAGTTGACAATAATAAAATCATGATTCAATTCACATTAAAATAATTTTTTTTTTTTTTTTTTTTCTCGTTTTTCTTTTCCGGCTTTCTTTTTCTTCTACAAAATTCTCTCATTATGCACTATAATTTTTTCTTCTTTTTTATTTTGTTATTACCGTAATTTTCTCATTGTTCTAACCTGCAGTGAATGTTTCTGAGAGTATTTATACACCCAATAAGGTATTAAAAACTGTTGTGTGTAGATATTGGTTTCAGTTGCATTCATTGCAGGGGTGGTATAAGTAAGTGGTACGTGGGCCAAAAAATTTAATTTATATATTTTTTTTTTTTTTCGGTACTTTTTGTTAAGTTTAATTTATTTTCCTTTTCTCTTTGTAAATTGTTCGTTATTATGTTTAAGATAGATTTTTGTAACATTCGCGGTCTATCAACAAATTTCCATTCCGTCGAAAGCCATCTACGGCTCCAAAATCCAGCAATTTTAGCACTAAGTGAAACACAAGTTGTGAATAATGATATTAACTTTAATATCAATAATTATTCGCTTGTGCCACTTTTTATACCCCATAGAGGGATTGCTTTGTATATACGAAATGATGTAGCTTATAAGACTCTTCAAAATTTTGAGTGCTCCAATCCAATTTATCAATATAATTGGATGAAAATACACGCCGATAAGCACATCATTCACTTCTGTTTTATTTACAGATCGCCTCAAGCGAATCAGCTAGAAACTGATATGCTTATAGAAAGACTATCCAACCAGATAAACTCAATTCTGGAAACCAATCCCGAGTCTGAGATTATTCTGGCGGGAGACTTCAATATTCATAACAGAGACTGGCTTAATTTTTCTAGTCACAACAGTCCCGAAGGCAAACAAGTTGAACTTTTTTCCAATTTTTTCAACCTTTCTCAACTTGTCAAAAGCCCTACGAGGATACCAGACCGACGCGACCAGAACGGACACCTCCTGGATTTATTCCTAACTACCCATCCAGAGAAATATTCAATCTCTGTTAACTCTCCGCTAGGTGGTTCCGACCACTGTCTTGTAAGCACAAGCTTCGAAGTAGGCACAACAACCAGTTCTTCTAATTCTCCCAAAAGACTAGTTTGGCATTATCACCAAGCTGACTGGGAAGGCTTCAACAACTTTTTAAATGCATCGAACTGGTCGTTGTGTTTCCAATATAAAAATGTCGACTTTGCTGCAGAGGTGATTACCAAGAGGATTCTATTAGGAATGAAAACTTTCATTCCAAATAGCCTTAGAAGTATAAAACGAAATCCCTCAGGTTGGTTCAACGACCTCTGCAGCAAAGCTCTGAAATCCAAAGAAGAAGCTTACAAAAAATACAAGAACAATAAAACAGTCAATACGTATGAGAGTTATAAAGTGGTTAGGAATAAATGTAAAAAAATTATCAATCAGCAAAAATTCCTGCATAACCAAAGATTGAGACGAGAAATCTTTGATCTCCCCAACAACAGCAGGTCTTTCTGGACATTTGCTAAAAATGTTAGGCAAAATTTTTGCAAGTCTTCGTTTCCACCTATGATCGATAATAATAGTACTATTATATCAGATTCTGTTGGAAAGGCTAATCTCTTCGCAAAATTATTTGCAGCTAATTCCACACTCCCTCCTACAGCCCAAAATCCTTCATCAATCCCTGTTCTAAATTATTCCTTCGGAAGGATCTACTTTAGAACAAGAGCTGTAGCAAAAGTCTTGAAGAATCTCGATATAAAAAAATCTACCGGTCCTGATGGTATACCTGCAATTGTGCTGCGACACATTGCCTTCGCTATTTCTAAACCTCTGCGCAACTTATTCCATTTGTCCTTTTCGTCAGGAACTTACCCCTCCTATTGGAAAGTTGCCCAAGTTTATCCTATTCCTAAAAAAGGTGACAAAAGCAATCCTTCAAACTATAGGCCCATAGCTATTACTTCCATTATTTCAAAAACGATGGAAATCTTAATTAATCATAAGCTGAAGAAATATCTTGACAGTAGAGGTATAATTCATGATAGCCAATACGGCTTTCGAGCCCAACGTTCCACCGGTGATCTCATGACATGCCTCTGCGAGAAGCTCAACACCAGCCTGCATCAATCTGGTGAAGCTACTGTTGTAGCTCTGGATATATCTAAGGCTTTTGATCGAGTTTGGCATTCTGCTCTTATAGCAAAATGCAACGCTATAGGCCTTGGTTCAACCTTTTCTAAATGGATTGAAAGTTTTCTTTTAAATCGATCTATCATAGTTTCAGTTGACGGTTCTTTTTCCGACCAACTTCAAATCAATGCTGGTGTTCCACAAGGCTCTGTCCTTTCCCCCACCCTATTTCTCATTTTCATTAATGACCTTCTCAAATTAACTTTCAATCCAATCCATAGTTTTGCTGATGACAGCACTCTAGTAGCATCATATGATTTTCTAAAACAAACTAATGCTACAGCTTCCGCAGTCACCTCCAAAAGAACAATGATGGCCGGCGCGCTCAATCACGACCTTGCCAAAATTGTCGACTGGGGTAAAGCTAACAGAGTCGAGTTTAACACTTCAAAAACTCAAAGCTGTTTTGTTAGTAACAAGCTAACAACATTCGAACCAATTCTCCGGCTTCAAAATGAAGGTATCCAGCGACTCAAAGATCTGAACATTCTCGGAATGCGAGTGAATCAAAATATGCACTGGAATGAGCATATTTTCGATATTGCGAAAAGCGCCGCAAAATGTTTAGGATTTTTGAGCCGCTGCAAAACTTATTTTTCATCTCGAGACCTTTTAAAAATCTATAAAGCATATATACGACCCAAGCTCGAGTATAACTCACATTTATGGGCAGGTGCACCAAAAACCGCTTTAAATTTTTTGGACAAAGTTCAAAACCGCGCCATTCGTCTTATAGGCGACATAAATGTGACCTCATCCCTTATACCACTTGGTCATCGTCGTATTGTTGGAGCACTTACTCTATTTTATAGATATCTGCTTGGTGTTGGCACTTGTTCCGAGGAATTAAAATCACTTCTTCCTCCTCTTAAGCAATTCAATCGCACAACACGAGAGGCATCAAGTGCCCACCCTTTCACAGTGGAAATTCCGAGATGGTTTAAGTCCGGCTATGGAAATTCTTTTATAGTAAGAACATCCCGATTGTGGAACCGCGTCCCAATCGAAGCATTCCCAATGAGAGAAGGATTTTTTATTTATGACTTACAGAGGTTTAAGACGAATATTAACAACATTGTTCGCTCTTTCCCACAAAACTTTTCTTCTTCCTTTTTCTTTCCTTTCCTCTAACTATCCTTTCCTTTTTCAAATAGTCAACGGTACGCAAGTACTTAAAGGTTCAAAACCTAAGTTTTGGCTATAATATAAAAAAAAAAAAAAAAAAAAAAAAAAAAAAATATTTTTGCAAATATGTCACACAATAACTATACTAGACATCAATCTATAATACAGTTACACCTATTTACAATTAGTGCTCCATCAATACAAGTGATAGAACATGTGCTAAATACTTAAATTAATCGAATAAACGGGTTTTTGTACTCTACCAAAAAAATTGAAGTAATTTTTAATATTTATGGGTGTAAATAAGTCAGGATATATGATCTTAAAATTGTTAATTCTAAAACGGATTCAATTTAATTTAATTTATAGAGTTTTATGATGGAATATAATTTATAGAATATGCTGTAGGCTCTAGATGAAACATTATTAAAATTAAATATTAAAACTCTAGGTATGTTTCACAATTTTATTAAATATCTTAATCGATTTCGGTTATTACATCATCATCAGAAGACTTCAGAGTTTTAATATTTATTTAATTTTATGATGGACCCATCAACCTCCTGGGTTTTGTCAACGATGTTTACATTTCATTTATACATTTTTTCATAGTGGTGTTTATATTTCAGCCTCAGTTGTTTCTAGTTTCAGAACTTCTAGTCCTGTGATACCAAGTTCAACTGTTATAGTGTTTTACAAGGCAAAACTCTGAATAATATGATCTACTGTGATGATGGAACCTATGGAACAACCACATGTAGGTTTGTTTGTTTCTGGATCATCGAATATGTAACTGTGTGTTAGCCTGCTGTGGACCTATGACACAGTCTATCCATTATGACGAAGATTTTTCACTTTAATTTTTGGATGTTTCTCTATTTGAATACATTCGTTTAGCAAGTCTTAAACTTAATAGCAGAATAGCGGTATTTGCAATCCTGATAATATAACTTGTATTCAATATCAAATGGTTCCATTGTAGCTTCTTTCGCTAATACGTCGTCAGCTTCTCACATTCTGGCCGTTCGTAAATATTGATGTGTGGTTTGTGTATGTTGTTTGAAGTTTTTGTAAAAGAGTTGTTAATACCGTATGTTGGTGGATTTAATTTATAAATCAGACTTAATTTACAATGAATCTATAATTATAATTGACAAGCATTTAAGAACCTGCGCAGTAGACACCTTTTCATTTTATTTCGCTTCTCTTTAATGAACTCCTAATATAATAAATAAGTTGTATATAAAACAATAATGCGCACACAGTTGAAAACTTTTTACTGATATGGTTTTGTAAACACGAGTGGTTTCTGCTACTATGTCAGTACGTAAGTTACTGTTTTTAAAAACTTTAAATTTGACTTCAACTTGATTTATAAATATTCAACAGGGGCCCCTAGTTTGAATTATAATAAAGGAGCTCTTGTGGTAACCATCAATAAATTTGAATACCAAATAACTTGACACGAAATGGAGTGGATATCATTCATCGTCGGAATATTTTCAATTAAGTAAATTACTCTGCATATATTGAAGAAAAAATAATTGTTTATCAAAATAATCAAGTCACATTACGTATAGTGCTACAGAAAATAATCGAGAGATGTCAAATCGCATGACTTTGGAGACCAATTGACAAGTTTTTTCTAGAAATCAACTTATTGCCAATTTTCGATTTTAATTTACACTTAGCGTTATCCTAGTGATATGACATTTCGTCCAGATCAATGTCATCCATATTTTCAAACAAAAAATAATCGATTTTCATTCCCTATATTCACATTAAGTTGCGATACATTCAACAAACTTTTTCTTTCTCCGAGAAAACACTTCAAAACGAAAACGAAACGTATAAGTGCGAAAGAGAAAGACTTGTTAATGGGAATTTGGAAACGCTTTGTGATGTTCTTTTAATATTCGTGATTTTTTTCAAGCGGCAAATATTAAAAATTTCTATTAACAATATTCCAGCAAGATTCATTATATACTTTTGTGTTTTATCTTATGGTAGTTCTAGATGCTCAACATCCACCACTAGTTTTATTTTCTACTTTTTAGGGGGCTAGCTAGTTTGGTTTCGATAAAAGTATATTTTAAAATTTTTTATTTTTACATTATTATTTTATTTTATACTTTTTAGTTTTAAGTGAAACCTATAGGTATTATAATTTCAGAAATAGTATATAAGTGTAAACTCTTCTGTCTATAACACAATTGGTTTTTAAAATATGCATGAGACGTGCTAAGAGTTGTTCGGCAGCAACCTGAACCAGTCCACATTTTCTAAATTGGTAACTGTCGTATTTCTTTATTTGTGAAAAAGTATCTAAGTGTAAATTTTCATGCCTGTATCACAATTGGTTTTCAAATATGCCTGAGACGTACTATGAGTTGTTCGGTAGCAACCCAAACCAGTCCACATTTTCGAAATCGGTAACAGTCGTATTTCTTTATTTATGAAAAAGTATCTAAGTGTAAATTTTCATGCTTGTAATACAATTGGTTTTCAAAAATGCTGATACGTGCTAACTGCTAAGAGTTGTTCGGCAGCAACCCAAACCAGTCCACATTTTCGAAATCGGTAACAGTCGTATTTCTTTATTTGTGAAAGAGTGTCTAAGTAAAAATTCTCATGCCGTAACACAATTGGTTTTTGAAATATGCCTGAGACGTACTAGGAGTTGCACGGCAGCAACCCGAACCTGTCATTTGATAGCTTTGTAAAGTACCGTGTCCGGTTGCTTTTTTCATCATGAGTAAGTGTGCAAAATTTCAGAACTCTATCTTTAAATTTTTTAAACAAAATTATTCTTTTTCTATTTGCGTTTGGTTTTAATATTAACAAAAAAATGCCAACCTACCTACCAAACATATATACAAATAAACATATATATAGACACTGGCAAGTTAATATAAAAGTATATAAAAAATTAATGTATGTTCGGTTATGACAAGTCTCTGCCTAAAAGCAGTAAAGTTTGTTCCATTTAACGAAAAATTCTAATTAATATTTTTAATTTAAATTTTGTTCTTTAATTATTAAAAACAACCAAGAAAAGTATTTTATAAAATAAAAAAGTTCTACCAAAACAACTGAAATAATACTAACAATAATAACACTGAGTATATAACTCGAAAATCGACCCAGTAATATTAAATTATATAGAATAATATTTTCAAATTGATGTTTTATTATTGTTTCGGTTGTCATAATAGAAAATATTTATTTTCCATTTTGTTATTTTTTTAAATATCGATTAACTAATTTTGATTTATTTATGATTTCCTTATTTCTTTTTTTTTGTTTTTTGAATAAAATATTTATTTAAATAAAAGTTGATTTTCTTCTAAATGATTCTATCATCTGTTTCTTATTAAAATTATCATCTTCTTAAATTCACACCACCTCCCAAAGAATCACCAGAACGAGTAATTTGTTACCCAATTTGAAATTAGAGAGCTCATAAAGGAAAGACGAAAGTTAAGACGTATATGGCATCGAACCAGGCACCTTGGGAGACAAAACAATGTTTAATAGAATAAATAACAAACTTAATAAGGTCATAAGAGAAGATAAGCAAAAAAGCATAGATGATTACTAGGCGAACTTGAGACCAAATGCAAAGATTATTCGCTTTGGAAGGTAACTCGCAGACTTAAATCCCCAAATATACAAATACCTCCAATTAACAATATACGAGATTTGAGGAAAGATATATTTACCCCACATCTATCTTCAACTTTCAAGTAACCTCTTATCGTCCCATATCACTACTGCCAGCAATATCAAAGCTGTTCGAGAAATTAATTCTTAAACGCTTCTAATATAATAATAGTAAACTAATTTCAAATTAATAGCAATAAAAGTACCAGGCAATACTAATGTAAACAACGAGAAAATCGTAAAATATTTGGGAGTCATCAACAAAATTTAAACTATAAAGAGCATGTAAAACAATTGATTTCAAAAGGAGATACAACATTTATGGCATAAAAAAAAATATTTTATAATAAGAACATTCAAAATAGAGTTAAAATAATAGCATATAAATCATTCGAGAGACCTATACTATCATATGCAGCACTCAAATGGTATGAGATTAGCTCTAATCTAATGGAGAATATTAGAAGTGAAATGTATTACAGTTTGTATAAATAAATATCGTAACAGAATACCTGCATTATTATTCTAATAAATATATTTATAATAATTCAAAAATAATTATAATAAGTAATAATAATTAGCTAGATTTTACACAGCTGTACAAATTAATTAAAGCATACCGGGTGTTCCAGAGCATGTGTATCAGTTTTTTAAAAAGGGAAAAAGCAGCTATCGATTGGTAATATTTTCAACTTCCGAGAAGGACTGAAAAAGGGTTTTTGAAGCTCAAAATTCGCCGAAATTGACAGAAATCGAGGTTTTTAAATGGGCAAGGGAACTTTTTTTTTGTTTTATAATTTTATATAACACCCGGTATATAATTACAAAGTTAATAATAGAAAAAAGAAGAAAAGAAATAAATAGATTTGATAATTTTGATCTACACTACAATAGAGCCTTGAATACCTCAAAAAAATAGTCTGATATCAAATATATTCTACCACAATGAGAAATACATAGAGAAAAGCATGGAAGCGGGTTTATAGGCCCTGAACATTTCATATATATACCTACCTATATTCAAAAGGGTTCATATGAAACTTAGAGCATGTCTCTCTATTATTGCATTATAATAGGGCAAAAAAATCATTGACTACAAACTATAATCCGAATAATATTCAGGATAATCATTAAAAAAATATGATATGTTTTTTTTATGCTCTTTACAGTAACTTATGTAGGTAGATACTCCTTTTGTTGCTTAATTAAGTACGGAACTGCAAGTTTATACTACAACATCTCCAATATTTCGAGCATTTTATTTTATCAAATTACTGTCTTATAAAATGTAGCAAATTACTGCTATCGTTAACAACTAAGCCTTCTTAAATAGAATGTTTGTGCCAATACAGAACAAACAAATTTAAATAAATTATTGGTGGCTGGAAAACATAAATTGATATTAATAATGGGGTATTTTTATGTATTATATTTAATTACTTTAAGCTAGATATAAGAATTAGGATTAGTTAAGATAAAATTTATAAAATTAAATATTATTTTTTCCAAAAGAAAAAAAAATAAAATTATATATTGTAAAACCAATCAATCTGATATACGAAATGATAAAAAATATTAACTTAACAAAATATATAAATTTTTAACTTAATGTCAATTGTAATGTAGTGCTATTATTGTTAAATTTTTTATGGCTAATTAAAATATGTAGATTTTAAATGGAATAAACAAAAAATTTAAGTATACAAAAAAAAGACAATAAAAAGTTTGTTCAGTAGATCTAAAAAGGAATCGGACAGAGCAGTTTTGGACAATGGCAATTAACTGTCAAAAACTTTAGAACCACTTAGAACAGAAAAATCTACTGAACACTTTTTTTCATATTTTTTTACCTTTTTTGTTCTAATTTTTGTTTACTTAACTGTCAAAATTTAAAGGAAAAACAACAAGGCAAAATGTTGTCCAAAATTGTTGTAAAAAAATTCAGAACAAAAAATATCAATTTAGAACTAGTTTGCACAATCTAATGAACACCAATCAGAAAATTTTTGGACAAATAAGTTCAATTAACGGAAACTACTGAGCAAACAAATAAAGTGTTCTTTTTTAATCTAGATCGTTCTAGAACGTTCTAGAATAGTTTACTGAACAAACCAAATATTTCCAATAAAATTAATCCAATCAGACACGTAAATAAAATAAACAAAAACAACACTATATTGAAGAAATCTTGGTTCTAGATATTAAAAATAGTTCATTTGATAAATAATATGTAACTAGTATTCAATTTTTACAGTATACTATTTATTATGCAAAATATTGTTTTACTATACTTATTAAATTTACCATACAAAGTATTGTTTTTGCCTATTGTACTATCTCCAAACCATTAGAACACTTAGGTATTTTAACCTTATTATGTACATGCAATGTTAAAAAAAATGTAAAGCAAAGAATTCCAAATTCAAAAATCAATGAAATACCTTTGAGTTAGCAGATCAACGTAATTTATTATTTTTTATTTTATTTTATTTAAGTTCCATATACGGCGCGAATTTGTTTTTATTGCAGTTAGACAAAATGACGGCATTTACCTTTTTTTTTGTGTCGCTAATAGAAATTTTTTTTAACATTTTATTTTTTTTTTTATACATATTTTTTTTCCCTAATAGATACCAAACAGGTAAATATACATTATTACATTTTTTTATGTTGATTTAACCTTAACTGTTAGCATTATTATTTTTTTCTGTCTTTTTTTTTTAATTATGCAATAAAAAAGTTTTTGTCTTTTTTTTTTAATAATAATTATTTAGAGATTTTGTGGGATTTTAGCATATGAAAAGAGATAAATGATTTTCTAAATATGCTAAAAACAAAAAAAAAAAAAAACAAAATGTTAAAAGTTAAATTTTATTTTGATCTTGGTAGAGTTTATAAAAGGTGAATAATATAACATTTATGGATTGTTGGCTGACATCATGATCTATTACAATAAATGATAGTAGACAAAAGCATTAAAGAAAATTGATTTTTTAAAGGGAAATTTTTTAAATTTTTGATTTAATGTTTGAGTTTTATTTTAAGTGTTTTTTTTCTTGTATTGAATTGAATTTCAATAACCAGGAGTGGATGTAGAATATTTGAATAACTTGAAAAAAAATATTTCGAATAATAATCAAGTTACTCTATTCACATAATAGGTAAATTTTTTATAAAATAACGGATCAATGTCTTAATGACATACTGGGTGGTGTCGCAGTCCACTGGTACTAAGAAAAGTCTACCTTTCAACCGAAAGGTTTCAGTTCTATTCAAAATGAAAGCAAAATGCTTTATTGGTTTTTCGGGCTGTTATTTTGTCATTGGGATAATAAAATTAAATTAAAAAAATTAATGAGAGTACGATTAATATATCAACATAAATAACATGAAATAACACTATTTAATAAGATTTCGTTCCTGACAAGAGTAGGACTAGTAGTATTTTTTCACATTTAATAAGTTGATATGCTTGAAAAATTAATAACTCAATACTCGACTGACATTATAGTTCTACACTATAGTTCTAGTACCATATTAATGTGCGAAAAGGTATTTATACTTAAGTTACTGTAACGAATATAAAAAAAAACATCACTTTGACATAATTCAAATACATGAAAAAAAAAAAAATGATGAAAATTTGTTTTTTGAAAAAAATTTTGCAAATATTATGAAAATTAATAAAAAAAATTTATAATTATAAATATAATGAAAATTCAAAAGATGAGAAAAATTGAAAACCAATATAAATTGTTATAAACTAAGAAATATAATACACTAGAGAGCTCCTTAGATGGGCCGTTAGTATAGATTAAAAATTTTTACTTAATCCTAGACTTTATTAGGTTAAGCAATATGTAGATAAACAAAATATATTAATAAAGTAAAATTTAAAATAAAAAAAAAAATTCAAATACATGAAAAACAAAACCATACACTCATATTACACGCTCTCAAAGTAATTTACCTGTCAACTGTCAGCAAAATTTGTCATATAATCGACAATGGCGATGAATATATAGAAAATAACAACATTTACATTTTTTCTTAAACTTGGCATCACATCGTTTGATTAAATTAAATTCCGACACGATAAATTGAATTTGAATTCTCTAATGGTTAACTGTGATGACAAAAATTACATTTTAGTAAACTTGAATTATCATAATTTTGGTGTTATTCAAGCGTTATTATTAAACTTATTTGGTCTAAATACATCTAAACATTGTGGCAAATAATCTCATAAGGGACCGTGGTCCCAGAAGATTGAAACGTAAAGTGCAATGCGATCTGTAAATTACATAATATTATCATAGGATACACTTCTTCAAGCCAGTCTAGTTATTTAACTTATTGAATTGCAAATCATTCAGATTGTATAAATGTTAAACAGAAAAAAAAAATCCAGAATCAAAAATGTTTTTCTTAAGCTCGATACGCAATATCGTGACTTTGGCATTCTAGTCAGAGTTAATGTCAAAGTTATATTATTTATACATTCTGTATGAGCAAAATTGGTCTTTTTGGGAATTTTATTGACAAAACAAAATAACCACTATAGAATACTTGATTAGCAATTCATGGTTTAATCTTAACTATAATAATGTTTAAGTCAATATTACTTTTTTTTTATTAATAAAGAAAAATATTATTACCAACAATAATAGTTGGGCAAATCCATAACATAATCCATCTCTGTAATTTTACATTGAATTAGTGTTAACTTTTTTGTTCCTCATTAGTCTTATTGTAATTTTATGCAATTCCTTATTGTCTTTGCAATAAAATCGTGATTTTCTCAACATAAAACAAATCTAACAATAACAAAAAAAAAAACAAAAAAAACCTTTCAGGGTCATCTCAATAAAAATTAATGATGAAAAACAGAATGACTACCACGTTTTCATTATTTATCTCGCTTTCTCTTTCTTTTCTACAATATATCAATACATATACGATATACTACATAATATTACATCCATTTAAAAATGATGAAATCAATATGTAAATTTAACATTTTATTTAACCCATCATAATAATAGGGATTAATCGATGTGATGACAGATGACAGGTTATGGGCATTTATATATATATAGTATGTATACATATACATATGTTTATATACTTAATATTGGTACAGAACACTGTCAATATTTATAATGCGAATTATGGAAAATGGGGAAACCAACATAAAATATCAATTATGACACATTATAACAATTACTACCATATTGGTGACAGCATTAGCAAAAATAACAAAAAAAAAAATAAACAAAAAAAAATTAATAAAATGTGAGAGTAGATGACAATGATGAATTGTTAACACCTTAAATGCGTTTTCATTATTAAATGATTCATACACTTTACAACAATATAAAAACAATGATGTTTTTACTTTGTTAATTTTACACAGTTAAAGAAAATGTAAGAAAAATGATGTAAAATTTAAAAGGGAAAGTATTTACATATTTCTGTAAATGGAAATTCATTTAAAAATTATCATACATTTTAATAAATTGTTGTAAAGTTATTATTAAAAATTATTTTTTGTGTGTTTTTTTTTCTTTAATTTAACTGACATTTAAATGAAAGCGTAATTGATTTCAACTTAAATCTAACTTTTACTTCCACTAGTCTATCTAAGCTGGGTGGCGCAGTACGTTGAGCGCCTGCCTTTCAACCGAAAAGTCCCGGGTTCGATTCCCGGTGAAGCAAAAAAAAAAATGCTTCATTGGTTTTTCGAGCTGGTCTAGTACCCTTTGTCATTGGGATATAATAAATGGAAAAAAAATAATTGAGAGTATATATAATCTAGTAACAAATTAAATAAAATGAAACTATTACCATTTAAGAAAGCTTAGTTTCTGACAATAGTAGTAGTTTTCCACATTTAATGAGTAGATAAGCCAGCAATTTGTTAAAATAAAATACTCAAATTATTGTAGATATTGTAGTGTAAAATTGCAGTACCGTACTTAATTAAGCACGAAAAGGTGATTCTACCTAAGTTACTTACTACCTAAGTCAAGATCATAAAAAAAAAGCATATTGTTAAAAAATTCTTTGACATCGAAATTTCTTTGGATATAGATTTCGACACAATTGATTTTTTTTTAATACTCCCCAATAATTGGATAAAAACTGAACTCTGAAATATATACCTAATAAGAATATACAATTTTATTATGTTTCATACGCAACCACATACTTCGTAGTATTGAACAAATATCTAAATCATTAATTTGTCATTCTTGGTTCATAGAAGACCAATATATCAGTACATGTCTGCACACAAGTTTTATTTCCCCAGAAGATTTTATCCTTCTGGATAAGAATAATAAAATTGAAAATAACTAGTTTATACTGCTAATACCGAGTTTATACCGATAATAAATTCGAGTTTATACCGAACTCAAACGCTTTGTCTGATCAAAATTGAATCTAGATTTTGGTAAAAATAAATTTATTGAAGAGAATTCAGAATTTATAAATTGTCAGATCAGAATTTATAAATTGTATAATTAAAACATTTCGATATAATGTTGAATCGAATTAAATTAACCCTTATTGATTTAGTTTTTTATTGGTTTTGTTTTAACTATTGTAGAAAATTTTTAAACAAAAGCAGTGAATTGGACATAGAAAAACACGCCACCTTTTAAAAAACACATTACTTTGTATTCAACAGTTTTTATATTTCACATTTATAATTAAAAAAACTCTATTACAAAATTTATATTAAAATCTATACTGTTCTGCTAATAATTAAGATATTTAGAACAATTTATCCAACAAAAATAGGAGCTTCTCATCCAGAGAAACATAGCCCAACATTTTTGTTTTTTTTTTTTATTTCCCAATGAAACATTACAATCTGTCTCTGAAGGAGACATTCAGTAGTTTGTATGACATTTTTATGCAGGTAAATTGCACTAACTAGCAGATGAGATAACCCAGTGGTCAACCATCCATGATGCCAACATTATACTCCATTGTATTTCTTAACCCTCATTTGATCGTTCCTATTGTCTAGTGGGTAGCTGCAGGCTGCTAGGTCACTTAAGGCGACTTATTTCACTTGCAGCCAACAAGCTGCTTCTCAGCCTGTTTGGATGTGTTGCTAATCTTATCTGGTACTTTCCGCTTATATTTCTAATCTCCTCCTTAATGGTTCTGACCTGCAAATCACGATGTATGGCATCATTAATGACAAACCAAGGCGCGCCAATTATCAATCTTAATAGCTTTGACTGGAAACGCCGTAATATTGCAATATTTGAGTTGCTGGCTACTCCGCACAGTTGGATACCGTAGGTCTATATCGGTTTCAAGACAGCTTTATAAATCAACAGCTTGTTTTCCAGTGACAACGGCGAGTTGCGGCCAATCATCCAACACAATTTGCTTAGCTTCAAGCCCAGTTGCTTTCTTTTGTTATGAATATGGATTTTCCATGTGAGTCTCCTGTCCAAGGGTGATTGGTGCTACTGATTTGTGGTAGTTAACGAAGTAGTCGTTATTAAGTACAACCATTGGACAAGTTTACCTCTTTAGTGTAAATGTGATTTTGCTCCATTCACCCTGACTTCCACTTTTTTAGCCATTGCTGAACTTTGTTTATGCTGTGTTGCAGAATCTCTGAAGCATACACTGGGTTACAATGTGAAGCCAATATGGCCGTATCATCAGCGAAAGTGGTAATGGTTGTTTCATTAGTTGTTGGTAAGTCTGCAGTTTAAATGAGATATAAGACATATATACTGTCTTGTCCCCTGTGATACACCTGACATAATTTCATTAGTACAACCCAACTAAATAAATTTTTATTATTTACGTTATAAATTATCTAAAATATTAATACGCTAATAATATCTGTAAAACTTTCCACCTCGGGGAATTAAAACAAAAAGCAGGGACAAGAATCCAAAAATTTAATTTTCAAGCTTTATAAAAAAATTACTGAAAAAACTACTGATTAAGAAATAAAAAAAATTAAAAACTACTAATTTTTGTGTCCACCTGTCAAATAAATCATTTATAGAAAAACACATCCAAGTTCTAAGCCCATATATGAAAACTATATATTTAATATACAAGAACCAAATAAGATCATCTGAATAACAGCAAACCATCACAATCAATAAAATATGAAGGTTTTTCAAATTAGAAATATTTTTTTAAAGTCGTCAAACAATTAAAATTTACCCATTGAAAATTTCTCTGGTTTGTGTCTTTGAATTAGCCACTGCGAAATGTTTTATATTTACCGATACAGGAATATCTTCAAGTATTGAATGTTTATTTTGTAAAGCAAAATATTGACATACAGAAAAAAAATATAACATGGTGGTAAATCCTGCTTTGCCATCTTCAAAAATTCACTAGATTTGCTAAAAATCCTAGATTTGCTAAAAATCCTACACATCAGATATTATAGCAAGATATTATATCAAGGGCAATATTGACTATTTCTTTAATTGGTGCTCTCGGTTAATTGCATCTTCACATCGTATTTCCGTTGTATGCAAAATAAAATTTTTAACTAAAATGGACAGTTGTACATCGGAGACTCCACGGAGGTAACAACAAGAAGATTGAAGAAAGAAGAAAATAATATGTAACAAAGATGGTTAAATTGGACGATATATGCTAAGAGAAATTAATTGTTTGGCAAAAATAGAAAACTTTGTTTTGAATTAAATATTTAAATGCAGAAAAAAGAAATAATTTTTTAACGCTGGACCTGCGAATGTTTGGCCAGGAATAGCTAGTTATTAGATAAATTGTTTTTTTTTTAAGATAAAACAAATAGCTTGAATCAAGTCACTAATATATAACAAATTCATCATAAATTGGAAAAATTAAAAAAAAAGTTTTGTGATCAACAAATCTTAATAAAATATGACAAAATGACATTTTATAATTTTTTATTCGTTAATTCCCCAAATAAAAACACTTTAAAATTAGATCACTTAAAATCAAAATTTCAATTTATCAAATTTTTAATATTTGAACCAAAGCAAATTTGAAATTTGTAAATATCAATTTTCTACAATTACGAGTGTATTATATATCCAACTTAAAACCGACATACCAACTATTCAATAAAAACCGCACCACCGCCTTAATTCTATTATTATTATTATTTTATTTACAATTTGACAAATATACGGAATTTCCACGTATTTAAATATGTATATATTTACATGTATATTTAAATAACCGTTCACCGCGTGATTAAATTGTGAAATATTTTAATAAGTAATAACATTAAAATATCCGATTACAATTTAAAAATTATAAAATTCTTTAGCGTTTTATGTTTACTGATGATGGTGGTGACTTGAAACAACAACAACAACAAATGCAAAAATTAAAATTCTTGGACATAAAAATGAATAATGGAGTCAGCGCTTATTAACCTTCATATATATGTAAAAAATTTACTCATTGTTATACATAATATTATTTAATATTCCATAATATCTGTAACATAAGTAAGACCACAATTCAGCAATAATTTTCTTGAATTAACAAATGACGTTAGTATGTAATCCAATTCGATTAAATTAATTTTTTCACATTTCATTTTACACAGATCAGATCTTACACAAGTCATTACTGAAATATTAAATTAATTTTTTTTTTAATTTTTACGCTTAGATTAATTCAAATATGATAGACTGTTCCATTTTACACGATTAATTTTCTTTTATTTGATTGTATTACTTACCTTCACTTCACGTGCATTCAATCAAACCTAGGAACCAGCCCCAACGATAGGATAGTCAACTCTAATGTAGTAAGATTATTAGACCACAAAAAAAAATATGTATCTGATCAGAAAAGGTAAGTGCCAGGCTTGAGTTTAAAAGTTATCAGTTTGAAAAAACTTAAATTACTAAGTCTAAACCCAAGTCATACGGATAATCTAAATCTTACGGAAATTACCTCTTTAATAGTTATTATATTAAAACGTACATTGGATATGAGGGAAATTTTATACAATTTCAAGAAAAAATTCAAGATAAAATAATCATAAAATGTACCCTTTAATAGGGGTTAAACGATCTAAAATAAAGTAAGTTTCTTATTAAAGGTTACCATTTTATTTTGAAATGAAGGCATATTGATATATTTATATATCAACATTTATTTATATCCATTAACACTTACAATAACGATTTTTTAAAGTTTTATAAGATTGAAGGAGTGCTATATATATAATAGTGATTAATACACAACTTCTAATTTCCAACTTCGATTACCTTTGTAACTTAAGTCGAAATGGTAATAATCTGTGAGTTATAAAAATCAATAAAAATAAAAACTTATAACTCGCAGATCGTATTTTAGCATGACGATTTAAATTATAAAATCATAAGTTGTATAGGTAAGTAGATAGATATGTACGTTAGGTACAGTAGAAGTATTTAGAGCATAGTCATAAACAGACAATGTTTCAAACCACTGAAACAATAAATTATTTAATAATAATTAATAATAATTTGGACATCTATATTATTTTTTTTTTTAAATAATTATTATGAAAAACATTATTTAAATAATATAATTTTAATCACGAATCAATCACTAATAGCTATAATTATTTTAAATAAAAATCACAAAACGGGGATTGATTTCAAAAGAATTTTAAAATTAAACTGAAGAATTTCTATCTGTCTACATAATTGACTTGAAAAAAAAAATATGTTTGATTTGAATTAATTTATTATGTCGTTTAACAATTTTATATTATTGTAACATAATAAATTTCTAATTTTTTTTTTTACGTATGTATTCTATTCAAAATCCCACGTTTAGAATTCATTTTATTTTTTTTTTAACTACACTAGAAAATCTACTTAAATTAAATATTTAATGAGATATTTTCAATCAATTAAAAATCATTTTAATATTTAGATTTCATTTTATTAAACATCATAAATGTCACATTATTCTTAAATGGAAAATGAAACAGTCGTTCTCAAACAATTTCATTTAAAACATTTTGTTCAGTAATTAAATTAATATGGAAACAACTAACGAAATTTACACCATATGTTTCGAAAATTCAAATTTTTGTATATTGAGCAAGGTACTAACATTGTTAAGCAAAAGATATTTGATTTAGTTCGCGAATGTATTAAGAAAAATGGTAATGATTACCCTAGAGATATCAGAAGCTAAATAAGCTATATAAATATGAGTCATAGGAAGAAAACCACTCTACCAAGCTAGATATTCTAGTCAACCAAAGTGTCGCAGTTCTAAGAGATAGAAAATAAAACAGGCATTGTTGAACATTTCCTTTGCAGTTGCCCACCATTAGTCAGACTTTAGGTGAGGCTTTCCCTAACAATATAGATTATTGCACATGATTTTCTGATCAATCTTCTGGTAGAATGATAATGAGCAAATGATTCTGTAAAATAATCAACAACAACAAGTAAGTCATTCGTGTGGCATTTCGTGGCATCAAAAAGGTACAATATAACTGCTAATTGGCTTTCCAGAAGCAACTGGAGTGTCCACTTCACCTCTAACTTCACCAAGAGATTAGACGGTAGCAAAAAAAAATATTTTCATAATAAAGTAATTTGATCTTATGGAATCTTGGGCAAATTATCGATTCACAAGAACGTAATTAATAGCAGTAACAAAATATTTCACAAATTATTGAAGGTATGATGCCAAGGTATGGAGATAATTGCATTTCTATTTTATTTTATTCATTATTAGCAAAGCCAGGTGGACGTTGTCCGTATTTAATACAAAATATATAAAATTTATTAAAACTATTTATGAACCGAATTTGAAAAAAATGGTTTTTGAAAATATTGTAAAAGTTAAATAACATATATTCGAACAAATGTTGAGTCTAATTTTAAATTTGTAGTAGATTTGAATTTATGCATCAATAACATTAGGATGCAATGAATGATTTTATTATTAATCTTGGGCTATTATAATAGTTTTTGGCTGATATTTGAAAACCCTGTTAAGTCCATCGAATTTAGAAGTCACTTCGGGTGGATAACACTCTTATTTCCATTTGTGACTGTATCGTCGCTATTTTAATTTAACATTTAAGTTTTCAGAAATGCTTCTTTCACCAAGCTATAGTAAGTTCTCAGCTTATATACAAAGATTACTTTTACTACAAATTCTTGTTTGCATTTTTAATTTTACGCTTTTAAATTTAAATGTTGCGCCAGATCGCCTCAAGCGAATCAGCTAGAAACTGATATGCTTATAGAAAGACTATCCAACTCTCAAGATAAACTCAATTCTGGAAACCAATCCCGAGTCTGAGATTATTCTGGCGGGAGACTTCAATATTCATAACAGAGACTTACTTAATTTTTCTAGTCACAACAGTCCCGAAGGCAAACAAGTTGAACTTTTTTCCAATTTTTTCAACCTTTCTCAACTTGTCAAAAGCCCTACGAGGATACCAGACCGACGCGACCAGAACGGACACCTCCTGGATTTATTCCTAACTACCCATCCAGAGAAATATTCAATCTCTGTTAACTCTCCGCTAGGTGGTTCCGACCACTGTCTTGTAAGCACAAGCTTCGAAGTAGGCACAACAACCAGTTCTTCTAATTCTCCCAAAAGACTAGTTTGGCATTATCACCAATCTGACTGGGAAGGCTTCAACAACTTTTTAAATGCATCGAGCTGGTCGTTGTGTTTCCAATATAAAAATGTCGACTTTGCTGCAGAGGTGATTACCAAGAGGATTCTATTAGGAATGAAAACTTTCACTCCAAATAGCCTTAGAAGTATAAAACGAAATCCCTCAGGTTGGTTCAACGACCTCTGCAGCAAAGCTCTGAAATCCAAAGAAGAAGCTTACAAAAAATACAAGAACAATAAAACAGTCAATACGTATGAGAGTTATAAAGTGGTTAGGAATAAATGTAAAAAAATTATCAATCAGCAAAAATTCCTGCATAACCAAAGATTGAGACGAGAAATCTTTGATCTCCCCAACAACAGCAGGTCTTTCTGGACATTTGCTAAAAATGTTGGGCAAAATTTTTGCAAGTCTTCGTTTCCACCTATGATTGATAATAATAGTACTATTATATCAGATTCTGTTGGAAAGGCTAATCTCTTCGCAAAATTATTTGCAGCTAATTCCACACTCCCTCCTACAGCCCAAAATCCTTCATCAATCCCTGTTCTATATTATTCCTTCGGAAGGATCTACTTTAGAACAAGAGCTGTAGCAAAAGTCTTGAAGAATCTCGAAATAAAAAAATCTACCGGTCCTGATGGTATATCTGCAATTGTGCTGCGACACATTGCCTTCGCTATTTCTAAACCTCTGCGCAACTTATTCCATTTGTCCTTTTCTTCAGGAACTTACCCGTCCTATTGGAAAGTTGCCCAAGTTTATCCGATTCACCTAAAAAAGGTGACAAAAGCAATCCTTCGAACTATAGGCCCATAGCTATTACTTCCATTATTTCCAAAACGATGGAAATCTTAATCAATCATAAGCTGAAGAAATATTTTGACAATAGAGTTATAATTCATGATAGCCAATACGGCTTTCGAGCCCAACGTTCCACCGGTGATCTAATGACATGCCTCTGCGAAAAGCTTAACACCAGTCTTCATCAATCTGGTGAAGCTGCTGTTGTAGCTCTGGATATATCTAAGGCTTTTGATCGAGTTTGGCATTCTGCTCTTATAGCAAAATGCAACGCTGTAGGCCTTGGTTCAACCTTTTCTAAATGGATTGAAAGTTTTCTTTTAAATCGATCTATCATAGTTTCAGTTGACGGTTCTTTTTCCGACCAACTTCAAATCAATGCTGGTGTTCCACAAGGCTCTGTCCTTTCCCCCACCCTATTTCTCATTTTCATTAATGACCTTCTCAAATTAACTTTCAATCCAATCCATAGTTTTGCTGATGACAGCACTCTAGTAGCATCATATGATTTTCTAAGACAAACTAATGCTACAACTTCCGCAGTCACCTCCAAAAGAACAATGATGGCCGGCGCGCTCAATCACGACCTTGCCAAAATTGTCGACTGGGGTAAAGCTAACAGAGTCGAGTTTAACACTTCAAAAACTCAAAGCTGTTTTGTTAGTAACAAGCTAACAACATTCGAACCAATTCTCCGGCTTCAAAATGAAGGTATCCAGCGACTCAAAGATCTGAACATTTTCGGAATGCGAGTGAATCAAAATATGCACTGGAATGAGCATATTTTCGATATTGCGAAAAGCGCCGCAAAATGTTTAGGATTTTTGAGCCGCTGCAAAACTTATTTTTCATCTCGAGACCTTTTAAAAATGTATAAAGCATATATACGACCCAAGCTCGAATATAACTCACATTTATGGGCAGGTGCACCAAAAATTACTTTAAATTTTTTGGACAAAGTTCAAAACCCCGCCATTCGTCTTATAGGCGACATAAATGTGACCTCATCCCTTATACAACTTGGTCATCGTCGTATTGTTGGAGCACTTACTCTATTTTATAGATATCTGCTTGGTGTTGGCACTTGTTCCGAGGAATTAAAATCACTTCTTCCTCCTCTTAAGCAATTCAATCGCACAACACGAGAGGCATCAAGTGCCCACCCTTTCACAGTGGAAATTCCGAGATGGTTTAAGTCCGGCTATGGAAATTCTTTTATAGTAAGAACATCCCGATTGTGGAACCGCGTCCCAATCGAAGCATTCCCAATGAGAGAAGGATTTTTTATTTATGACTTACAGAGGTTTAAGACGAATATTAACAACATTGTTCGCTCTTTCCCACAAAACTTTTCTTCTTCCTTTTTCTTTCCTTTCCTCTAACTATCCTTTCCTTTTTCAAATAGTCAACGGTACGCAAGTACTTAAAGGTTCAAAACCTAAGTTTTTGATATAATATAAAAAAAAAAAAAAAAAAAAAAAAGAAAGAAGAAAGAAGATATATTTAAATACTATCACCCTTCTTTCCATTGTAATACCTTTGGTTTTCGAAATATTTCTTATTGATTCTAGGAGTTTTATGACAACTACCAGAATCTGTCATTTAGCAGCATTTTAAAGTACCGAAATAGCTCTATTTTTTTCAGATCATAAATAACTTTGTAAAACTTGAGAACTCTATCTCACATGTATAGCGAAGAAACAAACTATACCTTTTCTTTTAAGTTCATGTTTTTTTTTTAGACCGCATGTCATTGAAGAGACAATTACAACACCCGTTATTACTTAAAAACAATTTACAATACAAAAAAAAAATTTAAAAATTGATATCGACCAGAAAAAGAAATTCCTGTAACTTAAATTCGAACCCTCATCTTTCTATTGGTAGTCGAGTTGCTAAACAAATTACGCTATTCCACAATGTAATTTGTAACGAAATATTTAATGCATAAAATTTAATGCGTATAAGCACACAAACACAATAATGTTGTTTTGAAAAATGAGATTTGAGTGGGAGGTCCAGCCTGATAATTGTACAAAATTTTAAGTCCCCACGACAGCTGAAAGTGCGAAATGCTTTACGATTACAAACATTTTATATCCAATTTTATTTCTGCACATCTTTCGGGTTGTATCTACTTAAGTTGCTACTCAACTTTAAATTTTTTTTTTGTAAACAATAAATTTAAAACATTCTAATTTGTATATTATATAAGGCGTGTTCGTAGTTGCAGTAAAATATGCGTCGGTGTCTTGCATATATTTTTCTCTATCACTATGAACAAAAAAACTTGCGCAGGCGCGCAGAAAATTGTTTAGCAGTCATTCTTGTTCATAGAAGCAGCACATGCACAATTCGTTTATATAGTCATATTATATTGTTTAAAATTATATTATTATATATTTTTATATATATTTAATATATTTTAATATATTTTATATATATTTTTTAAATATATTTTATAAATATTTTTTTAAATATATTTTTTTTTAAATATTTAATATATTTTAATATATATTACTTATATATTACTTATATATTAAAATATATTAAAATTATTATATATTTTTTCAATATATTGATTTTATTATATTTATATATTATTATTATAAACATATTTATTTTATTTTAATAATTAATTTTTATTTTTTACCTAAATATTAAATGTTACATGCACTTTAAAAATCATTCTAAAGCAGGCGCACTAAAATATCTGCACAATCTGCCCGACGTTGACGCGACACCAATAACTATGAACACAAGCGCCTGCTTTTTATCTGCGCGGAATTTTTGATGATATGCAACTACGAACAAAATATCTCTTTTGTTGCGCAGGCGCGACCACTACGAACACGCCTATAGCCTTCTTATGAGAATTATCTCTTCAGGCATAATTCGTTGAAATAAATAAATAAATAAATCGAATGATCAATTCTTATACAAGAAATTAGTTTTATCATGAAGGTCTGAGGTCAAGATATAGTGTACCACTTCCATTTTAATAGACTAGTTCTTCTTAATCTTCATTAGATAAAAACCCTGTATTTTTATAATCGATTGAGAAACTCTGATCTACCTATTTTAAAGGTTATTTACAACCATTTAAATTGCATTTTTTTTCTCAGAGAATTTTATTTAATTTGTAGTACTAAAGTTTTCAGAAGGAAATACAAAAATGAACATCACTCGTCTTTGTTTTTTTTTGTTTAGTTTCTTCATAAAATATTTAACAATGGCATTTATACACTAACGTAGGCTGCTGCTGATGATTATTAAATTTAATGTTATGATCTCAGTTGGAGCTAATTTTTGTTGTATTTTTCTTTTGAAATTTAAAATATTCATTAAAATCGATTAAGATGTTATATAGTCCATTTCGATTTCGATCTTTTCAATTCATTTAGAATCGAAATAGAAAAAAAAAATATATGAAATATTATTCAAAGTTGAATTAGAAATAAAAAAATATTATTTCCGGGACCTAATTCAAAAAAAAGAAAATTTTGAATTAATTTTAAGCTTTTAATTTTGTTTTTGTAATTTGTAATTTTGACACGGTGTTAATTCACTGTTTTTTAATTTCTAATCTAATATTAAACGCCTTAAATGTTTTTTTTAGTTTAATGAGAACCTATACAGGTTGATAATTCCATAATATGTGATTTAAATATTAATTGAAAATTATTTACTATAGATTAGTGGTTGATTGTGGAGTTTTTAAAACTAAAAAAACCAAAATGGATGGATGGTGTGGCGTCTCTCCTTCTTCTCATTACAATATTCGTAATTTTATTTCGTGAATATTGCACTAAGCTCTTTTACTATACATATACTGAAATAAGCTTCTATAAAATTTCTCTCACTACTTTAACAATAATAATTACAATACTTATTTCAATTATATATTAAACGATAGCTTAGCTTACGAATTAGACATAGTTGAGTTGTAAACTGTACATTAATAGACTAAGACATAAAATTAGTCTTTCACTTATTTCAAAACTTGAAACCCTAGGTGAAATAGATTTAAATTACAAGAGTGCTATAAAAATATGTGTAAAAAGTAGTAAAAATAACATTGAAAAATTTAAAATCGATAAAAAAATATTAGTATGACATTCGTTAAGAGGTTTTTTTTTTACTTTTCACAAATATGTCAAATCAAGAATCACACTGGTTGATATGTTCAATACAGTATGACATATGTTCGACCGCTTGCCCTCCTTCAAAGAAGAAGCAACAAATGTTTTGCTCAAGTAATTAGAAAAAATATGCAAGTAAAATTGGTTGTTATTGGAATACAGATTTCGCTGCACTATGTTCTACTGCACTACAATTTAAAAAAATTGAATTTAGTTCTGAAAATCAGAAACAATTTTTGACTAAACAAATAATTGAAGCTCTGATCTTGTAGCCTACTAGTAACTACCTGCTAATTCAAACATATATTTATATCCCAGATTACAAAATTCTGGGTTTGGATATATGTTACTTGAAACGTGCTCAATTCAGATATGTAAGGATATGGCAGGAATTCTTCATTAAATCGGGTTTAGATATACATATTACATCGGGTTTAGATATACATATTTAGACCAACTACAAAATTCAAAAACTTCAAAACAATTTTTAACTTTCTTAATTTTGGAAAAAGGCGCATCAAGTATTAAGCAACTTATTAATAATTGAAAAATTGTAGTAAAGTTAGGGTTACATGCCTGAATGTCATTTGCCTGTATTTATATGTACAATTTATGAGATGGCGACCGAAATACCGACTATAATATCATAAAACACCAAAATACTAAAATTCCAAAAATCAATTTTAATTCAGTTTTGTTTGCTTACAACAGCGATTACTCATAAAAATGATGTATGTAAATATTCTGCAAAAGGGGTAGAACTTTGACTTTAAATCTCCAACTTTAAATCTTCCAATTTAGAATCTCTCATATAAATAAATATATATAAACATTTTTTTTTTATATTTTCTACAAAAAAAAATATAAAATTATAAAAACCGATGTTCAACAAGAACATATTTTATCAGTCAACATTTTTGTAGAAAAATAGTTGACATTTTGTCGCTCAAATGGAAGGGTACACGTCGTATCGGAAGGCTGAGAAAAATATGGACAAAAAGTCTTACTCGAAACAAGTACCCAACAAAGAACGTAACCGTAATTGAGAAGAGGATAGTCGCAGTTAGGAGACGACAGAAGAATTTTATTTCCGCCCTATGACCCACGGATGGGGTTACAGGATAATGATAATAAACTTGAACTAGATACACAATTTTATAAAATGAGAGGAACATTTTTTTGCTATTCCAGAACAATTTTTTAAGTATTGGTAAGTATTTTCAAATAGCAGTTGAAACCAAATGTAATCGAAATGTACTCGAATTCAGAATCTGTATTAGCATTAACATTACTTATTTACTTACTTCCAGATGTCTTTATTATCAGTTTATTCGCTCCAATTCGTAGTACCCATTATTAAAAGATTTATGGATTTAATGAACATTATTCATATAACAGATTATGGATTTCTGCCGTATTGTTGCATATCTGAACTGAGTACGTCTCAAATAAAATAATTTTATTCAAACGTGTGACGCATGACCCAGTAATCGGTTTAGTATTTGTATTAGTAACTATCATTGCAATAGGAGAATAATAGAAAGTGAAATTATCACGTATCACTGTGAAAAATTGACTTGTTATTGTTTGACCATTGCTGATCACGGACTTTACCAAAAATAAGCAATATTGAATTTTAATCCATTGAATTGTAGCTAATTCATTCAATAATTTCAACTGCTTTACTCCATTTGAAAAATTATTCTCATAATTCACAATACTTTATCTTTTATCTTAGCACAAAAATATTACCCACAATAATTCTGGATTTCAGTCTAATGTTTAACCATTTAACAAATGTTTAACAAATATAGGAATGTAGAGAATTTGTACACCTAGAAATCGAGATAAAAAAATAGGCTTAAAAATCATCGAAGACAAAACAAAATAAGAGCAAATTAGAAGTAATCAGAATATGGCAATCAGAAAGTACAACTATTGAAGGAGTTAGAACCTTCACATATCTCGAACTCATTCAGTACTGTATTCTACCCAGAAATAGATGTTACTATGCAAACAGAAATTTACTACAATCAAAGTTAATATCAAGGAAAGCAAGGATGACGATATTATATAAAACTTTAATACGACCCATAGTGACGTATGGATGCGAGATACGAATCGTGAATGTAGCTGAGAGAACAGACTATCCTATATTTGAAAGAAAAATTTTGCAAAAAATACTCCACCCTAAAACATTGGAGAATGGGAAATATATGTAATTAGAAATTAAAACAGTGAGATTATAAAATATAATTAAGAATGAAGATAATGAGAGGCCCAAAGACTAAGATTGCGTTTTTTATATTCTTGACAGTAACTTGCAGGTATTGAATTACGTTTTCGTGCTTAATTAAGTACGGTACTGCAAGTTTTTTACTACACATTCTCCTACAAATCCCGAATTGGAGACAAGTAGTTCAAGACCACTAACCCTTTTGGAGGAGTATTGTGATGAAGACCAAAGCTCCCTCAGAGGTGTTAGGTGTTACACAAATGATGATGATAATTTTTATACAAAACAAATGAACGATTTCATTAGAATTCAAGTTATACAAAAGGCAATCTTCTGTTTTAAAATCTAACGAGTTCATTGACCATCCCTCGTACATTAATCCAAAAATTAATTTCCTTCTAAATAGTCGAAATTTTCGCAGTTAATTTAATTAATTTTCATTTAAAAGGGGTATCGATAACATTTCACGTTAATTTTTTTGTTTTTGTCATAATTAATCAGTAATTCTTATACTTCTGAAATAAATATCGTTTTTTGTTTTACTTTTTATGTCAAAAGCATTTTGGTAATTCATTAATTCTCAAATTTAAATAAAATCAAAAAATGTTTTAAAATTTAATTTTCTTTTTTTTGATAAATCGGAAGTCTAGTATTGTGTAGGTTTATTGTCATATTAACAATTAATAATTTGTAATTTGCATGTTAATTATACAAAGCCTTCAATATCCCATTAAACCAAAACTTATTAAATAGAAGTGAATCCCTGCAGAGCGGATATTAGGCAAAATTATTGATTGGGACTTTTAAATTTCAACATAATTATCACGTGATTTTTTTTTTTTTGGATTTTTATAATAATAGAAAAATGGAACGGATGCTCCAAAATAAATTCAATACCTACGAAAATTATATTGGATATATTCTATTAAATTTTTCTTTTGTATATATACATAATAATGTAGATAGTATATAGGAAGAAAAATAAATAAATTTTAAATGTTAACAAAAATTGAAATCTATCTTAAGAAATTACTAAATTTAACTAAACTTGTTTTTAAAATAAAAATATTTCGGTTGTTGATCGGTCTCGTAATTATATAATAATCTTCTATATAGACGTTTGTTATTTTAAGTCTTACAGCTAAAATTAGGTGTCTATTATGTATTTCGATCGACTTTCATCGAATCGTTCATCGTTATCGTTAGAGTTATTCGATTATGTATTTCGATGAAAATTTGATCGAAAGTGTTTTGAAATGCTGCCATTGTAAAATTCAAATCTACGATGAAAATGACATATGTTTGATTCTTTGACTGTCAAATTCAAATTATTATACGAAAAAAACAAAACAATAGTGTTATAACTATTTGAAATTTTTAAGTTGAATTTAAAAGTGTTTAAATAAAATGAAAATTATTAAATTAAAAGTTTTTATAAATAAAATGAAGCAGAGTTAAATTTTTCAGTTTCTGATAGTGCTGAAAAACGCTATCAAATTGCAGAGTTAAAAAACTAACCAATATATAGTCGGGATTATTCCAATCCACTGGATTCGGAAGATTATACGTATATAATTAATAATAAATAAAGTAATAACATGAAATTGATGAGTTATTATCTACAAAACTTAATTTTATTAACAGTTTTGATCAAAATTTCCTATGTTAAGCAACATTGCTTTTATGGATTTATTATATATATTTATTTATACAATAAGTAACACGTCGATTCCAAATATAATTAAATTGGCCAGCGTATCAAGATTCTGTGCGGTTTGTACCAAAGAAATGATTTGCAGCGTAGGAAATGATTTTCATGTCGGACTAGCAGAGCTAATTTTTTCTGTTGTGCTTAAGGAAGTTTCATATAAAATTTGCAGTTTATACTTATGTCCAAAATGGATCAAATTCCATTACGACCTAGAAGAAAAAAATCAGACAAGCATTATTTTTATGATTAAAGTAGAATTACTGAAATAATTTATTTACACTAAGTTTTATATTGCAGTTTATTTGTAACTGGCCTTTTATTCCTATTAAAATTTATTTCAATAAAAAAATAATTATATGAAGAATAAAGTAAAATATCTACTTCCATTTCAACAATTAAATTTATTTTTATTCCAAAAAATATCATAAATATAAAACAAATACCAGGTGTTCAAGCGTCGCTCTTTTATTTAATCTTTTCAATTCAAAATTGAAATAATTTGTAGAGAGATTTTCTTTCGATGTCTCTTTCGTGATAAAATTTTACATCGATAAACTTTATCGATTTCGTTGAAAATTTCTGAACGATATCGAAATACATAATGGCAATTTTGCATTTTGACATTTCGTTCGATCAAATCGTAATCGTTATCGAAATACATAATATGCACCTTAGTCTTTATTTTTAAAAACAAGAAATATTAATAGATAACAATCGATGACATCATCGTGATGGTAGTGAAGAAAATCAAATTGGAATGCATGTTCATCCATTTTCCAATATTTCAATTATTGCCATGTACTTTGAACAATTGAACAAAACTAAACGATGGCAGCATATCCTTTACATGGATAGAATTTGATATTTATCTGATAAATAAAATTAATTATCTATAAAAATAAAAACACATTCCAGATTTGACAAAAGTTAGCCATTATTACTATTATGTTCATATGTGCAATAAGTGCCGAGAAATAAAGCCCAGACAGATATGATATCGGCTTTATAACGAAAAACTTTGGAAATCGTATCTAACCATTACAATCACCAAACAAAATTTGAATTATTGTGTATATGAATTTAGGTACGTTGACATTAATTTGTTTTGTTGTTGTGAAAAACTACGATGGGAAATTACACCAATCCAATACATCTGTATTTTGTTGTTTTTTTTTGTAATTGAATTGTAAATTTATATTTTGTAATTTTTTGTTTTTTTTTTTTGTAAATTTGAAATGTAATGTAAAATTACTAAACGCAAAAGTTTCGAAATTATTTTAAAAATTCAAAACAGAACAACAAAAAGAACAACAAGAACAAAAAACTAGATCAGCACATTTAACTTTAAAGAATAACGAAAAATTTATTTTTAGGTTAAAATCACAATTTTTTTTATGGTGGTTGGTTATATTGAGTCCAAAACATATTGAACTTTGCACTGAATATCAATATTAAATGAATGGTAATGTCAAAAAAATGTAAAAAAAAGTGATTTTTAATGTACATGTAAAATATTCGATTAGATATATTAAACGGTGAGTGCAACAATTGAACTGTATAGAGTTATAGACTATAGAGCTGTATAGGATAGTATTCAGCAATTTTCCGAAAAAAGATTCTAAGACGATGTAACATAATTTCTAAAAAAAATGAGATTTTCATTCACTAAAATTATTCAATTGAAAGAATAAACTGGAGTAGTTTAACTCAAGTATCATATACAAGTCTATAATTCGTTCAATGTTCCATTTCAAGCTACAAATTATCAAAGATTTAAACAAATTACTAGAATGCTCTGCCAAGTCATTTCTAATATTAACATTATCTTACTTGACTATCAATTGTGTGTTGTAGCTGTCAATAGTTGGTTGCATATAATAAAGTTGATATGGCCATATGGCTGAGACGGACATTTTACAAAAAAAAATATTTGCCAAAAAACCTTTAAGCAAAAAGATGATTAGCAAATATAGACGTTTGACAAATTAACCGTCGTTACCTATTATTTCTGGATATTTATATACATATATACACACATGTCCACATATATATATATATATATATATATATATATATATTTACATAAATAAATACAAAAATGGAACATGAACACTTTCGTTCGTAATCGTCTTCCTTTCCTTTTACCCTCCTCGTTAGCCAAACGTACCAGCCGGTATAAAGTCTACTACTATAGTGTTTTGGTTATATTCAAAAGCACATATATATATATGTATGTTCTAAAAAAAGGGCAAAAAACATTTTTAAATGCAATTAAACAATCAACTAATTGCTTTGAGTGTATCAACGTGTCATTTTAATATTTAAACAAAACTTTTAAATTGGTGAAACACAATTATAGTTACATATGATAACATCAGTTAAATAAAATAAATAAAAAAAAACTCATAATAATGAACACATGGCCTAGCTCAGACACATCGACAATTTCATACCACAAAACAATGGCAAACTGTGATTGTGAACCAGGCCACATAAGCATAAATGACAAGACTAAAGCAGAATTTTAAGCAAACATAGCAGCTAAATATAGCGTACTTTATACTAAAAGGATTGATATATGCGTCAACTTTTCAGATTCCATAACAATAATACCAATATTTCCTGACAAATCAAAAAGACGTGATGCTTTTTAATTGGCTTGTCCTAGGCATCAAACTCACACCAGTACGAGGTACATGTTACCCATTCACAGCTACCTATACACGATAATCTCCACCTAAGGATCTCTAGGAAGTATGCAGATTAATCTGTAGATACTATAAATAAATAAATATAAAAACAACTTTCAAATTGTTCAACTTTCGGAACTTTGGGTTTAGAGCAAAATTCAATCAAAATTTAGATTAAAAAAATTTAATCTTTGAGGTCAATCGCGGAAGTCTATTGATATTAAATAGAACAGACTTTGATATAATAAAAGTATAAATATAAATTAATGTGTTGCTCTACATAATATTTGTATTCAACATGGTATAGAATTTGTAGTAGCACCTGAAATGAGCAAAAATGAATCCGTTACAAACAAACAACATATGCTATGCCTAATATATTACTAAATTAAATTTTTGTAGAATATATCTAAATATAGTTAAAATTTTAAAATAAAAATCATTTATTTAAAAATTTATTATAAAAGTAAAAAATAACGGATAGTTCAGTCATTTTATGATTCTTAAAACTAAAAAAATAACTTTTAAGCAAACCAAAGTATATATAAAGAAAATATCATAGACCCAATAGACATTTTTATATTGGCTACAAAATTTATCCATCTATACTGTCCGAAAGAAAGCAGAACAGCATATACACATTTAAATAATCTGCAATAACAAATCATTTTGAAAAATTTCTAATGTACCATACTAAATCATATCGAGATCTATATTGAACCTGCTGAGCCTAGTAACTTCCGCTTCACAAATACGATATTTAGAAACAAATAATGCAGCTCAGACAAGACTTAAAATCTGAATTATTTCAATATTTTCATCAGTGTAGTAATCTGAAACAGTCATCAATGACCACAATAAGATATCATCAAAATATGCATAAAATTTGTATCATTTCTTACTCCAGTTTTTTTTTTTTTATTTTTAAATTGAGAATTTCTTCAACCAGCAGAATCATATCATATCATAATCATAATAATAACAAAAAAAATACTCATTTTTCCTATATATTATTAGAATTGGAAATGATCCATGAGAACCATATTCTTTTTTTCAAGTAATACCAAACAAGAATTTGAGAAGTGAAGAGGTTATTTTCATGAAGTCATAATATTTATAGAGTATTGTTGACATGATAGAGAATTTATTTATTTTAGTTTACGTGTATTTTTTTTGTGTTGATTTTTTGCTTCTTTTTTGTTTATGTTTCCGAATTTGTTTATGCTAATTGGAATTCGAGAAGTTTTGTATATATTTAAAAAAAAAATATACATATATATATATTATTTTTCGAATATATTTATGCGATATTTTGAATTAATTTTAAATATCATCATATTCTATCATTATAAATTCGAAAAAAAATGTACATATGTATTTAAATTAGTAAGTCAACATTTACAACTAACATTATTAAAAGCTTCCAACAAAAATGAAGAACTTAATAGAATATCAAAAAAAAAAAAAATATTTTTAACTTTATCTACAATCATGATTCTGAAATATGAACATTTCGAATTTTATAATCCGTTCTGAGTTCTGACTGTGGCTCAAATTCATCAGATCCTATTAAATATCCTCTTATCTCATTGTATACATTACTGCAAAAACAGATTATACAATATGCCATACATATGCATTACTTTTATAGAATCAGAGTCAGTTATTTCAATTTCAGAGTTTTTCAACTTTAATTTATCATTTCATCCATGATCAAATTACATACAATTAAAATTTTATTTTTCTTCATCACTACGATATAACTTTACCAAATAACAAAAAAACGTAATAATACTTCTAATCGATTCAGCATTTTTCAAATAATGACTAGATTTATTAATGATCCAATATCATCGAATGATTATCATTTGTAACAATCATTATTTATACTAACACAATATCGTGTAATGAAAAATGATACGTCATTATTTAGGAATTTTTATTATAATTATAGGTCCCATTATCATTTTATTGAAATCTTTCAATACTTTGGTTAAATTTAATTCAATCCTTTTCATCGAATTTACTCCAACAACCATATTTGATTGATATCATCTTTTTTTAAATTTTCATGCAGATTTGACTGAGGTTTAATTTTTTTCTTTGAAATCTCTAATTTCTGAGATACGATTATTATTGTAATCCTTTTTAGGATCCCTGTTGTGATTTAAATTTATTAAATTTAAAAAAAAAAAATTTTAATTACAAAACCGAAAATTTCAAAAAAAGTGTCAACACTGGAGTATGATAATAGCCTAATTTAATACCTGAAATACATTCCATGTAATAGTAATTCATTATGTATAGTAAAAGTAAATAAAAAAAATTAAAAAATTAAAAATTTAAAGATTTTTTGAGGTGATTAAACCTAAAACTAACATCAAATCAAATAAATGTAATATGTTAGAGACAGACATTCTTGTCCCTATACATTTTGTACATTAATTTTGACATTTGATTGTGACACTTGATGTCAAAATGTTACTAGTTTACATCTTGAATTATGTTAATTGTTAGTATTTCAAAAAAATAAATACTAAATGTATCATCTAAAGTCGTTGGAGTAAAACAATAGTAAAAAAAAATATAAATAAAAAAATATTCCACCCTGCTGTTTGATTGGAGTTGAAGGAATAAAAAAATAAATTAAGTATGTATCATAGAAAAAACGTTTATAATTTTTTTCAATTTTTATTTGAAAATGTTATGACTATGAAGAATATGTACATTATATTGAGTATGAGTATCCAAGTTGATTGACAAAATACACATCAATAAATCAGGATACTATAGAGAGGTCTTTGAACTCCTGCTCTTATTCTACCAATGTTGGACGAGACGAGTTGTCCAAATAAATTATTGAAATAAAACTCTAAATAAAATATCATAAGTTAAATTACTATAATGAATTAGAATTAGAGCTATATAAACGAGATCCGGTCCCTAATCAGCTATCCCCTACGCGCTTAGGCTTTGCGCCCCGATGTACTCCTTCACAGCACTTTCACCCCCACTTCTCAGCTGACCCTATCGCTGAGTTAATTAATACCTTTGATGAATCTGACAATTTCTGTCGGCATTTTCTTTTTCACTTCCGAGAAGTCCTCCCAGTAGTAATCCTCCAAGATGTTTACTCTCCTCGTTCTTTGTGTTGGGCATATGCAAAGTACGTATAGCACCGTTTTCACCGTTTTCACCTCTTCTCGGCAACCTCTGCACAGGTTGTTTTCTATAAGGCCCATTGTGGTCGCGTGTCCTCTGAGCATGAGATGCCCTGTACATACCCATACATATAGCCTTAGGTCAGTTCTATTCAGCGCCATAATTACTTTCGTTTTTTCCGAATCCGGTATTCTCCAGAAGTTTTTCGACTGGATCGCCCCCTCCGAGCTCTTCCAGGTGAACCACTGATTGCAGTTGTGTGGTTTTTTCCCACTTTATCGTTCTTATTTTCATGGCCTGCATTGTTAGTCCAACCACTAACTCCCCAGGCTCATTGTCTCTCACGCCTTCTTTTGCAAGTTTACCCACTTTTAAGTTTCTCTCTGGGTGGCCGAGTAACCAATAGAGTAAAACTTCATTCGACACTCTTTAAGAGTTTAGTGCTTCTCTGCAGCAGATAGTCGTTACTGCTTTCGTTTTTTCGTCATTTAATGCTTTGATGGCTCCTTGGCTATCACAGCAAAAAATAATGTTTTCTGCATTTATACCTCTGTTTAGAAGTATTTCTGCTCCTCTTTTAATTGCCATGATCTCACATTTGATGATCGTGGCATTATTGCTATTTTGCAAATTAATCATCTGAATTTCTAAGGATACCAGATTTAGTAACTATACCCTCACGACATTCTTCAGTGGTATACTGGATAACTCGTATTGTATTCAAATGGTGATGTTTACTACTAGAGAAACCCTCGCATTCGGAGAGCAGTTGAAAAAAATAGTTTCCTTGATGGCATATGAATTTTTCCTTGTCAATTTCCCGGTTCGGTATGTTTGCCCAAAAGTTCTCATCCTTATAATAACAACCTTTTTATTTCTATTTATTTTTTTAACTGTAGTTCTAAACCATTAACTCCATGGGATTTCTGACAAAGATTTTATGTGAGTTTTGGCTGTACTACGGAAAATCCTACAGAATGGGCTTCGTCTTATTAAAGTGGGAGCCGAAAACTCGCTACGTAATATACAGTTTCGTTGCCTAAGATGCTAGCATGCCCTGGTACCGACATTATTGACTTTGTTATTTTTTACCAGGGCTTTAGGTGTTTAGAATTATATTTTCCTGCATTAATTAATAATTTATCAAAATTCTGGCATATCAACTTATTAAATGTGGAAAGCTACTACTAGGGGCAGGAATTAAGTCTTTTTACATATCATAATTCCATTTTATTAATGTTATTCCTAAATTGTACTCTCATTTATTTTTTTAGTTATTCAAATAAATCATTATCTGAAAAATCAAATATAATCAGGATAGACAGTTTTACAATCTGTCTCATACGTAACCGAGTAAGAGCGAACAAATATCTAACTCATTAATTTTCCACACCTGGTTTGTAAATAATCAATATATTAGTTTAAGCATGCAAAAAGGTTTTGTTAAAAGGTCTAATTATATCAAAGTTAGTTTTTTTCTTGCTTTATTTGTTATCTATACTTAAATCCTGATTTGTTTTTGCTATATAATAAATCATCAAAAGGAGAAAGTTCATCTTTTGTACTGATCCCTTAAGTTCCAAAGATCCCACAATAATATTCATTCAGGAGCTATTGCATCAAAATCCAAACTATAGAATACTATACACTTTCTTTGGCTAGCTGATGCGTATGGGAATATTACCGGAAATGAGGAGGCAACGTATTGGCCAAAGAAGCTACAATGTAACCATTTGGTATGCAGCACACGCTATATTATCAGGATTACAAAAACCTGTGCAACAAAATTATATGTGGAAAATATATTTTGACATGGAAAAATGAACCTTCTGCAAATAAGTTTGAACCTTATAAAACGAACGTATTTAAATGGAGAAACTTCCAAAATCTAAACTGTAAAATCTATCTCTGTAAATCTATCTAAAGTGTAATGACTAGACTGTGCATAGGTCACAGCAGGCTAACACACAATTCCCTCTTGCATCGTCCACAAACAAATAAACCCACATGTATAGTTGTCCCATAGGATCCATCATCACATCACAATACACCATATTTTTGAGACTTGTCTCTTATAAAACAATGTAAGGATCTAATTTGAATCACAGGGTTCAAAATTTTTTTTGAAGGAAAAGTCATTGAATTCTCGTAGAATTAAAATATAACACCGGGGAACGTTTTACTCAAATCCTACTCTTTCCTTTTAGGTTATAACTATATTAACATAGAAAAAGGCAATACTAATTTCGTAATGGATAGAAATAGACAACGAATTATTAAATTTTGTTAAACTAGTTTTAAGTAAAAATAATATGAATTAATTAATTTTGATTTTTTTTCATCACAGTTGGCTGTGAAGAAATAATCATCAACTTTTTTTTGAAAAAATATTAGTGTGTGAATTAAAAATAATATTTTATTAAAATAAAATAATAATATTATTTTATTGCATTTTACTAACCAATTGCAAATACAAAATAAAAATATTATAGAAAGAGGTCTAACTACATACCAATAATAAGAAAACTACCAATAAATCCAAAATAAAAACCAAAAACTACATACCAATAATAAAAAAATAAAAGTACAAAGCTAAATAACAAACAATCAACAATGAAGGAAAAACTGGATAAGCCGCCAGATAAACCGCCAGATAAGCTGCTAGCCAATTCTTTACCTAGACATACACAAGACAGTAGTAAAATTATACAAATAGATACCTCAATAAAATTAAATAACAGAAACCCCGGACCCAAATTCCTAGTAATGGAAAGAAAAGAAAATGGTGCTACAATGGAAAAAATTTCAGCTGTTTTAATTAAAAAAGTTATAAATTCAGTTGCTGGAGAAGTCACGAAAGCAAGAAAATTAAAAAATGGTACTCTCCTAATTGAAACCAAAACGTTCCACCAAGCATCACTACTAATACAGATAACACAGTTGACACCAAATATAAAAGTAAAAGTATCTGAACACAGATCACTTAACAACTTCAAAGGTGTTGTTTTTTGCCCGGAGTTTAATTATATTGAAGAGAATGAATTATTAGAAGAACTAAATGCACAAAATGTATTAGGTATCCGAGCAATAAAAAAGAAAGAAAAAGAAGTCTTTATTAACACAGGATTATATATATTAACATTCGGCACAACTTCACTCCCGACCCATGTCTATGCTGGATATGAAAGTTTTAGTGTAAGAGAATATATTCCAGCTCCATTGAGATGGTTTAACTGCTTCCAATTTGGACATATTGCCTTGAAATGCACAGACGAGAAAAAATGCTGTAATTGTGGAGAAAAATATCACAAGACAGATGAAGAAGATAAGTGTAACAATATACAAAAATGTGTTAACTGCAATGAAAATCATAATGCGCTAAAAAAAATATGTACACAATTTATAAAAGAAAAAGAAATACAAAAAATTAAAGTTATTGAAAAAATTAGTATATATGAAGCGAAAAGACGATACTATAGCAGACAACAACAAAACACCACACCAACTTTTGCTGACACTGTTAAAAAACCAGAAAATCAAAATTTAATGGAAATAAACAAATCAAGTATAAAAAATAATACAACAAAATTGGAATTTATAAATGAAAGTAATACTAAAACAAATGATAACGGAAAAGCAACAACAACAAAACCAACTCTACATACCCAACAACAACTAAAAATAAATGCAGAAACGGCTAATAAGAATGAAACATTATTAGATAAGGAAATAACAACAACTAAAATACAAATCCTACCAAAAAATTTGTCGAAGAGGAAAAAACAAGCTTTTAAAAATCAAATCAAAAAAACGAGACAAGAATCAAATATTAACGAAATTAGAATTTTGGATGATAGTCATTCAGAAGATTCTAATTCTGAAATTTCAATAAATTAATGAAGAATTTTTCAGGTAATATTTCAATTAAAAATAATAAAACAGAAATAAATAATAAAAACAATAATTATATATTATGTACATAAATTCAAATAACTCTTACAATTATCAAAACCAATCTTGTAATTTAGTTCAATGGAATTGCGACGGGTTTTACTCACACTTTGAAGAGCTTAAAATTTTATTAAAAGAATTAAATCCTTTTGCATTATGTGTACAAGAAACAAAATTTAAACACACTCAAATACCTAAATTAAAAGAATATAAAGTTTTTTATAATAGTGTTATATCGAATACTGTAGCACACGGGGGTGTTGCAATATTCATAGAAAAAAATTTTGATTGTAATAATTTTGATTTAGATACAGACCTACAAGCAATAGCAGTTAAAATATATTATCCGATTAAACTTATTATATGCAATATATACCTACCAGGTAATGAATACATTACAAGATTAGATTTAGAAAACATAATAAAACAATTTGATAGTCCCTTTATAATGTTAGGCGACTTCAATGCACATAATCCCTTATGGGGTTCAAAAAAACTAGATCCTAGAGGAAAAATAGTCGAAGGCATAATCAATGACATGTCCTTACATATACTGAATAACGGAAACCCAACATTCTTCAGCTTCTCTCATAAAACTCATAGTGCAATAGAATGTTCATCAGAAATCCAGACCTATTTTGATTGGTATGTGAATGATGATTTATACAGTAGTGACCATTACCCCATTGTAATACCTATACTGAATAGCAACCAAAAGGTATACACTAGAGAAAAATTTATAATTCGAAAAGCAAACTGGGATGTATATAGAGAGTGCATATTCTTCGCAAATAGAGAAACTTTTACAAACACAGATGAATATGAAAAACATATAAAAACGAACATTTTAAAAGCAGCAAAAACTGCAATGCCACTAGTTAAACCAAAACAGTATAGAAAAAGTGTTCCATGGTGGAATGAAAAAATTAGAGAATTAATACAAAAAAGAAAACGTCTGAAGCGGAAATATGGTCGTACATGCGATCTAACGGACTACAGAAACTTTATTATTGCTAAAAGTGAGGCCCGAAAAACAATACGATATTATATGAAAAAATTATGGGAAGATTATGTTGAATCTATAAATAGTAAGGCTACTAGTAAAGAGATTTTTGAAAAAATCAAAAAAATTAAAGGAAAAGAAAAACAAAATTTAATAACCTCGATCGTAAATGAACATTGCATTATTACCTCTCAAAAACAAATATGTGAAAGAATTGCTGAGTCTTTTGAAGAAATTTACAATTCAAGTAACTACGAAGAATCTTTCGCACAATTCAAAATTTTACATGAACACAATTCTCCAAGTATTCCGCCAGATCAAAATGAAACATATAATCTTCCATTTAGATTAATTGAACTAGAATCTGTACTAAAAAAAGTGAAAGGTTCGTCCCCCGGACCTGACCTTATCCATTATGAAATGATCAAACAATTAAGTTCTAAGCAGAAAAAATATCTACTTGAATTTTACAATGATATGTGGATAAGTGGCACCTTCCCTGAAAATTGGAGAAGGGCATTACTTATCCCAATCCTAAAAGATAACAAAGATCCAAAAAATGTTAAAAATTATAGACCGATATCTCTAACTAATTGTCTTTGCAAAGTATTGGAACGAATGGTGTGCAAAAGATTAACATGGGTCCTTGAACATACTAATAAAGTTAGTATATTTCAATCTGGATTTCGAGAAAATCGTAACACTCTAGATAATCTCACTTATCTGGAAACAGAAGTCATGCAAGCTTTTGCCAATAAAAAATTCTTCATTTCAGTTTTTCTTGATCTGGAAAAGGCTTTTGATAGAGTATGGAAACAAAGAGTAATACAGCAACTGATACAAATGGGGTTTAAAGGGAATCTTGTTAAATTTATTTCAAACTTTTTAGCGAACAGATCCTTCCAAGTGTACACTGCAAACGCAGTTTCCTCAGAAAAATTACAAGAAAACGGAATACCACAAGGTTCTGTGTTGAGTGTAGTATTGTTCATTATAGCCATAAATAATATTTCCAAAATTATAGAACAACCTGTGAAATTTATGATTTTCGCTGATGATATCGCAACATTTATGACGCACTCGGATCTTGAGATATTACAAAATAATCTACAGAATACACTACGTAAAATAGATAAATGGTGTGAAAAAACCGGATTCAAAATCTCGGAGAAGAAAACAGTAGCAATGCTTTTTACTAGAAAAAGGAAAAATGTGTATAAACCAAGACTTACCTTGAATAACATCAGTATAAAATATGTTAACACACATAAATTTTTAGGTCTCACACTAGACTCTAAATTAAATTGGAAAGACCACATAAACACAATTAAAAACAAAGCCAACAAAAGTTTAAATATATTAAAAATTTTAAGTAATACACGATATGGCTCAGATCGTAAGACGCTTATTAGAATTTTGAATACTGTTGTATTACCAATATTAGATTATGCTAGCCCAATATATAGTTCAACTTGTAAAACGAATTTGAAAATGCTTGATACTATTAATAACTTAGGCACGCGAATCTCAATAGGAGCTTATCGAACTAGTCCCATTCTAAGTATAATGATAGATGCTGGTCAATTAAATTTAATTAAAAGACGAGAAAAGCAGATGTTGAATTACGCAATGAAGATTCCTTCATTTGAAAATCATCCTTTATCAAATTTTTTAAAAAATGATGAAATGCATAATAAAATGAAAAGGTTGAATACGCACTCCCAACCACTTTTGACAAGAGCAAGAACAATTTTTGAAAAATATGATATACCTTTCCAAAATAATATGGAGACCCATAAATTCTCAAGTAGCCCTCCTTGGCTTGTTCCTGACCCAAATATAGACTTCGAGTTGGCAAATTATAGAAAAGATAGTACAAACCAAATTCAGTTTCGAGAATTATTCATAGAAAAAACAAAGACAAGATATAACAGTGAAAATAGTCGAATATTTTCCTTTTAATTTTACTGATATGCTTATCATACAGATACGCGTATTTCGTCTACTACTTGCAGACTTCTTCAGTGTTTTGTACTCGACTGAGGAAAGAAATCTAAAATTGTCTTATTTATTTTATTCGTACAGGTAACAATTTGATGTTTCTCGCAGCTGCATGGTTGTTTATTATCCAATGAATTAGCACAGGTAGGGGGTTGAATAAAAATATTTTTATTTATTTTATTATTGGTATTTAAAATAATTTTTCCGACGTTAGGGTGACAGGTAGGGGTGGTGTTATTTGTTTTATTGTATTTCACTAAAAATTTAAATAAAGAAGAATATCCATTGCCTTGGTCTTTATTTAGGAGTGAGTCATTTTTAGTTTTGTAAATTTCGATGCTTTCAGCTGAATCTAGTTTCCTAGAATCTCTAATGTAATTTATCATTACAATGTCTTCTTTCGAAATGCTATGATTCTCCTGGATGATGTGTTCTGCTACTTTGGATCGGAACTCTGTTGAGTTCTTCTTTTTAGCCAGTTCTGCTTCTTTCAGGTGTTCATTGAGTCGCGTTTGCATGTTTCTCCTAGTTTGCCCAATATAAACTTTGTTGCAATGACTGCAAGTTACCTTATATACACCTGATTTTTCCATTTGTTCGATTGGGTCTTTAGTTGAACCTAGAACAGACTTGAGTTGGTTAGTTCTACTGCTATATACGATATCTAACCCGTGTTTTCTTAATTTCGTTCTGAGTGGGAGAGAAATCTTGCTAAACTCCAATGCTACTCTTCTTATGGGTTGTTGATCAGTCAGTAGGTTAGTGAGGGAATTCCGTTGTAAGCTTCTTTTCCGTTTACTAAGTAAGGCCGTGATGGTTTTTTCCGGATATCCGTTTATTCTCGCAATTTCAAATATGTGTTTAGTTTCTTTTACTAAACCTTTTTGGGAGATGGGAAGTGTTAACATTCGATGGATCATGTGGTTGAACGATGCCATCTTATGTTGATAGGAGTGGTTAGAGGTATTCGGGATGACCCTGTCAGTATCTGTAGGTTTCCTGTAAATCTCTAGTTCTAGAGATGTTCCTGTTTTACTTAAGAGTAGATCTAAGAATGGTAGTTGGCCTTCTTTTTCTACTTCGACAGTAAACTGTATATTCCTGTGGAGCCCGTTAAGAGTAGTTAAGGTTGATTCTAAGTCCCTTTCCTTTATTACAGCAAAAATATCATCTACGTATCTTTTCCAAAATCTTGGTAACCGTTCTTCTGCTGCTAAATCTGACTCCAATTTAGCCATGAAAATTTCACTGATGAATGGAGAAAGGGGATTTCCCATTGGAGCTCCCTTCAATTGCTTGTAGAAATTTCCTCTAAAGGTGAAATAATTTTCTTCCATGCAAAGCCGGATCAGTTTTATGTACTGTTTTACTTTTGTCCTCCACTGTGGTCCAGTTTCTTGTTGTAGTAACCATTCTTCTACCAGAATAATAGCCTCTTTGACTGGGATACTGGGAAAAAGCGATTTTACGTCAAAAGAGACCATGACCTCGTCTTCGTTAAGTCCTCCCATTGATTGTAATTCTTGAGCAAGTTCCTTAGAGTTTTTCACTGATTGGGTTTCGAACTGCTTATTCATATTACGAAACTCCTCCACTAACCATTTGGCTATTTTATATGTTGGAGACATATCTGCTGTCACAATTTCTCTCATCTCATTCCCTGGTTTGTGAATTTTAGGAAGTCCTTTAATTCTAGGAAGTGCTGGATTGGGGACCTTAAGTTTGTTGACTCCTATTACTTGTCGGCATTCCTTGATAGTGCTGTCTACTCGCTTGATGAACTGTTGAAGAGGATCGTTTCTTAATTTCCTGTAAGGTCCGTTCGTGATCTTCTCCTGCATCCTATTATCGTAATCTTCTTTATTTAAAATTACCAGTGCGTTACCTTTATCAGCCTTGACAAAGTATACTGGTTTCGCCTTGATGTCTCTGATGACTTTTTTCTCATTTCTGATTACCTTTTTATTCTCATAGTCAATCGACATCTTTTCTTTAATGACTTTTGCTGTGGTGGCTCTTATAAGCTCCTTTTGTTCTGTTGTAATGGGCAACGTTGGATTGTACGTGTTGATTCCTGCTTCTAAGTCTACAATAAGTTTTTCGACATCAGTTTCATTTGGTATCGCGTAATTAAGTCCGTTATTAAGTAGCACCATTTGATCTTCTGTGAAGGTCTGAGAGGACTGATTCACCACAAAATTTCCAATTTGCTGCACGTGAACTTTAGGTTTTGTGTCAACCTGTTGTTTTTCCTGAAGTAAGTTGAATTTCCTTTCAAGCAGTTTCCTCTTTCTTTCGCTCTCGCATTCTTCTCTCGCATTCCCTACCTGTGCTAATTCATTGGATAATAAACAACCATGCAGCTGCGAGAAACATCAAATTGTTACCTGTACGAATAAAATAAATAAGACAATTTTAGATTTCTTTCCTCAGTCGAGTACAAAACACTGAAGAAGTCTGCAAGTAGTAGACGAAATACGCGTATCTGTATGATAAGCATATCAGTAAAATTAAAAGGAAAATATTCGACTATTTTCACTGTTATACCAAAATTTTACTCTAACGCTGGAAAACAAGTTTTTATAAAAACTAAAGACAAGATACTGTGAATATGAACATATATTTACTGATGGGTCTTTCAAAGATCAAGAGGCAGGATGCGCATTCAAACACAAACAAGAAGAACACAAATTTCATCTTCAAAGGCATACCACTATATTTACGGCTGAACTATACGCAATATTTAAAGCACTCGAGTATATTATGAAAAGGGACGAAAAAAACTTTTTAATTTGTACTGACTCCTTGAGTTCTTTAAAAGCTATTCTCAAACTATATCCAGTACATCCTTTAGTACAAAAAATACAAGCAATAATAAATAAAAATCAAAAAAATATACAATTTATGTGGATTCCAAGTCATATCGGCATCCATGATAACGAGATAGTTGACAGTCTAGCAAAAAGCTCTGTAAACCAACCATACGATAACCATCACCTTTTATATTACAAAGATCTTAAAAATATAATAAATAAGAAAATATATCAAAGTGTAGAACAAGAATGGATAGAAACGGACGATAGTAACAAACTAAAAAATATCAAAACAAATACGAGACCTTGGAAAAATCTCAATTTACTTAACAGAAGAGAGTCGACCGTGATTACAAGAATAAGAATAGGGCACACTAATTTAACACACAAATTTATATTTGATAATACAACACCACCAAATTGTGCTTGTGGAGCAAACCTTACTATTAGACATCTGTTCGAAACTTGTATTAGATATTCAAGAGATAGAGATAGATATTTAAAAAGTAATAGTCTAGATATTTTAAAGTGTGATGATGAAACCAATTATAGAAAAATAATAAATTTCCTAGAAGCTATTGAACTATACAAAACAATTTAAAACAAAAGATTAAATAAAATCAATAAAATATGTTAAATGAAAAATAAAAAAAAAAAAACGGAATAAAATAGAAAATATGTAGTTATAATAACTTCATATAATTAATATATGTATAAGAAAAATTTAACTATTGAATTATTTTATATAGAAATCAAAACAAAAAAAAAAAAAATTAAAAATGTATTATATGAATAATAGAATATGTAATTAGAAAATAATAAAAAAAAAAAAAAATTAAAAAAATTAAAAAAATAATGTAAAGATCTGGCCTGAAAAAACCTATATTGTGTTCAAAGGTCACTTAAATAAAGTTATAAAAAAAATTAATTTTGATTTAAAAAAAAATATATTAATGAAATGTAAGTATGCTTTGGGGCCATCGACCTCTAAGGTTTTGTCTATTAAAACTCTATTAATTAATTAATTAATAATAATCATCTAAATTGGTAGCTATAGTTTGTTATAGTTTATAATTCATTACATAATCTTAATCACAATAAATTATGGATTAAATTATTATTCAATTAAATAGAAGTGATATGTATTCTAAGATGATACGGATATCCAGGAAAAGCCATCATTGACAATCACAAATACTTTAAGTTAGATATTAAGAAAATTTTTATGTTGTATTGTTTAAAATAAAATAATTCATGTAAATAAATCTTCAGTCACCCTTCTGAGTTTTGTTGTGTCATATAAGTACGTTAATAAATATAGTTATTATTATAAATTGCCAATTATAATCAATTCGATCCGATCCGATTCGAACAACTGTCAAATTTGCTTTTATGGCAATTCAATATAATCGGTTATAATGATCAAATTATATCGAATCAGATTGGACCGGTTGAGCATAATTTTTCGAAAAGCTATTGGTATATAAACAAAATATGGTTTATAAAATTTTTGGAAAGTATTAGTGGGGTTTAGTTTCAAAATATTTTTTAAATGAAAAATAAATATAAATATATTTATGTTTTAAATATTTTTTAGTTTAGTACATAAAAGTAAAACAGTAATAGTAAGGATGTTTTTTTTTTTTTTTCAAAACAAAAAAACAATTTTAATAATAATGAAAAATTGTTTATTAATCTTTACTTAACTGTTTTATCTATTCAATTTATTTATTTAATTCAATTTTTTGATAAAAAAACACAAATTACTTTGACGAGATACTCTATCGCTTACAATTTTTGACGGGATACAAAATGGCTATCCCGTCTCGTCAAAGGTCTAACAGAATACAAAACTATCTCGTCAGAGATATTCTCACGCGAGCTCGCGAATGGATCTAACAGAATATGGGTGATAATCACCTATTCGAAATGATATTTCGAATTGGATCAAATCACATCGGATCGAGTTGATTATAATTGGCCCTTAAGTTGTTGATATCATACAAATAAAATGAAAATATATTTTAAATTATTTTGAAGAAGCTTCATTAATCGAAACTTTATCGATTTTGTCTATATTCTTTTTATACATTATTTAAGTAAATTAGTTGTATTACTATAGAGTTTTTTATTTTCTCTTTAATCTCTTCTTCTGATATCCTCTTTTCAATCTCTACTAAGTTTTTAAAAAAGCAATAAAAATAATAATAAAATAATAATAAATAATTTAAATTTCTTCAACTGTTATTGCTATTTTCATCTAAATCCAGCACTTAATTAACCTCACCATAATAAAAACAACAAAAAAAATACTGTTATTAAAATAATTACCACAAGTCCACAAATCATTATTCCTTCTATTCCAAAAAAAAAAACACTTCACTGCATTTAAAAAAATATCATTCTTATTTTAATTTATTATTTCCAATACTCAATAATGGCAAACCAAATTTTTAACTGCATTTATCAATAATAAATCATTATTGTGATATCGAATATAAAAGAAAAATGCATTCCAATAAATAAGAGTTAAATAAAAAAAAAATGTGGATACAAAACAGTTGTGGTATTAATGATGAATAAAATCTACTATGGATCAAATAACCACAATATTCTGAAGTTCAAAATCGAGAGGAATTAAGTGTAGGTACATATACTCATTGAGCCCATGAATATACAAAACAACAATAAATAATCTCGATTTCATTTGGAGACCTCACAAGTTGAAATCAAATGGATATTGTTACATTTTTTTGTTTCTTTCATTAAAATATTTTTCTATTCAATTTTGTGACGTATTATGATTTGAAAATTCTTTCTATTGTTATTGTTGTAATAATGTATTTTTGAAGAGTGATGTCTGTTCTGTTATATACAAAGAATAAACAAAATAAATATAAGTTGAAGAGATATCAATTACAAAATAAGAATAATATACCATGGATAAATCTAAAAATACCTTCGATAAAAAAATTTATAAAAAAATAAAAATCATATTTTTATTTAAAATAGAAAATAGAAAAACAAAAAAACAAACAAATCAAAATAGAAAACCAATTACATTCCAAATGAAATGAAGATGAAATACAAGATTATCTAAAGAACCATTTTTTTAAACACTGAAATCATTTTAATGGAAAATCAATTTATCACTTTTGATATCTTTACAGAAAAAAAAATATAACAACAAAAACACAAGAATAAAAAACGTTCATAAGATCAAAGGATTTAATTATTTGGACAATTCTATATAACCACCATATCAGAATAATAATAAAAAAAAAAAAATTAAATTAGAAATTGACGGGGAATCCAACCAGGTAGAATTTTTTCTACAGATAATTTTTTTTAAATCTATAAGAATTAAAAAATGAACACATCATAGGTAATCCTAATCACAGACCTTTATATACTGCTGCTACGTCAGAATTATTTATTTCAATTAAATAAACAAAAACTGTTTAAATGATTATAAAATTATAATTTTAAATATAAAAACTGTATAACTTACATTTTAAAGAGATTTTAGAAGAGCAGTCAATACATTTAGCAATATTTTTTTCTATGCTCCTAGGGTAGTATAGGACTTCGGCAGCTCAGAAATTGTGGTTCTGATACTAGTTCTGAATCATCATTATTTTCACAAAGTAGTTAATTAATCTAATGTTCGTATTCAACTTATGTCGCTTGCGTCACCTATCATCTGCTAGAAGAGCCGGATTTTATCTTCAAAGGATATATTTGAACTCGTGTTGCCGCATCATCATTCATTGGATTGCATTTTTATGCCATCCTATCGATTAGGTTATAGAGATAGATACCATAAAATAAAGGGTAAACACATCAGTTAAGAAACAATAAATAAAATAAAACTAAAATAAGATGTCTAAGAGATATAAATAGTTTAATATGAAATTCGATGGGAAAGAGTTAAAAAGACGTTGAAGAAACAATATGATGAGCGCAAAAAGTCATGCCAAAGAAGCTTATGAAGTTTCATCGTGGCGGTTGCTAAAACGATGCACCGAACGAAAAGTGGAGAAAGTTCGCAGTATCAAAAAGAATACGAAGATAATTTAAAGAAAAAAAGCTCTCATGTGCGATGATTTTAAATTAGATTAGGTCCATTCAGATTTAGATTTAAAAATTACTTGTAAATATTTTTACACTACTAATCTAGATACTACAGGATGGGCCAAAAATCACACCTGCGTGTAAAATTGAATAACTTTTTGGTTTATTATTTTTGTGTGTGTGCTGTTGCTACATCCTGCTGGAACCATTTCTTGGCTGCCACAGGGCGTACAAAATTATTAATCATAGTACAATACCTGTCCCCATTCACCGTCACTCCATTCTCGAAGAAGTAGAGCTCTATAACTCTTTGTGATGTCACTCCACACCATAATGTACACAGCTTTACTCTGGGGTTTGTAGTACCCTAAAATTGCATATATTGTTTATTTACATACCCATTAAGATGAAAATGTGTTTCACCACTCATTATTAAATTGTTAACAAACTCGAATGCCCATTGGAAAAGTAAAATTCTACCACTTTGGTTTGTTGCTCGGTCGTTAAGTTTTGCCATGATGGTGTAACACGGTTCGATGAATAAATCTGAAAAAAACAAAATAATAATAAATGAAAAAGTTATTAAATTTTGACTAAATCGTGACTTTTCGGCCACCCTGTACTTAAACATAAAATTGGTTTTTTTTTTAATTTAGACACACATTAGGTTTAAAACCATACATTTAAAAATACCACTTTGCAGTAGTAGAAGATTGGGAAGAGGAAAATGTCCATATAATCAGCCCCTATATGAATGAATTTCTATTAAACCTTTGTAGATTACATTTCGGTAAATTGTTGCATTTTAGATATACGTTCATTTTGGAATATGATTCCACATTCGAGAAAATTTTACTATAAATAAATTTCCATAACCAGTTTTGAGCCACCCACTCTCTTGTTGCTCGGCGGAATAGTTTGAGAAATAACCTATGAGATATTTATAAAATTGGGAAATATGCTTCAACAATATGACATTCGATTTTCAAGTTGTACAAGGAAGGACATTATACCAAAATGCACTTCCAAAATGCAGTGAAACCGTATAATCTACAATGCAGCATCTTCCAAAAAGTATTTCAAAAGCTCTTGACTTTGTAGACTTATTCCAAAATGTTTAAAATACGTAGTGGAAACGTAAAATAAAGAGCAGAGTGTGAAGCGAAACAATTTAGACTACATTTTGTATACATGTCATAGAGAAAATTACCAGAATCAATTAAATTATAGGTTAGCATTATTTTTTAACGAAAAAATAAGTTTTATGCCAAATTGTAGCAAAATATGGTAATAAAATGTATTTTTCCGCCGAAAATATATGCTGACCAACGCTGGCAAGAAAAAATAAAATATTTGAGATTCAAGTTTAGCAATAGTTAAGTATTACACTTGTTAAAATTACAATAGTTATTACACTCGTTATTGAAATTAATTAAATTATTGGCTAACATATTAATAATAACATTCATTTTCAAAATTATTATTATTATTATTGCCTTTGATATTACAAAAACACAGAACTAAAATTTAAACGTCAAAGTGAATGTATATTTATGTATGTATTTTATTTTAAAATAGTATTCCAAAATGTAACAAAAGCTTTAAGTTTTTATTTAACATTGAAGTGGTTATAAAAACTGTAAACGGTAGTTGAACTGTATTTAAATTGCATTAAAACTTTTTTACTGCATTTTGGAAATCACCCCTATTATGGTTGTCGATAAGACGAATGCGACAGAACATTTAACGCAGTTCATGGTGCACTGACCATATATGTGAACTACATTCCAATTTCTTTTTGTTTTTCCGAATGTTTAAATTTACAAATTTTATAAATGAATATTTTTATAATAAAATATATAATTTGGAAGTAAGCTTAAACTGAAATTTGTTGAAAACTTACATTTTAATTTAAAACCTATAAACTAGCCACGTTAATAAATTTAATATCAATTAACAATTCGGCGCGTAATTTGATTATTATAATGTTGTGATATTTCTTATATTTTTTGACATAACTACTATCTATTAAAAAAAATAATTACCTACATTTCTATATACTGTCGATTCTAAAATGTAAGTATATCTAAATTTAGGTAAGTATATCTAAAAATTTAAAAATATAGCAGTGTGTTTCAAGCAGAAGATATGGCCATAAAAAAGATTTAAACTGGGTGTCTTCATACCTAATTTAGCTAGCGTGATATTTAAAAGTATTTGCACTTATACAGAGCACAGAAAGTCAGTTAAAAATTGTATCACTAGAATTGATGAGAGAACTGTCAACTCGGAAACCGTGTTGATGATCTGTCATTTCTTTAAAGAAGGGGACGGATCAATTCAGCTTTGATATATGTAAAGTTGGAGGTCATAGAAACATTTTTGAAAATTAAAAAGCAAAAAAATTTGCTAAATGGGTTACAAATTTGTAGATTCTTCCTTAAAAAAGAGATCTTATGCAACCTATTTATCCCCAAAGAAGCAGCCATAACTTCGCAGATCGCAGATGATTTAATAAATTAGGTTTATTACCTTAGTATAACTAAGTATCTGTACCTATACTAGACCATAAATAATTTGTTAACATACTGCGAGGATGGAAGTGGACGATATTGCTTTATATGCAAGCACACCATTTTATCACGTCTTAATTGTATTCCATGTAGATCCTATGTCGCGTTAGAAAAAAAAAAACAAAATATTTTCTCTTTGGAATTGTCTCACTAAACCTTTTAACAAAAAACAAAACTTATTTTTAAATTCAAAATTCTCAACTATTTTGGTAATACCACTTGAAATCAAATGATAGTATTAAAATCTAAAAAATAAAACAACAAAAAAAGACCAAATCAACATTTTATAAATTTATTCCAAATTTAGATATTTTCAATTACTCAATAAATTTGTCTAAAATTTAAATTTAACTACAGAAATCCCAAATCAATACTATTATACTCCCATAACTCTAAATTCTAATTTAATTAAATTCTATATTGTAAATAGAAAACAAAATATAAAAAAAAATAATTGTGTTTACCATTTCCAAATTTGATCACCAAATACGTACCAACAATAACAACACCACCATCAACAATAACAATACCACAAATAAAAAACAACGGTAAGAAGAAGGAAACTCAATCAATTTGTTGAAATTGTTAGTATTGTTTTTGATCTTTACCCAATTTTACTCAATCCAATTTTTGTTGTTTAGTCTTTTATTTTCTTTTTATTTTTAATGTTCCACATTTTCTGCTATATCCAAATATGTTCTCGATGCAATTATCACATATGTATTCCAACCAAATTGAACGTATGGAAGATTTGCATTGAATTTTAAATTTATTTTTCCTGGCACTACACAGTTCTGAATTAGATGTGAACTCAATATAATATATATGTATATATATACGTATATTATATACATGCTGTATTTAGAGCAGCAGTCTCTAGAAATATCGCCTTCAGTTATATAATAGATATGTGTATGTAATTATTTTAATTTTTACGTGACAACAGATTATTATCAAAGAGCAAAAGCAAACATTAAAAATAATTTGAGAATTATTTTGGATTGACATGACAGTAGGAAGAAACACCGCTAATACTTATATTTAAAATTTCAAAATCTTTTAACCGGTCACTTTAACCAATTGTTTTTTTTTTTTTTAAATTAAAAACTATCTAGATCGGACATAATTTTGCAAATTACTTTACTATCTTAGTTTTTTAAGTACTCACTCTTATGTAAATCAAACTCAAAATATTTTAAACAAAGTGATTAAACATAAAATTGCATCATTCATCATTATTGTCGTGAAACCCCACCAATGGAATATAAGGCTAAAAATTAAGGATAGTCTGCACTATTAAAAATATAATTTCCCGATAAAAATTTAAATTAGAATACTGTAAAATGTATGGATACTGGAAATAACAGAGTACATATTTTTTTAATACAGAACGATTGTGAATGGATTGTTTTGATAAAGTCATGGCACAATGAAATTAATTCAATTCAATAGAACTTGTGGCTGGTAAATCGAAAAAACATCTGTATTCAAATTAAATAGATGACAAATGAAAAAGATAAACATTATACGAAATAATTTTACAACTTCATACCAACAGAACAGCAATACAATAATTCAAAAATATGCCTAAAAAATTGAGGTTACTCATTATGAAGATAATATCAAAAAATCAAGCAATACAGGTTAGATTTCATAAGTATAGGCTACATCAACTAAGTATCCTACATCAACAACGAACAATATCAGAATCTTCAAAGAATAAAATACACTGCTGAAATACATATACATTGTTCAGACATAGAGAAGCAGACCAGTTGAATGAAGCTAAATTATCTAAGAAGATTAATAAAAAGTTTCAGATCAAACCTAGCAGACTATATTGTTATCAAAGAACATAATGACATCAACATCGATAATTTAGAAGTCCAGAAAGAAGTTAAAGTAGTAAGAACTAGTAAGTGAATTCCCTATAGACTACTAATTTGTATTAATTTTTTTTTAGAAGATTTCAAATTTCCATATCTGCTGATTAGAATCTGAGCAATCTAATTGTTTGTTCATTTGTATTTTGTAATTGCAGGATTCAAATACACAAATTCATTCTTGTTAAAAATAATCAAATATTTTTACCGAGTGAGAAACTCCCTTGCTCTTTAGGATTACAGTCAACTTTAGCAGCAGACAGACCTTTTCGAAGATTTTGGAAGAAATATATCGATAAAATTCTGGCCTCACACCATTAGTAGAGACTCATAGAGACTCAGAACTGTTAACAGAATAAGAACCAGCAGTAACCGAATTAAGCGTAGAAAATGAGAATTGATAGATATTCTACGAAAACTCCCTAGTATAACCAAAATAGCTCTAGAGTGGTTCCACCTAGGGCTATTTTGGTTATACTAGAGAGTTTTCGTAGAGTATCTATCAATTCTCCAAGGCAGTAGAAGGAGAGCAATACCCAACAACACCTGGGGTCGAATCATAACAGCTGAATCAGCTGTTGCTGTTGGGAGAAATCAAGATCACTACACAAAACAGAAAACAGTGGAGAAGGCAAGTTGATGGCCTATGTTCCCACGATGAGTAACATGAAAAAAAAAGAAAAATACACTTAGAAACAAAACTGAATACCTTTCGCGGACTTCTCATAAATATATATAAATTCATCGTCGAAGTAGAAAAACAAAATCGACTACCGTTTTAGACTTTTTGTTGACTAGAACATGAACGTCCTTAAAACTATAGATCTACAGTAAACCTACGGATACTGGCAAAGTGATTTCCAACAACAGTAACCACTACTATCAATATTATGATCATCAAACACATGATCCATTGAAGTTTAACCTCTCACATGTCCAGTAAAAGGGAAAAAAGTCCAGTAAGAGGGACTAAACACATTTTTGAAACAGCGATATTAAACAGACATCCAGAAAAAAGCGTATTCAACAAACGAAAAGGAAGTTTGAAGTGGAAGTTCCCCATTAAGCTACTCACTCATCAACAACCCAAAAGAAGAGTGGCATTAGGATTTAGTTATAAAGACCCAATTGATCAAGCGCCAAAATCAGGAATATATAAAATCACTTCCAGACATTGCAGCAAAGTTTATAAGGACCACATTTCGAAGAATAATTAAACTAAATTCAGATTCAAAATAGTAGCATTCATTGTCCGAGAAAGTCATAGTATTTTCAAAGAAAGAGATAGTAATATTAAATTAAATAAATATATAATAAGACTCAGCCGAAAAACATCGAAATATATAAAACTAAGAATGACTTACACTTGAATAAAGACCTAGGCAATTAATATTCTTCATTGTTTAAGTTTGGAAGAAAAAAATGTAATATATAACCAGTAAAACCATCCGTATCTTTCATTCTAACGTTGAAAATTATATTTTAATTCAAACCTCTACCTGTACTATTCCTTTGGAAAGTAAACAACCATTACCAACGAAATGCGAGAAAAGTCATACTGCTATCTGCCCAGTAAAGATAAATGATACGATTTGAGACTTATTTTCTGTGTCAAAACACTCCAAAAGAATATAAGAAATTCAGAAGCTGTAGACCCATATATTTAGTAAAATGAAAAGGAAAATAATCGACTATACTCAACAATTATACACGCTGGGTGGCACTGTAAGTAGAGCGCCTGCCTTTCAACCTAACTTGCAGTACCGTACTTAATTAAGTATGAAAAGGTAACTCTACCGAAGTTACTGTCAACAATAAAAAAAAAATACACATCTTACTCTAACACTAAAGAGTGAGTTTATCTAAAAAATAATTTCACTCTACATGCTTATTCCTTTTGATTTTATTATTGCTTCCGAAATCAACGATATGGTTAAGCCCTATCTTATCTCATACTTTTCATGCATTCTTGCAATTTTTCAAAAGGTAGAAAATAAATAAATAAGTAACCACTCGCTGTGACATTGGGACTTTCTGGCCAACACTTAAACAATAAAGGACACTGCACAAAATGATTACCAATGCTTACTACTTAGTATATAAACCTAAAACTAATTCCAGGCCGTATTTTAGTCTTGAATAACATGGCTTCTGTCCTCATTATCAGTAAAGTGTGAATAAAAGCAAAATGAATGATAAAAACAAATCGGTGTCAAGAATGAACCTTTCATTTTATTATTAATGTAATTTTTTGTTGTATTTTTGCTTTTCCTCACTCTTACTTCGACTTTGAGTAAAATAAAAGTCTACATTCATTTTTTAAATTTTTAATTTTATTTATGAACTTATTTTTATAAACTTTCAATTTCAAAAATTTAAAAAAAAATTCCCTCCTATCACCAAATAAAAAGTCAGTAAAGCTGGATTTTTATTGACCAATATTTAAAATCTTAAAAAATATATTGGCTCTAAAAAGGGAGTTAACATGAAATGATATTATTTTATATGAGAGCTCAATGCGTACGACAAGAACAGAAAATATCATTTACCAGGGATATTTTTACAAAAATTGGGGATATTTTCAAAAAATTTGGAATATTATACTTGGATAAAGTATATTTTTAAAATATCGTTAATAGTATCTTTACACCGGCAACACTTTTTAACAATTTTTTTGAGTAAATGTCTACTAAAAAGAATAATTTTTTTCAACAGATAGTTTTGACGGCTGAATTGTTTTTTTTTTGTGTATAAAAAAAATTTCTTAAATAGAAATTTGGGAAATTCTTTGCAGCGATCTATTTTTTTCTTACATAAAAATTCAATAAGCTATCTCGCTTTTTAGAGCCGATAAAATTTTTAAGATTTTAAATATTGGTCAATTAAAATCCACCTTAATTGATAAACAACTGTATATTTTTTTTGATTCATGGCACGGAAAAAATTTCCATACAAAAATACACTACACAATGGCAACATTTTTTTCCGTATCATTTATAATATTCATGACACACATAATATTCATGACAGGGAGGACTACCCAATAATACCAATTTTGGATGAAAAGAAGAGAAATACAAAATTACATTATGTATCATCAAAAATATCATAAGTCATTATACCCGATCATGATAATCAAAGGTTAATATTAAATTATTCATTCTAAATGTTAGATCAGAAATTTTTATTTGGAAAAGGTATCGTCGTTTCGTTTTCCTATACAACACTCGTATTTTATTTTATTATTTTTTCAATCCAAAATTTTCATTCAATTTCAAATAATTTGCATTTATTTGCAATGAAAATCTCTCGATTAAATTGATTAGCGTTACCGATTCAATTATTTATGTAAGTGTCAATAAATTTTTGTGTCAGGTTTTGTTATTTTATTTTTACTATTTTTTTTTTTTTATAACAATTTTGTATTAATAAAATTAAATTTAAAATGAGAAAAATTGATTTAAAAATAAAAATGAGAGTATTGAAATGTATCATAAGAATATAAATGTACATACATACATACCAGTAACATATGGTTATAAGAATTACGTAATCAATTTGTAATAATTTTGTTAATTGATGTTTAGATTGCATACAAGCAGTCAGCAGCACAAATTGTCTCATGTGCCAATTTCAATATAATAATTGTATTGTATACATGCATAGGATGATACATAATGATTAAAGGTTAAAATTATAAATTTTATTTTGTATACTAGCATATGCAAATTACTTAAATGATGTGATGACGACACTAGATTTATCAGCAATGCAAATGTTAATAAAAATCCATCAAAATCTGTCTCAACAAATTTATTTTATTGAGATGAGAGAAAACAATTTAAAAATAAAAATTTTGTTTTTATTTTGTTTTTTAAATAAATATTTTTAAGTACTCAAAACTGCGGAATTTAAGTTTATTTTTTCAATATTCGAATTTTTTGGGTTAAATTTACAAAAAAAAAATCCAATTTTTGTTTTTCATTTTTGATTTGAGTTGTTTGTAATTAGTTATGGATTTTTAATTTTTTAAAATTGAAAATACAAATTTTAACCTTCATAACAGAATTAATTGTTGTTAAATATTTACTATTTAAACAATTTTATAACAAAAAAAAAAAAATGTAAATTATTTATTTATATATGAAATTCTCAATTATTCTTAGCTTCCTAGAAAACAAAATATTATATTGAAGTTTTTTGTTGGATGTGTTTAGCATCAAATAAAATTAATCAGAATGTACTTGGTATAATTTAGATATTAATGAATGAATTTCGGATGGATGAATGAATAGAAAAAAAAATTAAATCAAGTTCACACAGTAAAGTGTCCGTATAAAATGTGACTAGTAGAAAAGAAAAATTGATTTTGTATGAAAGAAGCTCGATAGATTCAAGAAAAACTGTTCGTACATTTTCGGGAAATTAAACAAAAAAAAAACTGTATTTAAAAACTTCGTAACATTCGCTTACCATTAAAAGTCCTAAAATTCCGAAACAAATATTACATATCCATAATTAAATCACTCTTTATATCCACCACAGCATCTGGGATTAAATTTCGTATGCCAATATACAAATAATTCAATATCTTGATCAAACCGACATAACATAAAATATAATCAAGATACAAAGGCAACACAAATATTGCATCTGATAATATACAGGCTGATATGTAATTTTTGGACTTCAATTTTGACTTATATAGTTTCCACATAAACTAGATTTAAAATTACAATTTTAGAAATTAAATTAACTTAATATTTCCTTTTTCAATTTTTTTAATTATTACAATTAGAATCAGATCTATACGACAATGGTTGGCTAATGAACTCACATAAATTTCTTTAATAATTTTTGAAATAAAATTTGTTATGAATATTTTTCTTTTTGTATAAATGTTAAAACCTACCAAATTAATATTTATACAAATAAAATGTATCTAGTTTTAAATTTAAAAAATACCCACATTAATATATAATATTCATATACATATTATGAACACATTTTATACATCTAATTTACGCATATGAACATACAATAAATAAATGTACATTTCTGCAGTAGTCAATTTTATTGTTTCTGATAGTTCAAGTTTTAAAAATAATGGCATATATTTCATTTACCTATACTAGAAAATTAGCCCTTACAGATATCAACAACTAAAGCTTATGAAATATGGGTATTCTGAAGAAAATGTTGTACCCGTGTAGAGCCAAATGACTATATCTCAAATATACAGTTTTTCCAGATTTCCAAAAACATTAATGGCGCACCTGATCCTTTAATGTTTTTGTTTATAAACCGTTATATCCGTTATATATATATATATTCGGTAAGATATTCTAGTAAGATAACGGTCTAACAAACATTTGATCATTTGATGGTGCTAAGTGCTGCGATTGATGGAGATATAGAAGTCAATTGTGGTTGTCAGTTATCAGTAAACTGATAACAATTTATCAGAAATGGAATCATGGTACTGATACTGACTGATACATACTGTTGAATTTACTGAAAAAAATTTAGTAAATTTCGTAATTTGTAAATACTGATAATTTGACATTTCAAAAACCAGCCAGTTCATTGAATGAATTATTTTTTGTTTAGTTTTGTGAAATAAAATATAAAATAAAAGTGTTAATCTAATATAAATAAAATAAAAAGGAGGTTTAAAATAAAGTAATTTCATAGAAAAGCCAAAAATATAAGTGAAATAAAATAAGTTTGAAAATTTTTTTTTTTTTTTTCAGTAAACAAAAAGAGGTTTTGTGAAATAAAATATAAATCAAATGTAAATAAAATTAAAAATAAGCTAATTAAATATTGAGGTTGAATCAAACAACTATCAGTCATAGATTATCATGTCAAGATTGCACAAAAACTTACACAGGACAATCCAAGAGGTTAATTACAGTTAGATTTCAAGAACATATGAGGGAAGCACAATTGACGAGGAAAAGAAACTACACGAATTTTAGGCCAGCTGTAGCACAGCATATAGTTGAAGAAGAACATCATATAAATAAGAATAGTTTAAAATTAATAAAAGAGGTAAAAAAAAATAATAAACTAGATATGTATGCAAGTCTGGCAATATCTAGAGAACCTGTTAACAACAGACTTAATAATGATGTAGGTAGTGGATTCTCACTATTATTTAGATTACTTTAAAATTAAAAATCAGGTTCAGGTAGAATTAAGATCATAAATACTAGAATAAGGGTTATTACGTAAGACTAGTTTAAATTTTTTGTTAATAAGTTTTTTTGTTTTTTTTTTTTATTTTAAAATCATACTTAAAGTTTTTTTAATCTAAATGAATTTTATTTGACAGTTTTAATATTATTCTTATATGCATTGTTTTGTAAATTTATTTTTATCACATAACTTATTTGTAACTGATACAGATTATGACAATTATCAGAAAATATGACAAATTTTAAGCATCCCGATACCAATTTATCAGTGACGTTAATAAAATTCAAAATCAATTAGAAAAACTGATAGTTCTGTCTTGTCATAAATACTGATAAATAATACTGATAACTGACAACCACGATTGGAGTGATAATAGTTTAAAATCAATGGATATCTCATGTTAGCGCATAAGTATTAAAATTTGAGGAAATTTTATTTTACTAAAACTTTACAGCTGCTAGATTTCTTCTTACTATAAATTAGTTAACATTTAGATTAATAGCTTGTAGCTTTATTTTGGTTGGCGATTACAATTACGAAGTCATAATTTTTTTTTGTGCTAGACTCAATTGTCCTAACTTGTAATAAGACGACATCCAATCCACATAGGAAAATGATATTCGAAGTGTGATAGAACCAGAGGTATGATGTGCAAAGATTTTATGAAGTTGCAAAATGTTTGAGAATTACGTTTTATAAATTGAGAATGGAGAAAGCTTTGAATACTATAAAACCTAAATTATGTGGATTAAAAGTTAAATTATTATCTGGAATAATTCATAAGTCTTTGATTTCATAACAACGTTTTAATGATTATTTATTTTCTATGTTTTCTATCTAAATAATGCGTATATTTTTTAACTACATTTTGGAATGAATACAAATTAAAATTAAAAATTAAATGATTGCAAAAATATGTACTCATACAATCTCTAAATTTGATCATTATATTTTATTTACCATTTCAAACCCAATTTTCATTATTATTCCTTTAAATGATAGATATTTAAAAGGAGACGTGGCGAATTCAAATAAAAAATTTTTACCCTATCTTTGAGTCATTTTAAGATACACCAGTTTTAATTTACCAAAGTGCCACAACTCACTCATCGCCAGAATTAAATTAATTTTTTTTTTTTAAATAAATTATTACTACGTATGAGGTTGTTGTTTAAGATAAATGGAAAAATAAACTTAGTGTCCACGATAAATTGAAATGATGAAAAACAATTAAAACATGGTGAACAAATAATGAGTACGGTTTTTTATCAAACTTCCTCAAGGAACGGGTGAATACTCGTATTTAATTTAATTTATTGTTCAATAATATTTTAAAAATATTTTTTTTGGTTTTAATTTGTTATTTATTTTATGAAACTTCGTAGCACTAATGTCACTTTAATACCTATGTTAATGTTGTATATAATAATTGATTCAATTTTAACTTTTTCAATAGAAGGGTGCGACTGATTCCCTATAATAATTATTATTTTCCTAGAAATTTCAGTATTTAACACTATAATTAAATTTTGAATATACGTATATGCACAGAGTGTTTAACACAGACAATTTTTCAGAGAGAAGTAAAGGATATTTAAATAGAGCAAAATATTTTACTGAAATTATGTTTTGTACGTTTGGTTTGGGCTTATGCTATTGAAGTTTATTTAAATAATCATAAAACATCTTGAATACTTTATAATAATTAGACTAAAAAAATATGGTAATATTTCCAGATATATTCTATTATTTTTATTTATAAAGTTATTAACTTCAGTTTTGGAACGAAAATTCTAAAAAATATATCTAAAGTGTTATTTAAATTTAACCAAACTCTGAACTCTAGAATAGATTTTCCTACACAGTATATAAGAATATTTCGCTGAGTTAAATTTGTGATCTAATTGACCACCTCAACTACGTAGGTTGGCTCAAGTATAGACTTTAAACAATTACTACTACTCCTCTACAAACAAGCAGTAACAACATCTATTCTACGGTTATAATCTATCACCACCACCTACCTACATTAAACTTTGAGTTGTTATACAGACATAATCTAGTTATTAGAGAAAAAATAGTTATCTCGTCAACTTATTTCTAAACATTTCCATTTGTAAAACAAATAAATTAATTCCATTAAATCTATACTTATAAAAGGGAAAGTTTGTTTGTTCGCTATACACGGCCACAGTGTTAAATATAGAGTTCTGAAAATTTGTATAGTTATTCATGATCAAAAAAGGAACTGCACGCGATAAAACAATCAAATAACAGGTTTAGATATAACAGTGAAAATATTCGAATATTTTCCTTTTAATTTTACTGATACGCTTATCATACAGATACGCGTATTTCGTCTACTACTTGCAGACTTCTTCAGTATTTTGTACTCGACTGAGGAAAGAAATCTGAAATTGTCTTATTTATTTTATTCGCACACGTAACAATTTGATGTTTTTCGCAGCTGCATGGTTGTTTATTATCCAATGAAATAGCACAGGTAGGGGGTTGAATAAAAATATTTTTATTTATTTTATTGTTGGTATTTGAAATAATTTTTCCGACGTTAGAGTGACAGGTAGAGGTGGTGGTGTTATTCGTTTTATTATATTTCACTAAAAAATTAAATAAAGAAGAATATTGCCTTTGCCTTGGTCTTTATTTAGGAGTGAGTCATTTTTAATTTTGTAAATTTCGATACTTTCAGCTGAATCTAGTTTCCTAGAATCTCTTTACCATTACAATGTCTTCTTTCGAAATGCTATGATTCTCCTGGATCATGTGTTCTGCTACTTTGAATCGGAACTCTGTTGAGTTCTTCTTTTTAGCCAGTTCTGCTTCTTTCATGTGTTCATTGAGTCGTGTTTGCATGTTTCTCCTAGTTTGCCCAATCAAAACTTTGTTGCAATGACTTCAAATTACCTTATATACACCTGATTTTTCCATTTGTTCGATTGTGTCTTTAGTTGAACCTAGAACAGACTTGAGTTGGTTAGTTCTGCTGCTATATACGATATCTAACCCGTGTTTTCTTAATTTCGCTCTGAGTGGGAGAGAAATCTTGCTAAACTCCAATGCTACTCTTCTTTTGGGTTGTTGATCAGTGAGGAGGTTAGTGAGCGAATTCCGTTGTAAACTTCTTTTCCGTTTACTAAGTAAGGCCGTGATGGTTTTTTCCGGATATCCGTTTATTCTCGCAATTATATGTGTTTAGTTTCTTTTACTAAACCTTTTTGGAAGTTGGGAAGTGTTAACATTCGATGGATCATGTGGTCATCAGTATCTGTAGGTTTCCTGTAAATCTCTAGTTCTAAAGACGTTCCTGTTTTACTTAACAGTAGATCTAAGAACGGTAGTTGACCTTCTTTTTCTACTTCGACAGTAAACTGTATATTCCTGTGAAGTCCGTTAAGAGTAGTTAAGGTTGATTCTAAGTCCTTTTCCCTTATTATAGCAAAAATATCATCTAAGTATCTCTTCCAAAATCTTGGTAACCGTTCTTCTGCCAGATAAATCTTGGTAACCGTAAATCTGACTCCAGTTTCTTCTCCAGGTTCTTCTGCCAGAAAAATCTTGGTAACCGTAAATCTGACTAGCCATGAAAATTTCACTGATGAATGGAGATAGGGGGTTTCCCATTGGAGCCCCCTTCAATTACTTGTAGAAATTTCCTCTAAAGGTGAAATCATTTTCTTCCATGCAAAGCCGGATCAGCTTTATGTACTGTTTTACTTTTGTCCTCCACTGTGGTCCAGTTTCTTGTTGTAGTAGCCATTCTTCTACCAGAATAATAGCCTCTTTGACTGGGATACTGAGAAAAAGGGATTTTACGTCAAAAGAGACCATAACCTCGTCTTCGTTAAGTCCTCCCATTGATTGTAATTCTTGAGCAAGTTCCTTAGAGTTTTTCACTGATTGGGTTTCGAACTGCTTATCCATTTTACGAAACTCCTCCACTAACCATTTGGCTATTTTATATGTTGGACATATCTGCTGTCACAATTTCTCTCATCTCATTCCCTGGTTTGTGAATTTTAAGAAGTCCTTTAATTCGAGGAAGTGCTGGATTGGGGACCTTAAGTTTGTTGACTCCTATTACTTGTCGGCATTCCTTGATAGTGTTGTCTACTCGCTTGATGAACTGAAGAGGATCGTTTCTTAATTTCCTGTAAGGTCCGTTCGTGATCTTCTCCTGCATCTTATTATCGTAATCTTCTTTGTTTAAAATTACCAGTGCGTTGCCTTTATCAGCCTTGACAAAGTATACTGGTTTCGCCTTGATGTCTCTGATGACTTTTTTCTCATTTCTGATTACCTTTTTATTCTCATAGTCAATCGACATCTTTTCTTTAATGACTTTTGCTGTGGTGGCTCTTACAAGCTCCTTTTGTTCTGTTGTAATGGGCAACGTTGGATTGTACGTGTTGATTCCTGCTTCTAAGTCTAGAATAAGTCTTTCGACATCAGTTTCATTGGGTATAGCGTAATTAAGTCCGTTGTTAAGTAGCACCATTTGATTTTCGGTGAAGGTCTGAGAGGGCTGATTCACCACAAAATTTCCAATTTGCTGCACGCGAACTTTAGGTTTTGTGTCAACCTATTGTTTTTCCTGAAGTACAAAAATTCCTGTTATACCAAAATTTTACTCTAACGCTGGAAAACAAGTTTTTATAAAAACTATGTTTAGATAGCTACCATACAACTCCTAGCACCTATCAGTAATGTTTTAAAAAACAATTGGGTTACAGACATGAAAATCTTGTACATAGGTACTCTATCAGAAATAAACAAACACAACTTTTAGTTTGTAAAAATTCGGATTGCTTCGAGCTTCGAACTTTTAGCGCCAATCAAGAATATTTCCAAAACCAAAGGTGATCTGAAAATTTACAGTCAGGTACTCTCTCAAAAATAAAAAATACGACTGTTACCGATTTCGAAAATAACATCATTTACCTCATGAATTTAATACAGTTTGGTGCAAGAAAAATTTCAGAAGACTTAATATCAAAATTGAAATAGTCACGATCAGTACAACCATTGCAAGTATGTATTAAAGAGTTGACTGAAAAAATATATCCGAATTTTAGGAATCAGTATAAAAATTTAGCATGGCTATGCCAAAAAAAATGTGGCAGTTCGCTTTATTAATCATAAACTACTGCAGAATACTCCAGGTGTCCACATATTTACAAATCGATAGATACAGTTACCAATGAAAATGAACTGACATGCTCATCAACAAAAATCGCAGGGACAAACTCTAAAATGTTTTGATCTGCAATTGAAAGAAGATTATTTCTCTTATGGAACAGTAAGGAACGTGTTTGTTCATACTCCATCAGGAAAAACCCGAAATATTGTTTACAAAGAAATATTGTAGTTTAAATTTTAGTATTGTTAATTTTGTTATCGTAATGAAATAAAATATGTTAGAATATTTGTAATAAACCAATTTTTTTTAATTCAGTTCATAAAACAAAATTCTATACATTTTGTGTTCGACCCGGACAACGTCGTGTAACTTTCTAGTAAAAGAACAATTAGGATTAATATTTTACAACAAAATCTCAAATTTTTAAATTTAACCTCAGCTAACTTTATAAAAATATTATCATTATAAGAGAGAAACATGAAAGTATAGTGAAACATCCTGTATTATAGAAAAAAAAATCTATTTATAATCCAAAATGATAAGTTATCAGTTTATACAAAAAATTATGATGTAACCAGAAAGTCTGGTAAAAAAAATTGTACTTTTTTTTCTAAACTATACATTGCAAATTAAATTAAAAATTATTTAATGATTTATTTTCTATTACACATATCAGCAATGAGAATGTAAATTATAAAAATTAAACACTGCAAGCATTATCTGACCGAACTGTGAATAAAACTTCAGCCCAAATAATTTTCATAAAGTTTTCGTAACTTTATTAGGTATACACACATATCGTCAAATTACTGCCTTAAAAATAGATTCCAATAATATAACCTTGAATACATTTTAGGTTTTTTACCTTAAGTTTTTATTATTAAACCTATACTGATAAACTGATTTAGATTAGATAACAAAAGTAAATCACAAACAATAACTGATATATTTTTGTTATTGAAATTTGAATGAATTTGAATGAATAGAATCCTTATGTCTAATTGAAATAACAACTTTATGTTATAAAATATTAATTATTCTTGGTTCACTTCTATTAACCACTCTTAATGAATGAAGAACTTGAATTTGTTTCATTATAGTCTCAAAAAGAAACAAATTTCTTCTTAATTACTTATTTTCAAAACTGAGACCATTTCAATTTATAATGATCCGGCTATACAACATTGTAACATTCAATACGTAATCAATTCATCTTAACATTCATTCGACTGAAATTTCTATATGGTTTTCTAAGTTTTTAACGGTTGTAATATTTTCTATTTCTACACTATATTCATCACAAATATATTATGACTGTGATATATATTACTATACTTGTGTTATTGGTGATATTAAAAGCTCGATTATGACTCATTGTTTTAGGAAAATCAGCCGGTCAGGGATAAGTTGAATTATTTTTTACTTCTGTATATTTGCCAATATCCTGAGGTGACCCAAACCAATACAAGTACTTTTTTAATTTGTATCTACTTTGATTATTTATTTCACTTCACTCAGTTAATTGCTTCCAGCTTTTCTTTGCTTGACATCCTTTATATCTATATTTCTTATTCGTATCTAGAGTCAGTGGCGCGCCGAGCTGTTAGGCCGTCTGTGTGCAAAATAATTTCCTGCGTCCTTCTTTAAAATTTTTTTCTATAATCCAAAATAAAAATAACATTTAAATAAAAGTAAAAATTAAACTAACGACGGAAGAACACACATATCACATGCATTAGTTTATGAAAATTATGATTTATTAATCACAAAACAGAGTAGTTTAGGAAAGATATAGTTTAGTACACACAAAAAATAGAAAGTTTATGAAATTAATAGTTTACTACTCACAAACAGTACAATTCCTGAGTTGCTGGCCGCTCAGGTGCAAAACAATATTGCCACCCCTATTAATTAAATTTGTTAATTAGAATTCGCTGATATGCGAATCACATGATGGAGTGTTAACCCTTATAGAAATGAATATAGAATATGAAAACGTAATCAAACTAAGTGAAGAAAATTTTTTTAGTTATTTATTTTTGTTTATTTTGGTTTTTTTGTTTTTAAATAAAACTAAAATTTATAATTCAACAAAAATAGTTTAATATTTCATTTCAATAAACATAAAATAAATTACCTATTAGTTTCATAAAAACAAAGTAAGTGTAACTAACAAACAAAAACAGATTTCACAATTTTACTCTTCTTGCTTTTGTTGAAGCAAAATTATCAATTACTTGAGATAAGTTTAAATTCTCACAGATATCTTTTTCTATCGATAACAAGGCAAGATTCGTTAGCCTTTCTTGCGACATCGACGACCTGAGGTAATTTTTTATCAATTTTAATTTTGAAAAACTTCTCCAGATGCTACAGTTACAGGAAGTGTTAAAAAAATTCTTAACGCTATACAAAAATTAGGAAATGATGATATTAAATCGTTTTGTATGATGTAATTCAAAGTCATTACCGGCTTTGCCACAGCTTTGCCCTAAAACTTAATATTTCGTTAAATAGTTCATATTCATTGAGGTCTTTTTCTATGGCATTCTTAATATTTATTTGTAGAAAAACTTCCAAATCCAAGCAACATTTTTTTAAAGTATCTAAATCTATTGAATAAAAGGAATACAAAAAACCATAGGTATTATTATATTGATCTATTACATTGATCTAACAACGTAAATCTTTCCTCTACAGAATTATTCGCTCTATCTATAATGCGAAAATAAAAATTAATTTTAAAGTTTTGTTTAGGATGTTGTACAAACTCGTCACTTGATTTATATAAAAATTGACGAGATCTTTTTCTTATGCGGGTCTGTGGAAATTCGTTTTCTACATCAATAACACGTGCAAGGTTTGTAGATTGACTTATATTAAAACTGGCATCGTTTTTTTCCCATTTACAATCTTTTTAAATTACCCAACGCTTTACTATATTCATTAAAGTCAATGTTAGAATTTTGTAGCATTTTGCTAACTACATCAATTTTTGAAAGTATATCTTGCCAGATAATTAATGAACATAAAAATTTAAAGGACTTTAATTTCTCAGATAACGAATTTGCCATATTCCTTGTGCTTACATCTCTGCTCCTTGTGCTTATACCTTAAATTGATTAAACTTTCAGAAATTTCTTTAATATTTTGCTGCAAGGGTCTTATAGCGTCAATACGACTTGACCATCTAGTACCACTTAAAGATTTTAAAGTTAAAGTTTTAATTTTAATTTTTATTACATATTCCATCTATATGGAGAGGCTGAAAAAAAGTTAAATAATTCCTGAACAATATCGAAAAATCGAACGGTTTCATTATTAATATTAACAGCATCATTAAATACTAAATTTAGATTGTGTGCTGCACAAGGTACAAATGTTGCTCGGGGATTCTTTTTTGAAGTCCTATATGTTTACCTCTCATGTTGGACCCATTATCATAGCCTTGATCACGAATATTTTGCAAATGAAGTTAAACAGACCTTCACCAGTTGTATCAACTATTGGAGAAAAACCAAGAAAATATTCTTCGATTGTTGCTTTATTTTGTGTCAAATTCATACACCAAACAACAAACGTGATTTGTTCAACGTGGCCTAAATCTATGGTACAATTAAGTATAATAGAAAAATATTTTGAATTTTTTATAATAGTTGTTATATATTTTCTTTGTTATAGCTGCTGCTAATAATTCAATGATTTCGTTTTGAAAATGGATTCCTAAGTAATGAGGCATGACCTTTTTTTTATTTTGAAGTTCGTACATTTTTTAAATGCTCTGTTATTATCGGATCAAATTTAGCTAACATTTCTACAGCTTTCATGAAATTTCCATTGTTTGGATTGTATAGTTCTGACGATGTGCAGCGGAATGCTAAACACTGGCCAGATAAAAATTGATTAATAGCTATCATTCTTTCAATAATACGACGCCATCGTTTTGTCTCCATTTCATAGTATGTTTGAAACTTTTTATCTATTGTGCAGTTCTTTTGCATTCGCATTTTTAATTCACACAACTTTTTTGAACATTCTATATGTTGTGCACTATTTTCATGTTGAACAAAATACGTTGTTGCATATCGCCAATCCGAATATTCATCACTGGTATAAAATAATAGTTGGTAGGCGGCCGCCCTTCAACTTCGCCGCCCACGAGCAAGGGCACCTTCTGCACCCCCGCCAGGAACGAGCCTGCTCACACAAAAGAGACTTTTCTTGCTTTGTGCAAATTAAAATTTAAGTCATGCATATCTAGGATTTCATGTTCAATTGAAATTATTGATATATTACTTAGACGTTCCTGGAGTATAGTGGATCTTAAATAATTTTTAATTATCTTTAATTTTGAAAACGATCTTTCACCTGTTGCCACTGAGATTGGTAATGTTAATAAAATTCGGGTCACAATAAATATATTTGGGAATGTTGACTGAAGATCATTTTCTAAAATATATAATAATATAGATTGAGGTTTAATATATTTTTCTTTTAAAAATATCTTTATAGTTTTTATCTCTTCGAATAGATCAATTCCATTAATATCGGACTAATTTCTTTGTTCGTCAGATAATTTCAAATGCAAATCTATTGTCAAATATATCATTATGCAATTTTAGCGCTTCGAATCTTGTTGTAATTGATACTAATGCTTGGTCTACCATGCATAAATAAAAATTAATTTTAAAATTTGCTTTAGAATCTAATATTGGTTTATCCTTACCTTTATAATCAAAATCGGCTAATTCACTAGCTGACGTACGCATTTTTTCAAATTCATTATCATTAAAATTTTTAAAAAACTCTTGGATGGCATTAATTCTACTTGAACACCTTGCATCGCTTAGAGGTTTTATTTTTAAATTCGTTAAATATTTTACTATTTATTATCACCCATCTTTTAATTGACGCCGAAAAAAAGACTAGACTCTAGACTAGAGTTGATTTTTTCTTTTTCTCAAATGTACTGAATTTATTTTTCGATTATTATAATTTAAACACCATGGTATTAGTGACAAGTTCAAAACAAATATTTTTGAACTAAAAAAAAATTATCGATTCAAATCAATAGTGAACTTAACCACATAGAGACATCAAAAACCAAAATTAACATAGTTTTATTGTCAATATACCATTTACTATCTGCATATATGTATTTAGATATTTACACGTGAATATATTCATACAATTATTAAGTTATTTTAATTTCTTTTGTTGGTGTTCGGGAAATTTTGCATTTGTCTAAACAATTATAAATTTCCCATTATAAAATGCAAACATTATTTCATCAAATAGAAATAAAAAAATAATTTAAAAATTTGTTTTTATTTTAAATTTCATGACAATTACAATAATAAATTGTTTCGTATTGTGCGTTCACTGCTACTTAATAAACGCATAATACAAATTGGCCCAAACATTTTTAACAATGTTAAACAAATTGCTAAGCTCTATAAATAAAATACCATCAAAAATAACAACAAAAAACAACATTCTTTAAAAACTCTTAAGATTCCTTTTTTTTTTTTTTATTTTCCACCTACATTATTGAAAAATGTTCATAGATTGTTTGTTAGATGTGTTACTATACTACTGTCTGTTTACAAAATATCTCAGAACATTTTAAATCTTCTTAAATTTTTATTTTACCCAAGAGAGCTTTTCAGATGAAAAACAAAATTTAAATGGTAAAAAAAAGAAAATGTAAAATAAAAACAAATATTTACAAATTTTCTCTCTTTTCCAAAAATACACCCTTCTCTTACACCTTTAAAGAAAAACATTCATTTTAATGTACTCTCTTCTAACTACCATACCTATGCCATTACAATACAATATTCATAAACAAAACAACATCACATACATATATATTTCTCTTTTGCATACATACTATTCAATAATACTACACGTACACGCACGTCCATACAACTTCACAATTCTAATAAGGCGTGTGATGTCCATCAGCTACAATATCAACAGCAGTAAGAATTTTCAATGCCACTACAGTTTACAGTTCTCTACATACCTAATTTTATTAACATGTTGCTTAAAACGAAAACAAAAATAAAAACAAAATCAATTACAAAACATGTTGATGAAAAATATTTTCCAATCCTAAAACATACAAAATGTAAATTTAAAACTTGGTCCCAGAACCCATATCCGAACTCATAGTTATCTACGTTGCTTTATATTTGTTTTTTCATTTAAAAGAGTTTTAGTATGCCAATTACAACTACATATCCATTACAACTGTTTGTTCAATGAAACTCATATTTACTTTGAACTAATTTAAAAAATTTATGGTTAAATATGAACACTTCTGCAACAAAATAAATTGAATATTTCCTTTTTTTTATTATTTATTGACATGTAGGTACACGGCAGAAACAAATTTTTCACGAATAATGTCGCACTTGTTATTTCACTAATTTTATTGTAGCCTAGCCGCCGCTGTAAAGTATCACAACGATACAAAAGAATAAATCAATTTATATAACTCGACTAGTAGAGTAGAAAAGAGACTAGAGAGAGATAAAGATATTCATTAATAAAGTTAATTGTTAATAAAAAAACGATAACTTTAAACTCCACTCAATTCAATATTAACGGTTAACAGTTTATGAGTATGAAAAATACATACTGAATTCGAATAACGGGATTCACTATTATTCATTCTGTGATGTAGAATAATTTATTATCTAGTGTTTAAGATCGGACGGAGTACATCACCCGTATTCTGTTAGACCCATCGTTGACGAGAAGAAAAAATTCATCTCGTCTCGTCTCGCTGAATATGCCTTTCTGTTAGACACTGTAAGCGGCGCGATAGAAAATTTTATTTGTTGGTAGTACTGATCATTTTTTACTATCAAAAATAATTATTGGTATACAGTAAAAAATTATCAGTAAACAAAATATGGTTTATAAAAAACAAAATATGGTTTATAAAAAACAAAATATGGTTTATAAAAACAAAATATGGTTTATAAAATTTTTGGAAAGGATTAGTGGAGCTTAGTTTTAAAATATTTTTTAAATAAAAAATAAATATAAATATATTTGTTTTAAATATTTTTTAGTTTAGTACATAAACAATAGTAAAACAGTAATAGTAAAGATGGTTTTTTTTTTCAAAACAAAAACACAATTTTAATAATAATGCAGAAACAATAATGAAAAATTGTTTATTAATCTTTACTTAATTATTTTATCTATTCAATTTATTTATTTAATTCAATTTTTTGATAAAAAAAACACAAAATACTTTGACGAGATACTCTATCGCTTACAATTTTTGACGAGATAAAAAATGGCTATCTCGTCTCGTCAAAGGTCTAACAGAATACAAAACTATCTCGTCAGAGATATTCTCACGCGATCTCGCGAGATGGGTCTAACAGAATATGGGTGCATGTCTACTTTTGGTTCAGTAGTTCAATTTCAATAAAATTTAAATTTAAAATAATTTTTTTGATTTTATGAAGCTACATATCTATAATTTTTTTTCTTTATTTATTTATTTGTAAAATTCTAAATTTTTACAATAATTTATTTATTTTAGATTTTTAATAAATAATATTTAATAGATACCTATATTATAAAATTAAATCTACGGGTGATTTTTTTTTTTTCAAATTTAAATCTAAATTTATTATGAATATCTTTAAAACAGAACAAGGTAGCTTTTATTTTTTTAATTAGTATCAAATATAGATATAAGAAATTTCAATTTCAATTTAAAATTACTGTTACACCTACCTAATTTGTAATACAATTTCATTCATGTATAGTTAGTATATTATTTTTATAACATCTCCCTATTGTAAATGTTGGAACAATGGTTTTGTTTGAATTGAAAATATATAAATAATTACTTGTGTAATAAAATCAAATATAATTCATAATTATGCGCTGATTATATATCTCCTAAAATTTTGAAAATTCATTATCTACACAAAAATAAAAATATGTACCTATATATATAGGTAATTTTGTATCTATCTAACTCTGTTAAAATATAAATTATTTTGTACACAGGTATCAGCAACATACTCAATAAGATATATGGTGATATACATATTAACAATGCAACATATTATACTCAGCATTATGTACTCAATAAGATATGTTGATATACATATATTCAATCAAACCAAAAATAATACACAACTATTATATTGTTTTTGATACAACATTATACACTACGAAACATACTCAATCATTTACAATGTTACTGATAAATGTTGATATACATTTATTTTTATTTAATAAATTTTATAGCACATTTAATTTACTAACTAGCAACATTTATCAACTACTATTTTATTCAAAAGAACTGATACAATTTTATCGCATCGATGCCAGTAATATTGAAATTATTATTAATTTTATTATTTCATGCTACTTTCTTTAATGCGATTAATTGTGTTGAAGAACTAACTGTGTTAGATATTTTTATTATAAATAAATATTTATCAAACATCATAATATAATGACACAACTTTATAGCAAAATATATCGGGAAGTAAAAATTTTATTATGAAACATGTATGTACTTACTTTTTAACTGGCACTGGCATGCAACTTGCATGCATCTTCAATTCATAAATCGTAATTTGAACTTTGTATAAAGGTAAAATCAGAAACAAATTCTCTTTCTCATAACATATTAAATATTCTCACTCACTCACTCAATTGCTGCTTAAATTCTTGTTGTAGATGTTGTAGGATGTATATTGTATACAGTATAGTATATGAATATATATATCATATGAACAAAAATTTTAAATTTGATTGAATGAATTTTATATTGTTTGTTGACGTTTTCTTTTACTTTCTTCTTATTCAAGCAGTAAAATTAAAAACTTAAAAGGTTATTTTATTTGGTTTCTTCATTTTCTTTGCAAATATTTTTTTGAAATGAGAATTCATTCATATGAGAGATGTACATTTACCTAACAAATAGCAATAGTATCAATTTTGTTGTTGTATGATGAATAAATATTTTCATAAATGTATCTGAAAATTAAAAAAAAATGTTTTTGAAATTTTTAAATGCCAAAATAAAATAAAATGAATTTATTATTTTTTTTTATTCTTTTAAAAAAGTTATTAAAAAAAAAAAAAAAAATTATGGAGATGCGGGGGATCGAACCCCGGGCCTTTCACATGCAAAGCGAACGCTCTACCACTGAGCTACATCCCCTATACAGTACCACTTTTACATATTGTTTATAAGCAAATTTTTTCAATATTTTACAGCGATCATAATAATTTTAAAAAATTAAATTAATTTAAATTTAGTTAACGTGTCATGATGAGTCATTCAGTTTCTGTCTTGTTTTATACACATACATTATGTATTATGTATGTTTGTGTATTTAAATTATTTTTTCTTCAATTTATAAATTAGCAAAAATAAACGTTTTTTAAGAGTTTATTTTAGAATTTTTTTTATACTGATCGATTATTAAATCGTGACGTATTGAAGTTATCATAAATGCTCGTTTGTGGAACCTTGACTTTGTTTTATTTTTTTATGTTATTAATATTTTTATGTTTTTAATATTTTGATAAAAAGTGTATTTATTTTAAATTTGAGCTGAAATGAAATTGAGAAATTAAAATGAAATAAAATATATAAAGCATGATATTACAAAGTGGTTTATTGATATTATTCTAATTTTTTTATAATTTAATAATGGTTCTATCACCTATTCGTGCTAGTATAATATGTAAATAAAATCAGGTAAGTTAATGATAAGTATTAACTAACTACAAAAAATGTCCTATATTAAATATTATCAAGCTTCAAAATAGTATGAAATTTTGTCATCTTGTTTATTTTCATTGTTACTTTCATATTTGTTTTCAGCTTCTGCAATTTATGTTTATAAGTAATTTGTTTAAGATTAAATTTAGTACCTATATATATGTTACAAAAATAGTATATGGCCCGAAGAACATAATAAGGTTTAGAGGCCCGAAATAAACTTTATTCAATTCAAAATGGAATACTAAAACAAAAAAAATTGTCTTTATCTCAGTCACATGACTAAATTTTACATCTCCCGCTTCTTGTTATAAAACTGATGTTCTGTAGTATGAAAATACGGGTGTATTCATAAATGCTGCAAACTGACAATAAGTTTGTCACCAGTTTGCGTACTTTGCAACAATGAACACAAACTCCACCTATATTCTACATTTACTTGACAATTTTGCAAAGTTTCTGTTCATTAATACTGACATTTTGAAAATAACAATTTTTTTTTAAATAACAAAACAAAAACTAAAATACTCAAAACAACAAAGAAAACTACTTCAAAAAATTTTATGCATACTTAAAATTTATTCTGCCAAGTTGACGCCCAGTACACTTTTAGTCTACATTTATGAACAGGGTTCAGGAAATCTGACAAGTGTGTTCATAAATTCAGAATATGCAGATTGACTGCAGGTTTACATTTATGAAAATAAGGTATCTTTTTATCATGGCACTAATCCTTCTTGAGAGCTCCAACATTACGTTCATCGTTTCGGTGACCGTTCCAGTAGTCGATGACCAATTAGTACAGATTCTTAAGCTACTCTTACCGCACTACAAAATTGGAAACAATAAGCAAAATATCTTTACTAGATTAAAGAAAGCTGCATAAGTTAGTTAAACTGTCATAGGTTAACAATAGATAAACCAATGAACAGTAGATAGATATACATAATTGACTTTTTCAATTATTATACAAAATTATTTAGAGTTTGATAACAAAACTTACTCTTATTTTACAAATTATTAAGTTTCAATTTGAGGTTTTTAAATGCCATTCCAATAAAAGCACAAAAAAATGAAAAATTCTGAGCTTTTAAACACACTAAAAAAGGTTAACAGTTAGTTGCAATTAATTCGAAAATAAAATTTCCTAAAAATATATTAAATTACAAAATTTTATCTAAATATTTTTAAATTTATAAATTTATTATTTTTAAATTTAAATTTTATCTAAATATTTTTCACGAAATTTCGAAGTTACGAACATCATTCGTAAAGTAAAAAATTCGTTATGCGAATGAAAAATCGAAGCTATTACGAACAAAACTTTAAAATAAAATGATTTAAGTGAAAATTAATTTTGCTATAAAAATCTCTGGTAAACGAACAGGAACTACGATTCACGATTACATTGGAGGTAAAACTTGATGTTTTACGACGGCTCAAATGAACTGTTTGTACAATCAAGAACAATCAAAATAAAATAAGAAGTAGTGTATACAAAGAGTAACGTCTTTAACGGCAGAAAGTGTTTCAAACCAAAGAAGTGTGTTGATAAAAGATATGAAACTTAGTGTGTGGATGACTGTCAATCCCAACAAAATATTCAGATAAGCACAACTATCTGCAAAGGAAACTTTATTAATTTCTTATTTTTCTAAAAAAAAAAAAGTGTTGCAACTTCTAATATTCAAGAAACTGTAAAATCTATTTCAGGTGCTAATTCTGATGAGCTGCTGGCTTAGACGAGAGCTCATTTTTTTAATGAAAAATGTTATGAACTTTATTTTTAAATATGGATTTTTCTGTGATGTTTTATACCAAAACTAATGTAAGTAAAGTGAATTCGTGTAAAGAAAATTAAATTTGTTAGAGTAAAATATAAACAAAAAAATATTTACTTGAATGTGTGAATTTTATAAAATATTAAATATTTTTTAATTTGCAAACAATCTTGTCAATAAAAGTAATGAATATATATATAAAAAAAAAAAAAATTTTACTTTTATTTTCTAATCACACTGTTTTAAATTTTTCTAAAAATAGGGTTTCGTATAACGAAGATTTTGGGTACACATCTATATATTTTTAATACAAACTTATACTAATATGGATGGATCTCACTTTACAAATATTTTCAATCTCCAGAACTAAATATCTATTTATTTTCTATACAATGTCATTATAATATTGGACTCGTTTTACGAATATTCGATATACGTACACTTCCACAGAACGTAAATCGGGTTTGTAAATCGGGAGATTACTGTAATTTAATATTAAATGAAATAAAATTTAATAAAAATGGTATTGAGTGGCTATTTTAAACAAAAACAAAATTTTTCAACCAACTATGCTATAATCATAATTTGATTAAATCAACCAACGGAAAAGTACATCATTTGTACCGATTCCCTCAGTAATATACAAGGGCGTTAAGCAAGCTAATAAGCCAAAAATGGTTACATCTATAAAAATATTGAGATTTTACTGTAGTAAAATTAAATATGTTTATAATGAAATTCTTTACTTCATAACAAATGCTAAATAAATATTTAAAAATAAAATAAGTAAACATTGACACGAATTACTTATTTAGACAGATAAGAAAGGGTCAAATTTGTATACATTTTGCGATTTATGAGTTTTACGATAGTATATTTAAATTTATAAAAATAAATATTGCTGCAACAGTTATGTAATTAAAAATATTAAAAGTTTTAATATTTACTCAAGAATATATAGCTCAATAAAAAAAATTGTTCGTCTTATAATATTCTATATATATTATATCCTATTTTTTTTTTTTCTGAGGTAATGAAATTTTGCAATTCTAAACAAGTCATCAAAGCTATTCCCATCTGACCACAAAAATTTTATAAAATTTACACAAGTGATTTTTTTTTCTTGCGGAGGTGACCCTTATATGTCAGGGCCGGTATGTAGGCTTGTGAATTTACTTTATCAAATAGTAGTAAGATATTTTATGCTTAACTGAAAGGGTTACACTACACTGATGGTAGGAATGAAATAGTAAGTTCATACTTAAAACTTAAAATCAAGAAAAATGAATAAAGTTTCCAAATGATTTAAAGTTAGTACTCATTTATAAATTTTCAAAAATTTGTTTTGGACTGAACTATTATAGTAGTTTTCTATTTAAATTTCTGTTCATTTTTATTCTCATTAAAATTAGTTGATATGTGCTAGAAAAATAATAAATAAAATCATACTTGAATAATAATATTGTATTTCCAATTTTATGTAATAAAAAAATTACTGTACCGTTTCTGGAATGCACAAAAAAATATTTCTACCTAAATTACTGTCAAGAACCTAAAAAAAAACTTCACATTCAGAGTATTCCATTATTAACCAGGGGTGGCATTGTGTAACTTTGTTTCAAACATTTCGGTCGAAACAAAATGTTGTCGAAACAAAATTTGGATACGTTAATTTATTATGAAACGCGTGAACAGTGAAACATTTTACATAATTCCATTTTTGATTTGTTTCGTTTAAATTTCAACAATTACTGCTAGAAAATAATATTAAAATAAAAAAAATAGAATTAAAAGAAATTGCAACTGGATACAAGTAAAAGAAGCTAATAATAATACCAACATTTTTTTTTTTTTTTATCATTATAAATTTACTTAATTTTTCATTTTATTGGAATTTTTATTTCTGTGCGTTTCTAAAATAAATATTCCAATCAAAACCATGTATTAATTTATTTTTTTTTTAAAATTTACCTAAAAGCGTCAACTATTTTTCAATCGCCAAAATTTGGTCGTATCAAACGTAAAAAAAGTAGCGTTTCAACCTTACGCAATACCAAAATATGTCGTACCAATTTTGAAAAGATTGAAACAAAATAAAAATGGTCGAAACAAAATTATGCAATGCCACTTTTTGAAAATAGTCGAAACAAAACGACGTTTCAAATTACACAATGCCACCCCAGGACACAAATATGATTGACGAGTGAACGGTTAAATGAACCAACAAAAATTTATATCACGTGTAATAGGTTTATTTTTGACCCGGTTGTATATTACGAAGTTTTCAAAATTCCCTTTGAACAAGGATTTATTACATATATACATATCATACATATGTACATATTTACATACCGTACAACAGTTACATAACTAAAAATTAGAAATTAGGATCTTTTTCGAGAATTACGAATTCTCAAGACTTGTATAAAATTCGTATTTCGATATTTTCAATATATTCGGGGATTTCCGATTCTTAAAGATATTATTATTTTTATCTAGAGAATTCCAAATTATAATATTTTTTCTTAATCTAAACGATAATTTTGAATTGGAAAACTTGCTGATAGAGTGATAATATTTTAGGTGTAGTACTTTGATAAGGATTATGATAGAAAAATAGTGAATTTCAATTTGGGCATAATTAATAGCAAAACGAGTGCACAAAATACAAAGAATCAAATATCAAAGCAAGTCGAAATAGTTATTGAGTTACTATTAAGGCATGATATTAACTTACTAATAATTGATGGCATTTTCAATTTTTATTCGATAGATAAAAACAAGAAATTAAAATACAAATTTCATAAATACAAAATTATTATCATTAATATCCGTTTTAAAATTCTTAAATAATCCTAATTGATATAGTCACTGTAGTAGCAGGCAGCTTATCTACAGATTACTTTTAAGATGAAAAAATTAGTTAATTGAAACAAAGATTATTAACCGGTTGTTCCAGAGCATGCGTATCAATTTTTTAAGAGTGGAAGAAGCCCTTATTTTCAAATTTAAAAAAACTTTACTAACTAAATCGAAGGTGCTTTATCTATTGGTGATATTTTCAACTTCCGGAAATGACCGCAAATAGTTTTTTTTTTTAAATTAGAAATTCGCCGAAATCAAGATTTTCAAATGGGAAGAGGTAGTTTTTTTAATAAATCTGAATTTTTCGTTAAAAAATAAAAAATTGTTGTCTTTTTTTATTAGTTTAAACCTTGTAGGTACCTAAAAATGAGATAACAAAAAATGATAATACAAAAAACAATTGTTTATACATAATTAGTTTATTTTTATCAGTTTCAGTTTTGGAAAACTAAATGATTTTTGTTTTATTTTTATTAATTTTAGAGAAAAAAAATGAGAAAACAAAATAAAATTTTTTTTTTAATAACAACACTTTAAAAAATATTTTTGTTAATAATAAAATAAGACAACCGAAGCCAGAAAATATTTGAACAAAAAGTGGAGTTTATAAAATTTAATGTGGAGAATGTGATGGAGTATATGTTGGTAAAACAAAACGAACACTAGATTTACTGAACATATAGAATCGGTATCTTCTCCTTATCCGTCATCAGGCTTAGCTCAACATTTAAAATCTTCAGACCACTTTACCGATATAGACAAATTAGAATTGATAAAGGAATTAACAGGTAGCAGAGTTTTGGATAAATATGAAATTTTTCATATTAATAAATTAAAATTAAAAAAAGCTAACATATTAAATTAACCATTTACACTTAACTAATGAGAGCCCGCTACTTGATAGTAAATTTTTTACATCTTAAATCAAATTCTGTATTTTTTAAATTTTGTCACTGACAAAATGTCAATCTTTGTTAATATAAAAATCATGTGTTTTTTTTTTTTTTTAAATAAATGTTTAATAATCTTACCTGTAATTGAATTTTACCAGTTACTATTTTGTACAGTGGTATATATAATTATTGTTCTCTAAAAATAAAAAATATAAGGTTATAATCGGAAATGTCAAAGTAAGATCAAATGCAAAAACATTTGAAGATCAAGCAAAAGTTTAACAATGTTGATGAAAATGCTTTTGTCTCTACTGCAGTGATTGTTGTTTGATTTTTGCTGGAAACGTCATTTGACTATTGTCTCAATTAATTTTTAAAAAGGAGAATACCAAAATGGATTTGAAGAGAATATTAATTGAAGAATTGGTAGAAATAAGTAACAGCAAAAAAATAATTAAAGCTAAAAAAAGAAAAAATAATAAAATATTATCTAATACAAAATTATAAAAGCGAAATCCCAAAGGTTTTAAATTATACCGATTTAATTGAAAAATTTAGTAACTCTACGTTCGAAGCTCATTTTCGTATGAACAAAGAAATATTCATGGTATGTATGCATCAAAAGAGTATTTGTTGAACTTTCATTAAAATTGTTTTTTAGAAATTGGAATATCAATTACAACCATTTTAAACTTCATTCACATCCGAAAAAGGTCGCCAATGTCGAGTTTAAGATAAGGGTTGTATTTGACATTATGGATGTTAGGAAATAATAATTCCTTTAGAAAAATCGGAGATCGTTTCAATAAATCCCAAAGCGTCAACCAAAGTATATTTTTGAAAGCATGTCAGATGATATGTAACTTGGTGAAAGGGTTGTTAAATTCCCAAGTACTATCCAAGAAATTAATGATACGGTTGAGAAATTTAAAAAATTCAGAGGAAATGAAAGTTTTTCTAATGTAATTAGTAGTATAGACTGTAAACATATTGAAATAGATGCACCAAAAGAACATGTGGATATAGTTAAATATAGATATACTTAAATATACTTAAATAAAAAGTCTTATCATTCACAAATCCTACAAGTATAATTTATTTGTTTGCAATTAAGAATCATTTTTTTATGTACTAATTTCTGTATTTTAGGCAACCTGTGACAGTGAAATGATTTTTACAAATTTTATTTTTTTGGCTGGACAGGTAGATCTTACGATGCCTATGTGTTTACAAACAGTTTACTGTATCAACAACTACAAAATAATACAATTAATTTGCTTTTAGACGTGCATATTGTAGGTGATTCCGCATATCCCTTAAATATGTTTTTGATGATTTCTTATAAAGACAATGGCAATTTATCTGGAACAGAAAAAAAATTTAATTATCGATTATCCAGTACTCTGGTCAATATCGAACAGGCTTTTGGACTTTTGGTGAAAAAATTTAAAATTTTAAATCATTTACATTTTAGGAAAATTGATAAGCACAAATATATTGTAACAGCATGTGTTATCTTGCACAATTTTATTTTAATGAATGGTAACAAAAGTAACACAGGTTACACTGATTCAAATATAAGCAATAATATTGTAGTTGTAAATCGAAGAGAAGCTGCAGAAAAACGAGATGCTTTGACAAATTTATTATTATCCTGAAACTCATACCATTTTTATTGTATTAAATGTATTTTTATTATATTAATTAATTAAAAATTAAAAGGCATATTCACAGCCAAATGATAACAAAATTAACATAAAAACAAACACAAAATTAAATTACGCATATTCACAGCTCTGTACAAAAATTAAAAGAAATTATTTTCTAAATATTATTTGATTTTTGCGCATAGTTTTTCTAGCACGGACTCCAATGTTCCTCTTCTAAGTCAATTTCACTAAAAATTGCAAAATAAATTTAAATTTTGTTAGTTTTTTGTAATTAAAAATAAATTTAAACTTAAGTTCACATAAGTTATGGTATTAAATTTTTTTTTTATCACTTAATATGATCCGAATCACTCATTTTCTAATTTTAACCAAACATTAAATTTAACGCATCTAAAAATATTTTTTGACTGAATTGCAATTTCAAAACATGCAAATGACGTGCAAATGACATTTTCGATTAGACGATTTTTGTCTTACTACATTATCGATTACACTGCGAAAGCAGTCATCTACGTTTGATCAGTTTGACATTAAAAATTACATGACTAAAATTAAACTACATAACCGATTAGACTGCAAATGCATTTGATCTTAGTTTGACATTTCCGATTACACCTATAAATAGATTCTTGTTTACCTACTATTATAAAATACTATATTGACATTAAATTGAATATGTATTTTTCATAGTTACATTTTAATTTTCATCTTTTAAATTTAAATGTTATCGTATTACTTTAGTCTTGATAATGTCTTAGAAGGACGAAACATGTCGATTCAAATTTTATTTTTATTTTTTTGATTAAAATGTTAAAATAAAATATATAAGAAAATTTTACTAATTTCTTAATTAGTGAAACAACAAGTGTTTTATTTAATTTAATTAAATATTGTATTAATTTCTAAAAATTATGTTTCACCAAGTGCCAACCAAAAAATCTTTAGATTTTTTAATGAAAAAAAAATTATTAATAGAAGAGATTCTTATTTTGATGACGTAGAATCCGAATTTGTAAAAAAAAAACAAACTACCTCTTTCAATTTGAAAATCGCAATTTCGGCGATTTCCGGTCTAAAAAAACTATTTCCGGGCCTTCCCGAAAGTAGAATATATCACCAATCGATAGAGCACCCTCGATTTAGCTAATAATGTTTTATTTTACATTTGAAAATAACCGCCCTTTTCCCTCTTAAAAAACTGATACTTATGGTATGAAACACCCGGTATAATCTTTGGTACAAACTATAAAAATCGCTTATTCAAAAATAATTTTAATGTTTTTGATAATGAGGAAGCTGAACTCAGATTGAAATATTCTGGGTTCTGGGAGTTGGCAGATCTGAAGGGTTCTGGGAGTTGGTAGCTACCCAAACCAGTCTTTGAAAGTTTGCGAAATTGTAAGACTTTAGGTAACACCTTTACTTTTTGAAATATTTTATATCGGTACTACAAGTTGTATGCCAGCTACCCGAACTAGTGTGAATTTCGGAAAATGGTAAAAGATGTGTTTATTCATTTTTGAAAAAGTTTCTAAGTACAAAATTTTCAATCTGTTAACCGTTCAATACTCGAAATATTCCTAATGGGTGCTAGGAGTGGAATTATACGGTAGTTACCAGAACCTATCATTTGATAGTATCCTAAGATACTACGTTAGTTCTCTTTTTCGTCATGAACAGCTTTACAAATTTTCATTTCGCGTATAGCAAACCAACAAACAAACTTTCTCTCTTATAAGTAAGTACTTATAGATAATAAATTTGTATTTTCTTTTATTTACTGAAAGAGTACAAATTTTAAAACCACAAAAGAAAACAACTACGTCAAAAAATTTTTTTTATTAAAATTTGTAAAATTTTCAAACCACACCCTCTGATTACTATTTGTACTACCATTACTCCCCTTAATCCATTGTAATTGATAAATAAAAACTGAAAATAAACTTATGACGTATAATATAACATTAATGGACAATGATTGATTGATTGATTTATTGAGACATCATTAAATGAAATGTAACCATCAATAAATATTTGGTTACCTAATAACAAATTTAAAAAATTTCAAAAATTACGAAAATTTAGAAATTTTTGAAATTTTGTATGAATGTTGCGGTACAGTACATTAGGCAAATTCTATTTCGCAAATGGACATTTGTTCTTTGCACATTTCGCAAAAAAAACTTATTTGACAAAAAAAGTTTGACTAAATGAACAGTCACCATTTGGGAAATTAGCAAATAGACATTTCACATTTGGACATTTGACAACCTTTGACGTTCACTGTGCGTGAATAAACTTTGCCAAACAAAAAGCAGAAATCAAAATCTGGCGATCCAAAATTCCTTACACGGGATATTCGAGCCATCGGTCTTCTCATTTTTTTGAAAATATTGTTGTTGAGATTTCAGATCACAAATCCTAACATTCGATACACTTGTATCGAATGTTAAGATTTTGGTCCTGAATTCTAGATCTTGCGCTAAATGGTAAAACAACAAAATATTTAAGTACAGTACCATTTTTTTCGGGTCGCGTTGGAGGCTGTCCGAAATTTTAAAAAACAAGGACTGTAGTCCTAATGCCGCTCTCATTTAATTGAATGCTTGGGTTCTATTAGAAAAAAAATAAGGACATGGCAAAACACAAGTCAGAAGTCAGATAAATCTAATATTCCGGAAAAAAGAAATACTTTAATTTTGGATCTATCCTCAAAATTTCTCCTATAGCCGAGTACATTCAAAATTGTCATTTCCTTTTCATAGAACAATTATAAATAGATATTGAAACTATGGAGTTTCTAAGTATTTGCTAAATGTTTAGTTGCGAAAGGTTTTTTGGCCAAATATTTATTTTGTTTGTAAAAATGTCCATTTTCTAAATGGAATTTGCTAAAAGGGCAAACACCGAATGTTGTTATTGTTTTATATAAAAATAATAAAAATGTCAAGATGAATTTGATTGACATGTTTAGATAGATATCATCATGGCCTATGATAAAGTATAAATAAATAAATAAATAAAATATTATCTATATTTATCTATATACCTGTTCTAATATATCTATCTCTTTTCTTCTTAATAACTAAATTTACTAAATTTTTTATTATTGAATATTGACCTCAATTTAATTTCATTGACCTTGACCTACTCAATTTTCAAAATTAGAATAAGTATTCATTTTTTTTTTGTAACTTTTTAATTGATTTTCTATTTGGATTATGTTCAAATATAGACTCATAATCCTACCCATTATGTTTTTATCAAAATTTTATTGAAAAGTACTTTATGAAAAATTTATTAATATCCACAAATTGCCGATTTTTGAAGAAAAATATCACAAATTGGATGCGGTTTAAAAATATTATAAAAGGATAAAATCTCAGCAAGCGGCCGAAAAAACAAGGTAAGTGCCAGTATTAGCTGATTTATCCGAAGAAAACAATGTAACACCATATAACCAAAAACAAAAGACTACAAAAGAAAATGACATCATCTAGATCAATTTTAACGTGAAATGTAATTTTACACAATCCAAAGTTTTTCCTAAATTTTCAATAGTAGACAGCATAACTGTAAACAACGCACTAAAAATATATTTTATACAATTTCCCGATTAAAACCATTTTTGTGCTGTCAAAATCTTGTATTACAGAGCAAATAATATCTGACATGGATGATATTCTTTGTTACAGAACACCAATCTTTCGAATATGAAAGTCCTACGACATTAAAACAACGCAGTAGGGTTCCATAGCTCTTCCTAATTTTATAATAATGTAAATTTAGCAATTTATTTATATGAAATCATTTTTAAATAAAAATGTCATGAAAAATGTATACCTTGACATTTTATACCGCTTCATCTTTATATCAAATTAAAAACATATCACTTTTTATAAACAGTACTTTTTAGTTAATTTCGAGTGTAGAATTTTTATTTTATAGAATTGTTTTTAGCTTCAATTATTCCCGTTTCGCTTCTATAAGCCTTTTACAAGTAAGTATTTTGCCTGTTCCACTTCTGCTGATTGACTTATGTGGCTTTACTAAGAGTAAAAGTGTGACTTTTATTTCAACTTATTTCAATTTTTCATTTGTTAACTTTTCAATGACTTGAATATGGTCCTGAGATGTATTAATAGAATACAAGAAGTTACGAGTGTTCTAATGTTTATCATTGAAACTTTTTGATACATAGTAGAAAACGAATTACATCTTGTTGTAAAAACTTAGGTATTTATAAATAGAATTTTGCAAATTTGAAAATAGTACGTTTAAAAAGTTTTGTAGATAAAAATAGTAGCTAGAATATCAAATTACATAAACGGAGACTTTTTGTCTCTGTTTTTTGTTTTTTTTTTTTATTCAATTTCCTGGACCACATAACATTGTTAAAAATTTTAATTTAAACAAAATTATTTTATTTTTTATTGACTTTTCGATAAATAAAAATTTTTCATGAATTTTTGTTTATTTTTGAATAATTATTGTTTAGTTTTCGTGGCTGCTACTGTCGGGTATCAAAATTTGAAAATATTATTTTTTGTCATGCGTCATTGATCTTGTTTAAAAAAAAAAAAAGCCATTATAAAGCTTAAGTAGGGATTATTAAATAAAGTAATGAAATGGTTCATTGTTGGTACATATTGGATCTGAGGATTAAGTTTTTAATATTTCGTTACTTATCAACATTTCGTTTCGATAAAAAATGAAAACAACCGCTGTAAAATTAATCTCTTTCTAATGTTGTTTTTAAGTTATCTTCAGAAATAGATTTTTAATTATTGTCTTGATTTTGACAATTATAATTTTTTGAGGGAAAAAGAATAATAACATATCAGCATATCCAAATTGTAACTTTCTAAATAGTTTTCAATGATTCAGCAGACCAATTAGGCAATTGATTTCATTGATTGAAAAAAAATGGTTAAATGAAAGATACGAAACTTTTCAATGTCTGCCGATATTTCATCTCTCCAACGAAAGTTCTCTCCAAACGTCGTGTATCTTCGAGTCTGAATTCGAAAATTCTCTTGTTCGAAGCATTTTCATTCATCAGCACTAGGTGTACGAGCAACTGTAGTCTTTTAACTTTATTTTTTGTTAAAAGGTCCCCCTCTTTACACATCTCATAGAATTTCGCACTGTCCACAATGGATATACGAAAATTAATAAAAGGGTTAGTTTAATATGAAATTAATTTATCTTTGAAACTATGTGAAGATCTCAGTTTGTACAATATTTAAACTTTTATACATATATAAATAATTCAGGTACCTGTGATAAATGTATTGAATTGAATTGAACTGAATGAAAAACAAATTATTCCTCCCTACTTTTAAATTTTATTCTGAATTGAATGTTGAAAAAATATCGTCAAGCAAAACGGGTTGTGACGAAATCTTATTTTTGAAAATCTTATTTCTGAAAATCTTATTTTTTGAAAATCTTATTTCTAAAAATCTTTTTTTTTCTCCGAAAATCTAATTTTTTCCTGTAAATTTTTTTTCTCGTCCATATTAATCTTTTTTTGTTGTGAAATTTAATGTATACAAAAAATTGATTTGGTACAACAGCCCTTAAATATGATAAAGACAATAGGTTCGGGTCCCAGGATTTGGGGTCGAAACTTAATATTACATGCTTTCATGCGTTTCGTATGCGTTTACTTGCCGCCGGAAAAAACAGGGTTCCAATAAATAAGTAGCGGGGGTTTGGTTTGGTCCGACTTTAAAAATAAAATAATTTTTTTAAAAACATTTTTTTATTAAGACTGTATGCGTTATTATGTACTGCTATTTAGAAAAAAAAAAACAAAAAATACAAAATAAGATTTTGATCAAATAAGATTTTAAAAAATAAGATTTTCAGAAAAAGATTTTCAAAAAATAAGATTTTTAGAAATAAGATTTTCAGAAATAAGATTTCGGCGCCAACTCAAAGCAAAATATGTAAAATCAACTCTCATAAACAATCTTTATGAATTCAATTTTTCAATCGCGGAAGTCTATTCGGTAGAAAAATTTAAAGTTTTAAAGTCGACGATACTTTCTTAATAGACTTTAGTGCGAATTTTAAAAATGTAGAATAATTGAGTTTTAATTAATGTTGTTTTTTATTTTAAGAAAAAGTTTTAGTAACAAAAAGGCAATTGGAGCAAATTGTGAATTTGATGAAAAATAATATAGAAATTGGAAATGATGGTGTCTGCCAACATTTTTGTTATCATAAACCACAACTAAAAACTATCTCATTTTATTATCTCTAATTACAGAATTAGTAACTAAACTATAGTAACTATCAGTATTCAATATTATGTATATAAATTCTCAACACAAATAACTAAATTTATTCGATAGTGTCCATCACTATATCACAGGTCCTCCAAGCCAATTAAAACGAGCGGATAAATGGACGAATGCAAGTAGTTAGTTATTTTATTTGCAAAATATTCAAAAAAATATTTTGAACTACATGCTGCAATTTTTTTGACACGTCTATTAGTTTCAATAGAATTCCGCGATACCAAAAAAAAAACAAAAAATATTAATCGACTTCCGCGATTGACCCAATATCTAGCTTACACCAAATTTAATATAAAACTCAAGCTTAAATCAGTAATATATTGATTATGTGCAATTTGCAGATGAATGATGAGAATGTAAAAGAGATAAGTTTCTATTTTGGTGGTTGTACTAGTTATATTACTGTAAATGGAGGACATATTATCTAAACAGTATCTGAAAGAATTTTTCCTTTTTGTTATTGTTTGATTTTGTTGTCAGTTTTCACATTTCAGTTCACTTAAATTGTATATTTAAGTAGTAGATCATATATATAATCAATTATTGAAAATTAAACAAAATAGGACAAGTATGAAAAATGGAAATCTCCAAAAAATTTGTGTAATCTTAAATTGAAATTCTTCAAAACAATGTTCTTTCATGGATGCGAAACATAGTAAATAAAAGAAGATAATTGTTTCTTTCGCAAAAATATTTGTCAACAAATCCCTGAGACTGATTTCATGCGTATTCTGGCCAGAACAAATTTCCAACAGCGGATTTATAGAACGAATAAGATTTAAAATAATCAGTAAATTGTGATTAAGTAATTGAAAAAATCAGTGATTGATGGAATCTGTAAAATCTAGCTTTTAAATCAAATCAGTGCCAAATAGTATTTATTAAGTCATATAAGCCATGAGTAAAGAAGATAACTAATGAAATTATATTTTATTCAATATACTTAAGTATTTTTATTTTCTACACGAAATGGTTGGATGTTAAAAAATCTATAAAAGATTTTTAAAATTTTACTTTAATCAAAATCAAAAATTAAAATAACACAATATAAAAGCAAAAATAAATAAAAAACTGATTTTAGAATTTATTTTTCTCCGAAACCATCTTATGGATAGAATTAGAGAATTTTTTTTTGAAATTTTATTAATTTTTTTATGGGATCGATCTATTGAAGTTTTCGTTTTTTTTAATTTTAATTTTGATTCGTTTATTTATTTTTCGTATAAATTTGATCTACTTAAAGAAGTATTTAGATTATGATCTGGAAATATATATATATACTATATTATAAAAGTTTATTATGAATAAACTGTAGATATGTGAATATTGCAAATTTCAAATAAACGATTGACACATTTTTCTCTTCTACATTTTTTATTAATTCATCAAACAAAAAAAAAGTTTTTTATTATTATCTTAACCTGAAATAATAAATGTATTTATTTATTTTAATTAAAAAACTTTTTTAACATTTAGAAATTAATGTTTGATCCATCATGTAAATATCGACTCAATGATTTGATATTTGATTTCAAAATATTTATTATAAAGTTTTCAGAAATTTTAATTAATTCGTTTTCATACTTTAGTGAAACAGTGATTTACAGCCACAGCTATACGTTACTGTCATAACACTAGTATATAAAATTTTACGTTTAATTTCTCTAAAATATATTTATAAAGTAACTTCTGTGTATCAAGACGCATAAGTACTTATTCGACGGACTGACCACAAGTCTACCTACAAGTTCCTCTGATGGCCAGATGCCAGTCAGTGTTCAGCACATTTGCGAGGCCTGTCCGCACTACAGAAATACAAGGAGTACACATTGTATCGGGGGGTTAAATATTCTCGCTGAGGACACTGAGCAGTAATTGGAACGTATTATTCAATTCACCAAATATATCAACATCTTCGGTGCAATCTAAATGTTTTAGTTATTAGTATTTTTTTTTTCTTTAACAAGCCATACACACAAATGCTTGCGCGAAAGTAATCGTGTACATTCCTAATGCGTGCGCGAAAGAACGTTTGTGTATGAGTAAACATATGGAGAAGATTGCGTGCGCGTATCCTGTACTTAAAACTGTACAGTTTTACTACTATACACATGCAGGATTAACAGTGCTCAATCACGTAGGCATGGAGTTTCCGTTTTTTGTTTTTACAGTTAATTTTTAAAAAATCTAAAGATTTTTTGTTTGGCACTTGGTGAAACATTGTTTTTATAAATTAATAAAAAAAATGTTTAATAAATTAAATAAAACGCTTGTTTAATATTTCACTGATTATGAAAATATGTAAATTTTCTTATATATTTTATTTTAATGTAATATTTTAATAAAAATGAAAAATAAAAATCTAAGCCGACATGTTTCGTCCTTCTAAGACATTATCAAGACTAAAGAAATACAATAAAATTTAAATTTACAAAATGAAAAATAAATGTAACTCAGAAAAATACATATTCAATTTATCATTAATATGCTATTTTATAATAGTAGGTAAACAATCATCAATTTATATTATTTATTTTTATAGAACAATAGTAACCATTATAAAAAATAGTAACTGGTAAATTACTAGTAAAATTATACATTTATTAAAAAATACACATATGATTTTTATATTAACTAAGATTGACATGTTGTAAGCGACAAAATTTACAAAATACAGAATTTGATTTAAGATTTAAAAAAAAAAAGTTTTTATGGACGATTTTGAAACTACTTTATTTAATCACCAATATTACTTGATGAAAAATATTATATTTTGGATAAGATATGTAGATATGTGTTATGTCTATGGACAGGCACGGAAAGAGAATTACATGTTTTTGTTGAAAAATGTCTGAACAAATTGGATAAAAACATTAAATTTACTGTGGAATATGGAGGGGAAAAAATTCATTTCCTGGATTTGACCATAAATGTTTCTAACAACAAGTTGTTTTTTGACATTTATCGAAAAGACACTTTTTCCGATGCAGTTATTCCTCTGTTATCAAATCATCCTTGGTCAACAAAAATGTCATCTTTCCCTAATTTAATATTCCGATTAATTAGCATACCTTTAACTGACGATAAATTTAGAAAGGAGCTTAGTATTATAATTGACATTGCAAGAAATAATGGATATAAAAAAGACTTGATTTACAAAATTTTAAAATCTAAATCTAGAAAATACGTTTTTAATTTGATATCAACAAAAATTGACGATGATAAGGAAATAATTAATTATAGAAAAATACCGTATATCAAAAACATTTCCGAATATTTAACAAAACCACTTAGGGCGGCTAATATACCAGCGGTATTTTTTAACAACTACATTTTAAAAAATATTTTTGTTAATAATAAAATAAGACAACCGAAGCCAGATAATATTTTAACAAAAAGTGGAGTTTATAAAATTCAATGTGGAGGATGTGATGGAGTATATGTTGGTAAAACAAAACGAACACTAGATTTACTGAACATATAGAATCGGTATCTTCTCCTTATCCGTCATCAGGCTTAACTCAACATTTAAAATCTTCAGACCACTTTACCGATATAGACAAATTAGAATTGATAAAGGAATTAACAGGTAGCAGAGTTTTGGATAAATATGAAATTTTTCATATTAATAAATTAGAATTAAAAAAAGCTAACATATTAAATTAACCAGTTACACTTAACTAATGAGAGCCCGCTACTTGATAGTAAATTTTTTACATCTTAAATCAAATTCTGTATTTTTTAAATTTTGTCGCTTATAACATGTCAATCTTAGTTAATATAAAAATCATATGTGTATTTTTTAATAAATGTATAATTTTACTAGTAATTTACCAGTTACTATTTTTTATAATGGTTAATATTGTTCTATAAAAATAAATAATATAAATTGATGATTGTTTACCTACTATTATAAAATAGTCATTAATGCTAAATTTAATATGAGTAGTATAGAATCAAAAATTAAAAAAATCCATTTAGAGTTATTTTGAGAAAAAACGAATTTTTTATTTCTTGAAAATGCTACTTGATAGTGTCTAAATGTAATTTTAAAATTGTTCTATAGATCAAATTAATATTCTAATGTACAATGAAAAAGTTTTGCAGCGTGAAATAAACCAATTATTATGAACGGTAAAAATTGGACTTTTATTAATTTTGATTTTCAACAGTGGACATTTATGAGTTTGGAAAAAAAGCGTTATGGACATATTTCATTTTTGATTTTAATTTTAGTAAATAAAAAATTAAGTTTTATTTTTCAAAAACTATTTCATTAATAAAAAAATGAATTACAAATGAATAAACAAGTTATCTTACTTTTATAATTGTAATCTTGTTTCATCCAATAAAGTTTCTTAAAATATTAATAATTTAAAAAATAATATTAACAAATTCTTCTTCAGCTTCGCATTTCGCGTCTTCTGCGTCTTCCCTAGAATCGTCTACGTTTCGGGATCTCTCAAAAATAGTTCTTTATAAAATTTTAAATTAGCTAACGATGTCGAATTATCTCCATAATGTTTGCTTAATAGATTTTTAACATCATTTTCCTTATCTTGATTTATTTTAATGTTAAGAGAAATGACTGATATTTAATTATTCTTATATAAATTTATATAATAATAATTCAAATGATATTATATAGTAAAAAAATTAAACTTTTTGAAATTTTGTTTCTAAGATAATGTGGACTTTTATTAATTTTGTTTTTGAATATATCATGGACTTTTTAAAGTTCTGAAAATAAACCTAAATTTAGAACTAATATATTTCGGTAATTTGATTCGATATTCTATTACGAAAGTTCACAATAGAATAGAGTACATTTACCTTAGAATAAACGAGAAAAAAATAGAGAATAGAGAAAAATAGATAATAGAGAAAAAAAAAATAATATATTATTCAGATCAGATTTGCCCCAAAATGGACTTTTTTAATTTTTGATTCTATACTACTCATATGTATTTTTCTGAGTTACATTTATTTTTCATCTTGTAAATTTAAATTTTATTGTATTTCTTTAGTCTTGATGTCTTAGAAGGACGAAACATGTCGGCTCAGACTTTTATTTTTATTAAAATGTTAAATTAAAACAAAATATATAAGAAAATTTACATATTTTCTTAATCAGTGAAATAACAAGTGTTTTATTTAATTTATTAAATTTTTTTTTTATTAATTTAGTTAATTTTTGCAATTTGTTTTTTTTATGTTAGTTCATATTTGTTCATATTTGTTTTAACTTCATATATTTTTTACGAACCACTTCGAAAATAATTTTAAATGTTTCAGGTATAATACGACCTAAGGCTTGAACTGAAATGGCCATTGAAAATTTCAAATCTTCATAGTTTCGGCCAGTTGCCAAAATTCTTAAAGTAGCTATAAGCCGTTATTCTGCCGATATGTTTTCTCTCATTTGATGTATTTTGTTTTGGGATCTACGGTTTGACCAAATTTAAGAGTATCAGATATTTCCGCATCCATTCTCAAATAATTATATAAATTTTCTGGATTATTTTGTTTTAGCTCCTTAAGTAATTTCACGTCACTATAATTTTTTCTATTTTTTAACCACTGTTTTTGCTAAATTTTACGTTTTTTTTTTTTGAATCTTATATATTTTAAATAAATTAAAGCAAAAACTACAGGTACTTTACTTGCACTCATGATTAAAATAACCAGAAAACTGTTCGATTTTGATTTGTGGTGTTCAAATTGTGTGTGCGTGTGGTAAGCCACTCCAAAATCTTAATTACAAGAACAATTTGTATGCATGAACTTAAAGCTTTAACACGAACAGTATTCGCGGAGGCAAGAGTGTACAGTGTATGGGTAAACACGCCACGGAAGATTGCAGGAAAAACTTACACTTTCGCGTACAAGTTTGCGTGCGAGTAAGAATTTGTGGTGTATGGCCTGCTTTTATCTCTATTTTAGTTTACATAATTAACTATAGTTATTGGTTAATTTTTACATTTATTATGTTTGTTTTCATTGTTACTTTCATATTTGTTTTCAGTTTCTGCAATTTATGTCTATAAGTAATTTGTTTAAGATTAAATTTAATATATATTTGTTAAAAAAAAAAACATAGTATATGGCCCAAAAAACCTAATAAGGTTCAGTGGCCGGAAATAAACTTTATTCAATTCAATTCTGTGTATCAAAACTCTCTCCTTATTCTTCTTCGTGTGCTTCATAAGTGGTAGACGTTAGTTACCATAGTTTTGTGTAAAATTTTATATTTTTACCCACTGACGTAAATTTTTCCGATTACGATACCTTTTTCCAACTTCGGAAATAGTTTTGATTTATTCATATTTCTCTAGATGCTGAACTGCATAATATGCCCGTACATTTTCTGAATTTCACAATATTTACAATTATTTTCTTTTCTTTTCTCTATCCACTTCTTCATTGATTACTCTTTCCGTTTAACTGATTTTCACCTATTCTCCGAAAACACAATATTTCAAAAGCCTTTGATTTTTTCAGTAAGACGTTTGAAAGTGTAGCTTTAACCCCATACAGAATTTTTGATAATTATCTTTAACAACGAGTTCCAGGCGCTTTGTACGCTTAAATTAAAATTAAATTTATAAGTATACCTTTACAAAATTTTAATAAAACATGTTTAGAATGGGAATTAGGTTAGAATTAATAAAAATGTATAAAACAAAATACCAGTTTTGTTTTACTAATTTTTAATTAATATATTTATTTGCTTTTATTATTATAGATGAAGTCAGCAATGAAGCTGATCAATGGTAGTCAAATTATTGATGTCACCACCATAATAAACAAATGAAAATATCAATCGGAATAATGAGTTCACTTAAAAATTTGCCTAAATAATTTTGTTTTCACAAATCTCTGAAACAAAATGTACCAACGTTTTTCTGTGTTATGTTGATTTTTCATTGATTATACTTCCGTTCGGTACATTCAACTAATTCAATCGGCATGTCAGGAGTCAATACATATTATTATTATTATAATACAAACATGATGAATGATGATGGTGGATTTGCATCCCTAAGAAATTATTTTTTAGAGTTGCAATAAATTAAATTGGATATTTATTCGAATGAAGTTTAAAATAATTCATTAATATTATCAACTTAAATTAAGGTCATTTCAACTGAAGCTTTAAACTGAAACAGTGAGTAAAAAGAGAAATAAATTTTTGGCAGTTCTTCAATATGCTACAAAAAAAATTTGAAAAAAAAGCAATTTTATCAAAATCAATAAAAGAGGATATGTTCTAATTCAAGGATTCTATATTTATATGAAAATAACAAATTATATTACTCATTGTAAAAATAATAAAAAACAAAAAAACAAAACTGGAATTGTAGACGCCACAGAATGCAATATTGTTTCTAGACTTAATGTCGCCAATTTTTTTTTACTGCTCTCTGTTTGGTTTATTATGCTCGAAGGGCAAAAGTTACGTAACATTTATGAAAAAAAAACGTAATCTTTAAAATAATAATTATTTTCTTTTTAAATTTTTGCAAATTGTTTTAAAATTTTAACTTATAAAATACAGTGATTATAAATAATCATTGATACATTTAGAGCTTAGCCGAAAATTAATGGTCTAATTGCTTACAATTATTTAATTCAATTTAAGATGATTGTTTTTTTTATTATATTGTTACCTGTTAAATAATTTTATATTAGCAATAAGTTATTAAAGAAAAGTATTTAAATTTATATTTAAGCAGGCTCAACATTTTAAACTTTTTTCTAATCTTGTTCTTATACTTATGTGCTATGTTTCTTTTGATAAAAAAAGAAAGTGATTACCATTTTTTTTTCAAATAGACAATATCAGCTCAGACTAGTCGTGCAATTTATTAAAGCGAGACGAGCTTTTAGGCTAGTCGTGCAATTTAATAAAGAGATTTAAGCAGTTATAAATGCAGTTGGTTCTTAGTATATCAGTTCTAAATAATGATAGAGAGTGGTGTCTGCATATAGTTGTATTATGCCTTTAAGTTTTAATTCAGTTATATCATTAATATATAGAATTTGAATAAGTCCAGACTTAAAATAGGACCTTGAGGTACCCCCTTTTGACTTTTAACAAGCTACTATCTGTGACTTTTGAAACACCAAAAAAAACGATTGTGAGACGGGTTGTTAAACTTTTATTATCACAATATCAAAATCATGTGTTTGATTTGTAATGTCTATACAGTGTATTATTTGACGTAAATAAACACTTTTGGTAATTTTGAAAAAGAAATTGAATAAAAATTAAATAAAAAAATGAATAGTAATATAATAGGAAATATATTGTTTAATATTATATCTGATGATTGCTTTGCATCGCAAAATGAATCTGAAGGAAAAAAAAAAAAATTTTAGGAAGATTCCGAAAAATTCTGGATTTTTAAAGTCATTGAAAAATATCCAGATGACATTTTTTTTAATCACTTTAGAATGACTAGAAAAACTTTTCAGGTAATAATTACATAACGTACACAATTTAGTTGTAATAAGTATGTAGTATATAAATAGTTGTAATACTTATTAAATTTTTTTGTAGAAATTATATATGGTGAAACCATTAGATAAAAAACTTACGGGTCGTCCTGGGTACTCATTAAAATGCTGCCTGTATATTACTTTATGGAAGTTGAGTAATATGAACAGCTTCCGCGAAATTGGTGATCGATTCGGTATTGAATGGAGTACGGTGTATAAAATTTTAGTAAAAACCGTAAAACTCATCAAAAATTGAAAACTGAAATAATTCAATTCACATCTAATTACATAAAACAAAAAAATATCATGGAATGATTTGAAAACAGTCGATCTTTTCCATTTCCTTTTGTGTTGGGTTGTATCGATGGAATGCATCTCCTAATTTTAAAACCTAAAGATGGTATCAGCTACTACAATCGGAAAGGATTTCATTCAATACTTGTTCAGGTAAGTAAATTAGGGTACTATTCTAATTCACAACAGTATTTAGTTGAGATGTCTCTACACAACTCAACCCAATAGACAACACAACCCAATTTTGCCTTTTCTGAATGACAACTACAAAAAATAATAATAAAATATTACTACATACCTCTCCTTTTCTAAAACTACATCTAAAATCAACTACCTACCTACAAAATATTAACAGAAATAAAATTTTTAAAAATAATAAAATATTACCCCTCCTTTTCTAATATTACGTCTAAAAAAATCAACTACCTATAAAATATTATTAACAGAAATAAAATTTTTAAAAATAATAAAGTATTACTATACATACCTTTCTTTTTTCTTTAATTCTAACAATATAATATAAACACAACACAAACACAGCTGCTCTTAACCAGTTGTAACGATTTAGTTGTCTCATACAACTTAAACATAAACTATTGTCAGTCGAAATAGCTATATTTGCAGACAACACAACTTAAATATTATGTTGTGTAGTTTTGACAGATAATTAGGTTGTGTTGTGAATGAGAATAGAGAAAGACAACAAAGTTGTCAATTACAACCTATATTTAGGTTGTGTTGTGAATGGGAATAGCACCCTTATTTACGCATACTAAAATTCATTAATCATAATTAACTATGTATAATACTTGTTTTTTTTTTAAACATTTTAGGGTGTAGTTGATAGCAATCTCAGAGTTATTGATGCTTCTGTTGGGTTTCCTGGGAGTTGTCATGATGCTGGGATTTGGAAAGATAGTCCGTTAAAAAAGTCAATCGACAATAAAAATATAAAAATTCCTCCTGAATGTCATCTTCTTGGAGATGAAGCTTACCCATTAGTGTCTTACTTAATGGTTCCATACAAAGACAATGGATCTCTTTCACAGGAACAGAAAAATTATAACACCATTTTAAGTTCAACGAGAGTCTTTGTGGAGCAAGTCTTTGGTGTTTTAAAAAAAAAATGTTGAATTATAAATTGTTTAGAATATCAACACCTTCATTTGGTTAAACATATTGTAATAGCAACTATTGTATTGCATAATATAATAATTGATAATGAGGGCGCTATTCTGCAGATTTAAATGAAGTAGAAAATGCGAATGATGAACATTTTTCTCCTAATATTATTTCAAATGAATCTACAAGTATTGAAGCTAAAAAAAAAGAGGGATTTAATAAAAACATTACTTGGGGCGTAATAATTATTGATTGCAAGTGTACATCTACAAATTTGATATGTTATTTTTTCAATAAATCCAAAACAAATATTAAGTAACTTTCAGTCTCTTTACTATATAACATGATAAATCAAATTAGTCACCAATAAACATCACAAAGTTTTTAAAATAAAAATTCTAATTCATTTTATCTAAACTTAATATTTAAATAAGTAATTATTTACATTTGAAAATAACATTTTTAGGTACTCATAAACAAAAACTTCAAAATAAAACAAAACTTTAATTCACTTCATCTAATACCATTAATGACTGTAATTAGACGAGCACTCATGTATCAGTGGTAAGCATATGCTCCCATACCGCTCAAACCAATTGAGTTTGTTGAGAAAGGGGTATAACGTATACATTGATGCATTCGTACTCGTCTGCATACAGACAATAACTATTTAAACATTAAAAGTTTCTTTTTTCATGAAAATGATCAATTTAAAAATGATCTCAACAATATCTTCAGTTCTTTTATCTCCTCAATTTTTTCTTTCTCAATCTTGAACTTCTCCTTTTCTAACTCTATCATTTCCTTCATTAGTTTTTTGTCATCATCCGATTCTTTTTCTAAAAATTCTAGAACATCACTTTTACGTTTTGTTAATCTCGGTAATATAGGAGTAGATGATGATGAGCTAGCTATGGGAGAATCAAAAATTTCCTCAGGATTTTAAATAATTATAGATGACTCTAAAGTGTCTGTTGGTACAATTATGTTGCTTCTGGTTCCATATGCTTCATCAAGAATATCATAAAATTCCCAAGAAGTTGCTGCTTCGCCAGAAGTAGCATTTCTTTTTTTAATTCACTTATAGGTTGTCATTAAATTTAAAAATTTTTGGTAAATTTCATCGAAAGAAAATGGAAACTCTGAATCAACCACTTTTATTTCTGTTAAAACAATTTTCCATAAGGCGATTTTTTCTTTCGTTTTTCAAGAAATTGTTTTTCATTTTGTAGACTTACATTTAGTAAAAGCAATTTTCTTTCGTGTGTCCATTTCTTTTCTCTATTAAAAGATTTCAGTTAGTTACGAAAAAAAAAATTAATTTTAATTTTAAAACAAAAAAAGCACTTACAATTGATTATTTTCTGCCATATTTCAAATTTTCAAAATTACTAATGAATTTCAAACAATTGTTTCTTAGAAATTTTTCGATACCTTCCTTGCACAATAGAAGCGTCGCGGATACATACTTTAAGCATTTAGAAACTCAACACATTGTGTTACAATTTTGATTTGACGAATGTAAATACAAGACTTTGTGTTTCAACTTTTTTTAGACGTTTCGAAAGTCAAGGTATATATACATTGTACCACAATGTTAATCAATGATTTAAAAGCTAAATTTTTCTTCTTTGTAAAGTTAAATTTCTCTTCTTTACTTCTGATCAACCTGTCCACAATAAAAATCTAACACGCTTATTTTGTAGTCAAATCTTTGAAATGTTGCAATATTTGAATTGCAAGAGAGTAGAAACTTCACAACGGAATTACTTAAATTTATATCGGCTTTAAATATAAATATATATTTCGATACTTTATTAGTTCTGTTTGCGGACCTAGTTCGTTAATTAACACAACCGGAACTTGCAATATATATACAAAAATTGTTTCAATATTTTATAACTAATTAAATCTTAGAAGCATAACCAATCCTTTAAATTTCCAATAATTTTAATATTTTTATTGTACTTATATTATTATTCTATACTTGTTTAAAGAAAAAGGAGTGTTGTGTTCTGGAAGTTGTTTCAAAATAAAAATTATATAAAAAAAAATTCCAATAGAAATTTAACATTTAGGGAAATCTACTATTACCGCAACACAATACATTATACCTAAATATTAATCGATCATTTTTTATACTTTATAATTATCATAATTTCTACACTACAACAGTGTTGAGTGAATGTAATCAGATCTTGTTAGGACTGTTGTATATACATGTATGCTATATATAGATAGAATATTAAGTTTTTCCTTTAAAAACAAGTTAAAACAATAGATAATTTAGGTTACCATGATTATAATAACAGCCCCCATTTGAAATTTTTCTGCATGAATAAATTATGAAATTTGTTAATAACTTGAATTCAATGAAATGAATTTATACCATATAAAAGATAATCAGGCCTGTATAATATTGTATATACTAATTGTATTTAAAAATTTAACTTTTAACTATTTTAAATTTATTGATTACAAGTGATATTTATTGATTGTACATAAGCTAGGATTGCATGTTTAGATCACTTTTTTTTTTTAGATCATTAACTGTGAAATTTTAAGTTACACGTCAATACACGTCAATATTATTCATATATGAATAAAATTCAACCGGAAGATGTTTTCATCGTCAACGAATCACAAAACAAAAACATAATAAATTATTATTAAAGAATAACCTTATTTTATTGTTTTTAAATAAAAAGAACCCTATTTTACCAATATTTTAGGATTCGTTCCAAATTTTAACTGTACTCAACTCATTTATTGATTTAATCATTCATATTACTGTACTGATCAGTTGTGGCGAATTTGAATAGAAGTGCAAATGAATGTACAGTCGATATGTAATTGGTTAGGGCAACTTGATGATAGCAAATACAATAGAAATGATTATATGTTTTGTAAATCGATCACCAATCCCAATGTTTCATTATTAGAAATGTGTTAATTTTAAATTTGGTTAACAAGCAAATAAGATTTATAAGTTATTACATTTGAAAAAAGGAAGGTAGAAAAATCATTATTGAATTGAAATAAAAGCTCAAAGTTATTGTTTGAAACAATTACACGGAAGAGATGAAACTTGATGAAAAACAATTTTTTGAAATAAACAATATACTTTTAATATGAATTAGATTAAATTGTTAATAGTAACAATCTACGAGGAAATTTACCGACGTATTATAAAATATTGGGAAAGATTGGATATTAGTAGTCCCAAAAAATATAACTACATTAGAAATGTGTTAATTTTAAATTTGGTTAACAAGCAAATAAGATTTATAAGTTATTACATTTGAAAAAAGGAAGGTAGAAAAATCATTATTGAATTGAAATAAAAGCTCAAAGTTATTGTTTGAAACAATTACACGGAAGAGATGAAACATTATTAGAAATGTGTTAATTTTAAATTTGGTTAACAAGCAAATAAGATTTATAAGTTATTACATTTGAAAAAAGGAAGGTAGAAAAATCATTATTGAATTGAAATAAAAGCTCAAAGTTATTGTTTGAAACAATTACACGGAAGAGATGAAACTTGATGAAAAACAATTTTTTGAAATAAACAATATACTTTTAATATGAATTAGATTAAATTGTTAATAGTAACAATCTACGAGGAAATTTACCGACGTATTATAAAATATTGGGAAAGATTGGATATTAGTAGTCCCAAAAATATAACTACGGCACTGATAATAATTTTTTTTTTATGTTCTTGATAGTAACTTAGGTAGAGTATGTGAAGAGTCACCTTGTCGTACGGTACTATTTATACAAAATATTTTTCGAACATTTATTTATAAATGGCTTCAACGCATTAAATGTGGAATACTACTGCTATTGTCCGGAACTAAGTCTTCTAGTAGTTTCATTTTTATTTAATTTGTTACCAGATTATACTCTCAATTATTTTTAGTCATATATTTTATCCCAATGACAAAGGGTACTGAATCAGGTCGAAAATTCCATAAGGCTTTCTCAAAAAATCCATAAACATTTTGCTTTATTAGGAATCGAATCTGGTTGCCTTTTGGTTGAAAGACAGCCGCTCTATCTACTGCGCCACCCAAACGCGCAATTAAATTGGCATGATGAATACAAAATTACAGAGAAAATGTTACAAGAGACCAGTAAAAATTTGTTATTAAATATTTATCGTGGAGATGAAGAAATTATAATCGCTGAATTATAATTTCACCCTTAACTGAACGTTCTTCAAATAACCTACACTATTATTTTATAATTATTATAAAGATTTTAAAATAAAACAAAATAAATATAAAAAATAGGCCTCTAGTTGGTATGCAGATTAATCTGTAGACCAGCTGTTATAAATAAATAAATAAACATAAAAAATTTAAAAATAAACTGGGTCGGCCACATTGAAAAACGAAAATACGGATTATGAACTACGACTGTATTCCTTTAGTTAAAACTGGAAGAGTAGGACGACAAAAAAATATGGAATGAAGAATTAGATAGTTTTGAATCGAGATGGAGCAAAATAGCAAATAACGATAAGAAACAAACAATGGAAATTTTGAGAGGTTTTTACCCAATATTAACAATTAATTAAATTGCATAAAATTATTTTGTTTTCCAATGAACACAACTTATGAATATTAATAATGATCAATTTTAATGAATTTTTAATATTAATTAAGTAGAATATTAATTTTAGTCAATAAAAAATATTGAGTTTAAGTAAATGAGCTAAAATGATAAAAATAAAAAAGATAATTACCAAAAAACAAAAAATTACGTTTTACAGATTGATTGTCATAGTTATGTACCGAATTCGCAACATTCGTTTAAATTATCCATTTTTTAAGCCAATAAGCAATTTTCCTGATGTCCGCTCGCTGTAAATAGTGTATGTGAAGTTGTGGACAAACCACTTCCTTTTGTAGAACTCTCGATTTTATTGTATACATTTGGGATGTTTCTTTCTCAAGTTTGATTATAACATGTTTTTCTTCTGAAGTTTGACTACAAAATATCGTAATATGGATAATGTAACATTTTCTTTAAGCTTAAACAATAGTCGATGATGCCATACCTTATCAAACGACAGGCAAATATCAAGAAACACTATTGAACGACTTTTCTTCTCTTATACCCTTGCATACTCGATGAACATTGCAGCATACTTCTGCATTTATGTTTAGATACTCGCCTATTTGTCCTTGCAAGAAGTTTAATTTTTCCACAAACATTTTTTCGCAAATCTTTGAAGTTATTAGAAATAAGCTAATTATATATTGGCTTGTATGATGTTACATGTCCAAGATTTTGGAATTTTGGACTCTTCTGCTCCACATCGTTATCTTACTAGATAAGAAAACTGAATTTATATATCTAATAGATCAACAGATATAACGGCAAACGCAAAAAACAAGGATACTTTCAGATTTCCTATTCATCCTTAAAGGATAAAATGTGCCATTAAAAATTCATATTTTTGGAAAGCTAGGAACACCAGGTATCCTTGGAATCAGGTCATTAGGTCCTACGCGGATACAACATCTCTCTCAGAATCCCTAAGTTTTGTGCAGATTTTGGAATTAGTATTATCTGTGCTAGCTTCCATTCCAGTGGGAATTTACTACACTTCAATATGACATTAAAAAGCTGAATAATATATTCTAAGCCCAGAATAGGCAACTTCTTTACTTTGAATTCCAAGCATAATCGTCTAAAGCTAATCTATTCGTATTACGTTCATTCTTTGCATATTGCTCGATATCCTATTGAATGGGAGAAATCCTGTTCTCGATGGTGTTTACTGTCGTTATATTCTAAAATCGAAAATCGCTCACATTGCTCACTTCATGCTGTTATTGATGCATCTCTTAAAAAAATTATTTCATTTTTTATTATACTCAGTGCTTTACAATTAATTCAATAAGAAAAAATCTGTTCTTTTTCGATAATTATTTCAGTTAGATGAATAGAGTTTTTATATTTGATAAATTGAGTGAAATATTTTATGACCTTGAACATTTGGTATATAAGTGAAAAATTACATTTCTTGAGTTATATACTACAGTTGTGTGGTGATATGGTGTAAACGACATATTGTTAAAATTAATCAAACATTTCTAATGCAATAATAATAATAATAATTAATCATTTTTACTTCCATTTTTATTTTTGCATTAAATGTGCTGCAATAAATAACGCACCTTTCCATGATCTATTCCAATTTCTGAAATTATTATCTATTCCACCAATTTTAAAGTAAAATATAAAATCTGAATTCCAGAATTGGTTTGATTTAAGGTTGCTTCTTTTTTTTAGATAGTTTTCCAAAATGCTTACATAATAAAAATAATATGCATGATGTATTTTGATTCGTTCTATTTAAATTTTGGATAGTATTCATATACTCTACTCGTATAAAATGATGAATCAAAATTTGTCGATCTTGTAAAATGCGATTATGATGCAATATTTGTGATGCATTTAGAAATTGTTTTTGTTTTTTTTATACATAAATTAAAAAGTGGGATCGTTTTTTAATTTTTTTTTTTTTTGTATGAATGTAGAGTAATGATGTAAAGCACTCCCACTGAACCTATTTCTTTTTTGTTTTGTTATTTTATGAAACAATTTTGGGATAATTATCGGTCAATTTGATGCACTAAATTTATTCTGCATTTTAATTTAAAAATCTGTGGTCTATTAATTTGTTTTTTATTTATTTTTATAATTTATTTACTTCTATGTAATATTTAGACAGATACGCTCTAATAAATGACAATAAAAATTAATTAATATAATCAACCGTCCCTTTATTATTAAGTTTTCTTTATTTGGTGAGTGCAAATAATGAAAAGAACAAAGTATTCAAATCAACCTTGAATAAAATTTTGTTAAATTAATCATTTGTTTTGTTTTATTTTTAATAAAGTCATATAGGTAGATACTAAAAAGGAAATCAATTCCTAATCACATACCAATTTCCTATCTAATTCCTTAAATAGAACAAATTCTAATAATGTTTTAACGATCTTGACCTTCTTTCATTTTCTTTTTAAAATTTATTGTTTTTTTTTTTTTGTTTTTTAATTTAAAACGAAAATTCTCAATTCAACTGATCACATTTACAAAAATTACAAAATTAACACAAATTTATGTCGTGTTAAATTATGGAAAGTTCCCTTCGATTAACTTTAAAATAGAAAAAGAAAATGTTTTAAATTTAAATCACGTTTCATTAACCCCCATAATATTGAAAGAAAAACAATTGATTCTTTAATACTAAATATGGACAAACTATGATTAGTGTTAAATTCAAATGAAATGTTGCACACCTTTGTTAGATATAGATTTTTTATTTATTTTATTTATTTTTTAATTACTGGTGTTTTACCTACAACAAAGTTTTAATTTTTTTTAATTAAAATAATTGTTTTGTAAGACTAATGTCAGTCCATTTTCATATTTTCATCAGGAATTAACTATGCAACATAAGAGTTTGGGTGTGGGTCGATTTGTTGAAAAACAAAATCTTGAATTGAAAATGTCGAAAAGTGAAAAAATGTAACAACTTAAATAAAATGGAGCAATTTTTTTTAAGAAGGCTTAGTTCCAACAATAGCAGTAGTTTGCCACAATTAATTAGTTGGTAAGACAAGCAAGTAATTCGATAAATAAATTCAAGCAAAAATTTTTAGTAAAATATTGTAGCATAAACTTACGGTAATCAAGCACGAAAGCTAATTCTACCAAAGACGTAAGGAACAAAAAAAAAAAAATGTTTAAAATTAAATGTTGAAAAATTTCAATGTGCAGTTATGCCCCAGCGCCAGAGTGGCAGTACGTAACTTTTTACGTTCGCTAAAAACACTTTTGGCAGCATGTAAACAGCGTTGACGTTAATATTATTCCGAAAATAGAAAAATAATGTTTTTTCGGTAGCATATAAGCAACGTCAAGTATAATTTTTTTTTACCGTGAACGTTGGTTATTAAACGTCTATAATTTTTTTACCGGGGACTAAATTCGTCGGCTGAGTTCTGCAAGGTCCCATTTGCCATCAACTCGGTTTCGAGTAAACGCGATTTGAAGTTTAAAGTTACTTCAAAATAAAAACTGTACGATACAGTTTTTTTTATTAAACTTTTTTTTTAATACTTATTTTATTATTTTGATTACAAAATTTCAAGTGCCTACGCCTTTTAGTTTATAAGTTATAGGCATTTTTGTTTTTCGAAATCGATTCCCAAACGATCCATATGCATATATATACTTTTTTGGACAAGTTGATTTTATTCCGTGCACTTGGGTCAAATTTACCTGGATATGGGTCGTTTTATCACTAAACTATACAAATAAATATATGGCCTACATATTAAAAAATATTTATAATATTAAAAAATTTCAAAATGAAAAATCAGTTTATCTCATTCAGATCACATTATAGTATAGTTTATAACAATATTATAATCTAAAACAAAAACAATATAACATAAAACAATAATTCAATAATGACTAAAAAAATAAAGAACTTAAAATTATTTAGTATATACCTTACCTAGGTATACCTTAACTTATAACTATTGAAGATGTACGGTTCTATTATGGCGAGAATAACCAAACGTTTTTGACATCAATGGTTATTCCCCCCATAATATAAGCGTACGTTTTCAATCACAATTATTTTATTTTTAATAATGCTTTTAGATAGTTTTGGTTATTTGTTGGCAAGTAAGCCAGCAAATTTTTGATATCATTTATCAGTCAGGCATATGGATATGGGGCATTTCAGAAATAAGCCAATTTTGACGTCAAACTTCATACAAAAATGACCCATATCCAAAAAATAGGGTCATTTTATAATTAACAAAATATTACAAAGGTGGATGTGGATCAATCCGGAACTATATATCTCCGAAACGGTACAAGATAGCGAAAAACGGGTTGGGTCAAAAGAAAGAGCGTGTCGCCTGTTCCCAAGGCAAAAAATGGAAACATGGCTTATGCAGTCTTTCAGACTCAGCCGACGAATTGTATACGGGAAAATTTAGTTCTTTTAATAATTTTGTGTTTTTTTTAAATAAATATATAAAATTTAAATATTTATAATAAAATTTTAAGTCTTAAGAACATTATTTTATATTTTTTAATAATTATAGTATATATAATTTTTAATTTCTTTGAATAACATTTTATTTCTGGGATAATTGAAGCATTTTTTTATATGATAATAAAATACATTTTTTTTTAAATTTCTTAATAATTGAGTGTTTTAATTTATTTAAATAAAAAACTATTTATAATTTCATTGTGAATATTCTAATTCTTTGAAAATATCATATAAAATTGGTTTGTTTACATTTATTTTATATTTTTATTTTTTTCTCAACTATATAAGTATCTATTGAAACGGGCATATAATTTTTATTATTTGTGCGATTTTTATAATATGGAGAAATACAAGAAATCAATATTAGTATATAAGAATTTGTATATAAAAGGATTTGTACATAGATTTAAACTATAACAACGATGTCGATAAGTTTGGATAGGAAAAATAATTGTCGACACTGTTTAGAATGCGATCTCATATGATCACATCTAATTTAATTCAATATCAATTAATGTACCCTAGCATTCATATAGAATAAATTTTATTTTAAATTTATTTGAACTATAAACTATCTAAACAGGAAAAATTAGCAGCGTACAAAGTTATGATCTGGCCAATATGAATTTACGGGATTAAGTTATGGGCAACCCTTAGTAACTGTGACCAATATTTATCGTGAATTTACTCTATCTAGTACGTGCAAAATGGCTATATATATAAATGGATAATAATAAACGAAGGTTCAGGCTGAAATAGACTGAACCATTTCAAGCCACTGTATTTAAAACCAGACTAACTTCAATCTTCGTAATTATTAAAATTTAATTAAGGGCAAGAGTATTTGCCTTAAATACATGTCAATTGCTCTCCAATATTGTACTCAATTTCTTTGTTAATAGTGTTTAAGATACAAAGAAAAAATCAGTAGTTTATACAGCCAATGAAGCTTTACGAATACAAACAAAAATCAAAATCTATTCAAAATTCTATTTATTGAATTTTATAATTCTAATTTTTTTCAATTTTTTCATTATTATCTATTTTTCTTAGATTATTGGTCTAACTAAGCCTATTTTAGATAATTTAATATTTTTTGATAAGATTTTGTTTGATTTTGTTAATTTTTGGAGCACTTAAAAATTTCGAAAACACTTTAATGTGAGTATATTATCAACATGACAATTTAATCAGATAAGTGAAAATAATGACTTAATTTTTTGTTAGGCATAAGTAATTCAAATCACTATCGTTAGCATAGTAGTACAAAGTAAATATTCGGCCAATTAATCTTTAGCCGAAGCTAATTAATCTTTTTAATCTAAAATAATATGCAAATGTCCAAAAGTAAGTTAAAGTGTTGACGTTCAAATTAGGGATCAAATTTTGTTCAAAAAATATACGGAGAAACAAAATACATCTCAAAGGATGATGTAATAGACCTGTCTAATTAAATATTGAAAATAATTTTTTTTTAGAAAAACCTTTAATAGACATTTCTATTTTTAAATTTTTTAATTTCTTAGAAAAATAGACAATTCTATTTACGTTACCATTATTGAATTTTGTAAGTATTCATAAGTCCTAAATTGCATATTTTGAATCTAAACAATATAATAATGTATGCAAATATATTTAATTAAAATTGAGTCATAGTCTAGCGAGGCTACGTCAACAAAAAATCGATTTTAATAAATGTTCATAATCACTACATGAATTATTCACTTTGACAGAAGAATTAAGTCATCATTGTTAAAATATTTTCAATTTTATGTTTTAATTTTTTTTCATGTAGAATTTCAAATGAGTATCGTAAGGCTATTTTAAGCTCTAATGTCTACATACTGTATAATTTTATTTCGAATGTTAATTAAATAAAACATAGAATATATGTTTAATTCATGATTAGTACAAGACTTTAACTATGGTGGTTTCAAATTACCATAAATTATGCTAAAGAATGACAGAAATATTTACAAAGCTTTAAATGTGTAAAAAAAATTTAAAACATTTATGTTTTTCTTTTTTTTAATTAGTTTTTAGCAACAAAAAATAATTTTTGTTGCTAATTTTAGCTTTGAAAAAAATAATTAGAAATTAGTATGAAATTTCTCACAAAAATTTCACTTGTTTTGTTGTTGAATGACAATTTGCAGTTTTAAATTCAATTTTATTAACACTAACTAGTATGTTGAGTCTGAAATCACCTAATTCAGTACGTTTAAATTTAATATCCATGCAGCTTACTGATGCCTTACTCAAAAGGTGTCACAGAATTTGAAGCTCCTGAGTCTGTAGGCCAGCTGAAATACGGTTGGCGACTGGAAAGCTATACATAATATCACTCTGCTCGAATTCATTTATTAAACAACGGATGTTAAATGCAATTTACACTCACCAAAAATGATAAGTTCTCAAAAACATACAAAGCCACTTTTAAGAAATATTCACTGAAAAATAATAGCAGACTTTATTTGATTGAATAATCTCTATAAGAAAATGGCTAAAAAAGGGAAATTGTTGTTTGAACAATCAAATTTATTTCCGTAGTTCTCTCGTAGCTCTTTTTTTAATATTTGCAAAACTTTTATGAATTTAGTACATAAAAATAACTTTTTCTAAACTTCTTAGCTTTGCAGATGACTCGAAAGGTTTTCACTCCTATATCCTCCTAATCGGATTGCTTAAAACTGCAAAATGATATCAACAATCTCGCTTCTTGCTGTTCAAAAACTGGATTTGAATTGAATACTTCTAAATTCCAAGTCATTACCTTTTCTAGAAGAAATACTGCTCGGATAGTTTAGTTCAAACTAAATTAACCAATTAAATGGGTGCTCCATTTCGAAAGTAACTTGACCCTAAACTGAGCTTCAGGCTATATTATTATAAAATATCGAGTAAAGCCCATTCTTATTCAAGTTTCATTAAACAATGGTCTAAAAAATTTCTGACCCATATCTCACGAAACATCTTTATGTTCAATATTAAAGCCTACCCTTGAATATGCTAGTCAAGTATTCCTCACATTACGTCACTGGAAATTAATCGAATTGAATCGGTTCAGTTTTGAATAATTTTTCGTGAAGTGATCCATTGCGACATTATATCTTAAATTCATTCAATTATATGTCATTGTTTGATCTTCGGATAATTGCAGATATATCTTTCATTCACCAGATCCGATTCTAGCAAAATCTTAGCCCCTGAACTTTTTGGTTGAAAAAACCAACCGAAATAATCTCAGAACAGCTGTGTAGTTCCACATTCCCTTCCACCATACTGAACATGGTGATCATTCGACCCAATCATTAGAATGCTCCGTGAAGTAAATTCTAATTCTAATTCCTTTGATCGAGTCCAACTTAGAGTTTTCTTTCAACTGTTAAAAACCGATAACGTTATAATGTATTTATAGCTGAAACGAACTTACATACAACGGCTGATCTTATCAACAAAATAAAAAAAGTAAGGATAGGGGACAATGAAGCCTTGGTATCTTTCGATGTTAAAGCATTATTTCCAAGCATACCAGTGAAAGAGGCCATATCTAAACTAGACAACTGGTTAAATGAAATAAGCAACGCGAATGATTGGAGCAAAAAAGTAAAAAGTTACAGCACTCTAGCTTCAATATGCATGAATGAAAATTACTTCACTTTTAAAGGCGAATATTATAAAACTACAAGAGGAACTGCTATGGGCAACCCTCTTTCGCCAGTTTTAAGTGAAATATTCATGAGTCATATTGAAGACAGAATAGAGGAAGAGGGACTTATGCCGAGAATTTGGATGCGGTACGTAGATGATATCATCGCAGTAGTCTCAAAGGATAAAATTGAAACTATATTAGATCAACTCAACAAAATACATGGAAATATAAAATTCACTATGGAAAGGGAAAAAAACAACGAAATACCATTTCTAGACATAAAAATAATACATAATGATGGAACCATAGAATTTGATATCTACAGAAAAAACACTACTACCCAACGAACCATCCCCACTGAGTCAAATCACCCACATGGACAAAAAATGGCAGCATACCATACGATGGTCAACAGATTGGTAAATATACCATTATCAAAGACTAACTTTGAAAAGGAAAGGCACTACATAAAAGACACGGCTAGGAAAAATGGATATAATGAAGACATCATAGACCTAATGATAAGGAAGAAACTGCACCGCATCGAACGCAATAACATGACGAGTTTGTTTCAACAAAATAAGGATACCGAAAAACCTAGAAGGATTTGCTTAACGCACTCAACATTCACCGATAAGTTTAAGAAAATGTTCAAGAAACACAATCTGGAACTAGTAACAACTAGCAGAAGTCAAAAAATGAGCAGTATACTTGGATCAGCAAAGGATAAAAAGGAGATGGAAGAAGTCAACGGCATCTATAAAATATCATGCCACAACTGTTCAAAAGTATATATAGGGCAATCAAAACGGTTAATTACGGTGAGATTCCAAGAACATTTAAGGGAAGCTGAATTAGCAAGAATAAGAGGTACTACGAATTTTAGGTCGGCAATTGCTAAACACATAATAGAGGAACACCATAAAATTGATAAAACCAATTTATCATCAATAAAGGTGGTACACAAAACAAGCAAACTAGACACATATGAGAGTTTAGCAATTTCGAGGGTACAGGTAGATGATAGATTGAATAATGATTTAGGGAATGGATATTCACCGCTATTTAAATTAATAAAATAATTGGAAAAAGTACAGGTAAAATAGATAGCTAGTATGGAGGGAATAGGATATAAGAAGGGAAAAAATAATGAATTAATGTATACAGTTAGTCACAAGCACTGATGAAGGAAGTATGTTGCTTCCGAAATATCGATATTTGCAATCAAATATTAAAAACTATTAGTGAACGGAAACCTGACAACAATTTAATTATTTAATTTAAATTATCACTAAAAATAAAAAGCCGATTAAAAAAATATAAAAATACAACTGTTGTTTTTTTTTGCTTTAATATTTACTTGTTCGGCCTTACTCCTTCGTTCGGTGGGATTATCTTTTTAAAGTATAGAGAGTAGGACAGGTTCATAGAAGATGAGAATTAGATTAATGGATATTATTAACTAAATTTATACACAATCATGAATCAAGCGGTTTAACGTTATAATCGAATGATCATATGGTTTAGAAAATATTAATGGTATTATGTAAATGAAATGGATTGAGTTTAATTTTTGTATGGATATTAAATAATAAACCATTTAAGGAAAAACTAAAAGAATTCTTTTAATTCTAATTAGAACTAACATTTAATATAGTCCCTAAAATCGTACTGATATGAAGTTTTTTAAAGGATACGTTCGCTAAAATAATAAAAATAAAAACTAAGAAATTCGTTGGCATAGTAGTTTTAGACATAAACTCCACAAAGCTCAGTTCTAGGTCCTGTACTTTATAACATCTCTACCTATGATTTACCAAGATTAGGAAATGTTAATTTATCTGTTTTTGCGGATGATACCTGCATATTTACAGCCGAGTATATGGTACCAGCATCACAAACAGTTTACAGGATGCAATGAAGTTTTTATCGCAATTCTTTTGTAATTGTAAAATTTCAATAAATGACCAAAAAACTAGTTTTAATATTTTTCACATACAAAAGGAAGTCATGTTTTTTACCTACTACCAACATCAAACTGTATAATACTGACATATTATGAGTTGACTCAAGTAAAATATCTGGGAGTCTACCTAGATAAAAAATTAACATTTAAGGAACATATTAATAAAACCTTAGACAAAACAATAAAAATTTTATACACCTTTATCAATAGAAAATCTCATCTGTCAATAGCCAATAAAATAATAATTATGAAAGTGATTTTCCAACCATCATTGATATATGCCTGTCCTTTGTTCCACAACATCGCTGACACCCACATCAAAAAATTGCAAATAGCGCAAAACAAAATATTAAAACTAATGTTAAATCTACCTTTTTATTACTCGGCTAAGAAATTCCATTACCAAACAAAATTTGAACTAATTTCTGATCGAATTGCATTAAAAACTAGAAAGCTTATGGACAAGTGCCTATTAGCTGAAAATGATTTAATAAAAATGTATACCAATAAATTGTAAACCATTTAAAATAATAATAATTAGTTTAAGTAGTCGTAAGTAGTGTAAGATAATTAGCTGTAAGTTTTATTAAAACCATAAATTTCAGTGAGGTTTTTCCCATTTTCCTCTCGAAATGAAATATTAATAAGTACAATAAATCTTAGAATTAAAAAACAAAAACAATCATATTTCAGTTGTATAGATTAATGTATAAGATCTGATCTTTGTAAAATTAAAAGTACTTGTATGTAAATGTAAATATTTGGGTAAATAAATGAGTTGAATAGAATTAAAGGTAGTTATAAAAATCAAAATAAAGGTATGTTATAAAAATAGCAAAGTTGGACTAATAACTCCAACTTTGTCATAAAAATCTACTTAGTACGGAAAGATAACAAAAATTACTCCAAATTGATGAAGCTATAAAAACATTTCTAATTCAATACAATATGATACAAATATGTCTGACTAAATTGTAGTATATCATCTATTATTATATAGATTAGTTAGTACATCTAATTTCTATAAAATTAAATTGAATATTTTGTACTAAATTGAATTAAATTTAAAAAAAAAAAATATTGTAAAAAATTATAATTAAATCACACCATCTTTTATTTAGAAAATAAATTTAAATAAGAGATGAAATCAGTTTAATTTCTATCTTCACATTCCCATTTATCCCATGGCACACAACCATAAGTACCGTTCTGCATAAAACCATTTCCATCACCACATTTTGTTCTTACAGCTGATGCTCCTTTTGGATCTGGGCAAACCCAAAATAAATTTGGATCTGCATGAGGATGTAATTTTTTAAAATTTTCTTCTTTTCTACAATTTGGCGGGAAATCAGCAAATTTGTCTAAACATTTCCAATTTCTAAATGGTACACAACCATGTACTTTATCATTTTTTAAAAATCCACGTCCTTTAGCACATTTAATTTCCACAGCTTTACCAGATTTTTTTCCACAAGAATAAAAATAATTGATGTTCGGATGTTTGAATTCACCTTTTTCTTTACAGTCAAATCCATTTGCGCTTGATACAGCAATAACAACTAAGACACAAATCAATAACAATTTTATTGATACTTGAAAATATAAAAATGAAAAATTAATTAATTTATTTATTAAATTAACTCCGACATTGAAATTTACCCATCATTTTATTTTCCTGGACTTTTATCAATAATAGGGGAAAAAAATTGCGTTCTTCTACACGTTTGTAAATCAAAAAAATTAATGATTTGAGAAATGTAAAGGGAACCACTTTATATAGTTGTTAAACTTATCATAATATATAGTCAGAATCTAAAGATAATAATTATTAAAATAATCTGAAATAATCGATATTTTGATAAAAATTTTAAAATATAATTAATTTTCTTTTTATATAACCTCTTTTAATTTAATTAATTAAAACAATCATTTAGTTTATAAAGTTTATGTTTCATATTTTTTTTCTATATTTTATCTTATAGAAATTAGGCAAAAATACTTTTTTTTTTTATTTCAAAAGTTATAATTCAATAATTCATTAGATAGTTTCTTCGCCTAAATGGCGCTTTTAGAATAAACTACATTAGTCTTAATGAAGCTATATAAAAAAAAATAACAAAAAAAAAAAACAAAAAACAATAAAAAAATAAGAATAAAATACAAGAAATCTTGAATAGTAAATTATAAAAACTTAAATAAATCTTAAATAATATTTTAAATTTTTAAATTTTAAATTATATATTATTAAGATACACAAATTATCACCCATATTCTCTTAGACCCATCATTGACCAGAAGAAAAAATTCATCTCGTCTCGTCTCGCTGAATATGCCTTAGGCGCGATAGAACATTTTATTTGTTGGTAGTACTGATCATTTTTTAATGTCAACCAAAATTTATATAAACAAAATATATATAAAAGCTCTTGAATGTTTTATCTTTTCAAAATTCTGAGATCCACAAATATGCAAAAATACAAACTTTTTTCATAACAATGAATCGTCACAGTCATTGTTTTTGCATATCGCTTAATCAACTTTTTGAATTGAATAAATCGACCCTGGGTCACAAAGTATTTTATGCTCTTTGATATGGGAAACACAAAAAAAACGGATCTAATAAAATTTTTTCATGGTTATTTTAATTCAAATCACGAAATTATGTGAACAGCTAGACAGCTATGGCGGACAACCAAAAATAGTATTTATCAGAATTTTTACAAAGGCATCATCCAAATGTATATACCAAAATTTTACTTGATAAGTACGTACATAGTGTCCAATAACTCAATATAACAAATTTTTTATAAACAAAATTTTTCTGAGGATTCAAAAGTTATGATACTAAATTTAAAAAAAGGCAGAAGTTCATAAGGCTAGCATTCTACAAAAAGCGTATACGGAAGATCTGCGAATAACAGAAGTTTATATTGAATTCAAAAGACTAAAAAATATGTTTTACTGAAAAAAGTAGTGTAATAAAAAAATTCAACAAAAAAAAATAAAAATAATTTAATTAAAAAAAATTTGCTTTAAAGTTACAAACCTGGTTTGTGTAATTCAAAAATCAAAATGCGTTTCATTCTTAAAATTTCAATTTTTCACGTTTATTGTTTTTGTTTGCACATCACAGATGGTACAATGTCATATTCCACTCAGGATGGCAGTTTTTAACATACAAACAAAAAACAGCACACACAAATAATGCAAAATGATTATAGATATAAGTGGACATGTGGTGTAGACTGATATAGACTGCTTTAAAGTAATTTTCTACCCTTAAAAAACTGATTTTAAATCATGTATGTACATTGAACTAACGACACCATTTTAACCATTTCTGTTATTGCATCATCATCAAAAAATAATGGTTTGTTCACTTACTTATTTTAAATTTAAGACATTTTATTTTATTAATGAAATTATTACTTATTTACTTATTGAATATAACAGATTTTAAAAATTGTTTATTAAATACAATTTAAACTAGGGGCCCCTGTTGAATAATTATAATTACAGTTGAAGCCAAATTTAAGTTTAAAAAAAAAACAGTAATTTACGTACTGACATAGACTTCTCACGATAAAGAACAAACCACTCATGTTTAATAAAAAGCTTTGAGGTTAGTAAGTTTTATTTTGGACACATAAATACACATCCATCGTATACTGATTCGTTTTCGATATATTTCCTATAGTCAGTGGCATTTAATGGATAAAACTACTAAAAATAAAATATTTTTGTAATTAAAGAGGCATTATACATATTTTTAATCACAACTAAATGATTACTACAAATGCCCAAAATATAGAAAAGAATAATTTGAGACAGTTACTTAAAAAAATTAATAGAATAAATTTTCTTTAATTATGTATATAAATAACATAAATAATAAGATGTTGAATAAAACAAAATGGATATATTTTATTTAAAAGCTTGAATATTATAAAACCAAATAGAATTTTTTTAACCCGTATGCGCATTTCGGTCGTATATACAACTTATTTTTATATGAAGAGTGTTTGCTGCGCAGGCTCTTAAATGCTTGTCAATTATAATTATTTAAATTTTAACAGTAATTAAACCAAAGACCGTATGGGTTGAATCAATAAATGGATTACTTTTTTATTTCGGAATTGAACATGATATTAGATTTTGTAACATTGACTGTTTTGTTTTTCTTCTAAATCCATTCGTTTTGCTTCCATTTCATTCTGGATAAAATTCTCATTAACTTGCGGTTGTGATATTAAGAGATATAATAATTTAATTAGGATGGGGTTACAGAACATTGATGAAGATGATGCCGTTGACATTGTAAAATTGACAAAATATATGATTTTCGTTTTTTATATAATTCCAAGTCTATGGGATGAACCCTTACCCCAACTGCTTTTACACAGAAATTTGGCATACACATGTACTCTTAATCTAATCTAACGTGTATCTTTCATATATCTAATATTCGTATTTTAAATTTAATAGTTTTAAAATTTCATTATTGAAAATAAATAAAATCTAAGATGACCGAGTTATCATTAATTAAGGATCTGAATTGGTTTGAAAATAAATTGTTTTTAATTAAAAATAAAAAAAAATGTCAAAAAATTAAAAAATTGTTGTTATTAGATAAAGTATCTGTAACATATAAGATAACATAATATTTTCCATTCAATCCTTGATGATCGGCATGGTGTAATGATTTCGTTATCTAACTACTAAGTCTCGCAAGTTCGAGGGCCATCTTCGACACGTGTGGTTCAGTAAAAGTTTTTTTTTTCAATATTGCTAAAATTTTTTTTTTTTAATTAATGGGGGCTACAAACTTAACGACTATTCAGTACCACAACTAGAAGTTAGTTGGCAATATAATTTAAAAATAATTCAGAGTGAGAACATTAGAGAAGCATGTAACATTCAATATGTATTTAGATGAAGAAAAATTTGAAAATTTAAAAAAGTATATAAATGAGTATATATAGAGAAGCGCTACGAAGTCAATTCAAGTTGTTACCGACAACTAGAATGTTCACCCACACGATCTACGATTGGTTCTGGCATAATGATTTCTCGTATTTCCTATAAAATCTCAGTAGATTCAATATAAAGTCAATTTTTTTTAAAAATATTAATTACATACACAACATTATTTATTGTGATGGTAAGTTTCAATGTGTACCAACCTTTTTGCAATAGAGTGGTATATCATGTTGGACTTCACAATCCGAAGAAGAATGTTTACGATAAAAAGGCAGTGTAAAACTACAGAATCTATAGTTCTAAAATAAGAAGAAACTAATAGCCCTGAATATATTGAAAATTATAATAAGTAAATAATGCACAAATACTGAAATGACCAAAGAAAATCTTTCACAATTATCATAGATGAGATTTCACTTAACCATTCATTAACCCCAATTAATTAGAGGGATTCGAATTTATAAAAAAATTCCACAAGAATTAATTTTAGGGACATTGCTGTTCTCAATTTTCATAAATAACATTTTCACTTTTCGCAAGTAGCATCTATGCAATGAGGAAGCGATTTTTTATAAACCTCATTATTTATATCCCGGCTTTTAGAATTAATTAAAGATGAGACTTACTGTATAAATATGAAACTAAAAGCTATTCAAAGTCAGTTTAAAATTAGTAAATCATGAATAAATATTATGCCTTTATCCTCTTCAATCTAAATGCGCGACTGTCAATCTATAATAATTTAAATTACCATTATTTTCTTCCTATTATTGGTCATATAAAAACGGACTGGAACGGTCATGTTACTTTATTTGTAAAAAGGATTTAGATTAAATTAGACAATTTCCGAAGAAGATCTGGCCCTACACCACGGCATCCTCAAATGGGCTTATTGTCATTAGTCGTGTTATTTAGTGCTATTAATCATATTCGTCCTTAGGTATTAGGTTATTAATCATCTTAGCCCTTGTTATTAATCATCTTAGTCCTTAAGGATACCTGGTTTTGTAAAAGGATTACAGTGAATACAATGGACTTAGATAATTATGGGCAACTAATCAGTTTGAGCCCATTGTGACAGCTTTATTTTTGGGCACTATTAATACCAGTATTGATATGTTAGTTGTATGATTATTGAAAAATTGGATCATATTAATACTATAGGAAAATCAATATGCCTTTTAAATCAGTGATCAGATAAATATTTTTTAGATTGCCAGATTTATACACATAATCTCTTTATTTACATTCATTATTGGGTTGTGCTGTTAACTACCAATTCTTAAGTTTACTAACAAAGTTAATTAAATTTAGTTGTCCTGAGTATTTTTAAAAAAATTAAAATTCTCTAGATCAACAAGCACTTGTCTTTTCGACTCACATTTTTAATTAATAGGCGTCTATTTTTCAACCATACAATCAAAATTTGGAACACACTTTTGACTTCTATTCGGAACTCAGTTCAGTTTACTAAAAAAGATATTTTCAAAATCATTGTTGAACAGATGAAAAAAATCTTACTTGTACAATTTGTTGAATAAACAGTAAATATTATACACGTCAAACCGTTTTTGTTTTTTGACTACAAATTATAAATTAGAAAAGTAACTACAAGTTTTCTTCTTATAAAATAAGTTTTCATAATTCACTAACAAATAGGTTTTATCAATTGGAATTTTGTTTATTACTCAAATATAATTTTTTTTAATCTAAGTATTTCAAAGTTGTGAAAATAGTAAAACCTCATACCAGAAGTTGTTTTGATATAGTTCAATACAACAACAGCTACTGATAAGTTCCAGTAGTATTGCTAACACTCCTTCAATTAAATTGCATTGGTTTTTTTAAGTCATTTCATTCGTTCTGTTTTTAAGGCATTATATACCTACGAATCCTAAAACCAATGTTTTCGAACTGCAATTTTTTATTAAATAGATATAATTTCAAGTCCTTTTAAATAATGTTAATTACATGGATTGTAAAGTTAGTTCTATTTCTTATAAATTATATTTGCACACTTTCATAAATTTTCATCAATTATAATGTTTTTTTTTTTCGTTTAACTTAAACTAGTCAAGAAAGTGAAACTAAAAGGTGTCCGTATAGATATATAGTTTTTAGGATGTTGATAATTAAATAATTTATTCTTGATATGAATAATGTTCGCAATATATAAATTTATTATGTATAGTGAAATAAAAATCAATTGCATAACTGATGTTAAATCAAATAAATTAACGAAACATTTTACCAACGAACTAACGGTATATTGTTTTTCTATAAAAATAGAAACAAATTTTTATATTATTTATTTGAAAATTAATTTTATAAATTTATTTTGCACATTCCCATTTATCCCATGGTACACAACCATAAAATAAATCTTTTATCATAAAAGCTAGACCATCACCACATTTTAGTTTTTCAGCTGGTGTTCCCCTTGGAGCTGGACAATTCCAATAGTAATTTGGATTCACATGATAATGTAAATTTTTATAAGCTTCTTCATTAGTACAATCCGGTGCAACTGCTTTAGTATCTACACATTTCTTCCATTCTGTAAATGGTATACAACCAACAGTTAAATCCTCTTTTACAAATCCACTTCCTGGTTTACATTGCATTTCGACCCCAATTAAACGCTTCCGTGCACAAGAATAATACATATTGGGATTCTTATGTTTGAATAAACCTTTATATGGGCACTTAAATCCATTTATACTAGATATAGCAATAACAACTAAGGTACAAACCAATAAAATTTTTATTGATCCTTCAAAATATGAAAGTGAAAATTAATTAATTTATTTATTTATTAAATTAATTCTGATTAAAATTTACCCATTTTATTTTTCTGGACTTTTTATTAATAATAGAGGAAAAAAAAATTCGTTCTTCTCGTTTACAAATCAAAAAAAATAATGATTCGAAAAATGTAGATGGAATCACTTTATATACTTGTTAAGCTTATCATAAAAGTCAGAATCTAAAGATAATATAAATAATCTGAAATAAACGTTACTTTTGATACTTTAATATACTTTGATTAACTTTGAAAGTATTTCTAATTTTCTTTTTTCATTTTCCTTTTTTTTTTATTAATTATTAAGATAAAAATTGTTAATTAATAAAAGCAGTGGCTGCTAGGTCTATCGGTTATATTTTTTATGTCTCCATTTATTTTAATACTCCTTTGGCTCCAATGTCATCATAACACCCTCCATAGAACCGGTCTATATTTTCGTGGTCTTTTAATGAATCTGGAAATATTTGTTAGTGAATTAGATAGAAGTTTTTCACGTCCAATAATTTTAAAAAAAAATTAAAAAGAAAAAACTAAAACAAAAAAAAAAATAAAATATTAGTCACAAGTTGAGTTAGAACGCATTGTTGGGCATAGTTTTGGTATGCGTTTAGTTATAATAGCATTTTTACTTTCATTATAGTACGTTTTCAAGCTCATGTTTATGGATAAACATGTTGTTTATGATAAACTGGTTGTTTACGTAGTGGTTTTCCCATACAAATTTGCTGAAAATCATAAACAAGTAGCGAGGTGTTTATATCATAAACCACTTCAAAAACATGTAACCCATTCATGAAATTTTGATTTTTTGTCGATTTTAAATTTTTTTTTGCATGACCCTTGATTTTTTTGTCATAAATTCATTTTGTCATTTGTAAAAAAAAAAAAAACAAAAAGAAAAAAAAATCAAAATACCAAGAATAGATGAAATTATGTGAATTTGTGTGAGAGTAGTTTAGCTTCAATTAATGATCATCAAAAAAACGAAAAATCAAGTATAAATTCTCAATTATCATCAGCACGATTAATTGGACAATCTTGTATAACTTTAATAGAAAAAAGTGAAGAAAAATTCTATAGAGTTATAGAAATGATTGAGAAATTACAAGACTTACATGGAAAGTTAACAGAAGAATTAAAACAAAGGATATTGTAAAAGATGCATTTTTATTTTTAATTCACTTAATTTAATCAGTTTTATATATTAAAAATGTATAAATAATAAGGCTTTATATATAAGTAAAAAATTCAAATGGAAAAAGAGATAATAAATTAAAATGATGATTATTTTTTTTATATAATTATAAATTGAATATTTTTGTATTTCTTTTTTGAAAGATTCTCAGAACTAAATGTTGAAGTGAGTAAAGTGGGTATGGTAATAAACTAAAATGTGAATTATTTTATTTGTTTCTCTGATATTATCATTTTTTTTAAATCCTCCATATTTTTTTTTATTTTATTCATTTATCGTCAATCATAATGTCAATGATCATCATAACACCCTCCATAGAACCGGTCTATATTTTCGTGGTCTTTTAATGAATCTGGAAATATTTGTTAGTGAATTAGATAGAAGTTTTTCACGTCCAATAATTTTAAAAAAAAATTAAAAAGAAAAAACTAAAACAAAAAAAAAAATAAAATATTAGTCACAAGTTGAGTTAGAACGCATTGTTGGGCATAGTTTTGGTATGCGTTTAGTTATAATAGCATTTTTACTTTCATTATAGTACGTTTTCAAGCTCATGTTTATGGATAAACATGTTGTTTATGATAAACTGGTTGTTTACGTAGTGGTTTTCCCATACAAATTTGCTGAAAATCATAAACAAGTAGCGAGGTGTTTATATCATAAACCACTTCAAAAACATGTAACCCATTCATGAAATTTTGATTTTTTGTCGATTTTAAATTTTTTTTTGCATGACCCTTGATTTTTTTGTCATAAATTCATTTTGTCATTTGTAAAAAAAAAAAAAACAAAAAGAAAAAAAAATCAAAATACCAAGAATAGATGAAATTATGTGAATTTGTGTGAGAGTAGTTTAGCTTCAATTAATGATCATCAAAAAAACGAAAAATCAAGTATAAATTCTCAATTATCATCAGCACGATTAATTGGACAATCTTGTATAACTTTAATAGAAAAAAGTGAAGAAAAATTCTATAGAGTTATAGAAATGATTGAGAAATTACAAGACTTACATGGAAAGTTAACAGAAGAATTAAAACAAAGGATATTGTAAAAGATGCATTTTTATTTTTAATTCACTTAATTTAATCAGTTTTATATATTAAAAATGTATAAATAATAAGGCTTTATATATAAGTAAAAAATTCAAATGGAAAAAGAGATAATAAATTAAAATGATGATTATTTTTTTTATATAATTATAAATTGAATATTTTTGTATTTCTTTTTTGAAAGATTCTCAGAACTAAATGTTGAAGTGAGTAAAGTGGGTATGGTAATAAACTAAAATGTGAATTATTTTATTTGTTTCTCTGATATTATCATTTTTTTTAAATCCTCCATATTTTTTTTTATTTTATTCATTTATCGTATGACCAATTATAATAGCTTAAGTTCTACTCAAAAATAATACAAAAAAAAATTTTATATAAACAGTAGTATAGTTTTATATAAACAATAAACAGCTGGTGGTTTTCCAAAAAAGCTTGTGAACACTTGACATTTGACTGGTTTACGAGCTAGTTGTTTATCCATAAACATGAGCTTGAAAACGTACTATTAGCAGTGGCCAATAAAAAATTTCGTTTTATGATAAACTTCTTTTTTTTTTACTCCACTATTACACATCAATGTTCTCATCAATTTAATAATCAATTAATAGTTATGTAATATTAATGTATTATAATTTCTATTTGATATTTCGTTTCGTCTATATTTATTAATAATATTTTTTACATTAAATAAAAGAATTTTTAAATTTCTTTTAATTACCCATCTGTTTGTTCTCTATTATTTTAAAATAAATTTTTCAAAGAAAAACATGAATTTTACACATCAAAAATTAAATAGTAAAATCCTGGAGTGGCAGCACGTAACTTGTTGACGTTCGTCAAAAAGACGTATTAACACTTTTGGTAGCATGTAAGCAACGTTGACGTTGATTTAATTCCGAAAACGTCAAGAATACATTTTTTCGGTAGCATGTAAGCAAGTTGACGTTCGTTGATTTTAACGTATACGTTTATTTTTAAACGTCAATGATTTTCTTACCGTGTACTAAAATTTATACGAGAAAGATAGTTTTTTTTTAATAATTTTGTATTATTTTAATAATAAAAATATAAGATTTAAATATTTATATATTATAGTTTTTATAATTTTTATTTTTATTTTATATTTTTTAATTTCTTTTGATAACATTTTATTTCTGGAATAATTGAAGTATTTTTGTTTGCAATAAAAAAATTATTTTATTTCTGTGATAATAAAATAATTTTTTTTTAAATTTCTTAATAATTGAGTGTTTTAATTTATTTAAATAAAATACTACATTTATTAGTTTATTGTAAATATTCTAATTCATTGAAAATATCATATAAAATATCAACTAATTTGGTTTGTTTACATTTATTTTATTTATTTTTTTTTTATTTTAGTCTATTATAAATTCTATATCTATTGAAACGGGCACATCGTTTTTATTATATTTGCGATTTTTATATAACAATTTTGTTCATTAAAACAGAAAATAATAAGGCGAAATACAAGAATTCAAAAAAAAAAATTCTAAAAAATTTAAATTTATTTCATTTTATTTCAAACCTTCATTAAATTTGAAAAACATATGTTTTTTGAAGTTTTAAATAGGTTAATTTGATTGTCAAAATAATTTTCGAACATTCGGAATATTTTTTCGAGTTTTCGGAATAAGTTTTCAACGTGATGTTTTACATGCTACCAAAAAAAATCTTTGACGTTAAAATACTTTACGTTGATTTTTGAACGTAAACGTTTTACGTGCTGCCACTCCTGGGGTGGCATTGTGTAATTTGAAACGTCATTTTCTTTCGACTATTTTCAAAAAGTGGCATTGCATAAATTTGTTTCGACCATTTTTATTTTGTTTCAATCTTTTCAAAATTGGTACGACATATTTTGGCATTGTGTAAGGTTGAAACGCTACTTTTTTTACATTTGATACGACCAAATTTTGAAACGATTGATTTTAGGTAAATTCTAAAAAATAATAAATTAATACATGATTTTTATTGGAATATTTATTTTAGAAACCACTATTTTTTCCAGCGCTTCAAAATAAATTAACGTTTCAAATTACGTAATGTCATCCAAATTTTGTTTCGACCGAAATGTTTGAAACAAAGTTACATAATGCCACCCCTGAGGCCATATTTTACTATAAATTTTTTTTGTTGCGTTTTGTTGACTTATAACTACTTGCTCATGACTTCTGCAAGCTAAAAAAAACGCAACTAGTAAATTGTGTAGAAACAATGGTTAGTAACGATCTACTTTCCACTAGGTGCTAAATAATTTTTTTTTAAATAATTTTTTGATAAATTATTTTTCATAAATAAATTTACAAGACAAAAACAAACTAACGTCAAAGTAGGAGAACGAAAAATGCAAGCTATGGCAAAACAATCGCACTACTACTAACAAAAGAAAACTGAACAAAAGCACCAAGAAACTGAAAGCAGCACTATGGAATCACAAAAATGACGCGGTCCAGCAATATCTTTCAAATTTAGCACCAAATCAATCAACAGAATACGACTTATGGAAAGTTACAAAAAAATTAAAATAACCAATGAAACACCCACTACGGAAACCTAACGGCGATTGAGCCCGCAGTAACCAAGAGATAGCTAACACATTTGCTGATCATCTTTCCAAAGTATTTCAACCTTGGACCATATGTTCTACAGAAGCCACACTATCTGAAATAAACGAAATTATTAATTGTTCCTTTCTCATGGACTTACCAATAAAAAAATATTCAGCATCTGAGATAAGAAGTATCATTCAATCAGATATAAAAACAAATAAATCACTGGGTTTCGATCTAGTTAATACCCTACATGAATTATTACTTCAAAGACTCAAGTTGCTATCACTTATATGCAACGCCCTACTAAGGTTTATATACTTCCTAATTCAATGGAAAATGTCAGAGATAATAATAGTTCCCAAGCCATGTAAAAATCCAGAAGACGTTTCTTCGTACAGACCAATAACCTTGCTGCTAATTCTGGTAAAGTTATTCGAAAAACTGCTGATGAAAAGATTGATTCCAATAATTGAAAATAAAAGTCTAATTCCAAACCATCAATTTGGTTTTCGTCACAAACATGCAACAATTGAGCAGGTGCATCGTATTGTTTACGAAATAAGTAACTCATTTAAAAACAAAAATTACTGTACTGCAGCATTTTTGGACATTAGTCAGGCCTTTGACAAGGTATGACACCTAGGACTTTTGTAAAAAAAACTGAAGAAAAAACTTCCAAGTGAGTTTTACGATTTTTTTTTAGTTATTTGCAAAATAGATTTTTTTATGTTAAAATACAAAACGCGTTTTCTCGGTATTAGATGGAAAACCATTGGCTCATAGGGAGAAAATCACAACTCTCATTAGAAAATAAAATATTATTGTACATTTCCGTACTCAAACCAATCTGGACTTAAGGCATTCAAATATGGTGAGTTGCGGCCAAAAGCCAAGTGCAAATCATCCAACGATTTCAAAACAAATTGATAAGATCTATGGTTAATGCTGCATGGTTCGTGCCAAATCAAATTACCGACAATGATTTACGCATTCCTTCAGTCCGCAATGAATTAATTAAAAATACCACCAACTACAACAACATATTGGAACAACATCCAAATATTTTAACCCACACGCTGATGAACACGTCTAGAACTAGGAGACTTAAAAGAATATTATCTGGAGATATTATAAGGTGAAATTAATTCTAGGTGAAAAAAGCACTACTTCAAGAAAAAATCCTCCAACAAAAATATTCGTTTATTGTATTTTAGTATACAGATTGTAAATAACATGAAGTATGTACAAAAAACAAAAAAAAGTAGAATAAAGGCGTGTTCGTAGTGGTCGCGCCTGCGCAACAAAAAAGATTTTTTGTTCGTAGTTGCATATCATCAAAAATTCTGCGCAGATAAAAAGCAGGCGCTTGTGTTCATAGTAATCGGTGTCGCGTCAGCGTCGGGCAGATTGTGCAGATATTTTAATGCGCCTGCTTTAGAATGATTTTTAAAGTGCATGTTATTTAACATTTAATATTTAGGTAAAAAATAAAAATTAATCATTAAAATAAAATAAATGTGTTTATAATAATAATATATAAATATAATAAAATTATATTGAAAAAATATATAATAATTTTAATATATTTTATATTATTATATATAATATTTTATATTATATTATTTTATATTTTAATATATAAGTAATATATAAGTAATATATATTAAAATATATTAAATATTTAAAAAATATATATGAAATATATTAAAATATATTAAATATAAAAATATATAATAATATAATTATAAATAATATAATATGACTATATAAACAAATTGTGCATGTGCTGCCTCTAAGAACAAGAATGATGGCTAAAAAAATTTCTACACGCCTGCGCAGGTTTTTTTGTTCATAGTGACAGAGAAAAAAATCTGCAAGACACCGACGCATATTTTACTGCAACTACGAACACGCCTTAAGTCAAACTATAATTTTAAAAATGTGTTTAGGTTATGTTTTACTCATGAGTATAAAATTTTCTCCTTCCTTTAATAATCTAATCATAAGTAGTTTACACAGCTTAATGGACCGCTATTAATAATTGCTATAATTATAAAAATATAATATACAAAATGTTCTTTCTTTTTACAATTATATTATAAATGTACATACATACAATTCTTTTTAGTGCATATTGTAAGTTACAGGCAAGTACATTAATATATGTGTCTTTTTTCTAAAACGATAACTCAATTTTTATAATTTTGTTGTACTTAAGTAGGTACTTAAGTAGGTACTCCCTTTACTTTTTGCTAAGGCTAAGTCTAGCTTTGTTAGCGTGAATAATTTACTTTACGTTTCCCCCTACCCTAAGGTATGTGTAATGGATTTTTAGTTGTTTTTTTGTGTTCTATAAATTCAGCCGTATAGTTGGCATTACTAGATGTTTGAGCGAATGTGTTGTCAATTGAGGACTTTTCTAGGAAAATTTTACCATTTCCCACAATTTCTGGAATGTTCGTAGTCCGTCCACTTCCGTTTATGGATCGGATCTTCATGTAGACAACAAGTTTTTGTAAAAAATATGTTAGTACTGTTTTGTAGCTTTCAGTCTTTCCCTGGGTCTGTTTCTGTATAGTTCCCTATATATATTTCAAATGCATTTCCTTGGGTTCCTAAATTCACTTTCTTCTGGTTTAGCCAGATTTATACTAATAATTATGTGACAGTGGTCCAAGAAAGAAGGTTTCTCTCTTGGACATCTGCCATTTTGTTATCATGCGTGTTAGTTTAATTAATTATTATTTATTGCTAGATTTATATCTATAACCCATCTTCTATTGTTATTAATAAAATTTGGACGGACTGTTTTTTTAATTAATAAAAACGTTCGTTTTTTGAACACCAAGGAGCGAAATTGTTAATATCATTTTCAGATTTAGGCATTAGAAAGTATCTACATGAATAAGTATTAATTATTAATGAACTAGGCATTTTCTTTAATTATATTGAATTATATGAAATACTTAGTTATAATGAATGAATTTATGTTGATTTAGATTTAAATTAAGATGTTGTTAGTAATAATATTCATATCATATCATATAATACCAGTCAGTTTGTTTGACGTTTTTTTTATCCTATTTTTTATTGTTGTAAAGTTATGAAACTATATTAAAAATTTACTAATATACTAACCTTTTGAGTTAAAAAATAAAATAAATAAATAAAAAATTAAAAAACTTTATTTAAAAAAAAATAAGTAACAAAAATAAAACAAATTCATTTATTTGCCAAAGTATTTTTAATTTTTTAAAACGATAATTTAAAAAAAAAATCATTTTAAATCTTCACATATCCATGTATCCCATGGTACACAACCATAAAATATATTATTTTCAATAAAGCCAAGACCTTCACCACATTTTGTTTCTTGAGCTGGTGTACCTTTTGGTGATGGACAATACCAAAAATAATTTGGATTCAAATGATAATGTAAATTTTTAAAATTTTCCTCATCATTACAATTAGGTGAATTTTTACCCTCTTTTTTTGTACATTTCCAATCTTCGAATGGTACACAACCAGTTGCAATATCGTTATTTAAAAATCCACGTCCTTCAGGACATTTCATTTCAACACCAATATCATCCACCCCTAAACATGAATAGTAATGATTAATATCCTTATGTGGGAAAATACCTTCTCCGGGGCAATCAAATCCATTTGTACTTGATATTGTAATTGCAATTAAAGCGCAAATCCATAAAATTTGTATTAAGTCTTTTTAATGAAAAATAAAAATAATTAACCCACATATTTTCCATAATCATTCTTAGTCTCACCTTTCATTTTATTATTGTAGACTTTTTTAATATTATAAGAAATATTAAATGTGTTCTTTACGTTTTAAAATTAAGCTAATTATTGATTTGCGAAATTATTCGGACCCGTTTTATAAGAATTATACATGAGCTTATCATAAGAATTATAACTTAAAAAAAAATCAGAAATAAATCTGAAGATAACAACAATTTTTAAATTATCTTCTATAAATAAAAACAACAAAACTTTTGATTATTTTTTGAATTTATATTAAACTATTTATTAGATATATCATTTTAATCTAAACTGATTTGTTTTTGGCACTGAAATGGTTCCAAAAATCTCCTATGTTCGATTTGCACCAAATTTTTTATGAAGAAACTATTTATGATAATATAAGAAATACCTGTATAGAAATTGTTCAATTGGTTCAATTAAAGGGCTAAAATACCCCTTTGAAAATCTTATAGATTAAAAATCCCATCCTATTATATTTAAGTTTTGACAAATACTTTCATTTTAAAACAAGAGTTTGAAAATTTCCTTCAAAATCGAAAAGAAACCGTAAACAGAAAATACCGTTTAAGTGCTAAATTCTTCAAATCGCAAAAAAAAATATTCATTTTTCTTATCTTCAAATTTAAAAAAAAAAATGTATAACATAACGGTATTTTTCCAATATTACCCTTCTATTATTCTTGTCCTTCTTGTTGTTTGCGTAGAGTTGTGTTTCTTTGTTCTAAACGTTGTATAGATCGGCTCTGTACAGCAACACTATTTTCTTTGTTTTTTTCCGCGTTTGGATATACCCAAAATCTTTTTGCATGAATTGCACCCGTGAAGTTTCTTCATTCATCCAAACCCGTCACACGCCTCCATACTTGTGTAATCTTTCGACCTGGAGTGTTATACCTACAGATAACACTCTTTGGTCCCCATTTCTTTTCACACTCTTTGCGAGTTGAATTGCTCTGTTATTGCACTCTATACCTGAATGACCTGGGATCCATTGAAGTAATACCTTGTTGGATTGCCCTTGAGAGTTTAACATTCTTTTACAGTTTGGTACTGTTTTTGATTTCGTTATTACATTGCTCAATGCTTGACTATCTGAATAAAACACAATGCTTCTTTCGGTTATTCTTTTGTTTAGAATTAATTCCGTTGCTACTTTTCTGGCTATGATTTCACATTGTAGAATAGTAGTCGTTCCTACGCTGCCGTTGCAATGCTACTCCTATGCACGTTGGCCTTGATTGCTTTTAATTCCATGATCATGCTCATCTCCAATGGGAACTATTTTTCATTGATCATGTATTTTCGACGGCTGTTTTGCGCAAATTTTAAATAAAAATTGACGAACCAAATTTTAAGAATTATTTCCATTTTCTGCTTTTGAAAGGGATTGACTTTGGTCAACATGTATTATATTGTTGCTGTTTTTTTTTTTAACAAATAATTTTAGATTATAGTTAAATTTTGTAACTTTGATTTTTTTATTTTTTGTTTTTTTTTTGACACCCGAATCTTATCTATATACGTTTCATTATTATAAAGATAGTAATGCACAATTATTTCATATACAGGGTGATTTTTTAAACAGTACATGAATTTAAAAAATCATTGTTATACCCTTTGTATCTAATCTATCTATTTTGTTCAATATCGAATACAGTATAGTAATATATAGTATAGTCTACATAATATTACATTCAGAAATTAAATCTTTCTATTTTTGAATTAAACTATAAAAAACAAATTATTTTTTTATTTGAGTTTATTAAACCACACACTACAAATTTGTCATACATACAGTATTATTACGTCTCTGATTTTTATAATTATTTTTTAAACGATTTACTCGATTTTATTTACAAAAATGGTCATCTGCGTCTGATTAATCAATAAAAATATATAATTTTTTTTAGTAAGGCAATTTGTAATGCAATAAAATACTAAGAGGGCGTTTATTTATTTTTTTTTTTTTTGCAAAAATTATTTTTACTTTAACATTTGATAATATTTTTAGAAAATAATTATAACAATACCAAAAATAAAAATAAATGTGATTAAAGATTTGAAGAAGTTAAAAATATAATATTCAAATTTTATTATACAGGGTGTTTAATTCAATTGAAATTATCTATCATACCCACGTACTTATAGAGGGTTGAGTAATTAGTTATAATTGTTATTATTTAAAATATAAACTTCTATGCTACCTGTGCTATTTCATTAGTTGCAAAAAAGGCCAAATTGTCCAATTAAAATAAATAAAAAATAGATTTCCTCAGTCGAGTACAAAATACTAAAGAAGTATGCAAGTACTAGACGAAATACGTGTATCTGGATGATAAGCATATCAGTATTCGATAGTCTTTACATATACAGACTAAACAAACTCAACAGCCTTTAAACAATTAAAGAACAACAGCTACACGAATCCTTCAACTACTTACTATATTTAATAATTAAAAAAAATCAATTATTATACCGGGTGTTCCAAGGCATGCGTATTCGGTTTTTAAGAGAGAAAGGAGTTAATTTAAAATTTAAAAAAAATTATTAACAAATTGAGGGTGCTAAACAATTAAAAATTTTTAATGGTTATTAGTTTTAAAATTACATTAGAACTATTACAACCTTTTTGCCACAATATCACCCCATAAAAATATTTAAAAAATCGTTAACAAACATGTTTTGACATAATAATATTTGTAATTAGCTAGACTTTATAAACAAATATATTTTCGTAATCATTTAAATGTATTTAAAAAAAAAAAAACTCACCTTAATAATTTTTTTTTGTGTCCAACAGCTAAAATTGAACCGTCACCATCATAGTAGTAAGTACGCAAATCAAATAAAATTAGGATTTGGATGTGACCAACTTTTAAAGCCAGTAACATTTTGTAATTATGGTAGCTCAGCAGTTGCAAAACTAGGTACATATTTCACTGTTCTTTCCAAGTCCATCTGTATATTGTGAAGATTTGGCAAAATTGTTTTCAGTTTGATTGATGTTCTTTTTCAACCTGGTTTTCAAGATTAGTAGATATCAATAAAATATTTTTCTAGGTACAGGTTTAAATATTTCATCATGATCAACCTTATGCAATTAGAAAATTTAAATATGAGAATGTATAATGCCAATTTACCCAGAATCCATGAAGCATAATCATTTCTCAAATCGTTGGTTAAAACATTTCTATTAATTTGATCCAACTTTGGGCAATCATATAGAGCTCTGAATCAAATCAGCAACTAAAAATTTAGAATTATATAATTTTACAACCAATCAATTATTACAAAATAACAACTATTTACCGCCAAATTTACAAATTTATTCCAAACTTTCTTCAGATGCCACTTTTAACCCATTCTGGTAACCTGAGTAATATTATTTTCAAGGTAAGATTTTGCATATATGTACATACAACATCTGGGATTTCAGTGATTAAATATTAACTGCAGAGTCCAAGAGCCTCCACTACTTGCTTTACCAGAAACATTTTCTTTAGCGGCTGAAAATGTTTCCCAAATTTGAAGTTTATGCTAAATATTTTATACTTTTTTTATTAATTAGCCGAGTTAATTTAGATAATCGCTATTTAGATATTCGATAATCAATTTGTGTATTATTTAAAAAACTGTGCTCCTAATTATTCAGGATATATTTTTTAAATTTAAATAAAAAAAAAACTGATTTTTAATTGAATTTTAACTACTGCGTTTAGGTAACAGGATACGAAACGAATACGAAAATTAATACCAACACGACGAAACACGCAACGCACGAAACGACCGACACGACCGACACGACCGACACGACCGACACGACCGACACGACCGACACGACCGACACGACCGACACGACCGACACGACCGACACGACCGACACGACCGACACGACCGACACGACCGACACGACCGACACGACCATACTAACTGTTTTTTGATGTGCATTGGTAGCGTTCAGTGAAATTAACCATTGGATATGAAATCCACAGATCTATGGATCTGTTTACTGAACGGTGTGGTAAATGTACCGGTTAATGTATCGCGGTTAATAAAATGCAACGAATTAGAATTAATTTTAATTCTAATTCGTTGATAAAATGGATCTGAAAAAACTCTAGATACGTTTCATGGATCTGACTTTTTATATGTAAAAACAACAACAACAATTTTTATGTTGAGTGTTGTGACATCTACCGTAAGAAAAATTAAATGTTTATATTTTTTATGAAAGTTTTTAAATTTAAATCGCCATTATTTTTTGAATTATGTGAAAATTTAAATTCTTAAGGAAGATTTATGTACATAAAATTAAATTAAGAGTTATAAAAAATAAATTATATGTATGATAATAAATATTATTTCATTCAAATTTAATTTATTTTTAAAAGTACTCATTATATTTTCCGGTGACGGCGCTAGTATTGTGGTAAATTTTTGTGGTGAATTGCGTTCAGTGGCCAGATATATGGTACATGAATCCAAAATGGATTCCAGATCTACCGGTTAATGCTACTGAACGAAACCATTATTTTTTAAATTTTTGACATTTCAAAAAATTTACTTCCGCTTCCGCAGTTCCGCTAATTTGCTAAGTTTTCCGCCCGGCCCGGACACTTTCAATTACTACGTATGCATGATAACTTGCATACTTGACTTAAGTTCTTCTTCAAATTTCAAGCTGTGTATTCTATTGATTTAGTATCAATAATAACGCATCTGCGAAGAAAAAAATTATTTTTCGTATTTTGTTTTTAATTCCATTCTTAGCTTGCTTTGAATTTTGAAAATTTTAATTTTATAAGAATCATAATTTTTATCATTTCGATACTGTTAGCGACATCTGTGCTATTTTTGCTCCAATTCGACGTCTCTATTATAGTCTGTTATTATTATTTTCCAATAGAATGCTCGTGTTACAATCCTTAGTCATTGTTTTCAGCATAGACATTTTAATATCGTATCTAAATAAAACTACGATTTTAATTTTCGAAAAAAATTGGATAATTTTACACATCGACATCTAGATTTCAGTAGTAGAAAGCTCCTTAGAATTTTTTTTTATTTAAATTTTTCTAGTGATTTCATAACCATAGACATTTTAATATCGTGGAAATTTATCAAATTCTAAATATTTTATTTCGAAAATATGCGGATAATTTTCATATATGGCGGCATCTAGATTTCAATAGCTGGAAAAGGTTCCGAATTATTTTAATTATTAAACCTATTAGTTTTAGTATTTTCCAATAGATGGATCTGGTTTTGAAAACTAAATTAATAATTTTGATATTCCTAGTTCTTACCGTTACTACAATAAAGGAAGTATAATTCCTTTATATACTTAAGTATATATATACAATTGTACTCAATCACAAGAATGGTAATATGTACAATATTCAATATTTTAATTTACAATTAATATGTATATAGAATTCACTATATACATACAATTATAATAGATATTTATATTATAAAGTTATTAGAATATTGTGATTAATTATAAATTTAAAATATATTTAGTACACAATAATATAGATTATTATTATTATTATTATTATTATTATTAATATTATTTATTAGATATGATGAAGACAGTAGGTGCGGGGTACCAGGAATTGGGGCCGAAACCCTATATCATGTGTTTAAATTGTATTTTTCTGAAAAAAGGTTATTAATAATTATTATAAATAATTTTAAAATTTTTTTTTTCGATAGGTCCGAATGTGCGGAAGTTTAGATCAAAGACCATATATTTGTACTAATGACAAATAAACAAAAAATTCAAGGTTTTCGGTCCTGACATTTGGGGCCCCGGACCTCTTCTTTTTCCGAAAAATATGTACCTTTACAACTTGAAAAAAAAAGGAAAATTTAATTCATCTACACTAAAAACGTATTCTAACTTTAAGTTAACTTAACTCAAATTAAGAAAATTAATGTACGCAGGTTACCTTATTATATTCAATCAATATAATATATATTTTTTTTTTAATATTCATTACCATTGCAATCTGAACTATCATTCAAATTAAACACACATATTCATTCATATACACAAGATTTTATAAGAATAATGAATAATAATTGCCAATAATATGTATAAGTAGTATAAGTGGTATTAGTGGTGTAAATGGTATAAGCTAAAAATAACAATTTTATTTTACTTATATTTGTACAGGCTCTAATTATCTTATTTTTCAATATGGACAACAACCTTTAAATTAATTGGTAGAAATCCTTGGCCAAGTATCAGTTTTTTAAATTTAAAAACTGATAGAAAAAAAAAATGCATGATATTTTGTTCGCAATTCGACGTCTCTATTATAGTCTCTGATAATAATAAATAAAAGAATTCGAACTAATTTTGAAAATTAGATATGGTTAAAATTATACAATTATTTTCGATTTTAAAAATAATAAATATTTAAAATTTGATATATTTCTACGATATTAAATGCTTTTTGAATAAATGGAGGTATATAGAGTGTCTATTGTAATTGAATCCATATTGAAATTGAAATAAAACGAAATTATTTCAATCAAAATCATTGTATGTATTTCAATCTGTAGTAAATTTTTCATTCATTTAAAAATTATATTCAATATCTACTAGGACAGTTATTTTTTGTTATATCTTTTCCTTTCTAAGGTATTTTATTTTGACATATGAAATACGAATGAATAGTTGTAAAAAAAATTGTATTTAAGTTTTTCCGAATTTGTCTGTATGACAAAATAAAGACTATATTTAGATTAGATTAGATTCTTTATAAGTTTTTAAGAAACACTTATAAATTCATTATAAAAATTCGTTACACAGTCCAATAAGAAGAGACTAAGAAATCCCTATTAAGAAACTACTTTAGGAAGAAATTAGAATGCATTTCTTGCATGTCAGTTTTGAAATCTGCAAGGTTAACAACCAGTTTATTTAAAGTATGTTGCCCATTTAGAAACAAAAATTAGTAGCAATAATATACCGCGTTTATATGGCAGCTTCAAGCGTACTTGAAGCCTACTCTAAGAGCTCATATAAACGCGGATTTCATTTATATGTCGGCTTCACAGTTAAGCCAATCAACAAATTTTGTGCTATTGACTTGAAATTTGACGATCAATAATTTTTCATTGAATTCAAATTCAATCAATATTGTCAATTAACATTTATCCCGCATACATAATAGCTTCAAGTAAGCTTCAACGTCATGTATACGCTAGTTTCTTGAAATCAGCTTCACTCAAGTTCATCACAAAAATTTTAACTTGACTTAACTTGAAAATTTCAATCGAATACGCAGCTTGAGAGCTTTATAAATAAATTTATTTGTTTATATCTTTAAAATTTATAGAAAATTTAAAAATTTATTTCACCAAAAATAAATTCAACTCAAGCTCAAACTCAAGCTATTTTCAAGCTGACAGCCACTCAAGCTGGTCAATAGAATACACAGCTTGAAATTTGAAGAAGAATTTAAGTCAAGTACGCAAGTTATCATGCATACGTAGTAATTGAAAGTGTCCGGGCCGGGCGGAGAACTTAGCAAATTAGCGGAACTGCGGAAGCGGAAGTAAATTTTTTGAAATGTCAAAATGCACATCAAAAAACAGTTAGTATGGTCGTGTCGGTCGTTTCGTGCGTTGCGTGTTTCGTCGTGTTGGTATTAATTTTCGTATTCGTTTCGTATCCTGTTACCTAAACGCGGTGGTTAAAATTCAATTGAAAATCAGTTTTTTTTTATTTAAATTTAAAAAATATATCCTGAATAATTAGGAGCACAGTTTTTTAAATAATACACAAATTGATTATCGAATATCTAAATAGCGATTATCTAAATTAACTCGGCTAATTAATAAAAAAAGTATAAAATATTTAGCATAAACTTCAAATTTGGGAAACATTTTCAGCCGCTAAAGAAAATGTTTCTGGTAAAGCAAGTAGTGAAGGCTCTTGGACTCTGCAGTTAATATTTAATCACTGAAATCCCAGATGTTGTATGTACATATATGCAAAATCTTACCTTGAAAATAATATTACTCAGGTTACCAGAATGGGTTAAAAGTGGCATCTGGAGAAAGTTTGGAATAATTTTGTAAATTTGGCGGTAAATAGTTGTTATTTTGTAATAATTGATTGGTTGTAAAATTATATAATTCTAAATTTTTAGTTGCTGATTTGATTCAGAGCTCTATATGATTGCCCAAAGTTGGATCAAATTAATAGAAATGTTTTAATCAACGATTTGAGAAATGATTATGCTTCATGGATTCTGGGTAAATTGGCATTATACATTCTCATATTTAAATTTTCTAATTGCATAAGGTTGATCATGATGAAATATTTAAACCTGTACCTAGAAAAATATTTTATTGATATCTACTAATCTTGAAAACCAGGTTGAAAAAGAACATCAATCAAACTGAAAACAATTTTGCCAAATCTTCACAATATACAGATGGACTTGGAAAGAACAGTGTGAAATATGTACCTAGTTTTGCAACTGCTGAGCTACCATAATTACAAAATGTTACTGGCTTTAAAAGTTGGTCACATCCAAATCCTAATTTTATTTGATTTGCGTACTTACTACTATGATGGTGACGGTTCAATTTTAGCTGTTGGACACAAAAAAAAATTATTAAGGTGAGTTTTTTTTTTTTTAAATACATTTAAATGATTACGGAAATATATTTGTTTATAAAGTCTAGCTAATTACAAATATTATTATGTCAAAGCATATTTGTTAACGATTTTTTTAATATTTTTATGGGGTGATATTGTGGCAAAAAGGTTGTAATAGTTCTAATGTAATTTTAAAACTAATAACCATTAAAAATTTTTAATTGTTTAGCACCCTCAATTTGTTAATAATTTTTTTTAAATTTTAAATTAACTCCTTCTCTCTTAAAAACCGAATACGCATGCCTTAGAACACCCGGTATAATAATTGATTTTTTTTAATTATTAAATATAGTAAGTAGTTGAAGGATTCGTGTAGCTGTTGTTCTTTAATTGTTTAAAGGCTGTTGAGTTTGTTTAGTCTGTATATGTAAAGACTTTATCGAATACTGATATGCTTATCATCCAGATACACGTATTTCGTATAGTACTTGCATACTTCTTTAGTATTTTGTACTCGACTGAGGAAATCAATTTTTTATTTATTTTAATTGGACAATTTGGCCTTTTTTGCAACTAATGAAATAGCACAGGTAGCATAGAAGTTTATATTTTAAATAATAACAATTATAACTAATTACTCAACCCTCTATAAGTACGTGGGTATGATAGATAATTTCAATTGAATTAAACACCCTGTATAATAAAATTTGAATATTATATTTTTAACTTCTTCAAATCTTTAATCACATTTATTTTTATTTTTGGTATTGTTATAATTATTTTCTAAAAATATTATCAAATGTTAAAGTAAAAATAATTTTTGCAAAAAAAAAAAAAATAAATAAACGCCCTCTTAGTATTTTATTGCATTACAAATTGCCTTACTAAGAAAAATTATATATTTTTATTGATTAGTCAGACGCAGATGACCATTTTTGTAAATAAAATCGAGTAAATCGTTTAAAAAATAATTATAAAAATCAGAGACGTAATAATACTGTATGTATGACAAATTTGTAGTGTGTGGTTTAATAAACTCAAATAAAAAAATAATTTGTTTTTTATAGTTTAATTCAAAAATAGAAAGATTTAATTTCTGAATGTAATATTATGTAGACTATACTATATATTACTATTCTGTATTCGATATTGAATAAAATAGATAGATTAGATACAAAGGGTATAACAATGATTTTTTAAATTCATGTACTGTTTAAAAAATCACCCTGTATATGAAATAATTGTGCATTACTATCTTTATAATAATGAAACGTATATAGATAAGATTCGGGTGTCAAAAAAAAAAACAAAAAATAAAAAAATCAAAGTTACAAAATTTAACTATAATCTAAAATTATTTGTTAAAAAAAAAAACAGCAACAATATAATACATGTTGACCAAAGTCAATCCCTTTCAAAAGCAGAAAATGGAAATAATTCCTAAAATTTGGTTCGTCAATTTTTATTTAAAATTTGCGCAAAACAGCCGTCGAAAATACATGATCAATGAAAAATAGTTATGGCAATCCCATTGGAGATGAGCATGACCATGGAGTTAAGCTATCAAGGCCAACGTGCATAGGAGTAGCATTGCAACGGCAGCGTAGGAACGACTACTATTCTACAATGTGAAATCATAGCCAGAAAAGTAGCAACGGAATTAATTCTAAACAAAAGAATTACCGAAAGAAGTCATTGTGTTTTATTCAGATAGTCAAGCATTGAGCAATGTAATAACGAAATCAAAATCAGTACCAAACTGTAAAAGAATGTTAAACTCTCAAGGGCAATCCAACAAGGTATTGCTTCAATGGATCCCAGGTCATTCAGGTAAAGAGGGCAATAACAGAGCAATTCAACTCGCAAAGAGTGTGAGAAGAAATGGGGACCAACGAGTGTTATCTGTAAGTATAACACTCCAGGTCGAAAGATTACACACAAGTATGAAGGCGTGTGACGGGTTTGGATGAATGAAGAAACTTCACGGGTGCAATTCATGCAAAAAGATTTTGGGTATATCCAAACGCGGAAAAAAACAAAGAAAATAGTGTTGCTGTACATAGCCGATCTACACAACGTTTAGAGCAAAGAAACACAACTCTACGCAAAGAACAAGAAGGACAAGAATAATAGAAGGGTAATATTGGAAAAATACCGTTATGTTATACATTTTTTTTTATAAATTTGAAGATAAGAAAAATGAATAATTTTTTTTACGATTTGACGAATTTAGCACTTAAACGGTATTTTCTGTTTACGGTTTCTTTTCGATTTTGAAGGAAATTTTCAAACTCTTGTTTTAAACTGAAAGTATTTGTCAAAACTTAAATATAATAGGATGGGATTTTTAATCTATAAAATTTTCAAAGGGGTATTTTAGCCCTTTAATTGAACCAATTGAACAATTTCTATACAGGTATTTCTTATATTATCATAAATAGTTTCTTCATAAAAAATTTGGTGCAAATCGAACATAGGAGATTTTTGGAACCATTTCAGTGCCAAAAACAAATCAGTTTAGATTAAAATGATATATCTAATAAATAGTTTAATATAAATTCAAAAAATAATCAAAAGTCTTGTTGTTTTTATTTATAGAAGATAATTTAAAAATTGTTGTTATCTTCAGATTTATTTCTGATTTTTTTTTAAGTTATAATTCTTATGATAAGCTCATGTATAATTCTTATAAAACGGGTCCGAATAATTTCGCAAATCAATAATTAGTTTAATTTTAAAACGTAAAGAACACATTTAATATTTCTTATAATATTAAAAAAGTCTACAATAATAAAATGAAAGGTGAGACTAAGAATGATTATGGAAAATATGTGGGTTTATTTTTATTTTTCATTAAAAAGACTTAATACAAATTTTATGGATTTGCGCTTTAATTGCAATTACAATATCAAGTACAAATGGATTTGATTGCCCCGGAGAAGGTATTTTCCCACATAAGGATATTAATCATTACTACTCATGTTTAGGGGTGGATGATATTGGTGTTGAAATGAAATGTCCTGAAGGACGTGGATTTTTAAATAATGATATTGCAACTGGTTGTGTACCATTCGAAGATTGGAAATGTACAAAAAAAGAGGGTAAAAATCCACCTAATTGTAATGATGAGGAAAATTTTAAAAATTTACATTATCATTTGAATCCAAATTATTTTTGGTATTGTCCATCACCAAAAGGTACACCAGCTCAAGAAACAAAATGTGGTGAAGGTCTTGGCTTTATTGAAAATAATATATTTTATGGTTGTGTACCATGGGATACATGGATATGTGAAGATTTAAAATGATTTTTTTTTTAAATTATCGTTTTTAAAAATTAAAAATACTTTGGCAAATAAATGAATTTGTTTTATTTTTTTTATTAATTTTTTTTTAAATAAAGTTATTTAATTTTTTATTTATTTATTTTATTTTTCAACTCAAAAGGTTAGTATAGAGAGGTTATAAAATTTTTAATATAGTTTCATAACTTTACAACAATAAAAAATAGGGAAAAAAAAACGTCAAACAAACTGACTGGTATGATATGATATGATATGAATATTATTACTAACAACATCTTAATTTAAATCTAAATCAACATAATTCATTCATTATAACCAAGTATTTCATATAATTCAATATAATTAAAGAAAATGCCTAGTTCATTAATAATTAATACTTATTCATGTAGATACTTTCTAATGCCTAAATCTGAAAATGATATTAACAATTTCGCTCCTTGGTGTTCAAAAAACGAACGTTTTTATTAATTAAAAAAACAGTCCGTCCAAATTTTATTAATAACAATAGAAGATGGGTTATAGATATAAATCTAGCAATAAATAATAATTAATTAAACTAACACGTATGATAACAAAATGGCAGATGTCCAAGAGAGAAACCTTCTTTCTTGGACCACTGTCACATAATTATTAGTATAAATCTGGCTAAACCAGAAGAAAGTGAATTTAGGAACCCAAGGAAATGCATTTGAAATATATATAGGGAACTATACAGAAACAGACCCAGGGAAAGACTGAAAGGTACAAAACAGTACTAACATATTTTTTACAAAAACTTGTTGTCTACATGAAGATCCGATCCATAAACGGAAGTGGACGGACTACGAACATTCCACAAATTGTGGGAAATGGTAAAATTTTCCTAGACAAGTCCTCAATTGCCAACACATTCGCTCAAACATCTAGTAATGCCAACTATACGGCTGAATTTATAGAACACAAAAAAACAACTAAAAATCCATTACACATACCTTAGGGTAGGGGAGAAACGTAAAGTAAATTATTCACGCTAACAAAGCTAGACCTAGCCTTAGCAAAAAGTAAAGGGAGGTACTTAAGTACAACAAAATTATAAAAATTGAGTTATCGTTTTAGAAAAAAGACACAGATATATTAATGTACTTACCTGTAACTTACAATATGCACTAAAAAGAATTGTATGTATGTACATTTATAATATAATTGTAAAAAGAAAGAACATTTTGTATATTATATTTTTATAATTATAGCAATTATTAATAGCGGTCCATTAAACTGTGTAAACTACTTATGATTAGATTATTAAAGGAAGGAGAAAATTTTATACTCATGAGTAAAACATAACCTAAACACATTTTTAAAATTATAGTTTGACTTAAGGCGTGTTCGTAGTTGCAGTAAAATATGCGTCGGTGTCTTGCAGATTTTTTTCTCTGTCACTATGCTATGAACAAAAAAACCTGCGCAGGCGTGTAGAATTTTTTTTAGCCATCATTCTTGTTCTTAGAGGCAGCACATGCACAATTTGTTTATATAGTCATATTATATTATTTATAATTATATTATTATATATTTTTATATATATTTAATATATTTTAATATATTTTATAAATATTTTTTTTAAGTATATTTTTTTTTTTAAATATTTAATATATTTTAATATATATTACTTATATATTACTTATATATTAAAATATATTAAAATTATTATATATTTTTTCAATATATTGTTTTTATTATATTTATATATTATTATTATAAACACATTTATTTTATTTTAATGATTAATTTTTATTTTTTACCTAAATATTAAATGTTAAATAACATGAACTTTAAAAATCATTCTAAAGCAGGCGCATTAAAATATCTGCACAATCTGCCCGACGCTGACGCGACACCGATTACTATGAACACAAGCGCCTGCTTTTTATCTGCGCAGAATTTTTGATGATATGCAACTACGAACAAAAAATCTTTTTTGTTGCGCAGGCGCGACCACTACGAACACGCCTTTATTCTACTTTTTTTTTTTTTTTTTTGTACATACTTCATTTTATTTACAATCTGTATACTAAAATACAATAAGCGAATATTTTTGTCGGAGGATTTTGTCTTGAAGTAGTGCGCCCACATACTTAATAAATTTCACCTTAAAATATCTCCAGATAATATTCTTTTGAGTCTCCTAGTTCTAGACGTGTTCATCAGCGTGTGGGTTAAAATATTTGGATATTGTTCCAATCTGTTGTTGTAGTTGGTGGTATTTTTAATTAATTCATTGCGGACTGAAGGAATGCGTAAATCATTGTCGGTAATTTGATTTGGCACGAACCATGCAGCATTAACCATAGATCTTATCAATTTGTTTTGAAATCGTTGGATGATTTGCACTTGGCTTTTGGCCGCAACTCACCATATTTGAATGCCTTAAGTCCAGATTGGTTTGAGTACGGAAATGTACAATAATATTTTATTTTCTAATGAGAGTTGTGATTTTCTCCCTATGAGCCAATGGTTTTCCATCTAATACCGAGAAAACGCGTTTTGCATTTTAACATAAAAAAATCTATTTTGCAAATAACTAAAAAAAATTCGTAAAACTCACTTGGAAGTTTTTTCTTCAGTTTTTTTTACAAAAGTCCTAGGTGTCATACCTTGTCAAAAGCCTGACTAATGTCCAAAAATGCTGCAGTACAGTAATTTTTGTTTTTAAAGGAGTTATTTATTTCGTAAACAATACGATGCACCTGCTCAATTGTTGCATGTTTGTGACGAAAACCAAATTGATGATTTGGAATTAGACTTTTGTTTTCAATTATTGGAATCAATCTTTTCATCAGGAGTTTTTCGAATAACTTTCCCAGAATTAGCAGCAAGGTTATTGGTCTGTACGAAGAAACGTCTTCTGGATTTTTACATTTTACATGGCTTGGGAACTATTATTATCTTTGACATTTTCCATTGAATTAGGAAGTATCTAAACCTTAGTAGGGCGTTGCATATAAGTGATAGCAACTTGAGTCTTTGAAGTAATAATTCATGTAGGGTATTAACTAGATCGAAACCCGGTGTTTTATTTGTTTTTATATCTGATTGAATGATACTGCTTATCTCAGATGCTTAATATTTTTTTATTGGTAAGTCCATGAGAAAGGAACAACTAATAATTTCGTTTATTTCAGATAGTGTGGCTTCTGTAGAACATATGGTCCAAGGTTGAAATACTTTGGAAAGATGATCAGCAAATGTGTTAGCTATCTCTTGGTTACTGCGGGCTCAATCGCCGTTAGGTTTCCGTAGTGGGTGTTTCATTGGTTATTTTAATTTTTTTGTAGCTTTCGTCGTAAGTCGTATTCTGTTGATTGATTTGGTGCTAAATTTGAAAGATATTGCTGGACCGCGTCATTTTTATGATTCCATAGTGCTGCTTTCAGTTTCTTGGTGCTTTTGTTCAGTTTTCTTTTGTTAGTAGTAGTGCGATTGTTTTGCCATAGCTTGCATTTTTCGTTCTTCAACTTTGACGTTAGTTTGTTTTTGTCTTGTAAATTTATTTACACAATAATATAGATTATTATTATTATTATTATTATTATTAATATTATTTATTAGATATTAAATATTTTATATAATTAATAGTTTATTAAACAAATGCTAATTATTATATATTTTATTATTATTTATTAGATACTAAATATTATATATATATGTAATAGTTTATTAAACAAATGCTATTTATTATATATTTATATTAAATATACGTCCAACACTACATTATACACCATAATACACTATAGTACTTTATAGTACTTTGTAGTACTTTTATTTTATAGTACTTTATAGAGTATTTTACTTTATAGTACTTTATGGTACCCTATAGTAAATCACCAAAACCACCAACAACTACCAACAACTACCAACACCACCATCACCATAATATAGATTATTATATATTTAGTACACAATAATATAGATTATTATTATTATTATTATTATTATTATTTATTAGATATTAAATATTTTATATAATTAATAGTTCATAAAACAAATGCTAATTATTATATATTTTATTATTACTTATTAGATATTAAATATTATATATATATTTAATAGTTTATTAAACAAATGCTATTTTTATTATATATTTATATTAAATATACGTCCAACACTACATTATACACCATAATACACTATAGTACTTTATAGTACTTTGTAGTACTTTTATTTTATAGTACTTTATAGAGTATTTTACTTTATAGTACTTTATAGTACCCTATAGTAAATCACCAAA